>CM060924.1:558967552-560167552 GCA_030737875.1 Allium sativum
CGGCTATCCAGTAATCACAACAATACCTATCCAATGTGGGCGGTTAAGCATTGAGCCCAATAAGGACCCGAAATTAGACTGAATTACGGTGTAAACCTACCCGGAACCGACCGGCACATCCAGTAACCGTAACAATACTTGTCTAATGTGAGTGGTCGGTGCTTTAACTAATTAAAGTTAAGGACAGACAAGTCAGGATGGTATGGTTAAGTTAACTAAAAAACTTAACCAATTCAACATGTTAATTAAACTGATGGGTGGGGTTAGGTAAATACAGACACTTAACCAGTTAACATGTTTGACTAGAAAACCCTAGTAACGGGGACCCATTTCAGCAGTAACCCAATTAGGTATCATGGTACCCTGAAACTAGGCAGGGTGGGGCACAATTACTGAGCTGATTGTAAGCGGTCAAAAGCGACGACGGTTGGTGCAGCAGTGTAGGTTCTAACGGAGTGCGGGCGTGCACACACTTCGGAGCAGACAAACAGGGCACTGGGCACCAGTAGTATAACCTATGCATTCTAGAATTGTGTCGGGCCACCACCATAGGACTTGATACACCCCATGGTGGGACCAGCATAGGTATCTACAATCATTGGGGGCCGTATGACACATATGATTTTGCGAGTAGGAGCCGATCTTTAGAAAAGGGGATCACTATACCCCGATCATGGGGCGCCAATCGGGACAAATACAATTAGGTGCAGAGAAATAGTGTGGGCTGCGATAGTATATTCGATTCAATACTACTTTATCCTAGTTTATGATACTTTCCTGTTTCCAGTTTACACCTATCATGCCGTTTTTCTTATTCTCATAATGATGAGTCACTAGACTTACCAGGCTTTATGTCTGACTCTATTTTTCTTTCGTCTTCTTTTCTTCCGTTTCCCCCCTCCCCAGGTCCACAGTGAGGAAACAACCCAGCTTAGTCAGACTCTTTGCAAGCTTCAAGATAGTAGATGTATAGTTTGGACTCTCTTTCCTTGGCTATGGCTTTTGGACACGTTCTATGGGGATTTATGCAGCTTTAATTATGTTTTATGCTTCTTTATTTAATAATCAAGACAGAAATAATGATGTAATGTTTTGGAAGTTATTGTGAGACAATTATTGAAATGTTTTGTATGAACACGTATTTATGAAATGAAAGTCTGTTTGTTTTCTGCTGCTTATATATATGTATATGTGTGTTTGTATCTGTCTTGTGTTTTATCTGTGACTTTTACTTATAAACCTCCACCGAAGTTAAGGCATTCCCTTTGTGAGTGACCTTAACGGAGGTAGGGTGTTTCACTTGGTATCAGAGCACATGTTTACCAGATTAGATAAAGGTTTTTGAAACTATTTTCAAAAAGAAGTTTAAAGAAGCATTTTTTTCAAGGAAAAGCGTTGTTTTAAAAGGCATAATTCCCCAAAGCCATATGCACTATCTCTCTATCCTTTTGTCTTGAATACTTTCCTTTTTTGTTCTAGCATGTCTGGAGATCTTAACCTTCCCGAAGGAGTACCGATACCTGGCTGGTTCCAAAGGTACCTAGAGGCTAGGGCCAATGGTGCGGGCCCAGCAGACATTCCTCCTCCCATAGTGGCAGCGGTTCCTCCTCCTCCTCCTCATGGAAATACTTTCGCTAAGACGTGTAGAGACTTCAAGGCTATGGGTGGAAAGGACTTTTATGGAACTGAATCCTTTGTGATAGCAAGGAATTGGCTGAAGGAGACCGAAGATTTGTTCGTCATCTTCGAAGTTGACGACAGGCAAAAGATACAGCTAGCTGTGTGGTTGCTTAAAGACGAAGCTTCTTATTGGTTGGAAGTTACCCATGCTGAGAGGCCAGTGGAGACTTGGGAATATTTCAAGATGAGGTTTGAGATGAAATTCCTCTCCCAAGATGAAAGAAGTCTGCAAATGGAGAAGTTCCTAACTCTTAAACAAGGAAGTATGACGATCAAGGAGTACGTCAATCATTTTAATCAGCTAGCCAGATTTGGGCTGGATTTAGTAAACACCCAATACAAGAAGGCTCTTCGCTTTGTCAAAGGTCTGAATGAGCCTCTGCACAGCCTTGCAATGATCCATATACCCATGGGAGCGACTTATGAAAGCTTGGTGAACATGGCTCTACTACATGAGGAAGATAAAGGCAAGAAAGAGGCAAAGGTGGAAGTGCCTCAAGAAAAGAAAGAGGGTTTACAGGCTAAGAAAACAGACTTCAAGAAAGGCAGGAAGAACAACAAATCCCTTGAAAAGAGAAGGTGTAATTTCTGTGGCATTGTTGGGCATATAGCGAAAGAATGCAGAAAGAAGAAGGCGAAGATGAATGGTGGTTGTTTCCATTGCGGCGAGACTGGACACATGGCTAAGGACTGCCCAAAGAAGCGGGGGTAGGGACAGAGGACTGGTTCCACTTCAGGGGGACAAGTTCACGCACTGGTGGCACCTCCGCAGGAACGAGGTAGAAATATTTCTGTAGAAAGCTTATTTTATCTCTATAATCATCCATTTCGCACTCTCTTTGATTCTGGTGCATCACACTCCTTTATTTCATCTGCTTTGGTAGAATCTCTGCACCTAGACACTAGTATGGTAGAAGATCCCTTGGTCATTTCAAATCCAATTGGGGGCTCAGCTTATTTGTCAATGGTTTGTTTGGATTTGAAAATCTCTATTCTAAGTGTTGAGTTTAGATGTAGTGCCTTTGTTTTGGATGTCTCGGGATATGGATTAATCTTAGGCATGGACTGGTTATCCAGTAATGGTGCCATTCTTGATTCTGAGAAGAGAGTTGTTAGACTCTTGACTTGGCTCGGTAACATTCTAGAAATTTCTTGTAATCCCTTGAATGCTGTTATGCTTAGTTATCTAGAGTCGCTTGATGCTTCTATTGAGAATTTGCAGTCTGTTAGAGGGGTTCGTGAATATCCGGATGTCTTTGAAGAGGTGAAGGGCTTACCTCCGAGGCAGGAAATAGACTTCCGCATATATCTAGTTGATAATGCAAAGCCCGCAGCTTTACCTGTTAGACACTTGGCTCCAAAGGAGAGAAAGGAGCTCAGTAAGCAAGTTAAGAAGCTTCTCAAGAAGGGGTTTATAAGGCGGAGTATCTCGAAATGGGGTGCTCCAGTGGTGTTCGCCACCAAAGCAAATGGCTCACTACGTCTCTGTGTGGACTATAGGGAGCTAAACAAACTGACTAAAAAGAATAGACACTCGCTTCCTAGAATAGAAGATTTGTTTGATCAGCTTATAGGTGCGTCGGTCTTCTCCCAACTTGATCTGGCTACTGGGTTCCATCAGCTAAGGGTAGCTGAAGATAGCATTGATAAAACGGCGTTCAGAACCCCAGACGGTTTCTTCGAGTGGCTTGTCATGCCTTTTGGTTTGACAAACGAACCCGCTTATTTCGTGGACCTAATGAGCAGGGTGTTCAGAGAATTCCTCAACAAGTTTGTGGTTGTCTTCATAGGCGATATTTTGATCTTCTCAAAGAATGAGGAAGAACATGCTCAGCATCTGAAAGAGTTTGTGGAAACTCTTTGAGTTCATCAGCTGAAAGCCAAATTCTCCAAGTGCCACTTTTGGAGAGAAGAAGTAAGGTTTCTTGGACATGTAGTGTCCAAAGAGGGGCTAGTTGTGGACCCCGCGAAAGTGGTGGTGGTGCAAGATTGGAAGGCACCAAGAAATGCTACCGAAGTCCGAAGCTTTCTCGGGCTAGCAGGTTTTTGCCAAAAGTTCATTAGAGATTTCGCAAAAATTTCATCTCCACTCACAAGGCTAACAAAGAAGAATCTAGCATTCGCTTGGGATTTGGATTGTGATATTTCTTTCCAACGCTTAAAAAGGGCTCTTACAACAGCCCCAGTTCTGACTTTGCCCGATGGAAGCAAGACATTCACGGTATACACGGATGCTTGTGGTACGGGACTAGGCGCTGTTCTGATGTAAAGAAGGGAAGGTAGTAGCTTATGGTGGAAGACAATTGAAATTTCATGAAAAGAACTACCCAACCCACGATCTTGAGTTGGCCGCCATCGTCTTTGCGCTTAAGTCTTGGCGCCATTATCTCCTAGGTGAGAAGTTCGAATTATATACTGACCATAAATCGTTGAAGTATCTTTTCTTGCAGAAAGATCTTAACTTAAGATAGCAAAGGTGGATGGAGTTTCTTGCCTCGTATGATTTTGAGATTTCCTATACTCCTGGCAAGGGAAATGTAGTAACAGACGCCTTGAGTAGAAAGAAGCTGACCTTAAGCCCTCTCTTTATAGAAAGACAAAGCTTGGAGTATATAGCCAGTTTTGACTTTAGGCCCTCCTCTGATTTTGTACCTGGTTTGTTGGCATCACTAGAGGTACGACCCACTCTTTTAGACTCAATAGGGGATGCACAACGTGAAGACCCTCAGCTTGTGGATGTGATTGATAAGCTAATTAGGGGTGAAACTTCCAGTCACCTCAATAGGTACTCCATCGATGATAAGGGTTGGCTGAGGCGAGATGGAAGATTATGCGTCCCACAAGCAAGGGATTTGGTAAAGATGGTTCTCGAGGAAGCACACCATTCCAAGATGACAATACATCCAGGTGGTGACAAGATGTACAAGGACGTAAAGAGAGTTTTCTTTTGGAGCGGCATGAAGAAGGATGTGGCGGATTTCATTTCTAAATGCATGATATGCCAATAGGTCAAGGTGGAACAAAAGAAGCCTGGATGACTGCTTCATCTTCTAGAAGTCCCACAATGGAAGTGGGATAGCATTTCAATGGAATTCATTGATGGGTTGCCTAGGTCAAGAAGGGGCAATACTAGCATTTGGGTAATAGTTCGACTCCATGGAATACCCTCCAGTATAGTGAGTGACCGAGATCCCATCTTTACGAGCGGGTTTTGGCGGAGTCTGCAAGAAGCGTAGGCACACAGTTATGCCTGAGCATGGCCTATCACCCCCGAACTGATGGTTAGACGGAAAGGGTGAACAGAGTATTAGAAGATCTTCTAATACTGTGTGTTCTTGACTTTGGAGGGACATGGGAGGATCACCTTCCTTTAGTGGAATTCGCCTACAACAACAGCTATCAAGCCACCATCGGCATAGCGCCCTTCGAAGCTCTATATGGAAGACCGTGCCGATCACCAACTTGTTGGTGGGAGTCTACAGACAAGCTTATACTTGGGCCAGACATGATTAGAGAGACTTCAGAAAAAGTGGACTTGATACGAAGGAGAATGAAGACTGCCCAAGATAGATAGAAATCCTACGCAGACAAAAGAAGGACCGACCTTAAGTTTGAGGTTGGGGACATGGCTTTCCTTAAGGTATCTCCTCTAAGGAACGTCGTTCGCTTTGGATCCGCAGGAAAGCTAGCACCAAGATTTGTAGGACTGTTCCCTATCATCGAGAAGATTGGGAAAATGGCTTATAGAGTAGAGCTGCCCGAAAGGTTGGCTGGAATTCATAATGTCTTTCACGTTTCTCATCACTGGAAATGTTTACATGAGTCTGCGGAAGTGGTGGAGCCAAGCGTTCTAGAAGAAGTTGAAATAGAACGAGAAACAACTGTGAGAAGAGTTCCAACTCGGATCGTAGGAACTGAAATAAAAAAGCTACGCAACCGTGAAGTCAAGCTCATTAAAGTTCAATGGAGCGATGCCGAGGAAGACGCGACTTGAGAATCTGAGGACAGAATACGCGCGGCTTACCCTTTTCTTTTTGAGGGTACATCTTTGATCTCTCTTTTACCTTAAGTTATGCTTGTATCTATCTTTTTAGGTATATCTCCTTGGTCTTACCTTTTTATCCTTAGGTAGAAACCCATTTGGATGTAAACATGTAGTTGAAACATGTTATGGTTGATGGCTGCAAGTGGTTGCTAGTGGTTGCTCGTGGATGCATATACACACACACCCTAGGTATTAGATCGGCTCAGTCACTTCCATATTGCATATGCATATATGTATTCATATTTGTATGTGGTTGAAACTTGATATGTTGTCATATGGATGTCGCATTTGTATGAATATGTGCGCACTCATGTAGAATTATGAGTAGGGAATAAATTTGCATACATAATGGATTCATGACACTTACATGATTCGCATTAAGGAGGTCAACTGAATCAGTCGACCGCCTAATTTTGCATTAGATAAGGACATGTACACACACTATGCATATGATCATGAAGCATTAGAAGTCTTTTTAGGACAATGGACACCTGTGTTTGTTGGTTGAGTAGATGGACGATTGGATTTTAGGATATACGTTCTTCTAGACTTGAAGATTTCGGGATGAAATTCTTTAAGGAGAGGTGAATGTAACACCCCGAATTTTCTGTTAACTTTAAATTAATAAATTAAAGTATAATTAATTCAAAATGAAAGAATTAAGGGAAACGGGTTACGCCATTGTGCTCGTCTTGGAATTCTGTTTGAGATAGAGTCCGAGTTTGCGTAAATCGGATTCCGTATGAAGGAGTTATGACCTTCGGAAGTTTCGAAATTCAATTTAAAACTCAAACAGCTCAAAATCCAGTTCAAAGTTCGAAAATAGACCCAAACTGGGCTGGGCGAGAAAATTCCCGCCCAGGACCCAGGTCGACCAGGGGGTCGACCTAGGGGTCGACCTGGGGGTCGACCTAGGGGTCGACCTAGGGGTCGACCTGCCCAGTCGAACTGGTCAGGTCTTGGCTGGCCTGGTCGGTTTCTGGTCGAATTTTTGAGCTCTGGTTTGTCACTAGGGCTGATTTGTCACTTTCTGATTGACTCCTCTTTGTGTGTATGGTCTGGATTCACTCTATGATCATCTGACGGCTCAAATCAATCTGAAATTCTATAAATACAACCCAACACTCAACCTAAATTCGCACAAATAAAATAGAACTAGAGCCGTCATGCTGCCGGGAAGAAACTAAGAGTAGCCGTCAGTTGGAGAAAGCTTAGAGACGAGCAAAACCAAAGTAAAAACAAGAGTCAAACAACTTTTATCTACCCAAAGGAAAGCATTGCAAATTCAAAACTCAAAAACCAGAACTCAAGTTCGTCATTTGTTGTAAGTATAGTGATTTTTCCGATGGGAATAAAATTAAGACTTGATTCGATGTAAAATGGAAATGGAATTTTACTATTGTATAACGACGATGCTAATTCATATCTGTGTATTGCAATGATTGTATTGTGAATGGTATTGGGATGTTTGTGGTGTAATTGACTTGATGTTGGTCCTGTTGTACATTTAGAATGAAAGCAACATCACATACAAGTATATGGTTAATGTTAGAATTTACACCTATATGTTTATATGTTTAACATAGGTTGTATACATTTTTCTAAGTCCAAGTTTAGACTTATATACACATGTTCTATGTTAAGACCATCATGCCTACATGATAAAATCCCATGTATATGTTCTTGTGTTCTTTGCAAGTTGGTGATTGGGTTAATGCCAAGTACCATTCAGTTTCACATAATTATTACAAGTCTCATGTTACAATAGGATACATGATTTGATCTAGTTCACGCTTTTGGGTTAATGTCAAAAATAGACATTTTTATGGACATGTAATAACTTTGTCACATGGTAGTTTGTGTTTGAAGTTATGCCTAGATAAAAATATGTTTAGGCTTATGTTTCATGCAAGTCTAAATTATGCCATTTCATGTGACGCTTGTTTAATTAGACTCTTATTTGAATGCAAGTTCACATGATAAGTTGAAACCCATGATTTATGTTAATTAGATCGCAAAGTTGCAAGTTCATATGTCACACACCCTTTATGTTATTTAGAATATTTCATGTTCTTGGCTTTCCCTTCTATGTTTATAAGTTCGGCAGAAATATCTAGCCCAACATTCATTATAACCTAGCGAACGTACAAACGGGGGAATATCGTTGGGATTAAACATGAAAAATATATGAAATTGGCATGTCTGGCACATGCCAATAATTGGGGACATTTAAATGGTATAAATCCTTATACCGAAAATGATGAACTTTGAAAGTGGGCCATAACATTTAATTGTTAACAAATTTACATATAACAAGTAATAGAGACAAATATGTAAATTTAGAAAATACGAGTATGCTTAACCCGAAGTTGGATTGAGTTGTGATGTAAACTTGTCCGGATCCGCCCGGCTGTCCAGTAATCACAACAATACCTATCTAATGTGGGCGGTTAAGCATTGAGCCCAATAAGGACCCGAGGTTAGACTGAGTTACGGTGTAAACCTGCCCGGAACCGACCGGAACATCTAGTAACCATAACAATACCTGTCTAATGTGAGTGGTCGGTGCTTTCACTAATTAAAGTTAAGGACAGACAAGTCAGGATGGTAGGGTTAAGTTAACTAAAACACTTAACCAATTCAACATGTTAATTAAACTGATGGGTGGGGTTAGGTAAATACAAACAATTAACCACTTAAAATGTTTGACTAGAAAACCCTAGTAACGGGGACCCATTTCAGCAGTAACCCAATTAGGTATCATGGTACCCTGAAACTAGGCAGAGTGGGGCACGATTACTGGGCTGATTGAGTATGTTATGTTTTTGGAGCAAGCACTAAATAATGGGTGAAGTGTCTGAGTGGTAGCGACTGCTTGCTTGGAATAAAGCAACCAGAGTTCGAACCTATTGCTTAGGTATTCTATTTCAGATTTCGGCTGGGGCAACCTAGCTTGTCGGGCCAGCTTTGTGTATATATATGTGTGTGTGTGTGTGTGTGCGTGTGTGTATTTGTTTTCAAAACATGCAAACATTTTAAGAATAATTAATTAATATGTTTTGATTATTAATGTGAATAAATTAATAAATTCTAGTTTTTCCAAAAATATTTTTAACTTACGCATACATATCGATATTTATAGACACACACACATATATACATATGTTTGCATATATATTAAAATACGTACAAATATTTGAAAATCCATTTGGAACTCAAACTTTGTTAAAAAAAAATTTACTATTTTATTGACACATCAAATTAATAAAAAATTAAGTACTTTTTATCATTCAATCGAACCAAATAAATATTCTTTATTGTTGTCTATTGAACCTTAATAGGAAAGGGTTATATATATACATATATATATATATACATATATATATATATGTATGTATATGTAACTTGAATAGGTTAAAAATCCTACTGGGGCATACACATGTACTATACACATATGTATATCTATGTATATAGAAAATTCTATAGGACACATGGTGCTGATAATTTGTGACATGATGAATTTAAAACATCGTGTTCTCCATTGATTTCAACCGATATATGAATACATCAAGTTTCAACGATCAAGATATATCGTGCTCCATTTTTCTTTTTGTTTTGTTTCCGAACTGCTGACTTCTATATGTATACGCGCATATGCATATACATGTTATATGTAGCATTTTATTTTGTGTCCAAATTGTTGATTCATAAACACACACACACACACACACACATATATATATATATATATGTATATATTTGTGTGTGTGTGTGTGCATGCACGCGTGTGTATATGTATGAATGCTTATAATTTTTGTGTGTATGTGTATATATTAAATTTGTACAATAAATATTATCTTTTATTCAGTATGAATTATATGAAAAACTTTAATTATTTTGTAAATATATGCATTCATAAACACACACACACACACACACACACATATATATATATATATGTATGTACGTACGTACGTATGTATGTATGTATGTATGTATATGTGGGTATGTGTGTGTATGTGTGTATCTGTGTGTATGTTAAATATAAATACGTGCATAGACTTCATGTTGCCAATTTTTTATAAATTTTTCATTCATTATGATAATGTAATCTGTGGCATTATATTACTACATGACATCTTATTGATCGTAGGACCCAATGATTAATTCTCCTAAGAATCCCTTAGATAGTGTATTTCGCATCGTGAATATGAGTATCATAAAATTTAAATTTAAAATATATTAAGTTTAAATTAAATTATTAGCACGTACTACTTATATGTTGACAATAAATAAATAAATGTTTAAAATAAATTAAAGAAATTAAAACATTATGAAAAATATTGTACTAATTAAATACTTAACTTGGTTTAGTACAAACAATATTATATACACAAAGTAAAGAACTATGCAACTAAAAAAATGTAAAAGTTTTGAGTACAACGCAATTTATTGTACTGCTGATGCAACTAATTCAATAGTTTTCCTACTCAAAAGTCTCAGCAGAATACCCATAGGTTCAAGCTTTTAGATCATGAAGACTAAATTTTTAAAGAGAAATACATGATCATTGTGTTAGAAATGTCTAACCTAAAAATAAACAAATTAGTGTGAGGCCCTCTGTGTATGTTATTTATGTCTAAAATTTTGAAATAAAAAATCCACTATAATAGCCTTATTGCGATAAATTTGGGAACAACAGAATGTTTTTGATCAGTAAGTTGATGAACTCGAGGTTAAAGGCAAACACTGATAATTAAAGAGTATTTGAATGATTTTTAATATATTTTGAATCAAGTAGCATAGCTAAATATAAAAACCAACATAGAGATTTAATATTGAGATAAAAAGAAACCCTCATGGTCTTATCATCCAATTTGATTACTTATAAGATAATTGCACATTTATACATAGTCTTCATAACAAACAATGAGAAAATTAAATCTAAATATAATCTTAAAAAAATAGGTGAAATAAGTTCTTTACCAAGTGATTATGTACTAAAAAGAGGCAACTGACCATGCCTAATATCAAACCAGAAGAGACACGAATTACCAACACTAACCTTGACATGGAATAAGTTCTTTACCCTTGGAATGGCAGAGATGAGAACAAAATGGAGATGGTTTTGCAAATGGTTGAAAGTGTAAGGCAAAATGAGGGTTCTCAGCATAATGCAAAGATAGAATCCAATCTTTCCAAATGAATTCACCCAGAGAAATAATACGCCAAAGCCACTTTGAAAGCAACACAATGTTGAAAGACTGCAAATTTATAATCCCCAGGCCACCCTGATTAAGATGTAGACATGTAGTCTGCCAGTTAACCAGCCTCTTAATATTACTACCATTCCAAAGAAAAGAACTTCTAATTGAGTCAATCTTCTTAATTACCCAAATGGGTAACTTGTGAAACGACATCCAGTACATGGGAATAGCTGAAAGAACAGATTTTACAACTACTAAGCAACCCGCAGAAGATAAAGCATTCGCTTTCCATGATGCTAACCTTGATTCAATCTTGTTAATGAGTAGGAACCAGTCATTTTTCAAAAGCTTGGATGGTCTAAGAGGAATACCAAGATAAATAATCAGAAATAGATCAATGGAACAATTAAGAATAGAGGAAATAACAGGACATGATAGAGCAGATCTACCCAAAATAATGATGTAGCTCTTAGAAAAATTGATAGAAAGACCAGAGATGAGCTCAAAGACTTAAATAATAACTTTGAGACTATGAATGTGCTTAATATTAGGAGAAGAAAAAATGATTGTCATCTATAAACTGGAGATTAGAAATTGATAAACTCGAATTTGGGAGCTAAATAACATCAAAAAAGTCATTAGTTATAGCTCTCTTCACCATTTTATTGAACACATAAACAATTAAGACAAAAATAAGTGGTGAAAGTAGATCACCCTGTCTAGGACCTCTAGAAGATTTAATTAAACCACCAGAGGTACCACTGATGGAAATGGATGAGAAGCTGGTTTGCATGATGCATTCGATCCATTTGCACTAACGAATAGGAAAGCCTCTATGCTTCATCAACTGTAGGATAAAAGCCAGTTGACAAAACCAAATGCTTTAGGAAAAATCTAATTTGAGAAGAATTCCAAATGTGGAAGTATTACGAGATGATCTCTTGCGTAGTTGCAACACAGTTAAGTATGTTGCGACCAAGGATGAAAGCTGATTGCTCGGGACCAACAAGAGGGGAAATGACAGCTTGAAGTCGATTAGCGAGGATTTTGGTAATGATTTTGAAAGAGGTATTAAGCAAGATAATAGCGCGGAAAGAGGATAAAGTTACAAGTTTGGGAAGAAGAACGATGTTAGCATAGTTAAGACGATAAGTAAGAGAGGGTTTTTCGTAGAATTCCATGCATAGATCATTTATATCATTTTTAATAACGGCCTAAAAGTGTTTGAAAAAACAAGACCCAAAGCCATCAGGCCCAGGAGCTTTATCATCGTCCATCCCATTAATAGAAGCCCATATCTCATTTTCAGTGAAAGGTTAGTCAATAGCAATCGGAGAAGGGTGAGGTACAAGGAATACCAGTCAATATCAGGTGAAGGAGGAGGGGAACTACCAAGAATAGAACGATAGTAGTTAGTAAACAGATGGAGAATATCCTCTTGATCAGTAAATGATTGATCTTTGTGGATGATTTCATGAATGATAGATGCTCTATGTCTACCATTAGCAAAACGGTGAAAATAGGATGTATTTTCATTGCCTTCTTCAATCAATTTTGCTTTTGATATTTGCTTCCATCCAACTTCCTCTTGTTTAAAAAGTCTATCCAATTCAATTTCAAGCTCCTTCAGATTGTTACTTTCATCATCACTCAGAGAATGAGATTCTTCCAAAAAATTAAGGTCAAGAATGACATCCTGAATAGAAGATGTGTGAGTGTGAATTGACCCCCAAATGGATTTATCCCAAGGTTTAATTAATTTTCATAATGATCGGAATTTCAAGACAACCCGATGAGTTGCAAACTCAGACTGAAAGGGCTGTGACCATACAGTTTTAAAAAATTCATCAAAAGAGGGTTCAAACAGCCAAAATCGCTCAAATTTGAAAGGATGTTTGCGATTAGGAAGAGAACCGGAGTCCAAGAGGATAGGGAAGTGGTCATAGATAATGGAGGCAAGGCCATGAACAGTAGATAGGGTATGTAAATTTTCCCATGTCACATTAAAAAGAAAACGATCTAGTTTAGCGAGGGATGGATCATATTAGTGGCTAGACCAAGTGAAAGATCGATTGTTTAGGGGGGGTCTAGAAGGCAATAATCAAAGATAAAAGAGTTAAAAGCATCAGAGTCAACTGAGATATTTCCTGAATTTCTTTCATAAACATTTCTCGCAGTATTGAAGTCACCACCAATAACCTATGGGCCGATAAATTGATTAGCGAGTTATATGCAATATGACCAAAGATTAATTCATTCCTGAGCAGCTTGAGGACCATAATTATTAGAGAAGAAATATACATAATTAGAAGCCATATGCTTCTTGAGAGAAACATGAAAAGTAGATTGGTTAGAAAAAGTTTGAAGAAGGGACCAGGACGATCCATTCCATGCAGTGATAAGACCACCTCTTTACTCAATGGCATTTACATGAACCCAAACAGTTAAAAAAGCACCTCCAATAAGTCTAAAACGATAGCAAGATGGGTCTTGCAATTTGGTTTCTTGCAGCATTAAAACATCTAAATTTAGAAGGGACAAAACAAGGTTAATGACATGGCACTTTGATAGGTCACCCAAGCCCCGTACATTCCATGTGACTATTTTCATTGATGATATTTAATACGCTCCAATTCTAATGCATGCATGACACTGCATTGAGAATCATGAAAACTCACGCCCATGGATTTTGATATTCTTTTATTTAAACGCTTATTAGCTGAAGCAAAAACTAGAAGAGTTAAAAAACTACCAGCCACATCAGGATTGTTGTGCCTCCCACTTTAACGCACAAAGATAGAAGAAAGATACTATGGCTAATCCTGATCCTAGTCTGGTGCATGCTGAGGGGTGCAGGTTGATGAGGAGGAGATTGTGGTAGAGGAAGCTCAGGTGGAATAGTCTGAAAAGGGATCATGGAAAAATCAAATGGAGCAGGTTGAACATCATGTGATACGGGGTTAAGCTCATTAAAAGGTGCATTCCAGTTGTGCATTTCCTAATCAACGTCATTTGCTTGGTTGGGTTGGTTGTCCCCCTGTTTATTTGGCAATGAAGGATCAACGCTCATGTTTTGCTCAGATTCATTAAAAATGGGTGGCAGTGGGCGCAATAAAGCAGCTTCTTCAATCATCACATCAAATCTATCATCTAAATTCATTTCTTGAACATCATCATGCATATACATGAAAGGAACAACTTGCTCATCAAAGTTACTTAAAAATATTATTTCAGCCTTGTACCAGTGTGAGAATGGGTGCATGTTGTACCTTGATAATATGTACTCTATTGTCGAAACGAGCTGCAAAGGTACTCTTTGAACTGATACCTTCATATAGAATTGCATTTTAACATAGAACTCTCTGTAGTCAATGTGTGACCAATCACAGTCATCAATAGCAAGTACATATCCCGTGGGTTTCATGATTTCTTTAACCGCCACAGCGTTACTCTTCACAAATTCAGGAGAGACTTCAATCTTTGCCCTGATTTCGTTTCCCAAGCAGGCTGGGGTTCCCTCTCATTGTCATCCCAAGCTTCAAGGTAAATGGTACCACCTGATTTAGCCAAAATCTTTAAAAGAAGGGCATGATCACGTTTACTGAAAGTTGGACAAGAGATAAGGAAGAAGTAGTTTGTGATTACCCAAATTGGCCATTCATCATGCTGTAAATTCACTTTAGGAACATAGTGTAGTGTTTCAACATTCCGTTTACCAGTTAGGACAGTAGAAACAATGTATCGCGATGACTCCTCCATTGGAAATGTTTCGAAGCTTCAAAATTTGGAGAAAAATGTAATGGAGAGAGATAATCAGATGGTGAATTAGGGTAATTATTTGATTTATCCTGGAAAATGTGTCGACGTGGGGTGTTACGAGGCGATGTTTGGTGTGATGGTTTTGCAGGCTGAAAAGATTTCTTTGGGACCTACTGAGCTTTAGTATCATAATTCCTTCTGCCAATTGTACGCGCAGAAGCCAAAGCGTTCAAATGTCCATTTTTTGTTGGACAACGTGGAACAAGGTGACCAAAACAACCACATTTATAGCAAATTTTAGGGTCCCTACAATTTTTCGCCATGTGTCCTTTGCATGCACAATGCAAACAACTCTTTTCTGCTTTCAAAAAATTAACTGTTTCAAAGATTGATTTGAATTATGGAAGTGGAGATTTAGGCTTTCTAAGAAGCGCTTTAGGAGGGGAAAGAGGCGGAGAAGCCCCTACTTGCGCATAAGTCTGAGTGTAAGGTTCAGGTGATATGTCATTTAGAATAGAAAAACGATTGGAGCAAGAAGGATCCGGAGGAGGAATACGATAGGAAATAGGAGGTTGCGGGTTAGAACGAGTATGCGGGTGAACTCGAGGAGTGATGAAAGAGGATGAACGGTGATGACTCGGAGATGAACCAGAAAGATTCAGAAAATGAGAATTATTACGAAAATGGTCAATAGCGACAGAGCGATTGGGTAGAGAAGGTAGGACTGAGAGGCTATCATGGGATGATTGGCGCTGAGGAGATGAATTGGGAAGAAGGAAAGATTTGTATTTAGGAGGAGCTTACCATGTACATAAGCCTGATGACCCCGCAGACCGGGTTAGGTGCACTAAGGGGAGTTTTACTGTAGTGCCGGTTTCTCCCCTGAAAAAGTTCAATATATATATATATATATATATATATATATATATATATATATATGAGGCAGGTTCAATGGCACCCTAAAAATGGAGCATCCTTTAGCCTACCACTTTTCCACCACACATTTCCTCTCTCTCGCCTTCCACTAACTCTCTCACCTCCCACTAACTTTAATTAATATAAATGAAATGTGGAAAATAGGAGAGCCAAAGGGTGCTCCATTTTTGGGGTGCCATTGAACGCTCTCCATATATATATATATATATGTATACATATATATATATATATATAATATATATTATACATATATACATATATGTATATATGTATATATATACTTATGTGGAGATAATTAGTCTAAAGGACAAACATATAACAAACTTAAAAAATTCGGACGCAACTTTATGAAATTATGCGGAAGGACGGTCGTCATCTTCTTCTTTTATTTCCTCCATTCTCGATTATCAACAGGCGCCGCCACCCTCGATTATCACCATCCAAGTCACCGCCCACCCTAGACCAGCTGCCGCCATCCAATCCACCACCTTCACCTCCTTCTCGCCACGATTTCACCTTCTTCTCACCGCTGTCGCTTGTAGCAGCTGCCGCCGATGCCTGAAGATGTCGCTGTCGTCGCCTGAAGCAGTCGCCGCTGCCGATGCCGGAAGCTGATGCAGCTGTCTGAAATCATCCAATTTGAAGCAATTCTGCATCTATTCATATTTTCTACTGAAAATCCCAATTCTTTTTATCTCATATGTGGTATATATAGATTGGAATGGTGATACTAATCATTTCAACATACATTATGTTTCGTAGTCTTGAGCAAGACTTCTTTTAAATTTCAATTTACTTTTACTGAGTAAGAATGAAGTGTATAATTAATTGAAGGAAATTTGTCTTCTTGACTAACAGATCCACGATGTTCGGCGGTACATGTGATTAGTTAATCAGCAGAAGTCTCTCATCTTAGGATCTTGTGGCACTTTGCCTTTAAAATTTATCAAAAATGCTAAATTCAGCTATCATTTCATGTATGCAATATATCTTATATAAGCTTAAAAATACAATGATATATTTAACTATCATTTAGAACGCTATACACATGCTAGGTCACTTTCAAAAATACAATGATAAATTCAACTATCATTTATCATATATATACATATTATTTCTCTTTATGAAACACACTGCTATATATGGTAGTTCGCTTTAAAAATATAATGCTATATTCAGCAATCCTTTAACATATTCTATACATGCTAGTTCACTTTAAAAATACGATGTTTAAATCAACTATCATTTATTATGTTTTGTACATTCTAGTTTACTTTAAAATACAATGCTATATTCAACTATCATTTAGTGTATTTAAACGTTCTACTTCCTTTTAAAAGATACAATGCTAAATTCAACTATCATTTATTATATTCTATACATATTTTACTAATAAATACTATACTCAAATAGTATTTTGCAAACTCTACACGTGCTAACTCACTTCAAAAATACAAATGATAAATTCAACTATCATTTAGTATATTTTATACATGGTAGCTGACTTTAAAAATACAATGCTATATTCATCTATCATTTAGCATATTGTACATATTTTATTTCACTTAAAAAAATACAATGCTAAATTCAACTATCATTTACCACTTTAAAAATATAATGCTATATTCAAATATCATTCATCATATTATATACATGTCAGTTCACTTTGAAAACATAACGATATATTTATCTATCGTTTATCATATTTTATAATGTTAGTCACTTTAATATAGCATTTAATGAATGATAGACATACATAACATTAATCTAGCATCCATCTGTATTTAGTGCAGAATATGTTAGGTTAATTAAGTGTAGAATATTCTAGATAAATTTAGCATTATAGCATTGAGTTGTATTTAATGGATAGATTCGTATTTATAGCATTAATTTAGCATCCATCTATATTTAGTGTATGAAAATGCCAGGTTAACCTAGCATTATAGCGAATGATCAAACCCTTGAATATTATATGAAAATGCTAGGTTAACCTAGCATTATAGCGCATGAATGAACCCAAGAATAGTGCTTGGAAATAACAAGCTAATGTAGCATTATAGCGAATGACCGAGCTTTTGCAAATTGAATGAAAATTCTAGGTTAACCTAGCAATATAGGGCATGACCGGGCCCTTGAAAGTTGTATGAAAATGCTAGGTTAACCTAGCATTATAGCGAATGACCGAGCCCTTGAAAGTTGTATGAAAATGCAAGGTTAACCTAGCATTATAGGGTATGACCGAGCCCTTAACCAGTATATGAAAATGTCAGGTTAACATAACACTATAGCGAATGACCGAGCCCTTGCAAGTTGTATGAAAATGCTAGGTTAACCTAGCATTATAGGGCATGACTGAGCCCTTAACCAGTATATGAAAATGCCAGGTTAACCTAGCATTATACTAAACGACCGAACCCTTAAACAGTGTACGAAAATGATAGTTTAACCTAACATTATGGCGCATGACCGAGCCCGTCAACAGCGTATGGAAAATGCTAGATCAACCTAGCATTACAGGGCATGCCCGAGCCCTTGACTATTATATGAAAATGCCAGGTTAACCTAGCATTATAGCGAATGACCAAACCCTTGAATATTATATGAAAATGCTAGGTTAACCTAGCATTATAGCACATGAATGAACCCTAGAACAGTGTCTGGAAATGCCAAGTTAACGTAGCATAATAGCGAATGACCAAGCCCTTGCTAGTTGTATGAAAATGCTAGATTAATCTAGCATTATAGGGCATGACTGAGCCCTTAACCATTATATGAAAATGCCAGGTTAACCTAGCATTATACTGAATGGCCGAGCCCTTGAATAGTGTACGAAAATGCTAGTTTAACCTAGCATTATGGCGCATGACCGAGCCCTTCAACAGTGTATGGAAAATACTATGTTAACCTAGCATTACAGGAAATAACCGAGCCCTTGACTATTGCATGAAAATGCCAGGTTAACCTAGCATTATAGAGAATGACCAAGCCCTTGACAAATGCCAAATACCTATGAGACATAAAGTACGTCCGGAAGCAAGGCCTAATCGGGTACGTCAGCAACGAATCTGCACCCAGTAGGGTTTAATTAACCGAGCAGGTACCAATGTCACATAAAAGACATCCGGACGCAAGGCCTAATCGGGTACGTAAGAAACGTAAAAGAAGGTTGGACGCAAGGCCTAATCGAGTACTTCAGAAACACTTATGACACGTAAAAGATGTCCGGAAGAAAGACCTAATTGAGTACTTCATCAAGGAGTCTGCACCCAGTTGGGATTAATTAACCGAGCGGGTACCGGTGACACGTAAAAGAAATCCGGACGTAAGGCCTAATCGCGTACCTATGACACGTAAAATACATCCGAAAGCAAGGCATTATCGGGTACTTTAGCAACGAATCTGCATCCAATAGGGTTTAATTAACCGAGCACGTACCGATGACACGTAAAAGGCATTCGGACGACAAGGCCTAATCGGGTATGTATGAAACGTAAAAGACTTCCGGATGCAAGGCCTAATCGGGTACTTCAGCAACGAATCTGCACCCAACAGGGATCAATTAACCGAGCGGGTACTGGTGAAATGTAAAAGACATTCAGACGTAAGGCCTAATCAGGCACCTATGACACGTAAAAGACGTCTGAACGCAAGGCCTAATTGAGTAACTATGACACGTAAAAGATGTCCGGACATATGGCCTTGTCGGGTACTCTAGCAATGAATCTGCACACAGTTGGATTAATTAACCGAGCCAGTGCCGGTGACACGTAAAAGACATCCGCATGCAAGGCCTAATCAGGTACCTATGACACGTAAAAGATGTCCAAATGCAAGGCCTAATCGGGTACTTCAGCAATGAATCTACAACTAGTAGGGATCAATTAACCGAGAGGGTACCAATGACACATAAAAGATATCCGGACGCAAGGTGTAATCGGGTACCTATGACACATTAAAGACATCCAAACACAAGGCCTAATCGGGTACTCCAACACACGAATTTGCACCCAGTAGGGATTGACTAACCAAGCAGGTACCGATGAAACATAAAAGACATCCGGGCGTAAGGCCTAATCGAGTACCTATGACACGTAAAAGATGTCCGGAAGAAAGGCCTAATTGGGTAACTCATCAAGGAATTTGTACCCAGTAGGGATTAATTAACCGAGCGGGTAACGGTGACACGTAAAAGGCATCTCGGCACAAGGCCTAATCAGGTACCTATGACATGTAAAATACGTTTGGAAGCAAGGCCTAATTGGGTACTTCAGCAATGAATCTGCATCTAGTAGGGTTTAATTAATCGAGCGGGTACCAGTGACACATAAAAGACATCCGTACGCAAGGCCTAATCGGGTACATATGAAACGTAAAAGACATCCGGATGCATGGCCTAATTGGGTACCTATGACACATAAAAGACATCCAAATGCAAGGCCTAATCGGGTACTTCAGCAATGAATATGCACCCAGTAGGGATTAATTAACCGAGCGGGTACCAGTGACACATAAAAGACATCCGAACGCAAGGCCTAATCGGGTACATATGACACATAAAAGACATCCAAACGCAAGGCCTAATCGGGTACTCCAGCAACGAATTTGTACCCAGTAGGGATTGATTAAGAGAGCAGGTACAGACAACACGTAAAAGACATCCGGGCGTAAGGCCTAATCGGGTACCTATGACATGTAAAAGATATCCGGAAGGAAGGCCTAATTAGATAATTCATCAACCAATCTGCACCCAGTAGGGATTAATTAAACGAGCGGGTACTGGTGACAAGTAAAAGGCATCCCGACACAAGGCCTAATCAGGTACCTATGACACGTAAAATACGTTTGAAAGTAATGACTAATCGGGTACTTCAGCAACGAATCCGCACCCAGTAGGGTTTAATTAACCGAGCGGGTACCAATGACACGTAAAAGATATCCGGACGCAAGGCCTAATCGGGTACGTTTGAAATGTAAAAGATGTCCAGACGCAAGGCCTAATTGGGTACGTATGAAACGTAAAAGACGTCCGGACGCAAGACCTAATCGGGTACTTCAGCAACAAATTTGCACTCAATAGGGATCAATTAACCAAGTGGGTATCGATGACATGTAAAATACATCCGAATGCAAAGCCTAATCGTGTACCTATGACACGTAAAAGACATCCAAACATAAGGCCTAATCATGTACTTCAGCAATGTATCTGCACCCAGTAGGGATTGATTAACCGAGTAGGCATCGGTGACACATAAAAGACATCTGGGAGCAAGGCCTAATCGGGTACCTATGATATGTAAAAGATATCCGGAAGAAAGGCCTAAATGGGTAATTCATGAAGGAATCTGCATCCAGTAGGGATTAATTAACCAAGCAGGTACCGATGACACGTAAAAGGCATCCCGACGCAAGGCCTAATCATGTACCTGTGAGACGTAAAATATGTTCGAAAGCAAGGCCTAATTAGGTACTTCAACAACGAATCTGCATCCAATAGGGTTCAATTAACCGAGCGGGTACCAGTGACATGTAAAAGACATCCAGACGCAAGGCCTAATCGGGTAAGTATGAAACGTAAAAGACGTCCGAACGCAATGCCTAATCGGGTACATATGAAACGTAAAATACTTTCAGACGCAAGGCCTAATCGGGTGCTTCAATAACAAATTTGCACCCAATAGGTATCAATTAACCGAGAGGGTACCAATGACACGTAAAAGACATCCGGACGCAAGGCCTAATCGGGTACCTATGACACATAAAAAGACACCCAAATGAAAGGCCTAATCGGGAACTTCAGCAATGAATCTGCACCCACTAGGGATTGACTAACCGAGCAGGTAACGGTGACACATAAAAGACATTTAGGTGCAAGGCCTAATCAGGTATTAATGACATGTAAAAAATGTCCGGAAGGAAGGCCTAATTGGGTAATTCATCAACGAATCTGCACCCAGTAGGGATTAATTAACCGAGTGGGTACTAGTGACAAGTAAAAGGAATCCTAATGTAAGGCCTAATCAGGTACCTATGACATGTAAAATACATCCGAAAGTAAGGCCTAATCTGGTACTTCAGCAATGAATCTGCACCCAGTAGGGTTTGAATAACCGAGCGGGTATCATTGACACGTAAAAGACATCCGGACGCAAGGCCTAATCGGGTACATATGAAATGTAAAAGATGTCCGGACGTAAGGCCTAATCGGGTACTTCAGCCATGAATACGCACCCAATAGGGATCAATTAACCGAGCCGGACGCAAGGCATAATCGATACCTATAACACATAAAAGAAGTCCGGACGGAAGACCTAATCGGGTACCTATAACACGTAAAAGACGTCCGGACATAAGGCCTTATCGGGTATTCCAGCAACGAATCTGCACCCACTAGGGATTAATTGACCAAGCCGATACCAGTGACACGTAAAAGACAACCGGACACAATGCCTAATCAGGTACCTATGACACGTTAAATACATCCAAATGCAAGGCCTAATCGAGTACTTCAGTAATGAATCTATACCCAGTAGGGGTTAATTAACCGAGCGGGTACCGGTGACACGTAAAAGACATCTGAACGCATATCCTAACCAGGTATCTATGACATGTAAAATACGTCTGAAAGCAAGGCCTAATTGGGTACTTCAGCAACGAATCTGCACCCGGTAGGGTTTAATTAACCGAGCGGGTACCGGTGACACGTAAAAAACATCCGTGCGCAAGGCCTATTCGAGTACCTATGACACGTAAAAGATGTCTGGAAGGAAGGCTTAATTGGTACTTCATCATGGAATCATCACCCAGTAGGTATTAACTAACCGAGCGGGTACCGGTGACATGTAAAAGGCATCTTGACGCGAGGCCTGATCAGGTACCTATGACACATATAATACGTCCGGAGTAAGGCCTAATCGGGTACTTCAGCAACGAATCTGCACCCATTAGGGATTAGTTAACCGAATGGGTACTGGTGATAATATAATCTTGCATTTTGGTACAAGATCTAGTAGAGTGCTTATGATACATAAAAATTTAGTTTTATATGACATTTAATTATGAAATCCACTTCAATATTTATAACATTACAAATGATATATAAATGTAGCGTTCTTTTATAAAGTCTAATAGCATGTTTATGATATTAATTTGAAATGATTGTCTCTTGTGTCATTTTAGTCATGAAGTATATTAGTCTATTTAAATCATGCAAAGTATTACAATAATATATTTATTCCTATTACTTTCAATTATAATAAAATGCAATTTGAAACTAGCATAATAAAAAAGCTTAATGTTCAAAAATTTGTATTGTGATAATCATAAACAACATATATTGTTGACTACTTAGATGGCCAAAAATATTTAGTATACATGTAAATTTCAAAATATTTACAAAGGATATAAATGATTAAAAATTAAAATGAAATGCTATATACATTTAGCATTACACCTAAACAAATTCAACAATAGCCTGAAACTTACAAAAATAGAATAACACAAAATACACGAACAACAAACTAAATTGCACAAGTAATAAAGTGAATTTCCATAGCGTACACATAAATGATAGTTTCACATATCGATATTCTGAGCTGAAACCAAAACCCAATTGAAACAAAACGCAATAGCCACATCTCTTATTATCAAAGCCACAAAGCACAAGCAAAACAGAAAAATCGATTTATTTGACAAAAAATGCACAATTTGAGACCGGTCAACAAAAATGATACTTTCAACAAACTAAATAGCACATATAATACAACTTACAATATAATTAACATAAATTACAGCAACATCTCTTATTCTCACCATAAAATACAACAATAACTAAAAGGTAAATTGCACTATAACAGACAAAATTTCATACTAACCACAAATTTGCAAATGATACAAATAATTAACAATTAAAATGAAATGCTATATACATTTAGCATTACACTTAAGTAAATTCAACAACAATGAAACTTGCAAAAAATAGACTAACACAAAATGCAAGAACAAATTAAATTGCACATATAATAGAGTGAATTTCATAGCATGCATAGAAATGATAGTTTCATATGTCATTATTCTAAGCAGAAATCAAAACCCAATTGAAACAAAACACAACAACCAAATTTCTTATTATCAAAGCCACAAAGCACAAGCAGAATAGAAAATCGATTTATTTGACAAAAAATGCACAATTTGAGATCGATCAACATAAATGATAGCTTTAACAAACTAAATTGCACATATAATGCAACGTAAAATCTAATTAGCATAAAATACAACATCTTTTATTCTCAATAAGAAGGTAAATTGCACTGTAATAGACAAAATTTCATACTATCCATAGGTGTACAAATGATATAAATAATTAATTATTAAAATGAAATGCTATGTACATTTAGCATTACACCTAAGAAAATTCAACAATAGCGTGAAACTTGTTATTCCCAAAATCAGAAATCTGAAGCCACCGCCGCCATCGGAAGCTGCAGCCGTCGAGTGAAGTCGCCGCCACTGAGTGAAGCCGCCGCCGTTGAGTGAAGTCGCCGCCATCAAGTGAAGCCGCCACCGCCGTCGAGTGAAGCCGCCACCGCCGTCGAGTGAAGCCGCCGTCGCCGAGTGAAGCCGTCGTCGTCGAGTGAATTGACAGAAGATAAATGGATTGATCAAATTTGCGATTATCAATCTTCAAAATGCACGAATTGAGATAAAATTCATTTCGAAGGCGTGGGCTGTACAAAGAATACACGATTCGAGATCGATTGGGGTTTTTTTATCAGAAGAATGAAGATTTAAGAAGAAAAACAAATGAAGGAAGCAGAAAAAATGACGCATTTGTTACTTAAGCCAAAAAATAAAGTGGCGACTGTCCTTTAGACAATATTCTTAAACCCCCATCTTTTGGGCTAAATTTTTTTAAATGTTTGTCCTCCAGCCCGTTTTCCACTACTTATATGTGTGTGTTTATATATATAGGACATAAAAGTATGACATAAATCAGGGGATACAAAATCTCAACCATTAGATTATTTTGTCCATACATCAGGGATGGAAATCAAGAGGCAACCCAATAGTTGAGATTTTATGTCCCTCGGTTTGCATTAAACTTCTAATTAATTGGAGCAAGTGACTTATCCTGGCTGTTGGATGCTCCCAAGGGTGGGAAAAAAAATTTGAAGAACATGTTTACCACTTGGTAATGGATGCTCCCAAGGGTGGGAAAAAAAATTTGAAGAACATGTTTACCACTTGGTAAATACCATTATCGTACCGTTTTTACTGGGAAGTCAGATTGCTTACCATTACCGATCAACTGGTATACCGAAGATTGGTATAACAATAATTTGATAACCATTACATGGGTAATGGTAAATTACCGTTTGCCCATCAAAGTTTATATCTTGACATGATTTTGTTACATGGTGAATATTTATTATATTATATGTAGTCTTAGTTTATATAAAACATAAATGAGAAAGAAAATAAGTGTATTTGGAATTATCACCTGATTATTGAACTAAATATAATTATCTATTTGATTCTAAATGCGTGTAATAACGCATATCAAATGAATATACATACGTTTTAAATTAACTAGTAAAATTAGCCTTATCGCTGTTAATGAAGAAATGTTACTGACAATTTACCGTTATAAATGGTAAATTTACTGTAGTCATACCGTTTTAACTGGTATACTAATTAAAATAAAAAAATGGTTACTCAAACGACTGGCAATGGTATAGTAATGATGAAATTACCGTTACTATAACATAACAGTCCTAGATTTAACAAACTACAACTAATTAAATAATTATTTGCTACCACTTTTCCGTACTCTGATTCTCTCCCGTAACTTGAGGTTGACTAACCTTTCTTTCCAACAAGAAAAACGAATTTTCTGCCGTCGTCTATCTTCTATCACCATCCATCTCTTTCTGTTGGTGATAACAATTTCTTTTCTATTTGTTTTAAGTACATTATAACTATTACTTGAAAAAAAACTGATGATAACTTTGTTGTTTAATATAGACAAGTTTAACATTGTAGTACGATAATCGATAGTAATAATTGTTTTTTTTTGGCAAAGCCGACCGGTTTTTATAGTGTTCTGTAACACTTTTTATTAAAAAAAAGAAAACACGAGAGAACAGGTGATATACAAAGTACATATCAGCTGAATCTTCCACACATGGAAGACGAGTACTACTTTCACATTTCCAGTTTTCGTGATTACATTACATTTTAAATTGCGTCTTTATTTGTCCCCTGAGACTAACAATGCCAAAAGACAGAAAGCTAGCCATTCTCTTGTTGATTTCTTAGCATTTCCTTCTTCATGCTTCGAGTGACATGTGTTTTGGGTCCTGATTTTTTAGTGGAGTTAGTTGACTTTAGTCAATCGTTGATGTCAGGTGGTCTCTCTCTATAAGAGGCAGGGGGAGCAATATGTGCGTATGGGTTGGCCGCTTTGTCTTTGACAGTTGGTGATTTTCGCATCTTTTTCTTTCCACTTGCAATTGTTTTTTGCAATACTGCTGACACACGATCAAGTTGCTCAGTGTGCAGTTGATCATAAACAATACCAGAACAATTTTTTTTAAAATTTTCCACCTTCTTCTCAGTTTCATGAAACTCAGGAGAGTTAATTTCCCGTTGAGCTAACTCTTCTTGGAGGGCGCTAGAGATAGTCGAAATGTCGGCGTCTATTGTTCGGATGTGAGCAGTTCTTGCTGATTCAATTGGGCTCAGCTCTGCCTTGTCATTCTTTAACTTCTCACTCATGTTAGTTAAGGAATCATGTTCGCTATTCTTCTTTAGTGCTGAGTCATTACAGTACATCACTTCCCGACCTTCAGCGCTATCACTTTTTTGCAATACAACATGTTGAGCTACTGGTCCTTCAGCGCTTTGCAAATCAACATGTAATGCTATTGGCATAAATGAGTCACTTACAGGTAAAGGAGTTCCTGTTTTTCCAATTTCCCTTGGTCTTCCGAAAGCATAAGACAATACTTCCTGTCCTTCAGCGCTGCCACTTCTTTGCAAACCAACATGTAAAGTTTCTGGTCCTTCAGCCCTAACTCTTCTTTGCAAATCAACATATAAAGCTACTGGCAATATTGAGTCACTTACATGCAATGTATTTCCTGCATTTTCATTTTCCCTTGGACTTCCGAAATCATTTGACAATACTTCGTCAATATGAATCTGACTAACACTAGTTGCCTTCTGTTCGTAAGTTTTCTTCCTACATTCAGTTTGATTGCTATCAGTTAGCAACTGAGAATTATTGCCTTCCTTGCTCAATTTGCTCTCAGCTCCGCCCGTGATATCATTTTTACCATTGTCATTCATACAGACATTTTCAATCTCCCCTTCTTCAATTTCATAGTTTATTTTATATGTATTCTCTACTTCATCACAACTAGGAAGCAACGAGAAGCAGTTGGACGTACCTATAGCGTCAACGGCAGGTAGGAACACATCTACCAGGACTTGCTTACCTTTGTCTTTACCACTAGCAGCGAGTCTTAAGGGGTTCTTCCTTTTTACAACTGTGGTCCAGGTATTAACTTTGTTTGTTGTAGCATAGTGTGAGCGCTGAAGTACCCTACTCGGTCTGTTACTCTTGTCAACATCTGGAGCATTGGTTGTACTCGTAGTAGCATTTTCTTTTTCCTTTTGTTGCTTTGTTATATAAACATTATTGCGCGTCGCTTTACCATTTTCCACACTATCCTTTTCCTCTTGGAGTTTGCATTTTTCTGTGGAGTGACCAAATACTTTACAATGGGAGCACAATTCTGGCTTCCAAAGGTAATATACTTTCACTATTTGTATGGTACTGTCAAGATTTCGAACAGGAAATGCATCTAGTAAGGGGGTGTTTGCGGTTACCTCTACAATACATTTGGCGAATTCCAGTCCATGCACAAAAACTTCCCCACTCTGGTGGCCATATAGTTGATACCCCGCTTCGACCAAGCAACGAGCGGGATATTAAACATTTTAATCCACACTGGAACCGCTATGACGCTGTTAGCAGCATTACTCAAACTTGGTTCCCATTCCTTAATGATAAAGTGTTTATTGCGTATCACAATGGGGTCAGCTTCAAGAACCCTGATTCGATCAGCTAATGACGAAAACTGGAAGAAAAAGACACTACCATTCGATTTAAACTCAATTGTACCTTGAGCCGCACAATGTTTCAGTAAAAAATTGATTACCATAGTGTATGGCAGCGGCTCATCGAGGAAAAACCCTACTAGAAACCCACTTCATTCTTCTACGCTTTCCAGTACAACGTCGTCAGTGACAATTAGGTTTTCCCCTTCAAATTTCAGGACGATATCGTTGACCTCGAAATTGCCGGCATTCTTTGGCTTAGAAATGAAGAGCGTGGACCATTTAAGCTGCGGAAGAGGATCTGAGATGGCGACAAGGGGATGAGGTGGGTATGGATGGGCTATTATGGAAGGAGGTGGTTCTGGTGGGTTGGAAGGGTTGGCGGAGGGAGGAGGAACTGGTGAGGGAGGAATCGATTTCGGTGGAGGGTCTGGTGGCTGATTTGAAGGAAGGGAATCATCGGTATTTGTGGGAGCAATTTGTGGATCTGAAATGGCTGTCGCCATTTTTACATTCTAGTAAATGTGTTATATTTTTTAATTTTTGTTTGTTAAGTTCAAGAATATATATTTTTGAGTTCTAATCAACAATAGATAATTTGAGTTCTAATCAGTAATCACGGGGTCTAATTCCCATTGTAACAAACTTACAATGTTATATTTTTTAATTTTTGTTTGTTAAGTTCAAGAAAATAAGAAATAAAGATGGATTTCAAATGGTTCATAAAACAAATGATCATGTATTATGATTCTGGTTGATAGACCCCTTTTTGTAGTGAGAAGTACCAAATAATTTTATGGGATAGTTTGGTTAGGATTCTTATTAAGTTTCAAAATGCACAAATTAAATACCTTTTTTTAAAATAATGAAAAAAATATCAAAAGTCAACGGGAATAAACCATCGAATTTCAAAATTTAATTCAATTTATAATCATTTTGTATTGGTGTAAAAAAAAAGAGTAAAAAATATACGTAAAAAAAAAATCATATTTCAACAAAATATACAGTAATAACTCCAAGTTATCTAAAAATCAGACATTAACGCAATGTAACCATCAACTATATATTTTTAAGTAATTTTTACTGAATTCTTCAAATTTAATGTTTACATCTATTTAATTTCGCCTTATTGTAGAAAAATCATCTAAAAAACAACGTAAATTTCATACAAATGAAAGATAACTTATTTCTAGGAAAAATACAGATGTAAAAAAAACAACTTTACCCAAAAATTGCAAACACATTTGTAGTTTTTTATATACTGAGACATGTCTGCAAAACGCTATGTTGTTGCAGATATGGCTGCACTTTTCCATGATAAATGCAGTCATTTCTGCATTTTTATCGGTAATCTTCTATATATATTTAAAAGTTTTTGAAGTTTTTTTTAACATAGAAGCAAAAATATCATGAAACCACATTGTCATAAATTTAAGTATTCACTTTACAAAAAGAAACTTTTGACTAGGACCAACATTTTATAAAGTTTAGTTTTAGTATTCACGGTTAATGTGGCTTAACCGACACTTAAAGCAGTTGGAAACGACAAAATAAATGAAGAAATGCTTCAAACTAGGTTAGCGAATACAGCTTTCGTGTTACCTGTCAATTGCATTTTTGCCATGGCCTCTAATATTGTTCTTTACAATTCCATTTGGTTGTATATGAGAACATTTGTAAGTTGATTAAAGGTCACGTAAACTAACAATAGTTAATTTAAATTATTGATAGTGAACGCTTCGATGACAACAATGATATTTACGGGACTTCGAATATGAAGTTTTACCCTACTCAACATGTCCAATGCATCGGAAAAGAGAACAGAACAAATGACCAGTTGAGATGATGCATTTCACGCAATATGTCCGTAACTATAGAAAACGGGGCATTTTGGTTGGTTGCCTCAACAGTTAAAATCTGGTCGTTGGAAGCCAACGCGTCGGCTCTCAACGTTCAAATGTTGACTCATCCTTCCATCCCAATCTGATCATTAGTTTTAAATATAAATTAGATAAATTAAAAAATAAAAATAAAATAATTCGTTTAAATGATGCGTTTAAACCCATAAATGCATTCTCCACTTAATCAAATAGCCCACTTAAATAATTCGCTAAAATATTTCATCTCGTTTACGCTTACCACAAACACATCCTTAATTAACTAATTTTAAAATTTCAAACAGTTCTAAAATTAATAACATGTGCGTCCTTAGGCTAATATGAATCCTGCCAATTGTCAATTTGGCATCCATGGATGGGTGTTGTACAATATAACAAATACAAGTTTACTTATTTTTGCTTTGGTAGCATACGATACAAGCATAAGTTAGTGTTACCCGATAATCATGGAAAACAGGGAGAAGACCAAACTTTGCAAAAAAAATGGCCAAAAATATGCTAAGTTTGGAATTTGGCCAAAAGGCCAACTTTTAGTGCAAAATGGAAAATGCGGTTGACCCCCTTGAAATCTACATTTGCACTAAAAAGTGGACTTTTGACCAAATAACAAACTTTGCATACTTTTGACAAAAAATATGCAAAGTTTGTCCTTCTCCCTAAAACCCTCATCATACGTTAAAGTGCAAATATATAAAGACAGATGATAGAAATTTGCGTAAAAAGATAGTCATGTCCAAAGCGATGTGTAGAATCAAGGCATGACTCCGTGGCCTGCCTAAAGGCTCAGAACCTTCCATGTAGGATTTAACAGTTTACAGTTCAACCTTTTTTCCACCTAAAGAGTGCCACTAGAAAAATATATATATAAATGGTTCACCCAAAAATGGTAGGGCTGTCTCGCAAGTTGTAAGTAAGAAACAATGACTTGAATTTTAAAAATTTCACGTTGTTAATATAAGTTTGTATACATGTAACAATATGCATTTATCTTGTTATAACAACGTATGCCAATTCATATGCATACATCACATGCTAGATATGAAGAGTTTAATCCAATCGTCATTACATAACAGTGGCATCAAAGTCGAATGTTAAGAACCGGGTGATGGAGGCAAAACAGTGCTCTAAAAAGCTACTCCAAGGGGATACAAGTTAAGAAGGAGACTGTTAAAGTTATATTGTATGTTGCAAAGAAGGAACGGCGGTTTGAATTCAGAAAGCCCTGCATCGTTAAACAACTTGAAGAAATGATGTGTAAATATGAGTTGGTAAACACGCAATATCGGTGATTCAATTTTTTGCAACAAAGTGTTGGGGAATCTCGGTCTTTCCCACTTCGTGAAGTTTAGATAGGCAATTAAGATTAAAAGTAGCATCGGAAGCACAAGAGTTTATAATTCTCCAATTTGGAGATTCTTTCACCATACAAAAGAATAGTGAGATTACAAGAATGTGATTTACAAAAATAACTCACACTCGGTGGCTCGCTCAAGCTTGAGGATAAAAACTTCCCAAGCTATCTCTCTTTTCTTTCAAAGAGGATCTCTCTAACTCTCAAGTTTTTCTTACTTTAAGAAGTGGCTTCTTCCTTGGATTCTTTTATTATAGTAATGTGGGCTCCTTCTCCTATTTATACTACTCAACCTCCATGATGAATGGTGAAGATTAATTGCATCGAAGGGTGGGGATTGGCTCTCTAGGAATCTCTACACTCTTCCATTCCCTTATGCATCCTTCTATACTCTTCCGTAAAGTTCCAGAAGGTTCCACACATCTCCAAAATATTCCAGAGGGTTCCACACTCTTCCACAAGCTTCTAGAGAGTTCTACACTTCTCTATAGTACTCCGGTCATACTCTTCCGTAAGGTTCCACACATCCCCAGAATATTCCAGAGGGTTCCACACTCTTCCACAGGCTTCTAGAGGGTTCTACACTTCTCTAGAGTTCTCCAGTACATTCTAAAAAATTCTAGATTTTAGTAAATTCTAGATTTCTCTAGAAAGGTCTAGAATTTTCAAGAAACTCTCCAGTTAAGGAGGGATCCCAACAAATCTCCCCCTCCCGACTTAATTGGGGGGTAGTAGTACGCTGACACCTTGACAACAATCTTCAAACTTCTTTATTGGTACTATCTTGGTAATCATGTCAGACCAGTTTTCATGTGTGTGAACCTTGTCAAGATGTATTTGCTTTTCCTTGAGGACTCCTCGGATTGATGACATTTTACCATGGGAGAGAATATCTCTTCAAAGTTAATACCTTTTTCTTGTCTGAATCCTTTGACGACTAATAGAGCTTTGTAGCTAGGCTTTGAATAGTTCTCTTCGATCTTGATTCTATACACCCATTTATTCTTCAACGCTCTTCTCCCTTTTGGTAGCTCCACTAGTTTATATGTGTTATTCTCATGCAAGGATTGCGTTTCTTCTTGCATATCTATTCTCCACCCTTCTTTATGATAATAACTCATTGCTTATTTATAGCTTTGAGGCTCCCCCTCACCAGTGAGCATCATTATCCTCCATCTTGAACTTACACGAGCTTGTTTTCGGCTACGGATGAACCTGGCCCTGAAATCACTGTTGGGGAATCTCGGTCTTTCCCACTTCATAAAGTTAAGAAGACAATTAAGATATAAAGTAGCATCAGAAGCACAAGAGTTCATAATTCTCCAATTTGGAGATTCTTTCACTATACAAAAGAATAGTGAGATTACAACAATGTGATTTACAAAAGTAACTCACACTCGGTGGCTCGCTCAAGCTTGAGGATAAAGACTTCCCAAGCTATCTCTCTTTTCTATCAAAGAGGATCTCTCTAACTATTATGTTTTTCTCACTTTAAGAAGTGGCTTCTTCCTTGGATTCTTTTATTATAGTAATGAGGGCTCCTTCTCCTATTTATACTACTCAACCTCCATGATGAATGGTGAAGATTAATTGCATCAAAGGGTGGAGATTGGCTCTCTAGGAATCTCTACACTCTTCCATTCCCTTATGCATCCTTCCATACTCTTCCGTAAAGTTCCGAAAGGTTCCACACATCTCCAGAATATTCTAGAGGGTTCTATACTCTTCCACAAGCTTCTAGAGAGTTCTACACTTCTCAAGAGTCCTTCGGTCATACTCTTCCGTAAGGTTCCAGAGGGTTCCACACATCCCCAGAATATTCCATAGGGTTCCACACTCTTCCACAGGCTTCTAGAGGGTTCTACACTTCTCTAGAGTTCTCCAGTACATTCTAGAAATTTTAGATTTCTCTAGAAAGGTCTAGAATTTTCTAGAAACTCTCCAGTTAAGGAGGGATCCCAACACAAAGTGTGTCAGCTCCTATGTATGCCAAATACTAGAGATTGAGAGCTTAGTCCGATCATTGCGGCATAACAAAAGAAAATCAAATAAAAGAATCGGTTTCCTTTTTTTGTAAAGCCAAGCCAATTTTATGGTGGTCATACAACTCGTATAAAAATGTTAAAGAAACAGGTGTTCTGTACATGCATAGAACAACTAAAGTAGATTTATAGCGTCCAGACCATTTCACAAAGACATAATATGGATGGGCATAGGGCCTCACTATCTATACATGACCTGTCATACCCCAGAAGAGGAGAGGTCCTCATCTACATCCATGTTTGAGGGCCGTATAACATCTAAGCACCCATAAAATAGGCTGATTAGATCAGGTACGTAGTCTAGAGAATCCCTAAAGTAATTGAATTTCCTATCCCAAGGCAGGTCCTCAAAAGGTTTCCAATTCGATTCACCCAATTCACCTTCCGAAACTAGCACAAAATCATTGTCTAAAACATTGTAATATACACAACGTTCTTTCCCAGCATGCTCTAAAACAAACCTGAAAAAACATCATTGCTCTGAATTGCACCGCATGTCAGAGGCCCTATGTTTCCAAGAATGCTCAATTGGAATCTAAGAAATATCTGACCAAACAACAAGTGCAGGCATCAAAGGGGTATCAAGTTCTATAGGAGTAGGATCTGGATCAGTCCAAGAGGAAAAGTGGCAGAAAGCTAAGGAGTAGCCGGGTCAGAAGGCCTAGAAGAGGCAACGGAGGCCAGTGTAACAACCCGGAATTTTGGGACCAATTTAATTTTTTTTTATCAATTGATTTTAATAGAAATAAAATATTTTGAATGTTTTATTTTGAGAATAAACGATTTATAATTTACATAAGTTTGAGCGTATAAATTTATAATTTAATTAAAATGAGCTTGTAATGGCACGGTAGTTTGAAAAATTATTTTTAAACTTTAAATGAATGTACAGTGTTCATTATAAATCAGAATTTGATGAAATAAGAAACGTTAGAATCTACTTAATTATATCTTTCTAACGAATGTAAGAAATTGATATTTCACTTTATAAATTTTAAGTTATAACCAAATTTCAAATTTCAAATAGTCGCTATGAAATTTGTTAATATTATTAACGCCCATAAAATAGCAATTTTGCAAACGACCTCCGTTTTTCGATGAAACCAATTTTGTTGGATTCAGAACGTCAAATTATTGTCAGATTTAAAGTTTCATGTCAACTGGAATTAGTGTGTAAGCATAGTAAATTTAAACGCCTGTTGAATTTCAATTATAAATTAAATATGCTAGTTAAAAGGTCATTTTCCAAATGGTCTCCAAATTTGGAGAAATTAATTTTAGTAGGACCGTAATTGCAAAACATAGTTAGATTCCAAATTTCGTAATTTTTGGAGTCAGTATGTGGCCGTGGTGAATTAAAACGTACGTTCAAATTCAATATTTAACATTATATTGATTTATATTTTTATTTTAATAAAAATTGATTGAAACAGTCGAATCGTCTTATGAAATATATCCCACTATGTCCGAAATGGGGTTATTTAGCTAAGAACGTCAGTCGTTGGGATTCCTTGGGAGTTCGCAACGTTAAACACGTAAAGAACGAATTAAATAATAATTAAATATACATATATATATAAAATAAAAATAACCTAACCCTATTCTCCATTACCAGACCCGTCGACCCTAATTTAATCAATGACCAATATTGTCCAAATCTTTCTACTCTAATAGCTTAAAATCTGTTCAACGATTTCAGAAAATTTCAAAAGAAAAATCGAAGATCTCTTCGAGCTCTAAAAGTTCAACGGATTTGATGGCTTTTTATTTCGTTAATTGTGCAAAATCGTGGTGCAAAGCAGCGCCATTCGAGGCCATTTTCATGCTGTTGGGCCCCACAGAGTGCGATGCCACTCACGGCAGTGAAGGAGGAGGGTATGGTGGCGACGGTTGATTGGGTACGGGTCGCTCCAGGCGGCGTGTGCAAGGAGAACGGATATGAGAGCGAGGTTCGGTTGTTAAAAGATTGGGGAAGAGAGATTAAGAATGTAATTAAGGAATTAATTATATTTTATTGTTTAATTATGTAATTAATATTTAAACATCTATAAATTTTGCATATAAAGTCAGAATCTTGCGAAACTGGATCCGTTGCGACCATGGAGTCGAGAGCTTCGCAACAAAACTAATTTGGTCAAATTTGGAGCAAGTTGCATTTTTGAATCAAATTAAACCCTAGTTTAACTTGATTTAGAACGAAATCTTCAAAACGATCAATGTGAGAACTCTCTCACTCAAATATTTTGTACAGTTTTTTGTTTTTATAACTGGAAATATATTAATTACCTATGTTGATTTTTATTAAATTAATTATCACAAATAGTTATACGGTGACTGGTAGCTCACATCACAGTTGTTTGCAAACCCATGGATGAATGGATGGTTATTTATTTTGTGATTTGAATGTGAATTTAAAGTAATTAACATGTTAAAAACGATATTAAATTATTTGAGGTAGTTGAAATTCGATTAAAAATCAATTTATAAGTCGAACGACTTGTTTATGTTTACCCATTTAAATAATATCGATTAGATGGAATAATTAATTATTTATTTATTTATTGCTTGAAAACCCCACAAGGGTATTGAGATGATATTTGATTTACACTAATCCCAAGTATTTAGATTGAATGTTGATCGATTGATTGACAGACCAATACAAGTGTTAAATAATTATTTAAGGCTTATACGGATGTAAGCGCACTTTGAATGTGAATTGGATGTTCAATAGTTATTTATAACTATTATTGAATAAATGTGATGTATGAAATCCATATAACTGAAATTATATGGTAATTGGTTGAATCTCATTTCAATCTAGAATAAAACGAATATTTCAATGCAATATTCAGTTAACAGTTTAAGTTTGGTTTTGATGTCCGATTTTGGATGGACATAGAAATATTAAAATTGACTATACATTGAAATGTGCAATTTTAAAGATAAACGACTGAAACGAGTTTTCAAAGATGATTATATATATTTTATATAATTTATAAAAATGTTTTCAAAGGGTTTCGATTTATAGTTAAAATTTATAAATCGAATTTGGAATTGAATAGAACGCGTCGCACAACGACAGTTCACGAACGTAACCAATAACTTCGAATTGGCGTACCTAGAGATCCGACCGTCGGGTTCTCCTGAAAATTGAACCGTTGGAATAGTAATGAAATGAGCTTTCTAATAAAATGAGAATTTATGAAATCCAACGGCTAGATTTTAATTTAATTCTAAATTATTTTTGAAAAAGGCCGTTATGGATGAAGTTCGGTGGTCGACTTTGGAAACCAATTATAAAGGCCTTAATAAAATTATTAAAAATATAAATAAATTATGAAAAATCTTAATAAATTATTTCAAAAGATTTTTGGATGAAATATTCCATATTTGAAACGGTAAAAGATATTTTCATCTGAATGAACTAGTTAACAACTAGAATAATAATCCAATGATTTTAAAATAATAAATTGGATGGTAAATGGTTTTGACATAACCAGAAGTTTCCAACATATAAATTGGAATGGATTTGAAAGAAAATTATCTTCGGATATTTTTGATATTGGATTCCGTGATTATGTGGATATCGTTGAGAAATTTAGAAGATATTGACATCGTTATTCCAAAAGGATATCTGTTGGTTTCATGATTTGAAATTGAATGAAAGTCGATATGATTTCCATTTAAGACCTTATATTTAACATAAAATTGGATTTGGGTTTGTTGTGAATGGTGGCTTAAATACCACTGTTCTTAAACCTTATTGAAATGTGAGTTATGGAATAAATCTTTTAACCAAGATTTAATAAAGATTTCCAATTTATCTAATAAATTTGGAATTGAATGGAATTCGATTAATAATAATCGAAATGAGCTTCTATGAAGGAAGGCATTTACTATTTATGGAATTTAAAATGCTTTGCCGTTAAATCATTACAGTACTAGTCCGATATAGAAATCTATATCGATTATAATTTGTACAAATTTCCGTGAAGATTCCATATTAAATGAAAGATTATTTTGGGTTTATTCTGAGTGGTGTTTTTACGTGACATTTTTTTCTTTAACCCAAGTAAAGACAAGAATAATTTCCGAAGGTTGAATAATCATTAAGTAATGATTTTTTAGGATTAAAAATAAGTTGGAGTTTTAATGAATCTTTAATTAGATTGAAATGTAAAAAGAAGTAATTAAATCTATCAAATTCAATAATTGTTCGAAATGGATTACCACTAGTTTTACTCCATATGATAGTTAAATCTTTAATTAGATTTGAAACGTTAAGTGATAATTAAATTTATCGATAACACTATGGGTGCTAAATATGGAGTACCACAAATTTTGCTTCATGGGATGAATAGGCTGGGATTGAGAATAATAAAATAAATGATTACTTCTTTAAGGCTCGATAATCCCGACTAGTTTTTTAAACCTTAATTCTGTTTAAGTTTTGAAAAGATAAAATAAATCTTTTGAAATGATATCCAAAGGAAGATTAAACAAATATTTAAACGATGTAAATTTTTGATAAAATTAATGGGAACCTTTTTCCAGAGTTATGAATATATGAATATAAAGAATATTCTAGACTGAAATAAGGCATATGATGTGTTTAAATATATCACTTGATTATAAGATGCGTAAGTTATTCAGAGAAACCGAGTTTAAATCATTCTGAATAACTATTATGACGATTAAAAGTCGTAGATATTGAAGACGGTGCAATACCGACAATCTACACATTGAATGGATTACTACTGATGCCCTTGATTGGAGTTGCTGCCTTGAAGGGGTTACATTGGTAGTTGTCCCGATGTACTTGTTGATTTTCCGCATATACAAGGGCCTCTCTCATGTATTGGACATATGGGACGAGGAATAAGGTGCCTGCGGTTCCGCTTACATCCAGAATGGACTTGTAAATGGATTGTGTGTCTAATATCGTATTTTGTGCTATATTAAATGATCTCTGCTAAATATATATCTATTTGGTGGTGGATAATTTATTCTCTTTGCTTAACACCCTTCTCTGAGACGTACGAGCTCAGAGGTTATATATTGGTAAACATTAGTTGTATGGTATGAACTGACGATGTGGCATGCTAAGATGCAACGATCAAGGTTTTTTGTTAAAAAGTAGGGCCTTATGGATGATGATCAAAGCATTACTTTAAATAGCACAGCTTTGTGTGTAATGTTAATTCGCGAGCTTCACGCCCGGTATAAGTCAAAAATGGGATTAGTGACTGCAGGGAGTGCATGTGTTTCTTTCTAGGCAGAGGTAGTGTCATGGTATGGAGCCTAGACATTTTACTTATGTGGATGATGGATGCAAGGGTCCTCGTATATGATTGGACGACATACTGACCAGGTGACAAATCCGATAGGACCGAGAAATGTATTGTTCAGGAATAACCAATCCACAAAAGTAAGTATGGACCGACCCTGAAGATCCAAGGCTTACTAAGGGTGTGATCCTGAGGCATGTGCTAGAGTGTCTCGAAACCGGTGAGGAAGATCTCTTACCTCGACTCATAGATGGAATCCAATTTACAATACGCGACCTTTCGGTTTTATTTGTAAACCTATATAGCGACATAGTAGGATGGGGAACCATGTGGTCTATGATTTATTCGTTTATATTCGAAGTTGTATTATACATTATGCACTTATAATAATATCAAAATTACTTGTTTTAAAGCGTATCAAGCTTGTTTGGCTACTATAAGGTATAGATCTATCCTTCGGTTGCGTTACATCGTGTGTGTAACACCCCGTATTTTCTGTTAACGTTATAGTAACGAATCAAAGAATATTTAATTTCAAATGTATGCTATTTTATGTTTGTTTCATGTCCCTTGTTTATTACCCCTTTTTGTTTATGGGTTTGGGCTAATTAACTAGCCCAGCATTTTATGTGATTCATGCGTACGTTCCACGGGGGGTAGCGATGGGAAAATATGAAAATATGAAAATTTCATGGCATAGATTTGTTCATAAATGGTATATTTGATATAACATTTATTGTGAGCATAATCAAAGGATAATTATGTCATAATTAAATTAAAATTAATTTACATAAAGAAATTAGACATATATAGAAAATATGTGAATTTAGAAAACACGAATATGCCTAACCCGAGGTTAGACTGAGTTGTGGTGTAAATCTGCCCGGAACCGACCGGCATATCCAGTGACCACAACAAGACCTGTCTAATGTGGGTGGTTAGTGCATCAAGCCCAAAAAGAACCCAAGGTTAGAATGAGTTGTGGTGTAAATCTTCCCGGAACCGACCGGCATATCCAGTGACCACAACAAGACCTGTCTAATGTGAGTGGTTGGTGCTTTAATGAGTAAATTAAAGCTAAGTTAGGATTGGTAGGGTTAAGTCAATAAGGGAAACACTTAACCGATTCAACATGTTAACTAAACAGATGGGTGGGGTTAGGTAAACTTGGACACTTAACCAAATAAACATGTTGATTAGAAAAACCCTAGTAACGGGGACCCATTTCAGCAGTAACCCACATAGATGTATCATGGTACCCTGAAACTAGGCTGGGTGGGGCACGATTACCGGGCTGATTATAAGCGGTCAAAACGTAGACGGTTGGTGCGCCAGTGTAGGTTCCGACGGAGTATGGGCGTGCACGTACTCTGGAGTGGAAAAAGAAGGCACTGGGCATCAGTAGTATACACTGTGCATCTTGAATCGTGTCGGGTTGCCACCAGAGGGACTGATACACCCCATGGTGGGACCAGCACATGTATCTACAGTCAAGCGGAGCTGAATGACACAGGTATGAATGCATGCGAGTAGGAGCTGATCATTAAGGGGATCGTTTTTTATAAACACGTGGGGCTGGTCGAACCAATGGTTAAGTAGGTGCAGAGACTATAGAAATGGGTGCGATCACATGTTCCTCTTATCTTATATTAGGGTATTGTCCTATGTTCTGTTATTACTGCCATGATCCCTTTCCTTGTTTAAATACTAGTAATCACTGAACTTACCAGACTTATTGTCTAACCCATTTTCTTTCGTCCTCTTTTCTTCCATTCCCCCTGGTCCACAGGGAGGGAATACTCCAGCTTAGTCAGACTTTTGCAAGCTTCAAGAAAGTAGATGTATGATTGAGACTCTCTTACCTTGGCTATGACTTTTGGATACTACAATTAGGGATTTATGCAGTTTTATTCATGTTTTATGCTTCTTTATTAAATAATCAAGACATAAATTATGGTGTATTGTTTTGAAAGTTATTTTGAGACAGTTTGATGTAATTCTTTTGTATTGAACTGTGTATGCAATAAATATTTGAATTTCGCTGCTTGAATTTATTTGTCTTGTAAATTTTTCTATGTCTTGTTCCTATAACCCTCCACCAAAGTTAAGGTATTCCCTATGTGAGTGACCTTAACGGAGGTGGGGTGTTTCACTTGGCATCAGAGCAAAGGTTTACCAGATCAGATAAGAGTTTTAGAAAACTATTTTCAAAAAAAAAAAATTATAAAGAAGCATTTAACAAGAAAAATTGTTGTTTTAAATTTAAAAAGGCAGAATCCCCAAAGCCATATGCACTATCTTTCTATTCTTCATTTTGAATCTTTTCTTTTTCATTTCAGCATGTCTGGGAATCTTAACCTTCCAGAGGGTGTACTGATACCTGGCTGGTTCAGGAGGTACTTAGAGGCTAGGGCCAACGACGCAGGCCCAACAGAAATTCCTCCTCCTCCAGTTGCAACGGTTCCTCCTCCTCCTCGTACAAATGCTTTCTCAAAGATTTGTAGAGACTTTAGGGCCATGGGTGGAAAGGATTTCAAAGGAACTGAATCATTCGTAGAAGCAAGGAACTGGCTTAAAGAAACTGAGGATCTGTTCATTATCTTCGAGTTGGACGATAGGCAGAAGATATAGTTGGCTGTATGGTTGCTCAAAGACAAAGCTTCCTATTGGCGGGAAGTCACCAATGCTGAAAGACTAGTTGAAACATGGATGGATTTCAGAATAAGGTTTGAGATGAAATTCCTCTCACAAGTTGAACGAAGTTTACAGCTGGAAAAGTTCTTATCTCTTAAGCAAGGAAGTATGACGGTCAAGGAGTACATCAACCAATTCAATCAGCTGGCCCGATTTGGATTGGATTTAGTGAATACTCTTCATAAGAAGGCTCTCCGTTTTGTCAAGGGATTGAATGAGCCACTTCACAGCTTGGCTATGACCCATGTACCTATGGGGGCTACTTACGAGAGGTTAGTGGACATGACACTCTTACATGAGGAAGACAAGGGCAAGAAAGTGGCAAAAGCGGAAGTGCCTCAAGATAAGAAGGGGGAGGGGTCGCAGAACAAGAAGGTCGATTCAAAGAAAAGCGGAAGAACAACAAACCCCGTGACAAGAGAAAGTGTAATTTCTGTGGCATTCCTGGACATCTGATCAAAGATTGCAAGAAGAAGAAGAGGAAGACGAGTGGTTGTTTCCACTGTGGTGAGACAGGACACATGGCTAAGGCCTGCCCAAGGAAGCAAGGGCAGGGAGCTGGACCTTCTTCTGGAGGACAAGTTCACGCTCTCACGGCACCTCCGCAAGAACGAGGTAGAAATATTTCTGTCGAAAGTTTAGTCTATCTTTTTTATCATCATGTTCGTACACTATTTGATTCTGGCGCATCGCACTCTTTTATATCTACTGCTTTAGTGGAATCTCTGCACCTAGACACCAGTGTAGTAGAGGATCCCTTGGTTGTTTCAAATCCAATTGGGGGCTCAGCTTATTTGTCAATGGTTTGTTTGGATTTGGAAATATCTATACTAAGCGTTGGGTTTATATGTAATGCCTTTGTTTTGGGCTTCACGGGCTATGGTTTGATTCTTGGCATGGACTGGCTATCCAGTAATGGTGCCGTCCTCGATTGTGAAAAGAGAGTAGTTAGGCTCATGACTCGCCTCGGTAACACTCTCGAAATTTCTTGTAATCCCATGAACTCCGTCATGCTTAGTTATCTAGAATCTCTTAATGCGTCTGTTGAGAACTTGCAGTCTGTAAGGATAGTCCGTGAATACTCGGATGTGTTTGAAGAGGTAAAGGGCTTACCTCCGAAGCGGGAGATAGACTTCCGCATATACCTTGTTGATAATGCAAAGCCCGTTTCTTTACCCATTAGGCACATGGACCCAAGGGAGAGAAAGGAGCTCAGCAAGAAAATCAAAGAGCTGCTTGAAAAGGGGTTCATAAGACGAAGTATTTATGAATGGGGTGCTCCGGTAGTGTTCGCGACCAAACCTGATGGTTCGCTCCGCCTATGCGTTGATTATAGGGAGCTAAACAAGCTGACCAAGAAGAATAGACACCCACTCCCAAAAATAGAAGATTTGTTCGATCAGCTTGTAGGTGCATCAGTTTTCTCCCAATTAGATTCAGCTACCGAGTTTCATCATCTAAGAGTGGCTGAAGACAGCATTGATGAGACCGTGTTCAGAACTCCAGATGGTTTCTTCGAGTGGCTTGTCATGCCTTTCGGCTTGACAAACGCACCCGCTTACTTCGTTGATTTAATGAGCATGGTGTTTCGAGAGTTCCTCAATAAGTTTGTGGTGGTCATCGTAGACGATATTTTGATCTTCTCAAAGAATGAGGAAGAGCATGCTCAGCATCTAAAGGAAGTCATGGATACTCTTCGTGCACATCAGTTGAAATCTAAATTCTCCAAATGCCATTTCTGGAGAGAAGAAGTAAGGTTCCTTGGACACGTGGTGTCCAAAGAGGGGATAGCTGTGGACCCCGCGAAAGTGGTTGCTGTGCAAGATTGGAAGGTTCCTCGAAACGCAACTGAAGTCCGAAGCTTTCTCGGGCTAGCAGGCTTTTACCGAAAGTTCATCAAAGATTTTGCGAAATTCTCATCTCCACTTACAAGGTTGACAAAGAAGAACCTAGCTTTCAATGTGGATTTGGATTGCGATATTGCTTTCCAACGTTTGAAAAGGGCTCGAACAACATCCCCAGTTCTGACATTGCCTGATGGAAGCAAGATGTTTACAGTACACACAGATGCATGCGGAATGGGACTAGGCGCCGTTCTGATGCAAGAAGGGAAGGTAGTGGCTTATGGTGGAAGGCAGTTGAAAGTACATGAGAAAAACTACCCAACCCACGGCCTAGAGTTGGTAGCCATCGTTTTTGCACTTAAGTCTTGGCGCCATTATCTCCTAGGTGAGAAATTTGAATTGTATACTGACCATAAATTGTTGAAATACCTTTTCTTGCAGAAAGATCTCAACTTGAGGCAGTTAAGATGGATGGAGTTTCTTGCCTCGTACAATTTTGAGATTTCCTTCACTCCTGGCAAGGGTAATGCAGTAGCAGACGCCTTAAGTAGAAAGAAACTGACCTTAAGCCCTCTCTTTGTGGAAAGGAAAAGCTTGGAGTTCATAGTAAGCTTTAACTTCATACCTTCCACTGACTTTGTACCTAGCTTGCTAGCAATGTTAGAAGTGCGGCCAACTCTATTAGACTCAATCAGAGTCGCGCAAACAGAAGACCCTCAGCTAGCCGATGTGGTGGACAAGTTAATTAGGGGTGAGACTTCTAGTCACCTCAACAGATACTCCATTGATGCCAAGGGCTGGTTGAGATGAGATGGAAGACTATGTGTCCCACAAGAAAGGGGCTTGGTAAAGGCGGTTCTAGAAGAGGCACACCATTCCAAACTGACCATACACCCAGGCGGAGACAAAATGTATAAAGACATCAAAAGAGTTTTCTTTTGGAATGGCATGAAGCAAGACGTAGCTGAATTTGTTTCTAAGTGTTTAATATGCCAACAAGTCAAGGCAGAGCAGAAGAAGCCTGGTGGTCTGCTCCATCCTCTAGAGGTCCCACAGTGGAAATGGGATAGCATCTCGATGGACTTTATAGATGGGTTTCCTAGGTCAAGAAGGGGCGATACCAGCATTTGGGTAATAGTGGACAAGCTCACAAAAAGCGCCCACTTTATACCCGTCAAGAGTTGAAGGACTGCCTCATCTCTAGCATCCATATATCTTAAAGAGATAGTTCGACTCCATGGGATACCCTCCAGCATAGTGAGTGATCGAGACCCAATCTTCACGAGCGAGTTTTGGAAGAGTTTACAAGAGGCTGTAGGCACACAGTTATGCTTAAGCACGGCCTATCACCCTCAAACCGATGGCCAAACGCAAAGAGTCAACAGAGTATTAGAAGACCTCTTAAGATTATGCATTATTGACTTCGAAAGTACATGGGAGGATCATCTACCTTTGGTGGAATTCGCTTACAACAATAGCTACAAAGCCACCATTGGCATGGCGCCTTTCGAAGCTTTATATGGAAGACCGTGCAGGTCACCAACTTGCTAGTGGGAGTCTACAGACAAGCTCATACTTGGACCAGACATGATTAGGGAAACTTCAGAGAAAGTAAACTTGATACGAAGAAGAATGAAGACTGCCCAAGATAGACAGAAGTTTACTACGCAGACAAAAGAAGAACTGACCTTGAGTTCGAAGTTGGAGACAAGGTGTTCCTCAAAGTATCTCCTTTGAGGAACGTCGTTCGCTTTGGATCCGCAGGAAAGTTAGCACCAAGATTTGTAGGGTCGTTCCCTAACATCGATACGATTGGGAAGATGGCTTATAGGGTACAGCTGCCCGAAAGATTGGCCAGGGTTCATAATGTCTTTCATGTCTCTCACCTGTGGAAGTGCTTACACGAGTCTGCGGAAGTGGTAGAACCAAGCATGCTAGAGGAAGTAGAAGTCAAACGAGAAGCAACTGTGAGATGAGTTCCAACCCGTATCTTGGGAACAAAAGTCAAAAAGCTACGCAACCGTGAAGTTAAGCTCGTCAAAGTTCAATGGAGCAACACCGAGGAAGACGCGACTTGGGAAACTGAGGACAGAATACGCACAGCCTACCCTTTTCTTTTTGAGTGTACATCCTTGACCTCTTTTTCCTTAAGTTTATGCTCGTATCTATCTTTTTAGGTATATCTCCTCGATCCTATTTTATCCTTAGGTAGAAGCCCATTTGGATGAAAACATGTAATTGAAACATATTATGGTTGATGGTTGCAAGTGGTTGCAAGTGATTGCTAGTGGTCGCTCGTGGATGCATATACACACACATTAGGTATTGGATCGGCTCAGTCACTTCCATATTGCATATATGTACTTGTATATGGATTGAAACTTGATGTGTTATCATATGGACATTGCATTTGTATGAATGATTGTGCACTCATGTAGGAAATTTTGAGTAGAAAAAAAAAATTGCATTCATAATGGACTCATGGCACCGACAAAATTTGCATTAAGGAGGTCAACTGAATCAGTAGACCGCCTGATTTTGCATTAGATAAGGACATTTACACACACTATGCATATGATCATGAAGCGTTAGAAATCTTTTAAAGATAATGGACGTCTGTGTTTGATGTTTGAGTAGATGGGTGATTGGATGGTAGGATAAGTTCTTCTCGACTTGAAGATTTCGAGAACGAAATCCTAAAAGGAGGGGAGAATGTAACACCTCGTATTTTCTGTTAACATTATAGTAACGAATCAAAGAACATTTAATTTCAAATGTGAGAATTAAGAGATACGGGTTACGCTATTGCGTTCGTCTCGTAATTCTGCTTGAGATAGAGTCCAAGTTTACGTAAAACCGACACCGTATGAAGGAGATATGGACGAACAAAGTTAAACAGAAAATCAGAAGAAAAGAAAGAAAAAAATATATGCACTGGCGCACTTGGGAAGTGCGCCAGTACAAAAGTGGCACTAGCGCACCTGCCAGTGCGCCCAGGTCGAGCTTAAAACCTGCACAGCTTTCTGGTGTGTTCTGATCCATACTGTGACTCATTGTTGAGTCCTTTATGACTCCTTGCCGAGTCATTAGAGCTGAGGTGTCACCCTATATATCCCGACTGAATGGTTATAGTTAACCCTAGGATCATTCGACGGCTCAAATTAAATGGAAATTCTATATAAACAACCCAATGCTCAAACCTAAAAATCACACAAAAATAATCCTGAAACTATCATGCCGTCAGTAGAGAACTTAGAGTAGCCATCACCAATTCAGAGACAAGATGAAAACCTGAATCAAAATCAAATTAAAGTAATCAAATTCAACGATCTACATCAAAGGCGAGCTTACCAATTTCAGAATTCAGATTTCAGAAGTCAAGAATTCCTTTTTAGATTGTAAGTTGGTTATTACCTCGATTTAAACGTTCTTTCAAATGAATCATGACATGTTGTAATTCGAATATAGAATGATGCTTATGTATAAGATAACTAAAAATTGATTCTCATTTATCTTAAGCTACCATTGTGATTGATCGTGCCTATATGTTTGTGATGATGAACATACCATATTGTATGTTTTTGGAATCTATTATGATTGGGTATTGGATTTATTATGCCAACTGAATGGTGAAACATGTCATGATATAATTTGGTGGTTACTTGCAAGTTTATGATCTAAAACACATGCTTATATGTTAGATCAACACTCATGTATATTTAGATCCATGTTAAGTTGAATCTATTTATGTTGCAAGATTTGATTTGTAGCTCTCTTATGTTTAACACACATAAGTCATCATGCTAAGTTGTGATTCGAATATGTTTATAATTGCCCTCTTATGTTTAACACACATAAGTTATCATGTTAAGTTGTGATTCGAATATGTTTATAATAGTTCTCTTATGTTTAACACACATAAGTTAATATGCTAAGTTGTGATTTAAATATGTTTATAGTAGCTTTCTTATGTTTTGGCATACATAAGTTAATATGCTAGGTTGTGGTTTAAAATTGTGTTTATATGTTAAACCTCCATGCAAGACCTTTACCAAGCTCACATGACAATTAGACCCAACTTAGTCACCAGTTCACCTTTACCCGTTTAATTAAGTTAATGATACTTCTATGGCAAGTTACACATGATAAGTTAAATGTATGCTATTTTATGTTTTTTTCATATCCCTTGTTTATTACCCCTTTTTGTTTATGGCACTACACCAAAATAGCAAATTTGGCACATCCGGATGTGGAGATTTGATACGGCTTTAAGCCGTATCAAATTTGATTGTGCTCATAGCTGTCTCAAATTAAATTTGACCGTATCAAATTAAATTTGACCGTATCAAATTAAATTTGGCGATCCACACCACACCAAGTACCTTAAATCTAACGGTCCATCTTCAATGGTTCGGATCACTGCATTTGATATGGTTTGCAACCGTACCAAATGTGCACCATATTTTTGGTCGCTACTTTTTCTTTTCCTTTCGCTCGCTATATGCATCGGTAAAATAAAATTGCCATAATATTTCTCCTAAATCCAAACCCTAGCTCCATTGTCATCCACAAAATTAGATCGGAATTGCTAAAATTGACGAGACCCTCTTGCAAACCATAGCCCGCTACTCTCCGCCATCTGCTCGCCTGTGTTTGCTCGCCTCGGTTGCGGCTCATATCGTTAGACAGGTATCTGCAGCAGGTTTCTCTTATAATACATGATCTTGTGCGGGGGCTTTTGAAATTTGACAATAGGTCTATTGTAGATTCATTGTGAACAGGGTTTGGACTTTGAGTTGTACATTCCATATTTCTTTTTAAGGTAGTCTCAAAACATAGCTTTATATAAAGTCTTAAATTTATGGTTGAAAAGGCATAAATCTATATGTTGTAGTGTTCCGTTAGTCCCTTTAATTTGTTTATTATGAGTTACAAGTCAAATTTCAGTGGAATCATCTTTTTCTTTGCTTTAGAAGAGAATAGTCACAAAAAAGTGCCAATACCAATAAGAAATTATGAGCTTTCTACTGAAATTTGTGATCTTTGTCCAATGTACCAGCCATTGTCAAAAAGTTCAGTACAATCATGCTGTGGATGCTGAAAAATTCGTGAATTATTAGAGGCGATGATATACATCATTTTAAATATTAAACAATACCATATCTTTGGTAAGCTATATGCTAACTTGTAATATTTTTATCATTGTTATGCGACTATAAGCAGAGTTGACTTATTGTATTCTTCTCTAAAATATTTTGTAGTGTCATTGAAATGGAGAAGATATATTTGATGTGGTGATACACGAAGCTTGGCATCCTCGACTAGAAATTCATATGCATTATGCTGCACGAGATTAGGTTCCTTTGTTTTAACTCAATGACCAAACCAATATTAGCAATAAGTTGTGTATAGTTGCTTTCATATTGATGTGAAAATGAAAGATTAAAAATAATTTTCAATTCTTAATATTTAATAAGTCACTTTACAATGCAAACCCATTAAAGATTCCTTAAGGCTTAATTTATTTATTGTTATAAGATTTTTGATGGTCAGCTATAATATTTCTAATATATAATATTGATTTTTTTTCAAATTTGTTTGTGTAATAATTTGTTACATGTATCTTTGTACTGCAAATCCAAACCAACTAAAGTAAGTGGGTTGAATATTTTAATGGAGAACTTCTGTCAAAATGAAGTAGTGTGTTTAAGTTATCCATTAATATTTACAAATAGTTAATTCTCTGTTAATTTCATCTTTAAGTCAATTTATTTATTAACAAATCTGACTTGCAATAACTATACAAAAAGCAACAAATATAGGATTTTATTTCAGAAATATGGACGATATATTCCTTTTTATTTAAATTCAATTTGTATACAACTCATGTGGTGAATTTTGATAGACTGCATATAATAAAATTTCCGCCAAGCGGCAAGAATTAATGTGCATGAAGATGTGTTGATAAATAGAGAATACACTATGATGAAAACAGTAGAGAATCAGTTAGTGTCCACTGAATATATATAAATATGGCGAGACCTTGGACATAATTTTACTTTTTCTTGTATTTTGTAAATCTTTTAAAGGTCTCTTCCAATCCAAGTAAAAAGAAGATGCTTTGGAGATATAACTCCAATAGCTCTGTAATCCAATTAATGTGCATACTGTTAGCCTACCAACCTAAGTGTCATATTGCTTTGAAATATAACTCCAATAGCTCTGTAATATACAAATCAATACACAATAATTAGAAATTATATGTTATGTCCTACTACAATTTAAAAATAGTTTGCATAACATTTTATAGTGACTCTCAAGTAGGAACTGGTCACTTGATAGATCACCAGTCAACGATTCAGAAAATTGTTACTAAAGTAATGATATACTTGTCCAGAGCTGCCACTCCGATGCAAAGGCCCTAGTCACTCAGTTAGGCGTATCCATTGTTTTTTCTAGGAAAAGAAAATGTGTAATATCCTTTCACATTTTTAGCAATTTACTTGGCTCATTACTTACAGTAAAATTTTTGTGAAGGGTGGAATTTAATATTCTAAATATTTGCATAGCTCATTGAATTGCAACATTTACTTTTGGGTGGATGCTAATACTTGTTTCAAAGAGAAATGGGCAGCTTATCCTTTTTTTTAAATTTAGGAAACGAAAATGTGCAATCTCTTTTCACTTTTTTAGCACTCGGCACATTGCTTGCAGTAAATTTTTTGTGAAAGGTGAAATTAAGTATTTTAAATATTTGTGTTTCTTGATAGCTCATTGAATTACAACATTTGCTTTTGGGTGACGACTGATACTTGTTTTAAAGGTAAATTCAAAGAGAAATATTGTCAAGAATTCAAAGCGTTTATGCATCTAGCATTCTTACTCTTAAAAACTTGCAAATGCTAGTTCAAAAAAAAACTTGCAAATGCCTATGTTATTGCTCAGAATAGTATTGACTGTTTATTAGATGGATTAAACTTTTTGGTGGTAGTTTTATCTAGTTTAAAATATTATGCATATTTTATCTTCATTATCCATTTATTGTTCCATTTTCAGTCTTGATGCGATATCATTAATATCCATCAGAGATAAAGAGCTTACTGAAATCAGACTGGTCTGAGGAAGTTGCTTGGAAAATGAGTGGATCATAGTGATGTAGAATCCATCACAGCTTGCAGAAATCAAGGCAAGTTTTGAATTTTATGTTCTTTGTGGCTGTTAAGCATACAGAAGGAACAAGTTCTATTGGATTGCTTTGTTAAATAAAAGAAAGGTGCAAGCATCATATGCACATCATGCTCACTCTTTACGCTGACTAGCCTTGTTGCATTTTTGTTACAGATCCATGCTTTAAACCCCTTTAATGAAATGTGATTTTTTTTCTTTTTTAAATTCACAGGAACCTGTTAAAAAGGCTCCAACATCCAAGAAACTTCCAGCGACTCCTGTTGTGAAGAAAAAGAAGAAGCAGGAATCTAGCGATAGCTCAGATTCAGATAGCAGCTCAGATGATGAACCAGTAAGGAGCATATTTTATTTTTAAATTTATATATGATTGAACAATATAAAGTTTGGAAAGATGATATACCTTCCTTTTACATGTACAGTTGTGGTTAGTTTCAGTATCTGGGGATTGTAATATATAACTTTTAGTTGGTAGGCTATGAGTAGTAAGTGTTATAGGATTCAGGAAATTGAACAGGTGCATTTTTCTTCTCCAATCGCAGATCTCTAAATTTGAAGTCTTAATAGCGAAATTTTTAAGAGACTAGGTTTAAATGTATGGCAGGAATGAAGGCTCAAGAAGCGATTGTCGAATGTCGTGAAGACATAACAGGAAAGAGAAGAATCAACGATGGCAAGGATATCTGTATGGCAAAAAGGGAGAAAGTGGAAGGCAATGCAGCTGTGGACCGTAGAAACTTAGGATGTGAATCGGAAGGAGAAGCGGCAGATGATGGAACACAGGAAGAAGAAGAAGAAAAGATCTGGATAGCAAGCTAGGAGAGCTTCGTGAGTTGTTTGTAAATAACCCAAGGATCCTGAGATATAAGGATGTGGATTATCTGATTGGCTATATGAAGGCTGAAGACATAATTAGTTTGGCTATGACAATAGAACAAGAAAAAGAAGTCAGTGATTTTTGTATGAAGTAGGAGAGCCCTTTGCGCCTAGCATGGAGAAGGTAAATCGACTGATGACCTTAATGCCGTTAGATGGTTTAGAGGAGCTTGAGCCGGGTGACTTGTATATCTTGTACAATAACTTTCCCAAGGTGGCCTTTGGTTGTATGCTCTTACATGCATTAGGTTCATACAACAAGCCTCTTCATGTTCGTGGATGTGTGTATCTGAATGAGAAGTTGAGGTGTGCTACCATCTCCAAACTATGTCGTGTTTTGCCTTGAAAGTTGTTTGCTTGTGTGATGTATGAAACGAAACGACTTCCCTTCCCGTTTTAAACTTTTCTGATATCAGCGAACCGACTGATGAGGACTGACTCAAAAAAGCTGCAGGAAGCTATGAGATTTGTTTGGGGAAGGTAAGCATAGCAGGGTTTGGGGTTATTATTGCTCGTTTTGGGATTCTGTCCCAAGTGGGCTTCCTATTGGGATAGCCGTCTGATAGTCTGTTGAGGCTGTGTGCACATGAAGTTCTACAGAAGAAATTTTGTGGGGTGTCCTTGTGGTTCCGATGTTCAGCAAGCTCGGCCCCGCTCGGTAAGATGAAAGGGGTAGTGAAGTAAAATGCATTTTTTTCCGCAATTTTTTCCTTGAGTTTATTCTGTTTTTTGTGCTATTTTTTTTCTTTCTAAAATGCATTTGCAAATTGCATGTAACGGTTTTAAGGAAGTAAAATGCTGTTGTTTTATTGAAAAAAAAGTGTTATAGGATTCATTTAAATATTTAAATGTTGACTTATGTGCCGGTCAAGGTGGTAAGGCTGTGCGAACATTGAATACTGGGGTTTAACAAAATCGTATTGTTCTCTCTGACATTCTTGATGTGTTTGGAATGCAGTAGTTGCTGCATCAAATATATTTATTCCCACCATTTACTGTTAAATTTGAAAATCCTGAATCTTAATTATTTAGCTCTATGTGTGTAGAAAAAGGTTCCTGTCAAGGCAAAACCAGCTCCAGCAACTTCAAAAAAGGTAGAATCTAGTGGCAGCAGGTCTTCAGAAAGTGATTCTGATGAAGAAGATAAGGTAATCATTCGATTTTTCATGGCAAGGCTTTTGCAGCATTTGAATTTATCTTTTCCATTCCATGTCCCATGTATTCTTAAATTAATGGTGATTTGTTGAATTGTGCTGAACTGGGATGGTCATTGTTTCTAGGTCGCATTTTTTTTCTCATTTGTTAAAATTAGATACCTTAGTATTCATTGCATTGGTACTGCAAAACCTAGATGACATGGCCAATAATCAGATTAATTTATTATTCATAATATTTCTGATTACGAAATTTTCTATCCTATTACTTTGGCGACGGCCTTGCACATTTGTGAACATGTACATTAGTTTGTAAACTCAGTTCCGGACTAAGTTTGTAAACTCAATTAGCGTGTCATACCAGTGAAGAGCACTATTGCATCTATATGCCATTTGTATTTGCTCCAATATTCATTGCTCATGTTTGATCCTTATTATGTTTTGTCTGTTGTAGATTTGTGCACAATTCAGTATATGCCACTTGTATTTGCTCCAATATTCATTGCTCATGTTTGATCCTTATTATGTTTTGTCTGTTGTAGATTTGTGCACAATTCAGTAAAGCTAAAATGGTTAATATTGGGAAGAAATTGATGGCAGATCAAGTTCCAGAATGGAAAGGGTATGCATGTACCAGTACTTCATTTTGTAATTATGTTTTGTATTAGAATGAAATGCAATGTAATACACACAATGTAATAGTGAATGACAGAATTTTAATGTATTAAATTTTCTTTCATATTTTGTTAAATGTATTTAATTGTAGGACAATGTATTTTTTTATTTTTAATTAGATACGGTTATGAGCCGTATCAATTTAAGGGATTGATACGGCTTAAAGCCTTATCAAATGCATGAATTGATACGGCTCAAAGCCTTATCAATCCATGAATTTGATACGGCTTTGAGCCGTATCAATTCATGCATTTGATACGGCTTTGAGCCATATCAATCCCTTAGATTTGATACGGCTTAAGGCCGTATCAAATAACAAGGACGCCATTTTTTGATACGGTCCAAAGCACTGCCAAATCGATTTTGATACGGCTCAGAGCACTGCTTAATTGGCATTTCTGGTGTAGTGTGGGTTTGGGCTAATTTACTAGCCCAACATTCTATGTGATTCATGTGTACGTTCCACGGGGGCTAGCGATGGGAAAATATGAAAATTTCATGGCATAGATTTGTACATAAAATGGTATATTTGATATACCATTTATTGTGAGCATAATCAAAGGATAATTATGGCATGATTAAATTAAAATTAATTTACATAAAGAAATTAGACATATATAGAAAATATATGAATTTAGAAAAGACGAATATGCCTAACCCGAGGTTAGACTGAGTTGTGGTGTAAATCTGCCCGGAACCGACCGGCATATCCAGTGACCACAACAAGACGTGTCTAATGTGGGTGGTTAGTGCATCAAGCCCAAAAAGAACCCGAGGTTAGACTGAGTTATGGTGTAAATCTGCCCGGAACCGACCGGCATATCCAGTGACCACAACAAGACCTGTCTAATGTGAGTGATTGGTGCTTTAATGAATAAATTAAAGCTAAGTCAGGATTGGTAGGGTTAAGTCAATTAGGGAAACACTTAACCGATTCAATATGTTAACTAAACAGATGGGTGGGGTTAGGTAAACTTGGACACTTAACCAAATAAACATGTTGATTAGAAAAACCCTAGTAATGGGGACCCATTTCAGCAGTAACCCACATAGATGTATCATGGTACCCTAAAACTAGGCATTGTAGGGCATGATTACTGGGTTGATTATAAGCGGTCAAAACGTCGGCGGTTGGTGCGCCAGTGTAGGTTCCGACGGAGTATGGAAGTGCACGTACTCCGGAGTGGAAAAAGCAGGCACTAGGCATCAGTAGTATACACTGTGCATCTTGAATTGTGTCGGGTTGCCACCAGAGGGACTGATACACCCCATGGTGGGACCAGCACAGGTATCTACTGTCAAGCGGGGCCGAATGACATAGGATATGAATGCATGTGAGTAGGAGTCGATCATTAAGGGGATCGTTTGTTATAAACACATGGGGCTGGTTGAACCAATGGTTAAGTAGGTGCAGAGACTATAGAAATGGGTGCGATCACATGTTCCTCTTATCTTCTATTAGGGTATTGTCCTATGTTCTGTCGTTACTGCCATGATCCCTTTCCTTTTTTAAATACTAGTAATCACTGAACTTACCAGACTTATTGTCTGATCCGTTTTCTTTCGTCCTCTTTTCTTCCGTCCCCCCCCCCCCCCCCCAAGGTCCACAGGGAGGGAATACTCTAGCTTAGTCAGACTCTTTGCAAGCGTCAAGAAAGTAGATGCATGATTAAGACTTTCTTACCTTGGCTATGGCTTTTGGATACTACACTTAGGGATTTATGCAGTTTTATTTATGGTTTATGCTTCTTTATTAAATAGTCAAGACAGAAATTATGGTGTAATGTTTTGAAAGTAATTTTGAGGCGATTTGATGTAATGCTTTTGTATTGAACTATGTATGCAATAAATATTTGAATTTCGCTGCTTAAATTTATCTGTCTTGTAAATTTTTCTGTGCCTTGTACCTATAACCCTCCACTAAAGTTAAGGCATTCCTATGTGAGTGACCTAAACGGAGGTGGGGTGTTTCAGTGTGATAGGACATGAGTCTTATAATAGCTTCATCTTTCAAAAGGCGTTGCGTTGTTTTTATTTTTAAACTGATTTTCATGAGGAATAAACCCGTCCAGTGTCATTCGGCATGGTCCCTTGATTTTTCCTAACTTCTAAAGTAAAGTTTAATAACTATTTTAAGTTCTCACACCAGTCCCATGATTGGCTTGGAGTTTGTAGTTTTCACCTAAACTCTAGGTGCCCATATTTTCCACACAGACAGCTATTAGTTTTGGTTTTGCCGATGTTTATTTAACACGATCCTGGTTTACGGCTGGAGCTCTATTCGGAAAGCTTTGTATCTGTGTATTTCTTTTAGTTGTGTTAGTTGATGTATTTCCGTTGTACATTTTATTTCCGTTGCTGTGAAAATTATTAATCTCTGATATTACTTTTTCGTTGTGTAATATTTATTTGTACTCTGATATATTCTTGTACTCTAATGTAAATTATTGTAATATTAATGAAAAGTTTTGTTGTTCTTTGTTTCGATGTGTCATGTTCTCAAACAATCCGCGTTATCGTTCGGTCTAGGCCGGCCGCGTTTTTCGAGTCGTGATAACTTGGTATCAAAGCTTTGGTTTACAAAGCTCGAGACAAGGTACATTAGAACCGAACGAAAGAATTCATCAGAGATAGGATTAGCAATATTCTATTAAATAATGCTCATTAGAGATAGGATCAGTAGTATCCTAGAATGAGAAACTCATTAGAGATGGGGTTAGTAATTCCCTAGAATGAGTAGAGAGTAATATGTTTATAAGTAACGCATTTGTGCTTATTACATATATAATCTGATTTTCAATAATACTATATACATAAAGAAAAATGTATGTTTTGAAAATATATGGATAACCTACCTCATTATTTTGTAATATGATTTTGAATGTTTATTTTGACTTCGAGATTGGACTATCGAATATAAGAAGATTTTGCAATATATGCCTCGCTAGCATATATCCGAAGTCTTGAATATACTTGATTGATGTAGAATAACACTCTAGTCGCTTGAGGATGATTCTGATGATTGTAGCTACATCATCAGTGTTTATTTTCGAGTTTCGAAACTGGGATGACTATATAATTCCAATTGAAACGTCAAAGTATACTTAAACTAATTTAATTTAGTATTTGTAAATGAATTGAGCTCTAAATTTAACTTATATTAGTTAAATAAATTGAAAAGAAGGAAAAAGTGAATCAAACGAATTAAAATTTAACTTAAGTGAAGTTAAATAAAATTAGAATGATTAAACCAATATGAAAATGAATGGTAAATTGAGCCAAATCAAATTTAATATTGAACTGATTTGGACTTAGTTGGAATTGAATATACATATATATATATATATATATATATATGTATGTATGTATGTATGTATGTGTGTATGTATGTATGTATATATGTGCTGAACAGGTTATTGATTTAAAGCTGAGTAAAGAAATAAATTGTGTGCCCAACAAACAGGTGCACCTTATTTAGTTGGTTGCACAATTTTACTATTATATTGTTGTTAGTGAATTGGATGCGTTGTGATGGATTCTTGTGTGAAATTAAACTTACACCATAGGATAATAAACATGTATGGACTACACCACATAGCATATTATGGACAACAAAGCATAACCTATCCATATAAGCATGCAATTATTTGATGCTTATATGACGAGGTTTGGATTACCATATGAGCATGCAATTATTAGATGCTTGTATGGCGAGGACTGAACTACAGGTTGAACTGAGAATTGATTATGGACCTAATAAACATATAACGAAATTTGCAGCATTTAATAACAAACCCTGCACAGGTCTTGAGATGACAAAAATATACAAGCCACTCTTGTCGCAGATACGACACATGGGCCATGACTAATCCCCCACATGAGTCTCAGGATGATAAATTTTTACACATCTCCCTTGGGTGTATATAAGTCACAATTGATGTTCACATGATTTTAAAATCCCATTCACGGGTATTAGGATGATAAATTTTTGCACATCTCCTAATGGGCATTTGTTTGATATATATATATATATATATATATATATATATATATATAGATTTATTGGAGCCTTTTAAGGCCATTTGTGATTTTTCCGAGCCCTCCGTATAAAGGAGGTTGTGGCGAAATTTTTCACAAATTTAAGGCGTTAGCCAAATTTCAAGGAAATTGGAATGTTCTTAGAAACTGAAAAGTTGAAGAACTCACGCCAGAATGAAAGTTGAGTTCATTGGATAAACAACTTTTAACTCCGTTCCTTTTTCGAGGACAAAAAAGTTTTAAGTGGAGAAGATTGTAACAACCCGGAATTTTGGAACCAATTAAAAATTTATTTTTATTTGATTTTAGTAGAAAATAAATATTTTGAATCATTCATTTCGGGAATAAACGATTTATAATTTATCTAAAATGAAGTTTGAGCATAGGAATTTATAATTTAATTAAAACGAGCTTGTAATGGTGCGGTTGCTTGAAATTTTAGTTTTAAACTTTAAGTGAATGTATTGGAACCTTTGCTTATCGTCTCATGCCTTTTGGTCTTTGTAATGCCCCAGCGACTTTCCAAAGGTGTATGATGAGTATTTTATCTGATATGGTGGAAGAATTCTTGGAAATATTCATGGATGATTTTTCAATCTATGGATCATCTTTTTCCCAATGCCTCACTCATTTAGAACTCGTCCTAAAACATTGTAAGGAAAAATCACTCGTGCTTAATTGAAAAAAATGTCATTTCATGGTTAAAAGGGGGATAGTTCTAGGTCATGTCGTCTCCAAAGATGGCCTTAAAGTCGATAAATCCAAAATCGATTTGATTGCTAATCTGCCTCCTCCTAAGTCTGTTAAAGATGTTCGTTCATTTCTTGGCCATGCGGGATCCTATAGAAGATCCATTAAGGATTTCTCGAAAATTTCAAAACCTATCTCAAATTTACTTGCCAAAGACGTTAGGTTCGAATTCTCCAATGACTGCAAAACATCTTTTGAAACTCTTAAGTCAATCTTGACCGCAACTCCCATCATTCAACCTCCTGATTGGACTCAGCCCTTCGAACTTATGTGCGATGCTTCTGACTTTGCAATTGGAGCCATCTTAGGTCAGCGTATCGATAAACTCCCTCGAGTCATTTATTACGATAGCAAAACCTTAAACGAGGCCCAGTTGAATTACTCAACTACTGAAAAGGAATTTTTGGCAGTTGTCTTCGCTCTTGAGAAATTCAGACCATATCTCATAGGATCCAAAGTCATAGTTTACACAGACCATGCTGCCTTACGATACTTTCTTTCTAAAAAGGATGCCAAGGCCCGTTTGATTCGTTGGATCCGTCTTCTTCAAGAATTCGATATAAAAATACGAGATAAAAAGGGTTCTGAGAATGTTGTAGTTGATCATCTCTCTCGAATTGAGCACAAAAATGTTGATGACACCCAAATCGATGACTATTTTCCTGACGAACAAATCCTTTCGATCTCTAACACCCCTTGGTACGCTGACATTGTGAATTATCTTGTCACACAACAAACACCCGCTGAATGGTCGAAACAAGATAAACAAAATTTTCTTTCTAAAGTTCGAAACTTCTATTGGGATGACCCATATCTTTTCAAATATTGTCCAGACCATATCATTCGAAGATGTGTACCTGATCATGAACACCAAAGTATTCTCTCTTTCTCACATGACCATGCTTGTGGCAGTTATTTTGGAGCAAGAAAAACTACTGCAAAAGTTTTGCAAAGCGGTTTTTATTGGCCCATACTTCCGTGACGCTTTCGAATTTTGCTCTAAATGTGATCGATGTCAAAGAACGGGTCGAATCACTAAGCGAAACATGATGCCTCTCTACTCCATTTTAGTGATTGATTTATTCGATGTTTGGGGCATTGATTTCATTGGACCTTTCCCTAACTCATTTGGAAATCTTTACATCTTGCTTGCGGTAGACTATGTCTCAAAATGGGTTGAAGCCATCCCGACCAAAACCAACGACAACAAGGTTGTTATCAAATTCCTCAAAGAAAACATCTTTTCGCGCTTTGGCACACCTCAAGCTATCATTAGCGATAATGGCACTCACTTTTGTAATCATGCTTTTGAGTCCTTTCTCAAGAAATACTCAATCACACACAAGCTGTCGACCCCTTACCATCCACAAACTAGTGGGCAAGTAGAAGTCTCCAATAGACAAATCAAACAAATTCTTGAGAAAACCGTGAATTCCAATAGAAAAGATTGGTCCGTAAAACTGATTGATGCACTTTGGGCATTTCGCACTGCTTACAAAACCAGTCTAGGAATGTCACCATATCAGTTAGTCTTTGGGAAGACCTGTCACTTACCTCTTGAATTAGAGCATCGTGCTCTTTGGGCCATAAATTTTTTGAATTTTGACTTAGAGAAAGTCGGCTCACATAGGAAGTTACAAATTTTTGAATTAGAGGAGTTAAGAAATGAGACGTATTAAAATGCGAAAATCTACAAAGAAAGAATCAAAGCCCAACACGACAAAAACATACTTCGTAAGGAATTCAACGTAGGTCAAAAAGTTCTTTTATACGACTCTAGACTTCACTTGTTTTCAGGAAAATTCAGATCTCGATGGACTGGACCTTATGTTGTGAAAACAACATATCCTCATGGAGCAGTTGAAATTGAAAATCCTAGGGATGGAAAAGTCTTCAAAGTAAACGATCAACGACTGAAACCATTTTTAGAATTCGAGCAATATGACGAAGATGACCTTATCGATCTTCATGAGCCTGATCATCCACCGTGAAATCAGGTGGTACACGTTCTTTTTCTTTTATTTTTCATTTTTTTATTTTATTTTTCTGCCATTTTGGTCTGCATACCTTAGACAGTTGGGACACTGTCTCAATCTAGTGTGGGTGAGTCAAGTCTGCATCGCATCTTCTCCATTTTTGTTAAAAAAAAACACACACACACACACAATCACACCGACACGACTCATTTTAGAGTGATACCACGAAATAAGTTTACAACTTTTAGTCAGTTGATAGTATTTTTTTTCTCTCAACTAAGTTCGAATTTGAAATATAATGAAAAGTTTAATTTTGAGGGATAATAGTGTAACCGGTACATAGGGAGATTCTTAGGTGATGGCCATGAAATCTATTCTATATTGTAGACTTTGTTTAAATAAGTGGACGACTTAAAATACTTATATTGTCTTTTCGAATCTTTAAAACTAAGTTGTGTTAAGTTGAATTCGCGTAACTCTCTTTTGTGCTTATATTTCCAATAATACAAATAGTAATCCAAGGGTATCCAACATTGCTCGTATATCGAGCATTGGTGTGCAAACCCGCCAAGCTCTATCCGACATGTTGTTGACAAAGTCAGCGTTGGAATATCTTGGTCTCATTTTATGAGATTGGACACCTAAGGATTACCGACACGTTGTTGACAAAGTCAAAGTCGGCTTGCACAATCCGCCAAGCTCTTTACCCACTCTCCGTTAGTCCGCGAGGCAGTGCATGGGTGATAAACCTTGGTCTTCTAAGTTAGGTGTATGTACTTAATCATAAATTTTAAAATTTTATAGAGATAGAGAATAAGCGATGATGCTCAAACATTTCTTGACCTTATTGATTTGAATAGCCATACACAAGGAAATCAGGATACCACTTTACAAACTGTGCCAAGCAAACTAAGAATCTATTTCATGGCTGCACTATGTTATCGACCGAACTAACTGGCCAAACTGGAATTTAACATTTGAAAACTTGATTTATATTGAAAATTTGTGACAAGTTGAGGTATCTAAAATAAAATCAACTGACTAGAAATTGTTAACTTAATTTGTTGTACCACTTTCCTGAAACAAGTCGTGTTGTCATTCTTGTTTTCTTTCTATATATAACCATTGCATTCATATTGTTACATTAGATCCTCACATACTGCATTTGGATTTTGTGGGTAGTATCCGCTGAAAACCCTCACGAGACACCACTCGTCCTACTAAGGACACCTAGAGGTTTAACGGCTTGTTGCATATGCTCAATGCAATCGTGTTTCCTACGAAAGTGTGAACTATCTAGTTTGTTTTTCATTTTTATTTTCTTTTTACTCGAGGACGAGTAAAAGATAAGTGTGGGTGTATTTGATTAGCACAGAAATGTGTTTATTTTTATGCTTATATCTTATCTTTATTGTATATAAATAAATGCTACTTTGGGTATTTTGTGTGTTTTTACGGGTCATTGATTAATTGTCTCCTTCATTAAATAAAAGACCACTGATAAGAAAAAGAAGATACTTTCCCATCTCAACAAGTTTTCAATCACAAAGGAAGCCGTAGCACATTGGTTAAGGCATGGAAATCTGTACATAAAGACCTGGGTTCGATTCCCATCAAACTCTCTTTTTGTTGAAGAATGGAATGCATTCACACTGCCTCCCTTGCTTTAAAGAATTTATGGATTAGTGATTTATGGTGTATATATATATTCATATGTATGAATATATGATATACACTAATAAATATTTCAAGAATTGGAAGTATTCTTCATAGATAAATCAAAGGGAATCTATCATTTTTACTCTCCATAAAGATGAAGATTTGATTAGATAGATGCCAATCATGATGCCAATCAATTTACCAATCAACTTCAAATCTCTTGGAAAATGCCAATCAATTTGCCATATGACCAATCAAAAGAGGAAAGCTGCATGGAATATTTCAAGTTTATCTTATCTCTTTTATTTGTGAATATACTATTTTCAAGAGGTTGAGTCATGGCCCATTAGAGGATTAGGGTTTTTCAGTTCACCTATATAAGCACATGTATACCCATTGTAAGGGGGATCTCCATTATTCTGTACTCTCATTTATTAATAAAAAGTTTTATTAGTTGACTGTCTTTTTCTTTCATAACAATTTGTGTATCTATCCAATTAGTTTTGGTAGAACACATTGTTATTTTCTTTTATTACTGCTTGTTAGCTATTGTCCATTCGATTAGATTCAACGGCAATTCTGCTTTTTAATTCTCTATTGTTGTTCTAGTTGTTATTTTCTTTTTCTAGTAATTGTTTCTGTTCTTTTCAATTGTTGAATTTGATACTGATTAGATTCAGATTCAGATTCAGATTCAGAGTGATTTCAAAAACATTAAAAACAACTCCAAATTCAGCCTAACTCGCCCAAGAATAAATAAATCATAATTTTTAATTACACCTCCCTGTGTTCGACCTGTATGCTACACACCTATATGCTTGCAGAATTTAATTTAGATGTCGCGCTTTTCTGATTCATAGATTAGCGACGATCAATGGGGTTTCAAAAACCTTTGTTTTCCTCTATCACAAAAACATCTGGCTCGAAATCGCAAGCATTAGGAGGCAGTAAATAGAATGGTGATGTCCAAGGAAACGGGCATGAAACAGGTTGGTGGAGTGACTTGAAAATAAAACTGGAGGAAGAAGGATTTGTGGTAATAGGATTCACTGTGGCATTAGTACAAACAGTTTGAGTGTAAGGAGCTAAGCAATTAGGTTTAGGAATCCTGGGGCAGTCGGACCATCCAACTCGTCAAGCACACCTATATAACTTTATCCAAGGGCATCAGCTTCAATTTCATTACCAAAAGATTGCTGTAGAGTTCTAGTATTTACTAAAGAACGATTTAGCTCATTGCCAGGAGAAGAAAGGGATTAATACCGATCAGACAAGGATATATACTAATAGGGAAGCGGGGGAACCTCAAGTCAAGATCCACTAGAGAATGGACTAACAACGTAGGAATAGAGGAATCCATAACACATAAACTTGTAGATTTGTTGCCAATGTTACTAAAATCCATCGAGAGAGGCAAGAACTTGCGATGCCTCATCATTGAGCAGCAACAAAGAAAAGGTGACGGAGGATGGAAGAGAAATGGAGCAAAGTTCACTACAACGTAGAGGTATCGAAGCCAGAGAGAAAAAACCAGTGCATTGGCAGGGTACCATGGTTCATTGAAAAAGATTAGAATTCCCCCTCATCTAAGTTTTGTTAGTTAAAAGAGAAGGAAAAAACAGAAAAGGGACATGATCGCATAAGAATTTTATAGTGGTTTAGCATAATTTTCAACCTACACCCACTTCAATTCGTTTTGTTAGTTATTCTCTCTCTGGATTACAACTAGTTTCACCTAGATCTAAAGCTATAATGAAATGAATTAAACTGTTTGCAGAATAAAACAAAAGTGAAGAAGATCTAACAAAGTTCGAAGGGGAAGAAGTAGAAGGATCTCCTTTCAAATTATAGATGGGCTAGTATTTATAAAAATTCTGGGGTGTGAAGTCATAAGATCGCTTGCATTCAAGTCCAAAAAGAGTCCTGAAGCCACACAAGAGAAATTGGAGCACCACGAGTCAAGAGCATAAATCAAACCCAACCAAAGGTGTTAACTCGGCATAAACCTATGGTGCTTGGTGCAAGTAGATTTTTTTTACTTCCGTTGCTCCTTTATCTTCTAGTTGAGTTGTTTTAATTTCTTTTCCTTTGTCCTAGAGTCAGTTCCTGTGATTTTTCTAATAAATGCATCCTTTGCTTTCTTCCCTTTAATCTTAAGAGATGCTCTTCCAAACTTTTTGGAAAATCATTTAACATGAGTTATTGGAGTAGCTAAAGAGGTGTATGATAATTGGGAACAAAAAATAGAGATAGGGATATGTTAGTACCAATCTATTATAACTCGATCCTTAGATAATTTACCACTAAAACTTTTTTGGCTTAATTCTCCTTTTCTTTTGGTTGTTCCTATTGGATCTAGATTAACCCTAGAGGGGGGGGGGGGGTGTGAATAGGGTTTATCACAGTTTTTAACTGAATTAAAAATCTAACGAGATATATAATAATAAACAAATCGCAGAATATAGCAGAAATAGAAATGCAGAAAATATCACACACAGATATACGCAGCTTCGGCAAAACCCTGCCTACTGCTGCATTTCTAAGGTTTCTACTAGGTGATAGAACAGGTCCCGCATACAATACCATGGACACTCGAAAACCCTGCTCCTATTCTAACCCTACACTCAAAACCCTAGACTGACCGATATCCACTCGATCAGATTTCCCTGTTTACGACCCCGTAACCAGTAACCCAGATTTTACAGACTCTGTCAACACCCTGACTGGATCCCCTAGATTTTGCAGACTCTAGAAAACTGGTTCGACGGTTTTACAACTCAAACTAAAAGACAATACAACAAATAGAAAATTAAAACAAGGAGAAACCCTAATTAAAAATATGAATAAAGGAGATTGAATTTAAAGGGGTCATCCCCTTTTTGAATGCGTCGGCCCTCTTTCTTTGCGTTGCACCCTCTCATTTATCCCTTTTACTTTGCTCTTGAAAAGTAAATGGCGGCCGTCAAAAAACAAATTAGGGTTCCAGAAAATCCCAAATAAAATCAATTGAGATCGCTCTTCGATTTGCTTCTCTGTCGAACTTGAATGCTCTATGAATTGTGATGGCTCTCTGATGCTTTGTTGCTCACTGATTTTGGAACTTTCAGGAGATTGAAAATCTCATAAGTTCTATGAATTTGATTCGATTTTTGCTCTGAATTTTTTGGGTTGATTTTCGATGATATTGCCAGTGATGTAAGCGTGTATATATATAGGGTAATACAAACCCTTGTAATCTCTGATTTCAAATATTTGATTCAATCTGAAATTGCTTATTTCCCCTTTTTGTTGGCCTCGATTTGAAAATGATTTCCCCTTTTGAAAAGCTTGATTGAATTAATCCCTGAATACTTGTCGTGTTTTATTCTGCATTTGATTATCTGGAATTATATTTGCTCCTCTTTCCACATATGCTCCTGATTGAATTTGGTTTTCAGTTCAAAAAAAAAAATCCCTTGCCAAATATTGATCATCTGCTTGCATGATTGAAACGCATTTCTGGAAGGATATATTAGCCAAGATTAATTGAGAATTTTTGGAAATCATATGCCATGCATGTTCATTTAGAAAACTGGAAACAAATTTCCTAATTCATCTTGCATAACTTGGATAACTGATTGCCAAAAACAAGTTTTCCCATTTACTAAATTAGTGTCAAACTTGCATGATTTATTCTCAAAACTTCACTGTATCTTTCTGAACATTCTGTTTACAGCAGCTTGAAACTTTACCAAATATTGTTGCTTACTGATTTGTATAAATCTGGAATCCATTTAAAAAGAATGCTGATTTGGCAAAAAATGCATTTCTTGAATCACTTTATATCATGTATATGCTGAAATGAAATGCATTACTAGATTTATGTTATGTTCATCATGATCATTGAGCTGCTATGTTGTCTTTGCCACTGTTGTTTATGCCTTCATACTGCTATGCTTGCACTTATGAGTTTTGCACTACCATTTACACTCAGACTTGAATCAATCTTGCTGACCCTTGCTGTATACATATTCATCCTGAAACATTTTAGTGCTGCATGCTCATCACTGTTTTGTATCTCTACCATGTCTCCACAATGTACATGTTGTTTGCACAAGGTAAATGATGACACCATCATGCTCTTGACTTTGATTTTGTTGTGCCCCGTGTAGTGACATTGTGCAAGATCATGTAGTTAAAAAAACTGCTATGCTTGCAAACTTGAACCATGTCTTCTGTGCTATGTGCATGTATCTTGAGTCTTTGAGTCTGAACTATATTTTGCAGCTGTGCTCCTACATCCTTGCATATGTTGATCTGAACCCATGCTGGTAGTCCCAATACATGTTCTAGTGTCATTTGAGCTTGTTTCATGTTGCACCATGACTTGTTTTGATTGATTGGCCACTATCTCGACCAAATGCTGTTTGAATGATGTTGTTTGCACCATTGCTCGATCATGTTAAAAACCATGCTGAAACTTTGCTGAGCCATAATCCATTCTGACATGCTTCATGCACTTGTTACATTGCACTCATGAATTTTCCCATGCTCACTTGGCCATGCTTACCACTTGAACTTGATTGTCTGGCTTCTTTACCTTGACTATGTAATCTGCATGTTCATTGCTTTGTCTCTTCTTACTGATTTGAACTTAATGTACCCTGAGCATATGAGTTTGCACCATGTCTTGAAATGTTTTGATGCACATGTATTTTCACCACTTTCTTTGCTGTATACTTGCTAACTTCATTACCCCTTGCTGTTATATTGCTCGACCATATTCTGTCTGCGCATGTATAACATATGTGTATATAAACACACTATTGTGTGTATACATGTATCGTTTACGTGTAAATTTTATCAGCAGACTGCTGCACTATGTTGTGGCTGTTCAGAATCAACTGGTTCTGATCAGCAAACCAGTGTAGTATGTTGAAGCTGATACAAATCAGATCGAGTCAGAAAAATGATGAGAAACACACGGGAATTCTGAGGCAAATAAAATTTTTAAAATAAAATTTATTTTTGCATATGTTCTGTTTAAATTCTATTGCAGTATACTGTGTGTGTTTCATTGTGTGACAGGTATGAAGAATGGACTGACCGAAAGATGTGAAGACTGAAGACTGATTGAAGCAGAAGATAAAAGACAAGTATATTGTAGTATCAGTGTGTATAATAGTGAACGAATGTATATATGAAAAAGTACTGAGTGATGTGTATATATAACATATGTATAGCCAGAGTGTGAGTGCTGTAGTGAGGAGCTGTGTATAAAAAGATTATTGTACTGGTATTTGTAATAAAAAAATCTGATTGAAATAAAATATTATTTCATTGTGTTCAAACAAATTTGTTTATCGTATATTGTTTATTTACAAGTACAATCTCATGTTGAAATATCTGTGAAATTGTACAAATAGTGGAGTCATATAATTTGTATTGTTTGAATGTTGAAATATAATATTTTATTTAAATAAAATACTGTATGAATATATGAATGTCTGTACAATCATATTCTATTTAAATATAAATATTATATTCCTGTTTGTGATGTATATATTGAAACAGTACAATAACAAACGCTTTAAAATAATATTTATTTGTTTGTTATCATCAAACAAAAATCACATAATTGTGTATACAGCTACGTCATATACCAACAATCTCCCCCTTTTGATGATGACAAACAAATAAAAGATTTTGAGCACAATAAATGTGTTTGGCAGTGAATAGTGAACTCACCCTATTTGCATGCTCCCCCTACAACCAAACTCCCCTTATAACTATGCATGAGTGAAAAGAATGTGAAACTGAATTTGTACTAACCCGGAAATCTGAGCCAATTTAAAATTTTTATTTTGCCAATTTTAGTGAATTTTGAATATTTAAAGTGAATTATTTTAAATAAAAACGATGAGAAATTTATTTTGAATAGGATTAGAAACGTATATATTTATATAGATCGTCGTTAGAACATAAAATTTTATTTTAAATTATAAACGGAATTGAAAATGGCGCGGTAGTTCGATAATTCGATTTCAAAGTTCAAATGAATGTACAGGATTCAAAATAAACCGGATTTTAGCAAAACAAAAAATATTTGAATCTAATTGAGAATATCTTTCCAACGAATCCGAAAAATTTGAAATTTCATAGCTGGAATAAAAAGTTATGTCCAGTTGAAAATTCAGAATAGTCGCTATGGAATTCTGGCCCTTAAAAATGGAAATTTTGCAAACGACCTCGGTTTTCGACGAAACCACTTTTTTTGGATCCGTGATGTCAGGTTATTGTTAGATTCCAAAATTCGCAATTTTTCGAATCAATATGTGAGCGTGGCGAAGGAAAACGCATTTGACCAGTTTTAGTTGATTTTAATCGACTGGAAAATGATCATTTTTCCAACGGTCTCAAAATTCGATGAAATTAGTTTTATTAGGATCGTATCGTCAATACGAAGCTAGAAAGTATTTTTCGGGAATTTTTAGAGTTCGTATGTGGCTCCAGTAAATTGAAATGCGCATTCAAATTTAATATATAGAGTTATATTTTGATTTTGACGAAAACTGATCGAAACGGCCGAATGGCTTACGATACATATTCCATTGTGTTCGGAATGGGAGTAATTAGCTAGGGGCGACAGTCGGTGAGTTCGATTTCGAGTTGAAAATAAAAAGTTACTTTTTAGAGGAAGAATTAAATTAAATAATTAATTTTATATTTTCCATTGCCTTGGTCAACACCCCCCCTTAACCTTCTCCTACCCCGTCAGTTCAGAATTAGAAATTAAAAAAAAGGGGGGGAGGGGAAGACGTCGCCGCCTCCCCATAGGACAGCTGCGCCAGCCTCCACAGCCGCCCCCCTCCGATCTCCCTCTCTCCTCCTTCCTTCTCCCCTACGTCGAGCTCGAAACCCCCCTTTATCGATTGAAACCGCGCCCCCGCAAACCACCCTATGCCATCGCGATGCAACCCCCCCCCCCCCCCAAAGCCTTCGACGCACCACCTCGAGCCACAGAAGAACGCAACCCCCCTCTCTCCGATGACGCTGTAAGTTTTTACTTTTGTTTATTTCTTTTATTTTTTTATTTGTTTAATGATTTTCAGCTTATTTATATAAGGATTTTTCCTATTTAAAGACTCGTTCGTTTTATTTATAAAGATTCGTTTTTTTAACGATATCCAAGTTAAATTTTTATATTAGAGAAAAATTAGATTTTCAAGAAGAAAAGTTTATATTTTAAATAACGAGGAGATGTGATTTTTATTATTCAAGTAGTAAGATAAAAATATAATTTTTATTTATGTAGAGTAATAAAAATATAATTTTTATTTAAGTAGCGATGTAAAAATATGATATTTATATTATATAGATAATAAAAATTCGATCTTTATATCATAGGAAGAATGAAAATATGATTTTTATTCATGTAGAGTAATAAAAATATAATTTTTATTATATTGATAGCGAGATAAAAATATAAATTTTATCATGGAAGCAGCATTGTAAAGGAGCAATCTTTACATTAGAAGTAGATATTTAAAAATATAATTTTTAAATAGGAAGGAGTGTTATAAAAATATAATCTTTATTGGAAGAAGAGCGATATAAGAATATAATTTTTATATAGAGAATAGCATGATAAAAATAGAATTTTTATCTATATAGTAGCGGTATAAAAACAGAATTTTTATCTATATAGTAGCGGTATAAAAATAGAATTTCTATCTATATAGTAGCGGTATAAAAATGTGATTTATATATATATATATAGCGAAATTATAAAAATGTGATTTTTAAGGTAAACTTCATGAAACAGACTGCGTTGGAAGCACGATGAAGATTTTCTACATATGAAGAGTCGTGGCGTTTGGTTTAGCTTGGGTGAGAACTCCTCACTTTTAATTTATTTCTAGTTTGAAATATATACTAGGATGCAGACGGTGTTTAGTAGCACCCGATACCCGTCGTCCACAGACCATGGATGGCTTGTTTGTTTGATTCTTGTGTGTGAAATTTGATTGTGTGATGGTGAATGAAATAAAATATTTTATAGTGGAAAATATTTTATAGTTAAAAATATAATTTTTAACGTGTATATAAAATAAATATTTATAAACAAATCGGACGATTTGTTTATATACACTGATTTGACTGATATTGATTGGGACGATAAATTTTACACATCGCCCAACTGCACAAATAAAAATATGTGTTTGTTGATCTGAAACCCCACATGGGTATTGGGATGATATTTGGCGTACACTAATCCCATTTATTTAGCTGTATGTCGATCGATTGGTTGACAGAATGTGTAAGCATTAATTAGTGATATTTAATGCTTATGCAGTTGTGTGGTGCACTCTGGATGATGGTTGATTATTTATCGTTGCTATTATATATGTGTGTTGTATGGAAATCCATATAATAAACGTTATATGGTAATTGATTGGGCCTCATTCCAATATTGAAATAAATTCATGTGTTGAATAGAAAATAAATTCATGTGTTGAATTGAAAATAAATTCATGTGTTGATTTGAAAAATATTCATGTGTTGAATAGAATAAACATTCATGTGTTGAATAAAGCCGTGTTGATTAGATTGATGACATTTTGACGTGAACGATATTTATATCGATTTTATTCATTTTTCAATGAATATTGAAATAGATTTGAAATTCGAATTAAATTGAATAGATTTGAAATTCGAATTAAATTGAATAGATTTGAAATTCGAATTAAATTGAATAGATTTGAAATTTGAATTAAATTGAAATGAATTGAAATTCGAATTAAATTGAAATCGATTTGAAATGAAAATAAAATGAATTTATATTGAAAAAATTTCAATTTTGATTTGAATTTGAAATGGAAGTTGAAATTGTTTTTGAAACGAATTTAAACGATTTATATAATACGTTTTGAAAGGAAATCGACGAAATATATATAATATATATAGAATGGCCTGAATAGAATGCGACGCGCCGTGGCAGTTCGTGAATTTCAACCATTGACTTCGAATGGATATTACGGGAGATCCGCCCGTCGGATTCTCCTAAAACCGGAACCGTTGGGTTCGTATCGAAAAGAGCTTTCTGACAAACATTTGAAATTAGAAATCTAAAGGATGGATTTGGAATTATGTCAAATCAAATTTGGAAAAGGTCGCTGTAAGTGCAGTACGATGGCCGTTTATGGAAACCGACTGTACGGGCCTTGATAAAATTATGAAAAATAGTAATAATTTGTGTAAAATCTTAAGAAATGATTTGTGAAGAATTGGGATGAAAAACTCCCTATTTGAAAAGATAAAAATAGATTTTTATCGAAATGAACTAGTTTTGAACTAGAATTATAATTCTATTTATTTTCAAAATAAATAAAGTGGATTTGAAATGGTTTTGAAAATAACCAGAATTTCCAATAATTGGATTGGAATGGATTTGAATCGAAATTGTCTTGGAATATTTCGATGTTGGATTTCGTGATTATATAGATATTGTTATGGAAATTTGAAAGATATATTTATATTGTTATTTCCAATACGATATTTGTTGGTCGTAGAATGTGATATTGAATATAAGCCGATATATTTTCTATTCAGAGCCTTGTATTTAATATCAAATGTGATTTGGGTTTGTCGTGAATGGTGTCTTCATTAACACTGTTTTTAAACCCAGTTGAGAAAAAGATTAAATCTTTTTATTTAGATTTAATGAAGTGTACCAATTAAATGGTATTTAATTGGAATTGAATTTGGATTGATTTTTGGGTTTATCGTGAATGGTGTTTTAAATAACACTTGTTCTTTAACCCGGTAATTAATGGAATGTGATTTTGGGTTGTCGTGAACGGTATCTTCAATAATATTGTTCTTAGGCCCAACCGAGTTAAGAAAATCAGAAACTAACTGGAGATTAGTTAAGTTGAATGGTTTCTTGGGTATTGATCTGATGATGGTTTCGGCCTTCGGGGTTAATACTTAGGGAATTGCTCACTTTTATTTTACGGTTAAAAGCTGATAGAATGGAATGTGATTTTGGGTTTATCGTGAACCGTGTTTTAAATGACATTGATTCTTTAACCCAGTTAAAGATTAAAACTAAGTGGAATTTTAATGAATCTTTAATTAGATTTGAACGTGAAATGGTAATTGAATTTACCGATAACATCATGGTATTAGATATGAAGTATTACCAATTTTACTTCATGGGACGAATGGGTTGGGATTGGGGAATTAAAATAAATGATTACTTCGATAAGGTTCGTTAATCCCAACTAGTTTGAATTGATATTGAAAAGAAGATTAAATTTAAAGAATTTATCTTTGATAAAATTAATAGGAACCTTTCCCTAAGAATATGAAATTTAGAAACTAATTGAAAATTAGTTAAGATGAATGGTTTCCTGGGTATTGTTCTGATGTTGGTTTCGGCCTTCGGGGTTAATACTTGGGGAGTTGTTCTCTTACTAGTTTACGGTTAGTGACTGATGAATTGGAATGAGGCGTATGTTGTTTTTGTGTAACACTTGTTTATAATATACGCGAGTTATTCAGAAAGACCGGGTTTATCCCATTCTGAATAACTGATTCGACGTGGTGTCGAGGATGAAGACGGTAGTTGAAGACCGGAGGTATTCATGTCATTTGAGTGATTACTGATGATCTAGATTGGGCCGTACACCCAAGAGGAGGGAATCAGTTAGTGGTCGTCCAAACGTACTTGGAGATCGATGGATATGCGAGGTACTAGGTGCTTCCGGTTTCGTTCAGACCCAGAACGGACTTGTAAATGGACTGTGTGTCTGACATTGGATTTTAGTCTGTGTGACTGATTTCTATTAAATATATATTTGTTTGGCGGCGGAGAATTTATTCTCTTGCTTAACGCCCTTCTCTGAGACGTACGAGCTCAGGGGTTATATATTGATCTATATCAAACGCATGGAGTGAATTGCCTGTGTGGCGTGCCTAAGTGGCAATATGATCAAGGCTTCTATTGAAAAGCAAAGTCTTGTGGTTGATGATCAAAGCACGGCCTGTGTGGCATAGCTTTGTGTAGCGTTGATTTGCGAGCCTCACACCCCGGTTGTGAATTAGAAACAGGAGAAGGACCTCAGGGAGGACATGCGTTTCTTTCTAGATAGAAGTGGAGTTAGTGGTTTTACATGCCCTGACGAGTTTGACTTATGTGGTTGTTGCTGTTGCGAGGCGCCTCAGATATATCGGTGACTATGTGGTGCCGATGGAGTCATTTGTTGTCTCATTTACGCCCCATAGGGCGGGGAAACGTAGTGTTCAGGCATAATAATCCACATCGATGGACCGACCCTGACGATCTAAGGGACGATGCGTTCTGTTCCTGAGGAGTGGCCTAGAGCGTCTCGAATTCGGTAAGGACGATCCCTGGCCTCGTTTCGCAGATGGAAATCCAATTTCCAATATGTGACATGTGCGGTTTTGATTGTAGAGCCTAGTATTGGCGAGATGATATATGGTACCCATGCCGTCTATGATTAATACTTATGATTGAAATTGTTTTGACACTATAAACTTATAGTAATAAAAGATGAAATTTAGCGTATCAAGCATTCTTTGGCTATTATAAGGTAAAACCCTATCCTCTTGCTTGCGTTGCATTGTGTGATGGGACCTCGGTCTTATAATAGCTTCATTTTTCTTTATTTCACATTGCGCTGTTGTTTTATGCACTGGTATTCTTGGGAGGAAACCCGTTCCGTGTTATACGGCGTGGTCACTTGATTTACCTAACTTTAAAATAAAGATTAATAACTGTTTTATTTCTCACACCAGTCACATGACTGACCTGGAGTTTATTGTTTTAACCTAAACTCTGGGTGCCCCTATTTTTCGCACGGGCAGCTAGTAGTTTTGGTTTTGCAGATTTATATTCACAGGAACCTGGTTTACAGCAGGAACGATATCCGGAAAGTTTTGTATCTGTATATCTTCTTCAGTTGTATTTTGTATTATTTTCCGCTGCTATGTAATGTATTGTAATCTCTGATATTTCTCTGATGTATAATATTTATTTATGCTCTGTATATTCTTTTATTCTGATGGAATTGTTGTAATAAACAATGAAATGTTCTTCTGTCTGAGTTCTTTGGTGTCTTGTCCTCAAAGTAATTCGTGCTTTCCTTACCGGGGAAGTTACGGGTTATCACAGTTGGTATCAGAGCTTTGGTTTACAAAGCTCGAGAACAAGGCACGTTAGAACCATACGAAAGAATTCATCAGAGATTGGATTAGTAATATCCAACGAGAATGACTCGTTAGAGATAGGATCAGTAGTATCCTAGAACGAGTGTGAAGAGTATATTTTTAAAATGAAAACAAGTTTTGTTTTTAAAATTTAATTCAATAATTTGTATTTGAATATTTATTTATATTGATTTGGACAATCCAGTATATATAGATTTTGCATATATGTCTGATCCACGGGTATTCAAAGTTTTAATATACTGGATAGATATAGAATCACACTCTAGTTGCCCGGAGATGATGCTGATAATGACCATGGCATCATCAGTGTTATGTTCGAGTTTCGAAAGCCGGATTTTTATATATTTCCATAGACTGGTGTGAGAACCAAAATCAGATAGGGCTTATTGTTGTGATTTGGCATCAAAATCTGATTTTTAGATTATGTATCAAAATTATAAATTTGAAAAGATAATCAACAAATTGATTGCTGGTTGTGTTGTTTGATTATTGTTTGATTAATTAAATGTTGAACCTATAGCCAAATTAAACCAAATATTGAGTAGTATTGAAAATTTATCGCATATGCATGCACGTACATGTACTTAAATTGAAAAAGTCATAGCAAAGAGGCTAGAGCAGAAGAATAAAATTGTTTGACCGAAAAATAGGTACATGTTTATTGTATTTCTTGAGTTTTGGGTGATTTTATGAGCCGATTGGCTTTATTTTTTCTTTTGGACTGAAGAAGGCCATGGGAGGCTATATGAAATATCCCCAAGTCCTCGGTGCAGGGGAGGTTATGGCGAAATTTTTCGAAAATTTAGGGTGTTAGCTAAATTTTTGAAACATTTGAAAAGTTCTTAGAAACTGAAAAGTTGAAGAACTTAAGCCGTAATGAAAATAATTGAAGTTGAGTTGATTGGTTAAACAACTTTTGGCTTCGTTCCTTTTCGTGGACGAAAAGTTTTAAGTGGGGGAGATTGTAATAAACCGGAAATTTGAGCCAATTTAAAATTTTTATTTTGGCAATTTTAATGAATTTTGAATATTTAAAGTGAATTATTTTAAATTAAAACGACGAGAAATTTATTTTGAATAGGATTAGAAACGTATATATTTATATAGATCGTAGTTAGAATATAAAATTTTATTTTAAATTATAAAAGGAATTGAAAATGGTGCTGGAGTTCGATAATTCGATTTCCAAGTTCAAATGAATGAACAGGATTTAAAATAAACTGGATTTTAGTGAAACAAAAAATATTTGAATCTAATTGAGAATATCTTTCCAATGAATCCGAAAAAATCGAAATTTCATTGCGGGAATAAAAAGTTATGTCCAGTTGAAAATTTAGAATAGTCGCTAAGGAATTCTGGCCCTTAAAAATGGAAATTTTGCAAACGACCTCGGTTTTCGACGAAACTACTTTTGTTGGATCCTTGATGTCAGGTTATTGCTGATTCCAAAATTCGTAATTTTTCGAATCAATATGTGAGTGTGGCGAAGGAAAACGCGTTTGACCAGTTTTAGTTGATTTTAACCGACTGGAAAATGGTCATTTTTCCAATGGTCTCAGAATTCGATGAAATTAGTTTTGTTAGGATTGTATCGTCAATACGAAACTAGAAAGTATTTTTTGGGAATTTTTAGAGTTCGTATGCGGCTCCAGTAAATTGAAATGTGTGTTCAAATTCAATATATAGAGTTATATTTTGATTTTGACGAAAACTAATCGAAACGGCCGAACTGGCTTACGATACATATTCCATTGTGTTCGGAATGGGGGTAGTTAGCTAGGGACGACAGTCGGTGGGTTCGATTTCGAGTTGAAAATAAAAAGTTATTTTTTAGAGGAAGAATTAAATTAAATAATTAATTTTATATTCTCCATTGAATTGGTCAACCCCCCCTTAACCTTCTCCTACCCGGTCAGTTCAGAACTAGAAATAAAAAAAAAAAAAAAGAAGAAGAAGAAAAGGGTGAAAGACGCCGCAGCCTCCCCATAGGACAGTCGCACCAGCCTCCACAGCCGCTCCCCCCTCCGATCTCCCTCTCTCCCCCTTCCTCCTCCCCCACTCGAGCTCGAAACCCCCCTTTCTCGATAGAAACCGCGCCCTCCCAAACCACCCCGTGCCACCGCGACGCAACCCCCCCCCCCCGAGCCTCCGACGCACCACCTCGAGCCACAGAAGAACGCAACCCCCCTCTCTCCAATGACACTGTAAGTTTTTAATTTTATTTATTTCTTTTATTTTTTTATTTGTTTAATGATTTTCAGTTTATTTATATAAGTATTTTTCCTATGTGAAGACTCGTTTTTTTGTTTATAAAGATTCGTTTTTTTAACAATATCCAAGTTATTTTTTTATATTAGAGAAAAATTAGATTTTTAGGAAGAAAAAGTTTATATTTTAAATAACGAAGAGATGTGATTTTTATTATTCAGGTAGTAAGATAAAAATATAATTTTTATTTATGTAGAGTAATAAAAATATAATTTTTATTTAAGTAGCAAAGTAAAAAATATGATTTTTATATTATATAGATAATAAAACTTCGATCTTTATATCATAGGAAGAATAAAAATATGATTTTTATTCATGTAGAGTAATAAAAATATAATTGTTATTATATTGCTAGCAAGATAAAAATATAAGTTTTATCATGGAAGCAGCGTTGTAAAGGAGCAATCTTTACATTAGAAGTAGATATATAAAAATATAATTTTTATATAGGAAGGAGTGTTATAAAAACATAATCTTTATTGGAAGAAGAGCGATATAAGAATATAATTTTTATATAGAGAATAGCGTGATAAAAATAGAATTTTTATCAATATAGTAGCGGTATAAAAATAGAATTTCTATCTATATAGTAGCGGTATAAAAAAGTGATTTTTATATATATAGCAAAATTATAAAAATGTGATTTTTAATGTAAACTTCATGAAACAGACTACGTTGGAAGCACGATGAAGATTTTCTACATATGAAGAGTCGTGGCGTTTGGTTTAGCTTGGGTGAGAAATCCTCACTTTTAATTTATTTCTAATTTGAAATATATAATAGGATGCAGACGGTGTTTAGTAGCACCCGACACCCGTCGTCCACAGACCATGGATGGCTTGTTTGTTTGATTGTTGTGTGTGAAATTTGATTGTGTGATGGTGAATGAAATAAAATATTTTATAGTGGAAAATATTTTATAGTTAAAAATATAATTTTTAACGTGTATATAAAATAAATATTTATAAACAAATCGGACGATTTGTTTATATACACTGATTTGACTGATATTGATTGGAACGATAAATTTTACACATCGCCTAACTGCACAAATAAAAATATGTGTTTGTTGATTTGAAACCCCACACAGGTATTGGGATGATATTTGGCGTACACTAATCCCAATTATTTAGCTGTATGTCGATCGATTGGTCGAAAGACTGTGTAAGCGTTAATTAGTGATATTTAATGTTTATGCAGTTGTGTGGTGCAATCTGGATGATGGTTGATTATTTATCATTGATATTATATACATGTGTTGTATGGAAATCCATATAATAAACGTTATATGGTAATTGATTGGGCTTCATTCCAATATTGAAAATAAATTCATGTGTTGAATTGAAAATAAATTCATGTGTTGATTTGAAAAATATTCATGTGCTGAATAGAATAAACATTCATGTGTTGAATAAAAGCCGTGTTGATTAGATTGATGCCATTTTGACGTGAACGATATTTATATTGATTTTATTCATTTTTCAATGAATATTGAAATAGATTCGAAATTCGAATTAAATTGAACAGATTTGAAATTCGAATTAAATTGAATAGATTTGATATTCGAATTAAATTGAATAGATTTGAAATTCGAATTAAATTGAAATGAATTGAAATTCGAATTAAATTGAAATCGATTTGAAACGAAATTAAAATGAATTTATATTGAAAAAAATTCGATTTTGATTTGAATTTGAAATGGAAGTTGAAATTATTTTTGAAACGAATTTAAACGAATTTAAACGATTTATAAAATACGTTTTGAGAGGAAATAGACGAAATATATATATTATATATATAGAATGGCCTGAATAGAACGCGACGCGCCGCGGCAGTTCGTGAATTTCAACCATTGACTTCGAATGGATATTACGGGAGATCCGACCGTCGAATTCTCCTAAAACCGGAACCGTTGGGTTCGTATCGAAAAGAACTTTCTGACGAACATTTGAAATTAGAAATCTAAAGGTTGGATTTGGAATTATGTCCAAATCAAATTTGGAAAAGGTCGCTGTAAGTGCAGTTCGATGGCCGTTGATGGAAATCGACTGTACGGGCCTTGATAAAATTATGAAAAATAGTAATAATTTGTGTAAAATCATAAGAAATGATTTGTGAAGAATTGGGATGAAAAACTCCCTATTTGAAAAGATAAAAATAGATTTTTATCGAAATGAACTAGTTTTGAACTAGAATTATAATTCTATATATTTTCAAAATAAATAAAGTGGATTTGAAATGGTTTTGAAAATAACCAGAATTTCCAATAATTGGATTGGAATGGATTTGAATCGAAATTGTCTTTGGAATATTTCGATGTTGGATTTCGTGATTATACAGATATTGTTATGGAAATTTGAAAGATATATTTATATCGTTATTTTCAATACGATATTTGTTGGTCGTAGAATGTGATATTGAATATAAGCCGATATATTTTCTATTCAGAGCCTTGTATTTAATATCAAAGGTGATTTGGGTTTGTCATGAATGGTGTCTTCATTAACACTGTTCTTAAACCCAGTTGAGAAAAAGATTAAATCTTTTTATTTAGATTTAATGAAGTGTACCAATTAAATGGTATTTAATTGGAATTGAATTTGGATTGATTTTTGGGTTTATCGTGAACGGTGTTTTAAATAACACTTGTTGTTTAACTCGGTAATTAATGGAATGTGATTTTGGGTTGTCGTGAATGGTATCTTCAATAATACTGTTCTTAGACCCAACTGAGTTAAGAAAATCAGAAACTAACCAGAGATTAGTTAAGTTGAATGGTTTCTTGGGTATCGATCATGATGCTGGTTTCGGCCTTCGGGGTTAATACTTATTGAATTGCTCACTTGCTATTTTATGGTTAAAAGCTGATAGAATGGAATGTGATTTTGGGTTTACCGTGAACCGTGTTTAAATGACATTGATTCTTTAACCCAGTTAAAGATTAAAACGAAGTGGAGTTTTAATGAATCTTAATTAGATTTGAACGTGAAATGGTAATTGAATTTACCGATAACACCGTGGTGTTAGATATGAAGTATTACCAATTTTACTTCATGGGATGAATAAGTTGGGATTGGGAAATTAAAACAAATAATTACTTCGGTAAGGTTCGTTAATCCCAACTAGTTTGAATTGATATTGAAATGAAGATTAAAGATTAAATTTAAAGAATTTATCTTCGATAAAATTAATGGGAACTTTCCCTAAGAATATGAAATTTAGAAACTAATTGAAAATTAGTTAAGATGAATGGTTTCCTGGGTATTGATCTGATGTTGGTTTCGGCCTTCGGGTTTAATACTTGGGGAGTTGTTCACTTACTAGTTTACGGTTAGTGACTGATGAATTGGAATGAGGCGTATGTTGTGTTTGTGTAACACTTGTTTATTATATACACGAGTTATTCAAAAAGACCGGGTTTATCCCATTTTGAATAACTGATTCGACGTGGTATCGAGGATGAAGACGGTGGTTGAAACCAGAGCTCTTCACGTCGTTTGGGTGATTACTGATGATCTTGATTGGGCCGTACACCCAAGAGGAGGGAATCAGTTAGTGGTCGTCCAGATGTACTCGGAGATCGATGGATATGCGAGGTACTAGGTGCCTCCGGTTTCGTTCAGACCCAGAATGGACTTGTAAATGGACTGTGTGTCTGACATTGGATTTTAGTCTGTGTGATTGATTTCTATTAAATATATATCTGTTTGGCAGAGGAGAATTTATTCTCTTGCTTAACGCCCTTCTCTGAGACGTACGAGCTCAGGGGTTATATATTGATGGATATCAAACGCATGGAGTGAATTGCCTGTGTGGCATGCCTAAGTGGCAATATGATCCAGGCTTCTATTGAAAAGCAAAGTCTTGTGGTTGATGATCAAAGCATGGCCTGTGTGGCATAGCTTTGTGTAGCGTTGATTCGCGAGCCTCACACCCCGGTTGTGAACCAGAAACGGGATAAGGACCTCAGGGAGGACATGCGTTTCTTTCTAGCTAGAAGTGGCGTCAGTGGTTTTACACGCCCTGACGAGTTTGACTTATGTGGTTGTTGTTGTTGCGAGGCGCCTCGAATATATCAGTGACTATGTGGAGCCGATGGAGTCATTTGTTGGCTCATTTACGCCCTATAGGGCGGGGAAAAGTAGTGTTCAGGCATAATAATCCACATCGGTGGACCGGCCCTGACGATCCAAGGGTCGATGCGTTCTGTTCCTGAGGGGCGGGCTAGAGCGTCTCGAATTCGTTAGGACGATCCCTGGCCTCGGTTCGCAGATGGAAATCCAATTTCCAATACGTGACATGTGCGGTTTTGATTGTAGAGCCTAGTATTGGCGACATGATATATGGTACCCATGCCGTCTATGATTAATACTTATGATTGAAATTTTTTTGACACTATACACTTATAGTAATAAAAGATAAAATTTAGCGTATCAAGCATTCTTTGGCTATTATAAGGTAAAACCTATCCTCCATCTTGCGTTGCATTGTGTGATGGGACCTCGGTCTTATATTAGCTTCATTTTTCTTTCTTTAGCATTGCGCTGTTGTTTTATGCATTGGTATTCTTGGAAGGAAATCCGTTCCGTGTTATACGGCGTGGTCCCTTGATTTACCTAACTTTAAAATAAGGATTAATAACTGTTTTAGTTCTCACACAAGTCACATGACTGAACTGGAGTTTATTGTTTTAACCTAAACTCTGGGTGCCCCTATTTTCCGCACGGGCAGCTAGTAGTTTTGGTTTTGCAGATTTATATTCACAGGAACCTGGTTTACAGCTGGAACGATATCCGGAAAGCTTTGTATCCGTATATCTTCTTCAGTTGTATTTTGTATTATTTTCCGCTGCTATGTAATGTATTGTAATCTCTGATATTTCTCTGATGTATAATATTTATTTATACTCTGTATATTCTTGTATTCTGATGGAATTGTTCTAATAAACAATGAAATGTTCTTCTGTCTGAGTTCTTTGGTGTCTTGTCCTCAAAGTAATTCAGGCTTTCCTTACCAGGGAAGTTATGGGTTATCACAGAATTGGAATTTTCAAAATTAAAATACTTATAAACTATTCACTCATAAATCAAAATCTCAACCCATTCTCCCCCTTTTGTTATCATCAAAAGGATACAGAGTTCAAAATACAGATGGAAATTGGCTAAAAATATAATTTCAGCTTAAGAGGAAGAACGGTCATCATAAATCTCAATCAGTCAAACAAAAATCATAATAAACTGAGAACTAGTGGCATATTTCACATTTCAGATAATGATGAATTTACGATGAAATTTATATAGACGGGGAGAGTTATAAAAACGATTTCCAATTATTTTCAAAGAATTTTACAAAAAAGAGCACAAAAAACAGTGATGGATTTGGACTATAATTATAATTCAACATAAGTGAGAAAATCGAATAATCTCAAATCCCAATACCTATCAATCAACAAATCATAATGCGTCATAAGATTTCAACACATTTTACAGATTAGAAGATGGATCGATAGGCTGGTCTTTATACTCAGAGGAGAATTTCAATTTTATTTCTATTTTTAGCACATTATTTCCTTTTTATTTATTTTTTATTTAAGAGCACACTGACCACGCATAACCAGAGCTTGGATTTTTAAATGGGATCAGTCGCAGCTTAAATTATAAGATGTCTCATAACCATGCATAACCATAGCTTGAATTTTTAAATGAGGTTAGAGACACTCTTATATATTAATTATATTTTTATCATTTTTAGCTTTAAATAGAAAAAACTCCTCGGTATATCCAACCAATATGAATGATAGAAAAGTGGTAGGTACAGAAATGGACTGTGAAATAAATTTATAAATTAATTATATTATGAAATATGCTCGACTGTACCAAGATCATTGAAAATTTTCAATTATCACTAATTCTGAATAATAACATAGTCCAATTTCTATCACAAATATTTCCACTGTTTATTCAAAAAGATTTTAAAAATTATTAAACTCTCCACATTAATATAAACTCATAATGGATGACAGAATAGTGGAAGATAAAGAAGATGGTCGTGAAATATTCGCCAATTCAAAGATATTATAATAATGGTTCAACCATCATGAGAATCTAAATAAAATCTTCTCTTGTTGTGAAATATATTGCAGTCACAATTCATCGCAATTTCAATTTCTATTAATAATTTTGATGAATTATAAGTACAGTTTAAGTTGGATATAGATTTCAATTTCTGAATGAATAATCAATAAATAACTTTAAAACTGAGAATCAATTACAAGAGGGATATGGAGATCTATACAAGACAAGAGGGATTAAAATATATACAAAAATTCGGCACAACTGATACCAATTGGTGTCTCTCTTAATGAGGATTCTAACAAGACACCGAAGACAACCAAGATATTACGGCCAAATAGAATGTTAGTCACAAAGCCCAATCAGATAAGATAACAGATTACGCACATGTAACAGAGCAACAATTAGATCAAAAACAAGTAATTTCCAAACTATTTTCAAACTAATATCAGAGCAACACAAGAATCAATTCAAATCAGACTTGTCAGAATGATGGTCACAAAAGATCATTCATGATCCAGGATTAAAAATACAGTTTATTTGAAATCATTTGAGGAATATGAAAAATTCAAGATTCAATGAGTCGATCACACTAGATTATTAGTTTCACATTCAAGATATGTGTATGATTCAGTAAATCAATATTTTCAAATGATTTTAAACAAACAAATATTTAAATCGAATCATCATGAAATAACAGTGATTTTCAAAGACCATTTTTCAAAAGAAATTTTCAAGATATTTCTGACAAGTATAAGAGAAATTTCAGATCATTTACGTCTAGTTTGAGAGGTATTCATGATCCAGAAAATTTAGAAAATAATTCATTTGAAATCACTTGAATCAATGTCAGGTTTTGAGATATAATGAATTATTCACACAAGATTGATAATTTCAAATTTAAGTGGTGTGTGATATTCAAAATATCTAGAATTTCAGATGATTTCAAACAAACAAATTTCAACCATAATAATCATGAATAAAGGTGAAATTCAAGATGTATCACTGTGATTTAAGCCAATCCGAAAATCAATGAAATTATCACGAATGATAAGAAGCAGTGTACTGTAATGAGTATAATATTTTAAGCGTTTCCAAAATGAATTGGAAGAAACAAGAACCTGCATAAGTGTGTGAAATTTCATTAATTATTTAGATCTTCAGAAATTTAGAATTCAAAATAACAGTGTTCAAGATATGATATTAATGCTTCAGCACTGTTAAGAATTCAAAAATAAACTTCAAAACAATTGCAAATAATTACAGATTTAAATTCAAGATCTGGAAATGGTTAAAACAAGAGAGTTTTATTCACATAAAGCAAATTTCCACATAATTACTGCAATTGGTAATTTAAGAAGCACAGAATAAGAAATAAAGATATAGCAGTGACAAATCAAAACAAACAAAAAAAAGGGTAGAAGAAGAAATAAAAAATATATTTACAAAGGTGAGTTTAGAGATCATACCAGAATCTCTAACTCAATAAATTTGGCTAACGGAACTGTAAATGATACAGAATTATATACCAGCTTTATTTCAAATTTCCTTTCAGCACAGCAGTTCCTCAGACATCTTCGGTACCTAACAGTTTAAAGGATCGAGTGGTCTAACAAAATTTGCAAAACCACTCACAGTTGTATTTGCTTGTTTTGGTAACCAAACCTGTTTGTATAACAATCCATTGGAATTTACTTTTGTGCCCTTAGGAACCCAAATCTGTATTTCTTTTTGGGGTCCTAAATGGATTAAACAGATTGTTATCAAACAAAATCTTATTTCGTTCATGATTTAAAAATCCTTTGAAATTATCGAAGTTTAAATTTTCAAAACGATTATTTTCAAAGTAGTTTGAAGGATTTTTAAAATCACAAGAATTCACTTTTTCAAAACCACTTGTTTTTCCAAAACCACTTGTTTTTCCAAAACCAAGACCTCGTCTATGTCCAACAGAAAATTGGTTTTGCAACAGCATATTCAACGATTTTTCCCCATTAGAAAATTTATCCAAAGTAGATTCTAATCGTTGAATTTTGGATCTAAGATCAGAATTTTCTTTTATCAGATTTGAACAACGATTAATGCTGATCTTTCTCCTTTCAGTATCATTTTGTTTCAAAAACGAATTTTCATTTTAAAGTAATTTGATCTTGGTTTTGGACTCAAAGATATCAGATTCAAATTTAATTTGTTTTTCAAATTCAAGTTTCTTGAAATTTTCAATCTCTTTTTCAAGCTCATTTAAAATCAAATCACTTTTCAACAAGCTTTCTTTTTCAGCAGTTTCATGTTTGGAATTTTTGATGGCCTTAAAATTATTAAATTCTTTTTGCAAAGAACTGTTTGAATCTTTTAGCTCAACATTGTTATCTTTTAAAATCAGAATTTCCTCTTTAAGCCTTTGAATATTCTTATTGAGATGAATGAGGTCAATTTTCAATTTCAAACAATTTTCACAGTCAGAATTTTCTAATTTCATGACATTTGTAAATTCTGATTCCAAACAGTTGATTTTGCTATTTAACTCGTGATTTTCAGATTTTAAAGATTTGTTTTTACGATGGAGTTTATCAATGACTTTTGTTAAATCGGTACACATAAAAGCCAACTCTTCATATGAGAAGCTTTCAGTCTCATTGTCTGTTGAGTCTCCATCATCTGATCCACTTGAATTTTCATTTGTTTCTTCTTCTGAGCATAGATCTGAATCTAAGTTGACCATTTTGGGTTTCGAGCTGCTGTTGTCAATCTTTCCATACATCGTATCGAGAAAATTCCATATTTCCTATGCAGTCAAGCAATGAGAAATGAGGTTATATTGGACATCATCAATATAAGAATACAAAGTATGAATAGCATGAGAATTAAATCCAATATCGTTCCTATTGACCATATCATAACCATTAATAACAGTATCCCAACATTTAACATCAACAGATTTTAAATATAATTCCATTTCTAATTTCAAATTTAAAAAATTTGTACCATTGAAAATAAATGGATTATGACTAGACTGATTCTCTGAAGACTGACAACTAGGATCCATGATTCTAGGGTTAAAGAAAACCAAGCTCTGATACCACTTGTTGGATCTAGATTAACCCTGAAGGGGGGTGAATAGGGTTTATCACAGTTTTTAACTGAATTAAAAATCTAACAAGATATATAATAATAAACAAATCGCAGAATATAGAAGAAACAGAAATGCAGAAAATAAATCACACACAGATATACCCAGCTTCCGCAAAACCCTGCCTACTGCTGCATTTCTAAGGTTTCTACTAGTTGATAGAACAGATCCCGCATACAAGACCATGTACACTCGAAAACCCTGCTCCTATTCTAACCCTACACTCAAAACCCTAGACTGACCGATATCCACTGGATCATATTTCCTTGTTTACGACCCCGTAACCAGTAACCCAGATTTTACAGACTCTGTCAACTGCCAGTCAACACCCTGACTAGATCCCCTAGATTTTACAGACTCTAGAAAACTGGTTTGACGGTTTTATAACTCAAATTAAAAGACAATACAACAAATAGAAAATTAAAACAAGGAGAAACCCTAATTAAAAAATGAATAAAGGAGACTGAATTTAAAGGGGTCATCCCCTTTTTGAATGCGCCGGCCCTCTTTCTTTGCGTTGCACCCTCTCATATGTCCCTTTTACTTTGCTCTTGAAAAGGAAATGGCGGTCGTCAAAAAACAAATTAGGGTTTCAGAAAATCCCAAATAAAATCGATCGAGATTGCTCTTCGATTTGCTTCTCTGTCGAACTTGAATGCTCTCTGAATTGTGATGGTTCTCTGATGCTTTCTTGCTCACTGATTTTGGAACTTTCAGGCGATCGAAAATCTCGTAAGTTCTTTGAATTTGATTCGATTTTTGCTCTGAATTTTTTGGGTTGATTTTCGATGATATTGCTAGTGATGTAAGCGTGTATATATATAGGGTAATACAAATCCTTGTAATATCTGATTTCAATTATTTGATTCGATCTGAAATTGCTTATTTCCCCTTTTTGCTGGCCTCGATTTGAAAGTGATTTCCTCTTTTGAAAAGATTGATTGAATTAATCCTTGAATACTTGTCGTGTTTTATTCTGCACTTGATTCTCTGGAAATATATTTGCTCCTCTTTCCACATATGCTCCTGATTGAGTTTGGTTTCCAGTTCAAAAAAAATCCCTTGCAAAATATTGATCATCTGTTTGCATGATTGAAACACATTTCTGGAAGGATATATTAGCCGAGATTAATTGACAATTTTTGGAAATCATATGCCATGCATGTTCATTTAAAAAACTGGAAACAAATTTCCTAATTCATCTTGCATAACTTGGATAATTGATTGCCAAAAACAAGTTTTCCCATTTACTAAATTAGTGTCAAACTTGCATGATTTATGCTCAAAACTTCACTGCATCTTTCTGGACATTCTATTTACAACAACTTGAATCTTTGCCAAATATTGTTGCTTACTGATTTGTATAAATCTGGAATCCATTTAAAAGGAATGTTGATTTGGCAAAAAAATGCATTTCTTGAATCACTTTATATCATGTATATGCTGAATTGAAATGCATTACTAGATTTCTGTTATGTTCATCATGATCATTGAGCTGCTATGTTGTCTTTTCCACTGTTGTTTATTCCTTCATACTGCTATGCTTGCACTTATGAGTTTTGCACCACCATTTACGCTCAGACTTGAATCAATCTTGCTGACCCTTGTTGTATATATATATATATATATATATATATATATATCCTGAAACATTTTAATGTTGCATGCTCATCATTGTTTTGTATCTCCACCATGTCTCCACAATGTACATGCTGTTTGCACTAGGTAAATGATGACACCATCATGCTCTTGACTTTGATTTTGTTGTGCCCCCTGTAGTGACATTGTGCAAGATCATGTAGTTAAAAAAAACTGCTATGCTTGCAAACTTGAACCATGTCTTCTGTGCTATGTGCATGTAACTCGAGTCGTTGAGTCTGAACTATATTTTGCTGTTGTGCTCCTACATCCTTGCATATGTTGATCTGCACCCATGCTGGTAGCCCCATGTACATGTTCTAGTGTCATTTGAGCTTGTTTCATGTTGCACCATGACTTGTTTTGATTGATTGGCCACTGTCTCGACCAAATCACTAGTACAAAACAATCCAATTGCATCGGTTATTTACCCCCATATTGCATCGGTTCAACAGCCGATGCAATTGCAGACGATGCAAAAAACATCTGCCTGTTGCATCGGTTATGAAACCAATGCAAAACCATTAATTTGCATCAAATGTTTAAAATAAGCCGATGCAAGATACAATTTTATTTGCATCGCATTTCAAAAAGAGTCGATGCAAAAATGTCTTTTTTGCTTAGTAAAATCTGAAATTTTGCACTGGTTGTTTAAAAAATCCGATGCAAAAAAGGTACCATTTTGCATCGAACTTTATTTTAGCCGATGTAAAAAAACCATCATTTTCGAAATTTTTATTTTGCATCGCCCAGTCTGACAACCGATGCAAAATGTTCTTTTTCTGCTGTAACCGCATTCACTGCCTGAATCACCAAAATTCTCAAATAATACAGCTATACACACACACACACACACACATATATATATATATATATAGTTGACAAGCTACTGGTAATTGCATAAACATTTAAAATACAACTAAATGACATACAAATTGAACATATATATTAATTTCAAGTAATTAATGTTCTCGTAATCCGTACAAAATAGTAATATGTTTCAAAACAAGAACTTGAAATAGAATGTTTTCAAGTACAATCACTAAGATGTAATATAGTTCACATTGTTAGCTAAACCAATACAATTACGTAGTAATCAATGTAATCCATATATGTCGTCGTCCTTCCTTCTAAGCGATCGACAACTTCAATCCAAAACAAGAACCTGAAATGAAGTAACAGAGATATATATTCAGTGATGTATATTTACAGCATGATAAAACTGAATTATTGCACAAATATTTAACATAAAATGTTATGGATCAAAAGCAACAGAGATATATAATCAGTGATGAACCTGAAATGAAGTAACAGACCTATACTTCCATGATCAAAAGCTTATGAGGATAAAAGAATGATCTACATGTATGCACTTAAACAAAGATCAATTATTACCAATTCGTATCTGATGCGATATGTTCAGATTCAACAGACCAATTCAATAAAAGAGACAAGGTTGGGATACTTGAGTAATTACGAGGCATGCAGCAAGCCACAGTCGAGTATGAATTTTATGAAAAATGCAACTGGACATTGATTAATAATAGTGCACATAGATTGACCAATTCAATGCTATCTTACTATGGGCCTGACAAGTGACTTTCTATATACTCTTACGATTGAGAATGCCTCGTGATCGGATGCCAGGTTTTTCAGTTTGCCAGGGCTGAGGAGCGAGGAATGAGAACGCAGCTTGTCTGATTTACCAGGTTTTTCAGTTTACAGTGCAATGCCTTCAATTTTTTGCTGTCAGGCGGTGGTGGGTTTTTTGTTGGGTTAAGTGTTAACATCAACCAGGTTAAGGACAAAAACAAAGCTTTTGTTGGGTTTTTTGCTGTCAGGCGGTGGTGGGGTTTGAAAATGGGAGGATTGATGGCTTCTGGTCCCACGGGATGGGAATGTTCTAAGGCATCGTTGAATAGCTTGAACTGACTTTAACACATCAGCTAATCTACTGTAGAAGTCTGGATCGAACTTCCAATTTTATTATCAGTACAACACGCTATAATAATGCATTATAAGAACTTCAAGATGAATGTAGCAAAAAGACATCAGCTTTAGTGGAGGGTGGCAAAGGATATGATCAGTACCAACGTATATATTGAATTCAGCTCGCAATAATTATATCAGATAAAGTGAAATAAAAGAAGTACACAAAATAAGAATATATTGAAACCTCAATCCCGATTGAAATTTTGGAAAAGCTATCATTCATCTTAGTGCTACTTATTAGATGCCTCCCAAAGATAACGAAAGATAGTGAAATTTAGCCAATCATAGCTTAGTTTTATCCACTTTTCATTCACTTGTTGGGAATCATGCGTATAAGTTTACAAGCTGAACATGGACCCAAAAATGCAAAAACTAGTACTGACAAATCATGAGGCAGCGGTTTTTCTATTCTATGATTATCATACTTCTTGGCCCATACACATATTTGTGCTATATATATGCAATTATATTTATTTGTGGTGAAGTAATTGCTACTTTAAAGTCACTTTTCAAATAGGTAGTGGATGTAACTAGGTTATATATGTGGACATGATTGACCAGTAGTACAATCAGACAAATGTCAACATGTCGATTTGGACAATAGGGAATGGAGACTGAGTTCATGCCGACAAAAGCATGCACCAACTTCCTTTGTTGGAGATACTACAGTACAATATTTGCATGCCATGCCTACACTGTAAGATACAAACTGTAGATGATATAACAAGTGGATATATAGATATCAGATGTGGATATCACGCATTGCCTTTGGTGCATAATCAGTACTTTGGTTTTACATGCTCCTATATCAATTCAATGCTATCTTACTATGGGCCTGACAAGTGACTTGCTATATACTCTTACGATTGAGAATGCCTCATGATCGGATGCCAGGTTTTTCAGTTTGCCAGGGCTGAGGAGCGAGGAATGAGAACGCAGCTTGTCTGATTTCCCATCCCGTAGGACCAGAAGCCATCAATCCTCCCATTTTCCTTTTCTTATTTTTTTGTTTAAGAAATGAATCTGGGCTGAGGCCTCAAGTTAGTCAGGGCCGACACTTGTTATGACAAGAGTTATTCCAATTAGAAAAAAATTATGAAACGTATAACTTCTAAATAATAATATGATTTTTTTCTTAAAGAAAGATTAACAGTTGGAAATCTTGTTTGCATGCCCATTGGGCTACAGTTATGAACTTCAAAATTAAGCTGGACCAGTTACGCACTGGTTATTCAAAATAGTATGCATCTAAGATTATAAATCGGTTTTGCATGCAGATGCGGGTATGCTGTACAAATTATTTCGTTTAAATGCATACACAAACAGGGGCGGATGCAAGCCCAATTGAGTGGGGACGGTACCCTACTGAACATTTCCAATTTATATTAAAATAATATTTTTTGAATTTTTATCATACTTAATTTTAGTTTTATGTTTACATAAGGACTCTAATGAAAAGTTTTTCTGAATTCTCCTTGATGCGGTGTTAGGATCCAGTCCGTAAGAAAGACACGGTGGTAGCGCTATCCTTAAAAAGAAGAAGATCTTTCACATCACAAAGTTCCAAATTATGCAAAAAACAAAAATAAAAGACTATATGGCAAACGTTGTTCCAATGAAAACAATATTTATGAAAATCATGACTGCGAAGTAAATTGGAATTGACTATGTATAGAAATTTAAGTTACAAGCCCATTGGGCCACAGTTATGAACTTCAAAATGGGAATAAGTCGGACCAGTAACGAACTATTTGTTCAAAACGTAATTAAAAGAGTCTGCAAAAATTGTTCATAAACTATGTGTAGTATTTAAGATTTCATCGTCCTTGGGCAGTTGGGCTTATTATCAAAGCTGAATAATAATATTAAGCATTAAATAAGATTTCATTGTAATAATAATAATAATTTAAATAAACTTACATTTTATGTCAAGTTTATACCCAGATTTTTGCAAATAATAGTCATCTTTTAAACACGAAAATAGTATCAAAAACAAAATTACAGACTTTTTCAATTGTAAAAACCGCCTGCAATAATTTTATTTTAAAAGATAAAGCATCAGAGTTTAAGTGTCAATTTCTCGCTCCTCAGCACAGTTCAAAATTAAATATTAAATGGTACTTCACCTTTTTATTTTATTGTATTTTGGTTCCCCAAACATGTACCCAAAAACACTAAATTTCAACACTCATAAGTTCTCACTGTAACATCAGGGACATTCTGTAACGTAACAATAATAGCTACAAGAAAATTGAACTGTAGCTAGAGGGATACAAATTACAAATCTTAAACGTGAGTCCAGTAGTAAGAGTTTGGGAACCAGAATTATACATGTATGAGCATGGGATATGCTGTCTTTCCTAGTTTATTAATTCATGCACATCCCAATTTGATGAATGCTAGTATGTATAGTAGGTTTATTAGACCTCTTATCAGTATAATCTTTGTTCTTCACTGTTATATTTTGATGCACAGCAAACAAACACTACAGACTACATCAAGGAAGAAAGAGACTTGAATAAACTCACCATATTGTAGCATATAGGAAGACTACATCCAATTGTGCATGATATATCTAGCTAAATTATCACGAACCTCGTCCACGTCTTGTTGGCTGTAAGAATATTTTTGTCCAAAGTACTGCAATTAATTTCAAAACATTAATCGTACAAATACTTAACATAAAGTATAAAGAAAAAAAAAACTTAAATGGTACCTTGGATAAATCAATTGTTTGATGGTGGTCTTTTACGATATCATACATATACCTCATCGCATAATATACACAATCCGTCGCTGTAGATTGTTTAGGACACTATAGCATACGAGATTTAATAGTTTAAAATGTATTTATATCACAAACTGCATACAAATTTTTTTTTTAACAAAACAAATCACCTTAATGGTATTCCATTTCAAGGCAGCCCATCGACCCTTGCCGCCCAATTGCTTGTATGTTTTATAGGCCCTACACATGCATGAAAGAAAATGTTAAATATAACTTATACTTTAATTGATATTATCATATATGCATCTAGCAAAAAAGATATCAATGAACAAATAAATATAACATACATGTTCGCTTGCGGCTTAATTTCCAGTGTAGGTTTGCATTCGGGTTTGGGATTCAAAACATAAACCTCACTCTTTTCTATACGGAAAACAAGCAATAGACATTTTTTCCTACATTGAAAGATTTATAGAAAGTTAAAATCAACATAAAAATTGTAAAATAGTTTGTAAAAGTGTAACGTTCATACTCATCGTAGTATGGTGCTAAGAATAAGGTCTTAGATTGCAATGCATGCCATGTATTCGAGATATATGTATTTGTCGCATCCGAAAATTTCCTCACTTGGGAAAGCTTACAAGGACACATAAATCCAATGGTCTCCACTCCAAGATCATTGCACAATTGATCTAAGCACCTACACATTATTTAAACATATAATTATCATTATTGCTCAATTGTTATTTTGACTTGAACAAAGTTTAGAACATCTTATAATATCCATAATTATGGACATCTCTAATTATAACATGTTATAATTATGCAGTATTATATGTATTATATGCAATTGAACAAAGTTGAGCAATAATATCCATAATTATAACTGTATCTCTAATTATAACATGTCTATAATATCCATAATTTTTTCTTTTTCCAGATTTGGATTATATGCGAACAAAGTTTAGAACTGTGTTTCATGGAAAAAAATATTCTTGAAAAAAAATGGTTTTCTTAAAAATTTCAAATAATCTTTCCTTTTCGTCATCTTATGTTTAGGAGTATGATTTGAAGTATCATTGTTATTGAGAGACCATTGCCTTAAATGTTTTTATTGGAGTGTTTCTAATTATCTTATGATATTTTGAAGAACAGTGATTGTTAGTCATGAATTTTCTGTTCCATATGCGTGATTCTTAAGCTTTAGCGACAGATAGGAGATCATAGATGAAATGTTGATATTACAGGCAGATTTTATTAAATATCGGTATTCTTTTGTATAACCCCATAGATGAAAAAAGGTTATAAGATCGTGAAAATGAAATTAGTTGCATGATTGTGTCCTACAAAAATATATCCAACAAAAACTTAAAATCTAATTAATTTTTCGGCATGCATATTGTTTAAAGTGAAGTTGCAACTTCCAGTGGCTGAAGCGAACATTTCACTTTTTTGCTTTCCACATACATGTTCAAATATTAATTTTCATTCGTTTACAAAAAGCATATGTCCAATAATTAATTTTCATATGCAAGGTTCGGTTTCGTTCAAAAGAATCTTGAAATAAGTAACAGGAATATAACTTAAAGGAATAACATCTTTATCTGAAAATCTTTATAGGTTATTTAATATTTGCAATCAGTAGAAGTTAATTGCCTTTTCCGCACTTATTCCATACAGTGGTATATTGTTATTTCTTTATTTATTACCATTGTAGGTCTTTTGGATTGTTGTACTCCATATGCAGAAAGGGTTTTATAGATAAATTTTATTTGCGTGAGTTATTTTGAGACAACTTTCAAAGATCTTTCTTACGTTTAAAAGATATGTTCACTAAACAGTTTCTCTTTTCATCTGGAAAATCAAATAGTCGGCATCCCACATGTAGTGGATTTGATGAATATAAATCTAGAAAAAAATACTTACATGATGTAAACCTGCAACCATGATCCATTCAACGAGGACATGCTAAGAAATTGTATGACGTCGTCCACTGTGATACGAATTTCAAAGTCGTCGTCATGCATAAGTAAATCCTTGCTCACATGAATTGTATTGATGGCAGTATCATCGGATTGTGCTTGAACTATCAGGTCATGTAAATATCTACACTCATTCGTTAAATTTCTAAGTATCTCTTCATCCACGATTGATTTCCGTTTTGTAGGCTCTTTTCTCATCGTATTCATGACCTTTTCATTATTTTCCACGACCTTAGAGACATGCTCTTTCACTTTGTTTTTGCTCACAATAGATGTAGCATGCATACACAATGATTGACATAATTAACTTATATTAAATATGATTTCAAGGGTGGAATCAGTAATCAATGCCATAATTTTCAATTTCTTGAATAACTTATATTAAATATGATTTCAAGGGTTGAATCATTTATCCCTACTACAAACTGTCCCTGACTCATCAGACAATTAGAATATTAAATATGCCATTAGCAGGAAAAATGACAAGGGGTTGTCTTTCCAAAAAAAAAATGTTTTAAAAAAAAGGTATGAAAACCTCTGAAAAATAATACTTCTATGAGTGATACTATGTATATGTATCTGTGTATATGCATAATATTATATGTGCGTACATACATGCATGTGTAGTAAAGTTTATTTGAACATTGTTTGATGACACAATCATTGATGCAGTGGTTCTAAACTTCTAATAAAAGATACATAACTTCTGGCAATAAATAGTTCTTAGAAATCATACATTTTGATAATTTTGTATTCATATGTAGAGGGAAAATTATAAGGATCATCCAACAATCCACATTCATTGTGTCATCAATTATTCCTGTTTTTTGCATATACGTTAATATTCTTGATATATATGCAATAATAATCAGCAGCTCATTCATTTTGCCTTGTTTGCCTCAAATAAAAAAGGCACTGATTCTAACTGTATGTTTGTCGGTTCATAACCTCTAAAAGAAAGGTATGTATGCAGAAAAACTTAGAACATGTTTATCATGCAGGAAAAAATTGTGAAGGACAAAAAAAGAAAAAAATCTGCTCAAAAGGACAAGAGGCCAAATATACAAAAAACCCCTTTATCATGCTCCTTCAGTTTTGTAGAGGCCAAATATACAAAAATCAAATTTATTTCTTACGCAAAATATTTTACTAACTGTGACTTCTAATTCTACAAAAATATTTTACATCCGAGTTTATTTAATTCTTGTGCAAAATATATAATTATTACTAGAAAGTTAATTGACGGACGTATGTGAATAGAGTTCCGTCTTGGACATGACTGCACCCATGCAGGAAAGACAGGTACAAAAAAGAACGAAATGCTAGAGACTGAAGTAGGAATTGTGTTGGCCATGGGGATGTGTATATTGTTAAGTACCATTGGATGATCATTCCTGCCTAACCAACCATGTTGCAGAACCAAACAGAATGAAAAAATTCAACAATTGGAAGGTTTAAACAATAAACTGTTTTAATTACCGTTTCATTGTCCCCTAAAAGCACAAGATTTTTGGGCCATTGAACAAAACTTCCAAGTGCTTCTCCTATCGTGGTGTGATATTTACTTGGAGTCGGCAATGGGGTTTCTTCATAATTAGGCTCCACTAAATCAACTCCAACTTTTACATGATCAACCAACATTGGTTGATTGTGACACTGGTCCGAGAGCTTAGAAGCAGGATGTGCCATACCACGAGCCACTACGATGATTTTAGAGTCGCAATTCACGGCTAAGCGGCATTTTGTTGGTTTCTATAATAACAAATACAAAACCAACATTTATCACGTATGTGTCAAATGCATAAAACCATATACTTGCACAATAAAAAAAACCTTTGAATAGTTTACCTCCAAGTTTACATAGGGATCCGTCTTTTGACTTTGGCTTGCAGCTTGAAATTTATCCATTTGTACCGAATGACAGCTACTACGACGGCCAATCGATGGTGTGTTGTTGATCTCTAAATTGTTGGGCATCCGCATACCAATCGTGCTCAAAATGTTTGCAATCCTATTCTCAACCATAGTATCAATCATGGACTCGAATCTTTGGCTTACTTTTTCCTCTATTTCTTGGCTTACTTTTGCCTCTATTTCTTCGGTGATACGATATAGATTATCTGCTAATACTAAACCAAGTGGACATTTATTTCTTTTCCCTGCCTTCCCAAATACGTCTTTAATACCGGCTGTGCCACCAATCCCTCTAACTCATCCCGGATGCTCCCTCTTTTCAAGAGCACGACTTAAGACATCATCATGTCTATCTGGAACCCATGTTCCTTGGATAACTTTTTCTCTCCAATCATTCTGTCATCAAAAAAAAAAATCAACAATTCACTGCTATGTTTTGCAAGAGATTAATCAGAAGAGATAAAATCTGTAACAACTAATCATACCACTTTATCTGCAATTATCTTAGTCTTCTCATTAGGGATTGTGTAATTTCCATCGGCTCCTTTTTTTGATCTTGCTAAGACCCAATTAATACTTCGATCTCTAAAGCATTCTCCGCTTGGTAATGTGGTTGAGGAAGTATGTCCTTCGATTATCCATTGCGCCTTCTTCCCCACATATCCAGCTTGCCCCAGATAGTGAGGATGCTCGTTGTGTGCCTGACTCTGCCTAGCCTTCTCACTGATTTCCTGTTTTATAACTAAGATGTCAGCCTTCATGAATAGAAACAAATGAAAACATCGAATAACTGTGACAATGAAAAAAAAATATAATTTAAGGAAACAAAGACAATAAACATTGATTAACCGCAACTACTCAGTTGCGTATGACAGTAAACTAAATTCAATCATTAAGGGTGAAATAAATAGTTTTCGGCATCATGAAAGTTTGCAAGACCAAGCAAGCATATTTTGTGGTAGTCTAGTACGTAATTGATAAAGGTAAGAATATCATGATAACATCGTATGGAATATTTTGATGTAAAAAAGATAACGGTAACATTGCATCAGAAATACATTTTGATGTAAAAAAGATAAAGTATTGCTCCACCTTTGAATCAAACAGAATATAAAACATAAATCTTAATATTCAAAGTAATAAAGAGAAAGTACAATTTAAATGCACTTACTGTCATATTAACAAAGATTGTTGGCCTTGTCTAACAATAAATGCAAACCCACATGCAGAGACTTTTATGTATGTAATATTGCATTTTCGATGTGCATACACAAACAAATCAATCAATTATCAAAACATGATTGATTGCTCAAAAATTACCGCTGTTCAAAAATTACCGCTGTTTTGTAACATTTTTTTAATTATAATAATGCTGCTATTCAAATTCTAAGCATAATATAAACCTACATATTTCCTGGTTTTTTTAGCCTTTGCGCCCCTCTAATGCCGATGATGCACTTATTATGATTATTCATGTTATTGTCCTGAATTAGTTTTTTTTTTTTTTTTTGAAAAAAAGAGCTCTCACATTAGCCTGATATTACATGCCTATGGAGTTATATATTCGGAAAAATACAGAGCAGAAAAAAGTTGCAATAATATTAAGCACAGACGTATAAAATTAAAAAGAAAAGTGGCATGTTCAACATTTGTTTCTTAAACAGTTTTGCAGTATTTGACTACTGCAAATACTGCGAATACCTGCATCAATTAACAAAATCTCACCTTTCATTTACAATTTTTACTGCCATCCAATTTTGAAATGTCAATCAAACAATTCTCTCGTTTTATTTAATTAGTGAAAGGTAAATATCTGAATATTAGGGTGCATATATATGTGTTATATTTAATATAAATGATAGCATTACTATTGACTAAAGCATCATTTACGATCTCCGATAACTTGTCGGATGTATCAACTGTCAAACGAGTACATGTTTAGACAAGGGATATGTATCACATTCACGATATTGTCTATTCTTTTTAGTTATATTTGTTTTCTGGACCAACATCACATTCATAATGGAGTTTTGACAGCTTTGATTGGTCCAAAACAGTCGGTACTTCACGTCTGATGAAACGTTGGTTGGTCTATTGGAGCAATTCAAATCCAAAACATCAAAATACTCATTTGCTCACTTTTATGTTACTTTTAGTTATCCGACTGATCTCTCACGTATAAATATGTTCTAACCCAAATGATCAATTAATAAGCAAACAATACAAATTTCTTAAAGAATAGCCACTCAATCAGCTATAAAAATCATTTTAAAACATTAGTTTTCTTTCATTAAACATCAAATTTGCATCAGGTAAGATAAGGAATCAATTTTGCGTTCTCACTTGTTGTTTAAAAATTATTTAAAATGAATAATAATGGCGAAGGCTCATATGCCAAGCACTTAGCATTGTCACAAACCCTACAAAGTTATAACTTTAATACGTCTTACACAGACTAAACTCGAACATTTGTTTTCCACCGTTTTTAGTAGTCAAATTCCTCGTTATTTCTGCTTATTCAAGTTCAATTTATAAGCTTGATAGTGGATTCAAAATTGGGCCATTTTAACTGTAATAATTCTATTTAAAAATATAGTTTTGAATTCGAACCTAAACCCAAACCCGACCCGCCATCTCAATACTCAAACCCGACCCGCCATCTCAATAGTCATTATTATTAATCCTGGAGCATCTTCATATGTATGTCGCTTTTAAAGTATTTATGTTATAAAATTTATCAGAGAACCTGAGGAAGTGTTTGAGATTGTATAAGGAATATGAAATAAGAAATGTCCTTTTGAAATTGTGCTTACATTTATTTCATATTTATGTGCTACTAGTATTGATATCATTAATATATCCATGCCTGGTCCCTGAGAGTTAATACTATAGACGACTGCAATATCACCTATAAAACAGTATATGATTTCCTATAAAACATTAACAAGCAGGTATTTGCAGTAATATAATTTCCTATAAAACAGTAATATAATATTGAATATATATATATATATACCTTAAATTTCTCGGTTTCGCAAATCTTCTTAAACTCTTCCCATTGTCCTTGTGAAATACCATCGTATAACTCGTACGGCTCTGTATGGTCATCCGGAAGTTTTCGTGTCTTCGTAATCCAACCACTAACCAATTTTGTTTTAAAGTCCTTCCATCTTCCACAAACGTACCTTAGCACAATGTCCTTCATTTTGTCCTCCATATGGTACTCGGTCTGAGATAACACAATATGTAGCATAACAAGTTCACTGCTATGTCTATGGTCTGAGATAACAAGTGCAGTTTTATTTGGAATACCTGTATTTCAAAATATGAAACCTAACAAGTTCAATGAACTGATGAATTTATAATACCTTAACATCCTCCCAAATAGTGTTCTTGAGTCCTTGACTAACGCTGTCCCAATTTTTAATAGTAATATCTATTTTGGATCTAGCTGTATTGCCTAAATCCGCCTTAAAAGACTTCGCCCACTTTCCAATGGGTTTACCGTTTTCACTCCACTCAATGTATTTTGGTTCTTGTGTTCTATATTTCTTTCCGGTGGTTGGACCTCTTCGCCTCTTCTTATTTTGCATCTGTGAAGTAGAAGAGTCGTGCTCTTCATCAAGTCCATATTGTTGAATTTCCATTGCTCCTGCTTATGGACATGTAAAAAAAATGAAATTATGTTCATTATATTACTTCAGTCATGTATGTACACTGATTGTTAAGTTATAAAGTACCTGTCACTTTCTGATGCCGTTGCAATAATTTTTGTCTGATGCTGCTAAAACCAACGTTCAAAGTTTCGGTTCTGATCTTTGTTGCTTCCTATGAAAATAAATAAAGATAAGTTATAAAAAGGAAAAATACGTGAACAGTGCTATGAAACATTGTTTCTTTACAAGCTGCTGCTGATGCATACAATGTAAACATATTTGTAATCACGTCATTCACGGATACATTCGACTACCGCTTTTTTACAGTACTGATGTGAAACAATAAAAAAAAATCTGACAATAAAAAGTCTGTAATATGAGAGAAAATTATGAACTAATTTACTTGAAAAGTTCCTGACATGGTATGCATTGCACAAATTCAGCACGTGAGACAAAGCCATTGAGTTTAAACTACAAAAATGGATACAATTAATTTTGTACTACTAAAGTTATTGTTAGGTAAAATGGAATGGACAATAAGAAGTAGAGTACAAAAAAGATTAAACAATTAAAACAAGTCGGAAAAAATGATCATTAAGCATATGAAGAATGAAATAATGTGTACATTATGAAGGTAATAAAATGAGATTGATCGCTCGCATGATTATTTTCATGCACTCATTGTAATCTTTCATTAGGCATTTTCTCTTACATATACATGAAATGTAGAAAACAAATATTTTGTTTCGAACAGCGGTTCATGTTTAAATTTTATTGCGAAAAAATCAACCGATCAAATCAACTACTACACACGTGTTTGGTGTAAAATGATGATTTGGTTCAAAAAGTCAGACAGTGGTTCATGTTTGAACTTAGTGTGAAAAACTCAACCAATCAATCCAACTACTGCACACCTATTTAGGCCTGAAAATTTATATAAAGTAGGAAACTAAAATGAATAGTTGGAACTGAAACCAAATAGACCGTGCAAATAATTAGAAAATAATTTGATGTGCAGAGAATATAGTTTAGTATAAAATATATTTTTTCTTGGACATACGTACTTACAGGCTTATATGTTTGCACACAAACAGACATGTCCGAGGATAGCAAAGTTAGGAAATGCAATGGATTTGAACCCGCATTAATACAATATGTATATACTATAGGATAAGTTTCTACATTTTTACTAGAACAGGTTACTTCTAACACATGAGAATTTATTAGAACAGGTAACTATAATTTAAGTTATATATCAGAATAAGTTATTTTCTCATGGACATTTTTCAAGCCATATGAGGCTGAGCTCCCCAATAGGTGTTGGATTATATTGTTGCATCATATGAATTTCACAGCTGAGGCAATGAAGTGTCGAGAGCAATTAATATATTTCAAGTATGTCTGGCAAGTCGCATAAAAATCTAATAAAAATCAGAGACAGAAGTTTATGTAAACTAAAACTGACAAAAATGCATTGAAATTTATGTAAATTAAAACTGACAAATATTTCAGAAGTTTATGTAAATTAAGACTGATTTATATTTTGTTTATGCCATATCCAGATTTAAAGTTCTGTTATCAATTTGAATAATGAACACTCCTAATATGGAAAATCAACACCAATAACACACACCTGAAAATGAACATCCTAATAGAAAACATAAGAGAACCTTTATCAATTTGAATAATGAACACTCCTAATATGGAAAATCAATACCAATAACACAAACCTGAAAATGATTCAAGTAGCAGCCGCTTTCTCAAACTTAGGATAAATCAAGTATCCCTAAAAAAAGGTAGTATAGTAGTTATTCCCAAAATACTAGAAGTATCGCAAAGCATGATGAGCAATAAAAAATATTACCCCATTATCCAAACCCCTTCCTCGTGATCTAAACGTGCATAATTAGCATTTAAATCAACTTCTTCTTCCGATACACTTACGCCAACGGAGAAAGGTGGGTTCTCATCAAATTGATCATATTCTTCTTCATCTACCACATCATCAATCCCAACAATGCGTCTTTTGCCGGGAAGAACAACAGACCACTTACTATCGGCTGGATCGGTCACATAGAAAACTTGTTTTGCTTGAGATGCCAAGATGAGTGGCTCGTTATCATTACTAACTCGACCAAAGTCAACAAGTGTGAATCCGTGTTCATCTACTTGTACAGCACGATGGTTGTCAGCCCATCTACATCGAAATAGTGGAATCGTGAACTCCTTATACACAAGCTCCCAAATATCCTCAATTATTCCATAATATGACATTGTCGCATTTATTGGCTTATTATCTTTAGCACTAGCAAATTCTCTTGAAGATGCCACGACACTAACTCCGCTACTTTGCATTTTGATCTTCTCATCTTGGCGTTTCGTATAAAAAACATACCCATTGATATCATATCCTTCATAAGAGTTAACTTTAAATCGAGGTGTATACGCCAACCATTTAATTGTATCGGAAATATTATGGTCTGTTTCTGATAATCGATCCATTACCCTTTTTTTAAACCATTCGACGAAGGTGCGGTTATGCTCGTTTGTCAAACATCTTTCGTTCTTTGAAGGATTTTTAGACTTTAGCATTGCCATGTGCTCCTCCAGGTAAGGATGCACCTCACTAAGATGTTGTAAAACAAGTAGTTCTGCTTTATGAAACATTTCGTCACCGATTGAAATCGATTTTAACCCAAGTGTGCCCTGACCGTCAAGTCGTCCTACATGTCGAGATCTACGAAGTCCAATAGGCTCAACATCTTTTAAGTATTGAGTAACAAATTCAATAACCTCCTCAGCTACAGTACCTTCTACGATACTAGCTTCAGGTCTATATCTATTTTTTGTTTTTCTTTTTAAAGTTCCCATGTGCATTTCAAATGGATACATATATCTCATGAACACAGGACCACAAACTTTGATTTCTCTTACTAGATGAACAATCAAATGCACCATAACATCAAAAAAATGAGGGGGGGGGGGGGAATACATTTCAAGCCGGCATAAGGTAACGATAACATCAGCTTGTTGAGCATCCAACATATCAGGATCAATTACCTTGTTACATATTACATTAAAAAAGATACAAAGCTTTGTAATAACATGTCTAACGTGTTTAGGCAATATACCTCGAATTGCAACAGGTAACAAATGTTGCATTAACACGTGGCAGTCATGAGACTTCATGCCAGTCAATTTTAAATCCTTCATTGATACACGACTGCTAATGTTTGATGAATAACCTGTTGGAACCTTGACACCACGAAGACACTCACATAGACTTGTATTTTCTTTTTTGGACAATGTATAACATGCAAGAGGCAAATAGGTGTGTTTCCCTTTCTGCATTGGTGCTAAATCCTTCCGAATACCCATATTCACCATATCTTGTCTAGCTTTCTCGCTATCTTTTGTCTTACCAGGTATATTCAAAAGTGCCCCAATGATACTGTCACAAACATTTTTTTCTATGTTCATAACATCTAGACAATGTCTAACCTGTAAATCTCTCCAATATGGAAGTTCCCAAAATATAGATTTCTTTTTCCACGAGCCTTCTAGAAGAGGAAAGACTTTGCCGAATACATTTTCAATGTCCTTGACCTGTTCATAAACATCATTTCCTTTTAATGGCAAACGAGCAACTCTAGTCTCTATCTCCCCATTAAAAGGTTTCTTCTTTTTACGATAATGGTGATTAGAAGGGAGAAATCTACGATGATGCATATACACATTTTTCTTGCAATGATGCAAACGCTCAACAATCATATCATCTTGACATATCGGGCATGCTTTGGCACCTTTTGTACTATAGCCAGACAAGTTACACTTTATATGTAACACTTTATATTAGAGAATATGTTTTCACTAAACATTTGAACTTTTGAAAAAGGAAAAAAAAGACTAATTTTAAACTGGTGTTTTCCTTTTTATACTAGTAAGGTTATAAAACAATCATCTCTCTTTAAAATAAAAATTATATTGCAAAACAAAAATAACAACAAAGTCCAAAATCAAGATTTAAGATACACTCAAACAATATCTTAAAAATATGTTCTATTTTTTTTACCATTCTGTTTCAACCGACAAGGAGCAGGACGGGTAAATCCACGATCAATCATAGTCATCCAATTATTTTTGCCCTTCAATATCCTACCGTCCACCCCTTGATCATTGTAATGTTTGTGATGCTAATTCATGGGTCGCTGTGACGTTTCTCTTTTTTTATCGAGTGAAGGCAACCAATTGGACTGGCATGATGTGAACAACGTGAACAACGACTATTTGAAGGAAAAAACAAAATGAACAGCAAACTAGTATTTGAGTTTGGAGCTTTTATATATGGATAGAAACGAACTAAAAATCGACATAAGACATGAGATGAATAATACACAAAACAATAGAAATATGGACAAGTCAGTTTGTTTGCTTACTGCGGATTATGCCTAGGCATTAAATTTCCTTCAGTTTAGTCAATGATTCTGCTCAAGGGCGGAACTAGGAATTGACATAAGGGTGGGCTAACTTTAAAGGGTGATTTTTTTTAAAGTTAGCTTTTCTAGTTAATAATACATAGCACTTACGAAACTAAGAAAATACTTCATAATCATAACGACTAGGTTCATATTTTACTTTAAATGTGTGATATTTAGTTTAATTATGCAGCGAGCTTTACATTTCATCGTTTTGACATATTTCCTACCTAAAAGTGATCTTTTAGAAGTTGCTGTAGTGATATAAAGAGCTAATACTAGTGAAATCTATTTATTAGAGAAATAATAAATCCCAAACTTTAACATAAGCTATCCAATGTACTTATATTTTAGAATCAAAGAGTGATTGTCATTTAGAGAAAAAAAATGAATATCTACAAACAAATAAAATATCTGCATTTAGAGAAAAAACCTAATCAATAGTTTTCAAGTTGATTGTCATTTAGGTTATCATTTCAGTTTTCAAGTTGAGATCAATAGTTCTTAACTGTCATTTAGAGAAGAAAAAAAATCAAACAAATAAAATATCTGCAAATTGAATTATAATTTATGAATTAAATAAGCAATATAATCAAAACAAATTAGGCTACAGTCTTGTAATTGAAATAAAAATTGAAAAGCCTAATCAATAGAGTTTTTACATTGAAATTACCATTTATTGCTAATCTGCAAACAAATAAAATATCAAAGAGTGATTGTCATTTAGGTTATCATTTCAGTTTTCAAGCTGAGATCAATAGTTCTTAACTGTCATTTAGAGAAAAAAAATCAAACAAATAAAATATCTGCAAATTGAATTATAATTTATGAATCAAATAAGCAATATAATCAAAACAAATTAGGCTACAGTCTTGTAATTGAAATCAAAATTGAAAAGCCTAATCAATAGAGTTTTCACATTGAAATTACCATTTATTGCTAATCTGCAAACTAAATTGCTTAAAATTAAAAAATATGGAATTACCCAAATTATGCTTGATAGAATGAAGAAGTAGATTTCTCTATTGTCTGAATCATAATGGAAGTAAAAGAAAACTATGAGAATGAGAGATATCAGCATCCAGGCTTACGAAAAATTGACGGGGTGCATAAACAAAACAAAAAAGAACCAAAAATGAAGCACAGACTTGCGAAGGCACGGACTTACGATCACACAATTAATCAAGCCATACAGGCAATGCTACTACTTCATTTCCCCTGTTTCTAGACAAATGAGAATGAGCAGAAAAGCTGGGAACGACGGTATGCACAGCTAGGGTTTCTTTAAGTTTAGGTTAGGCTTTGTAGCCTTACGCATTTTCTAGAAAAATCAGCTACCCTGGGCTACAGCCCAGCTGAGCATAGGGCTAGTTCCGCCCTTGATTCTGCTAATTATACGCAACATCAACTTGTGTATGATCCTATTTTGGCCACCTAATTAAATGCATGTATTTTTAGCAGCTTTCTACTCAAAGACGTGGACCAAGCAAATTATAAATGGTTTGCTGCAAATACAAAGCTTGCTTAAAATATAAAACATAATAAAATTAAAATGTAACACATTACTCTCTTATATAGGAGTAATAATTTCTCTATTCCTTTCTATTGAATTATATTTTGGTATGTTAACTGAAAAGGAAACAAGTAGGTAAACGCTGCGGATTATGAATTACCAGATTACACCCTACAGTACTTTTGCAAGAAATGTTCTTCTTTTTCCTAGAAAAAAAGGAGAAAATAGCGCAACAACTTGCACGCTACATGTGTTCCAGTTAAAGTTATTTTTTTGTTCCACTTTTTCTCTCCTCTTTGATTTAACAAAGGCATTACATAATTTATTTTTAAATGTATAACCGAGCAAGTTAACATTTATATTAAACCATTCAAATTAATCAGTTTGTTTTTACATTTTTAAACCATTCAAATTAATCAGTTTGTTTTTACATTTTTAAGCGTTCAATTCTTAGTCGTTTACCACATTTATATTAAACAAACGGTAAGTACATTTACTGAACGATGTATGCTGAATTGGCCACAACAGAAAAACCAATACAATATGCAAGATCATTAGAACATATGAACATATGCAAACAAAACAAGCATCAGCAATATAAATGCTATTAAAATGATGAATGGGTAACACCATGATAAATGCAATAAGAGCAAGCAATAGAGAAACAAAACGAATTAAAAATAAATAGTAATCAAACACGGTGAACAACATACGTGAACCCCAAACACGAATGAGGCAAAAATTATTTGTCCTAACTTGATTATGGGAACAAAACAACGAAGAGAGAAATACGTGTCAAAGCAATTCAGCTTGATAGAGACAAAATCAATCGAAGAAAAAGGGTAAATTTAGGGATTAACCATTACCTAATGTCGACGTGGATGCGAGGGAAAAGCTGGAAGAAAGGCCCAACAATTGACTGTATCTGCTATATGAAACCATTTTACAATCATTTAACAGAGAACGAAATAACCCCTAATAAATACAGCGAATTCAATTTAACAGAGAACGAAATAACCCCAAATAAATGGAACGATTTAAGATAACAGCGAAACAAAAAACCCAAAATCAAAATTTACACAAAACTAGGGTTACAGATAGTAGAAATCTAGTACCTTCGATGGAAGAAGATGAAGAAGAAGATGAGGCGAATCCAAATCCTCCTAAATAGATCGAAATCAAAGAAAAATTTATCTGCGTGTTTTCTTCTTCTGCTGATTTACGATTTTTTTTCCTTGTTAGTGTCTGAAGTGGCAAAGTGAAAATAGGGCGCGAATGAATGGAAAAATTAGACATAGGGCGCGAATGAACGGAAAAAATTAGACTAAAGTGGGAAATAACGGTTTAAGTGAAATTTAACCCGATTCACCAAATTTTATTTGACTCACTATATATAAATTGCATCGGTTGCAAACCAATTAAGAAAAAGCCGATGCTAATCAAGTAAATGCAAACATTTGCTGTCATAAATTGCATCGATTTTTAAAAAAAACCCGAAGAAAATAACTTTTTGTCTGATCTATTGCTTTCTTTGTCACTATTGCATCGTCTGTTTAATTAAAAGCGATGCAAATAACACTGTTTGCATCGCTTGTTACCACAACCGATGCAAATCAGCGAAGCAATAAGACTGTTTTGTACTAGTGAATGCTGTTTGAATGATGTTTTTTGCACCATTGTTCGATCATGTTAAAAACCATGCTGAAACTTTGCTGAGCCATAATCCATTCTGACATGCTTCATGCACTTGTTACACTGCACTCATGAATTTTCCCATGCTCACTTGGCCATGCTTGCCACTTGAACTTGATTGTCTGGCTTCTTTAGCTTGACTATGTAATCTGCATGTTCACTGCTTTGTCCCTTCTTGCTGATTTGAACTTGATGTACCCTGAACATATGAGTTTGCACCATGTCTTGAAATGTTTTGATGCACATGTATTTACACCACTTTCTTTGTTGTATACTTGCTAACTTCATTACCCCTTGTTGTTATATTGCTCAACCATATTCTGTCTGCGCATGTATAACATATGTGTATATACACACACTCATGTGTGTATACATGTATCGTATACGTGTAAATTTTATTAGTAGACTGCTGCACTATGTTGTGGATGTTCAGAGTCAACTGGTTCTGATCAGCAAACCAGTGTAGTATGTTGAGGCTGATACAAATCAGATCGAGTCAGAAAAATGATGAGAAACACACCGGAATTATGAGGCAAATAAAATTTTTAAAAATAAAATTTATTTTCGCATATATTCAGTTTAAATTCTATTGCAGTGTACTATGTGTGTGTTTCATTGTGTGACAGGTATGAAGACTGGACTGACTGAAAGCTGTGAAGACTGATTGAAGCAGAAGATAGAAGACAAGTATATTGCAGTATCAGTGTGTATAATAGTAAACGAATGTATATATGAAACAGTACTGAGTGATGTGTATATATAACATATGTATAGCCAGAGTGTGAGTGTTGTAGTGAGGAGCTGTGTATAAAAAAATTATTGTACTGGTATTTGTAATAAACAAATCTGATTGAAATAAAATATTATTTCATTATGTTCAAAAAATTTTGTTTATCGTATACTGTTTATTTACAAGTACAATCTCATGTTGAAATATCTGCGAAAGTGTACAAATAGTGGAGTCATATAATTTGTACTGTTTGAATGTTGAAATATAATATTTTATTTAAATAAAATACTGTATGAATATATGAATGTCTGTACAATCATATTCTATTTAAATATAAATATTATATTCCTGTTTGTGATGTATATATTGAAACAGTACAATAACAAACACATTAAAATAATATTTATTTGTTTGTTATCATCAAACAAAAATCACATAATTGTGTATACAACTACGTCATATACCAACAGTTCCTTCAAGTCATTAAATCATTTCGTTTTCTTTTTTGTTTCCTGAGTTCAGTTGAAATCTTCTTTGGTCAAAAAATGGGTTAATATTTTCCTCTAAAGTACGCCTTTTGAAGGCAAGATATGCTTTGCTAAAAAAAAGTACCAATAACCAATTTCTAAACACTTTGACTGCTTTGATCTGGCATTATATTTTGAACCCAATCATCTTGTGTTTTCCGAGGATTGGTCTTCCTTTCTCTAATCGCATATATTTTAATTTTCTTTTTGAGTTTTCATCTACTTTGGGTTTTTGTCATGTCATACCATTCATCTTTCAGTTTAGGAGTTGATCTCTCTAAATCATTCATCATCCGCTCCAAGTTTAAATTTTGTTAGTCTCCTACTTAGTCCGATCTACTTACTCTCTAATAAAGGGATCCAATGACTAAGCAAACCCATCAACTGACTCTCTGGTAAGGAGGTTTACTTTTGACTTCTCTAGACCCTTTCCAAGCTCAAATCACTGACTATCCAATGAGGAAACTCAGTGACAAGAAAATCCATCCACTTACTCTCTGATGAGGTGACTTACTTCTAGCCTTCCAGCCCTGTCTCTTTGAACGAAATGTAAAACGAATGGAATTGAACAGATTCGCCGACTTTCTATTCAATAATGAAACTTGCACCCTGCACTTTGGTCCTTACTCTCTAGTTGAGACTTTAAGGCATTCTATATGGTACAAGCCCATCCACTTGCTCTTTGACAAACAAACATGCACCTTGCACTTCATTTCTATCTCTCTAAATAGGAAATAAAGGGATTGAAGTCAACCATCGCGTTCAAGTGGATATTATGAAACTCAAATTCAAATCAAAACAAGTAGATAGGTATAGCTGATAGTCACCCCCATCATCTAACTCAAAGCCTGCCTATGTACTAACTTAGGTCATGCACACATATAAGCATGTCAAAATTACTATGGATACTTATCCTTGACATCAGACTTAGAACATGACTAAGTCCAATCTGGATCTTGTACATTTGTAACAAATTTGAGGTTATTATTATCCTAAATGTCCAAAGCAAGAAAAATCGAGTGCGAGAGGAAAATCTACCTCGTGTTTATCCCTAATAATGGGATTATGTCTCTCGATCCAGATCCTTGGACATTCCTTGAGGTGTTAACTACAGATGGTCGTTTTTACATTCACACCATCGCAGTTGGGTTTTTCATGTGCTATTGTAGTTTGTTGCTCCGAGACAATTCTTCTGCTAAGGCACGAAGGTGTCTGCGCTCAGTAGCATTATATCCTCCTAGCTCATGGAAGATGCATTATTTTCTAGATCTTCTCTCCCGGTTAATGCGTTCTTGTCTAACCGGCTTCCTATAGAGGATGTGCCTATATTTCCTGGATGGATCTTTTTAAAGGACTTTGTTAATTCAACATAAGAAGAGAACTTCAATTTCATTTTTTTCTATTCATGTTCCCTTCCATCATTCGTATCTCTCTATTTCACTTTGCCTTTTCAGCTTCAGGCAGTCCTCCACCATCTACATCATTTATTCTGGCATTTTTTTACTTTGACTTCCTTATGTTGTAAGCGTCTTTGAGTCTTATTATAGGATTCCCTAAGATCCATAAGTGGATATCTCTTTAAAGCGATCTTGAAATTTCTAGCTCACAATTCTAGATACATTTGCTATTAGTATTATCGATGGATCCACTTATTGACCAAAACAAGCACTGCAATTAATCTCATCAAGTAAATTTTAAGGATCTCTCGGGGATTATGCTTCATTCTAGAGAGCATCATCACATTCATAGGTCATGAAACTTTATCCTAGAGACTTTGCCTCATAATAAAGAGCATTGTCACATTCTTAAGTCGTGAAACCGAAACTTAGAACTTCCCTCAGGGATATATTCATCAACTCGTTCCATGTGCTAATGGATCCATTCACCAGTTGCCAAAGCCACGTTATTTCCACTTTCAGTCAGATAGAGAGAACCTCGAATGGATAGGAAATATAGGCTGATCGTCTATTTTTGGTTATGTCTCATGTATTTGAGTTCGTCTTATTATGTTTATGAACTGAATGAAAAGGTATTCATGATATAAGTATATGTGTAAACATTTTAAGGGATAAAAAACATTTTAAGGAAATCTTGAACTATATATTGCACACTACAAGGTACTGTGAGCATAAGTATCTAGGATGGGCTACAAAATCAGATGTTCCCTTTTAATTACACTGATTGGTAAGTATACATTATTAGGGAACTCAAACTTGCATGCTATTTAGCATGATATTTTGAATCTCGTATGCCTACCATTTCACCATCAAGGCTTCTTAAAGGTAAAATGGTAAATTGTATTCCATCATTAGCAATATTGATTATTCACGCTTTTTTTATTAAGATCTTGGGTTCTTCCCCGATATATTAATTATTGGAGTCTCCAATGTTTTAATTAGCAGATTGACACAAGCTCCTTCTCTCATGCCAAATCCAAGTCATTTAGCCTATTAGCACAAGGAAAAGGATCAAAACATTCATTAACTCCGCTAATTCAAGTTATATTTGAGGAAGATAATCCTATCACTAGTTTGAAATCACCCAACATCTCTGTATGTCAGATATCTCTCACTAGATAAACCTTTGGGGTCCATTTTTCCATTTTACATCTCAAGAATCAAAAGCTTCAAATTGGGAGGATTCTTTGGATTCCGAATGTTAGAAGAAAGGGTTATAATTTATTCCTCCAAACTTTGATTGGGGGTCCACCCCTAACCATATTTTCGATTACCTAAGCCATCTAGTCGTTATCACTCAGTAGAAATTTTTGACCTAAAGAAATGTTCTGCCTCCTGCTTCTATAGGGGATTCTAACACGTAATCTGACACATACTCCTACTATCATGCATTAGTAGTTTACCATCCATATCTAACTTCGTTATGACCCACATTCCTATAGAGGTTTAGGCATATATTCCTCTGCATGTTGTGCCTTTGCATTCATATTTGCATTTTGAGCTCCAGCATCACCCATTCCTATTGTTGCATTTTGAGCTCCAGCATCACCCATTCCTATTGTTGCATTAGTCATTCCATCATTACCCTCAAAAACGTTTTTCTTTATACTGAGTAAATTTGGGTTGGACCCGAGTTGTATGATCCTTAAGAGCTTAGTTCTAAACTGGTATGATCCAACTTTAGAAACTTAAGGATTGGTTTTTCGCACATAATTCTAAATCCTTGCAACTCCATCCATTTCCTGCCATCCCATTCTTTGAATGAAACCCCCTAGCATCTATTATTGTCTGGGTTTTATGCATTATGCATCTTATTCATCATCCTTTCCATTTCCTCTCTAGTGAGATAGCTAGGTCTGTTAGAATTTGAGGACACTTTCTGGCTGCACCCACGCTGTGATTCGTTTCCCTCCAATTTAAGGTCTAGTTTTGGACCTCCTCAACTTTTCCATATCCCAAATTTAAATTAATTCTATGTAAAAGCACAAAAATTATAATGCAAAAGCTGAATTAACATCCATAAATAGGCAAAAGCAAAGAAAAAACAAAATAGAAAACAGATAAGATTACACAAAAGTTTATAATGGTTTAGTGCAATATATGGCCTACATCCACTAATCCGTTTTGTTAGTTGTTTTATCTCCAGACTACAACTAATTTCTCTTACACCCAAAGTTAAAGTGGAATTACAGTGCTCTTAGAAATGGATAAAAGAAAAGAAGACTTAACAGAGTTCCAAGAAGAAGAAGCATATGGATCCCTCCTTCAAGTTGCAGGCAGGTTGGTATTTATAGAGAAATCAGAGGTATGGAGTCAGTGCCCACTTGCATTGGAGTCCAACAGGCAGCACAAAGTCACATAAGAGAAATCAATGGACCATTAGTTAAGAGCATAACTCTGTCATGACCTAAGATCTTAACTCGGTACTGACCTACGTTTCTTGGTGCAAGTTGAACTTTTTCACTTGTACTCTCTAACTTCTACTTGAGTAGATCTAAGCTCTTTTCCTTCGACCTTAAGTCGATTCCAGTGATCTTTCTAATAATTACGTCCTTTACTTTCTTCTCGTTAATCCTTGGAGTCACTTATCCAAATCTTTGGAAAATCATTTGACCAAAAGTTATTGGAATTGTATAAGAGCTTTATGATGTTTGGGAAATGAAAAGTGGAATATGGAGAATTCAATATTTACCTATCATAACTCGACACTAATTTATATCCTTAGCCAATTTTCCGCAAAAACTTTTAAGGTTTGTTCTTTGGCTCTTTTGATTATGCCTCCGAGTCTATGAATCATTTCATCTTTGGCTTTATTTTCTAAGTTCAGCTGAAATCTAATTTGGCTAAAAAGAGGATCAACGTAAATGATTACCTTAAGCATTGCCAATTGGGTAAATCAACAAATAATACTCAGTGATTGATAATTCTGATGCTTTAATAACCAAGCAAACGTTTTTAAACCAATTTAACTTACATTTAATTTACAAATTACACCTATGACTTGGTGATTGCCAATTGGGCAACTCGACAAATTAGACCTATGACTAATTTTCATCCTTATACATTTAATTTACCTTTTTAAATCAATTTCATCTTTCATTTTTATTTTCATTGGTTAATCATATCGTTGTTATTTTCCTTTTTATTTCACTTTACCCCCTTTATTCCACTTGTTTTGATTTTATTTTATCTTCTCATTCTGCCTATATATCTTACTTTTTATTTATTATTACGCCAATTTTAAGTTTCAATTAACCTTATCAACTCACCCTTCATGTTAATATTCCCCTATTCTGGAACCATCATATTTTAATATGATGGAATTTATTTTTTTATTTTTAATACATAGTCCACTTCCATACTTTTCACCAAAGTGAGTTTTGCACGATATTTGTACTTATAAGAGATTTCCCATTTTATTTATTGAAATAGATAGTAAAAAAAATTACTAATTTTATTTTGTACTTACCTTTCTTTTGTGAGATATTAAGTTTTCATAATTGCACACATCACATTTATAAGGGTTAAAATAAAATACAAAAATTTACTTGTTTCAAATTTCTTTTCCAATAAACTAAAACATTGGCTAAGTTCCAAAATGTAAAATCTAGGTTATTTTGTATAATAGTTTTCAAGGAGTGTAATTTTATTCATCTACTTCAATCCAAGTTAAATATTTATATTTCCAAGCCCTTTGAATTCAAGGTTGAAAAATTAAGTGCAATAAACACTTAAAATATTCTTGCATTTTTTTAATCTTATAGGAAATATATGTTAACAATTGCAATTCTACCAGAGATTATGATTTTCATTCATAGAATTAACATAATAAATTGCAGTTCTTAGTAGGTAAAGTGAAATAGGATTTCAATGATACAATATATTATTATAAAAAAAACACATAATTTATCCCGATACAATATATTATCATACAACAAAACACACATAATTTATCCACTCACCTCTTTTACTATTCAAATCTTCAAATTTAATCCAGGTTCGTTCTTATTATCTGCATTCTTCCTGTTGGAACTTCCTATTTTAGATTTACAAATGATGTTCATGCGGATATATAAGATTGGATTAAGATAAAAGGACTTAGATTTAGATTAGAACCAAATCTGAAAGTTCACCTCATTAGAATAGATTTTTGATTTGAACCTCTTGTCCAACCTTCTATAATTCTCTCCTTCAATTTAAATATGGTAATCTAGACCTAACTTTTATAATTTCAGAATTTTTGGAGGGGGGAAAATGGAAAAGCTTCCTTAATCATCTAAAAAAGAACGAGGTCGGAATGTAGACCTATAAGCTTATTAATAGATGTTCAAATCAACGCTAACTGTTGGATGAAAATCCACCATATTTGGATCATATGAGGTAAGGTTTGGGACACGATTTTGACTGCGTGACGGTCGACCCTAGCTCATGGACAATCGCTTGCCACCGTCAACTCGTGTATGGGGGCGATCCACCCATGTTTGATTACACATGTTTTTTTGTTTAGTTATATATATATATATATATATATATTTATATAAAGTTAAATCTCATTCATTTCGTGTTATATATATATATCCAGAGTGTTTCTCTACTTATACATTTGTGTATATGTGCATATACATACACACACACACACACACACACACACACACACACACATATATATATATATATATATATATATAATTTTCAAATTTTTTTTTTGAAAATTGGTTCACTTTATTTCTAATAAAAGTAGTATTGATAATAAGTTAGCATACTAATCTTTACATAATAAAAGAGAAAAGAAACATAAGATACAAGTAACTATAAAAAAAACCAAAAGAACTGGCCCACAAAGAGGCCTACATCACACTTAAGTGCAAACAATGCACCAACCCCTAGCCCTCGGCCCTCAAAACAAAATTAGTCTTCTTCATACAGATTAATATCATGTTGATTTAGTCCTTGTTATTAAGCAAATTCCTCCTTCCAAGCTAAACTTGTTTGCAGCTCATACATATATATAGATTCAGTCGTCTTTGCTAATGAAATCCCAAATTACATACAATTCCAATCATAGGTCTGGTTGATGAAACATAGACTCCAATGAATCAATCCTATTGCCAGAATTGCCAATTTAATATATGGATTTCAAATCTGTAAAGAAGCCGAAACTATATCCCTTTGATCTAGGCATATCATGCCAGTTCTAGGCTTCTGGTGAAAAAATAATTCACTCATTACCAACTACTCATGAGCTTGCAGCCATAAACTCTGAAGACTGCCATAAAAACAGTAACCAACCTGTTCTTTGACCAAACAGGTTCGATCAAATCCATCTAAGTATTGCAGAAAGCTTTGGATGTAATAATATTATGAAATAAATGAGGTATGTGATAACAGGCGACCACTATTAGTCAATAATCAACTGCTCTTGGTCATTCAAACTAATAACCGTCTATTAAATCGGCTCAATCAATAATTACAGTCTCTTAATCTCATAAAAGGGTTCACATGAGATTAGTTAACATGCAATATATTGATTAAAATTGACGTGTATGATGAAAACAGAAGACCATCTTAACATAAAAATCCAGGCTCCAATAAACCTCTGAATGAGTACATATACTGGAAAACTATCAATATTTATGGATCTACTGATCGACACATATAAGTTATTGTAATCATCATGAGCAATTTGAAGACAGTACGAAGAAGAATACTGCTTCATTACAAACCCTATACTAGAACCCATATAACTGTATCCCCGTATGTTTAGATTGAAGACCAACCAAAGCCCAAAAACCCCAACTACGCAAATGATCTAAGTATCAGATCTAATAACATACCAGATCTCGAAAATAATCAAATAACTACAGAAACGGTTATGAAGAATCGAAAGTGATTTAACACTTGCGCCGACAATGTCAAATCCCAATTCCCCTAGTGTCTTGTTCTCCAGCTTTTCGCCATATTTGAAACGGTTGTGGATCAGCTTTTAGGCATAGATGCGTAGGCCAGATCCGGGATTGACTATCCTCGATTGCAGAATTAGGAGAATAACAGATTTAGTTGTCAAATTTGGCATGTAGATGGAAATCTAAACCCAAAATAGGGTTTAAAAGGTGAAATAAATTTTTTAGATTTGACTACAAATGTGAAAAACGGATGGAAAACTGAAGTATTATCAACGAAAAATCGTTGAAAGTTTCTAAAGTAATACGATTGAAAAAACTAAGATGAAGGAAAGTGAATAAAGTTGGAAAGGACACTCACGCATGACGAAATCTGGTGAGAAACTCACCAGCCGCGGTTAACGAGGCCTTCAATTTTATCTCTTATATATATATATATATATATATATATATATATATATATATATATATATATATATATATAATTACATTATATCCTTTGCTACATTGATTTCTTTGTTGTATTAATTATCACCGTACGTAACGTATATTAATTATTATTAATTTCTAATTAATTCCAAGTTGATTAATTTCCCTTGTTATAATAGTACATTACCGATTATATTAACATTCTCTAATTTGAATTCAAACAAACACACACAAATTGTTTTAATTCATTCATTTCCAATCCTTCTGGTAAACTTCCCTTAATATCATATTTTGTGTTGTACAAACATCCTCTGGTTTGAATTTGAATATCAACCATTAATAAAAAAAATCCGTTCATTAATTGAATACGTTTTACATCAGTTATTCTCATTTAATTAATTATATTACCTTTTTAACATTCCGCTGTACAAACATCCTCTAGATTTAATTTGAATATCAACCATTAATTAAAATTTTCCATTCATTAATTGAATACGTTGTATATCAATTATTCTCATTTAATTAATTCTGTTACTTTTTTAACATTCCTTCCTTATTTTCTTCCTTTACTATTCTCGTTTTGAATTTAAATTTTCAAACTATTGTAACTTTTCATTTTGAACTCCAATTGGAAAACATTATATAAAAATGTAGTAGAAAATCGCAACGAATACAATGATATAAATTTCCTGATCAAATGCCAATATTTACAGCTTTCAGATTTTATTAATTAAATTTAAATAAATTAATTAGTTTGAAAACGCAGGATGTTAAAAATGTGGAACACTACCTTACTACATAAGGCTAACAAGTTTCATCAGCAGAGCGCAGCAACTAATTACATATCAAGAGGAGTAATCTGGGAAAAACAAACATTCTGAAGTGCACAATATTACAATCCAGTTGCATAACATGTTCAATGATTACATGTATACCATCAAATACAAAATCACTCATAAACTTTGATCAAATTCAAACCAATGAAACTATCAAACAAACCCTTTAAAAAGAGGGAAAGGTAACTTCGGAAGAGCATTTTGTATCAGGCAACACAGGGCACTCAATGAGATTACTTCCAGAAGTGTCCACACACAAAAACACTTGATAAATCTGACTATTTCCCGATTCGTCTCTGTTGCACTCAATCCCTGGCTCGAATCCAGTCGAGCTCTTGATTGCTTGACTAATGCTATCAATGCTGTATGAGTTGCCATTAGGCTCAATTCCTGTACAAACATTATCAAAATATACTCAGAATTTGTAACATATATACAAAGAGACCATGCAATCTGGGACTGGTTGTTACCTGCATCTTGCAGTATTTGTAGAAGGTTCGCTTGTTTCTTCAGGTTAAGAGCCGACTGGAAGTAGGCATGTTCATCTAAGTCCGAGCATGTTCCATGTTTTGTCCATTCATGTGTCCAAAATTTGACCCCATTGTTGCTTGGGCAGCCTAGCGTTGGCCAATCTGTTTGCATGCTTCTTAACAAGTCTCTCACCTGCATATTATTCCTCATCATATTTGTTAATTAAAATGCTACATGTATTCATATCTAAAGGAAGATATGTTTGTATATCAAGATGGGCTAGTTTTTAACTTTTAATGTGAAACGATATAGTTCTAAGTAGTTCCAAGTTTCAGCTAATAAGTCCAAAGAACATACCTCGGAAGGATCGAAGGGAGTTGAACCACAGTTGGAAGGATAAGTTCCATCTTTGTAGTTGGGCCACAAGCCATGAATCCCAAAATCAGCAGCAGGCTTGCCACTCGTAGGGTAACAGCATTTTCGCTGTGTATCACAGTACGATCCCGGCCACTATCATCGCAAATTTAGATGTATAAGTAATGGAAAACACAATTAAATGTTATATAGGATCATGGTTTAGGTGCTTACTTGCTGAACAAAGTAGAAGAAATCAAAATCCTGTGCAAATGATTGAACTGAGAAGAAAGAAAAAGCTAAAAGAAATGAGAATATTGAACGATGGAGGAAATACATGGTTTTTGCTCAGTATTTTTTGTTTGCTTTGACGGTATGAGTATAGCTCGATTTAGCTTTGTATTTAAAGGAGAAATTGCAACGGTGTCCAGGGTTTAGTTTGGCACTTACGTCGGATTCATCTGGACGTTATGTATTTATTATTTGATACATTGACAGTATTAAGTATTTGCGTCCACACCTACTGATTCTATCAATTAAAATTAAAAATAGCGATGTATATACAACAGAGACTTGAACTCTTTCACACTTAATAAATCAAAAAATTAATTAATACATCCCATGAAAAGATAGCTTAAGAAATCCTCTATTTCCCATTTTCTATATGCATATGCCACAAAAAAAAAAATTAAATCATCCATTAAAACAAATTAATTAATTAATTAGTTGAATCATCCTACTTGATGAGTGGTTGATGGTACAAAATGAATGATCAAGACATACAGAAAATGAATATAAGAGAAGCCCATAATCAAACATTGATTTCATCGAATAACATTTTTGGTTGTCTTTCAATTTAAAAAGGAGATTAAAATTTTACTATTAGTACTTTAATTGTGGATAAAATAATCTTGCTTTTAACACATAATCACATTTGAATTTTTAAGGATATTTATGAAATATAAATCAAAGACATGGTTTGCCTGGTAGGGAAAATATGTTTTATCCACATGTGCAGTTACTAGCGACTACTCTTTGGCTTATTATGCACTTTTGCATGTAGACACTAAATGCTTTCCCACACAGAAATGAACTTACTGCGATTAGGCACAAAAATGTATTTTAGGTGAATCCCATTGTTTTTATATTTTGGCTGTTGTTTGACAGTTCAATTCTTCTGTGTCCAAATCAAGCGTCTCATATGTCCAATGGTTGAGATTTACCTGATTTTCACTTTTACGATTAAACCCTTCAACATTTCGAGGGTTTAACTGCAAAAAGTGAAAATCTGGGGGTTGCTATTGGTTGGGCACACATGAAGACATCTGATTTGGGGACAGAACAATTAAGCTGGTTGTTTGATGGGCAGAAGAGTGCAAAGATTGGGGCAAAATGACTTAAGCTGTTGAGCCGGCAGATCAAATGAAATGGTAACACGTGTGTCTACGTAAAGTGTGAACTGTGTGCTCTTATTTTGTTTGTTATTTGGGGAATATACTTGACATGATTCTTCTATATTTCGCAACAAATGCACATAGAACATGGAGACGTAAATGACTCTATTGTGGTTAATATTAATCCATTTTTTTTGCAGGACCACTACACATTGGACTTGGACATATGGATTATTACATTATCGTGGCATACCTTTGAAAAGATGATTGGAGAACACAGGTTCGAGCATGAGCAAGAGTTTGAAATTGAGAATGACTGGATCAATTTGGATAGAACATCGAGTGTTGACGTCGAAAAGTGGTCGTCAACACTCGTAATTTCCATATTAGCGAAAATAAACGTCCAATGATAGAAAATATGTGAGTTGCACTGTAATGTGCAGGAGAAAAACGCCAAGTAACAGTCACACAGAAGAATTTATAGTGGTTCGGCTCGTCGGAGCCTATATTCATTCTGGAAGTTTCGTTATTTATTATGCTTTTTGTACAAGTTTGCAACGTGGAATTGGAATATTTTCGAGTGTACTTGAGTTTTGATGATTCCAAATACAAAAGTACGTAATTCCCAAGTGCTACGCTTGGAGGAGGTGGAAGTCTCTTCTTCGTGGTCCGAATGTTTGTAAGTGGAAGGAGGAGCCTTCGAGTGTTCGTGAAACCAAACTAAGTCAAGTGCGGATCGAGTGGCTAGGATACTCTCATGAAGCTACTATGGCCATGGTGGCAAGGAGGTCCAATGATGGGTTTTTATGCTTTCTTCCTAAATGCCAAGACAATCCAAAAACGGTACAAGTGTCCATGAAGATGGTTCTTCTCCTACCGGAGTGATAGAAGATGAACGGAAGAAAGTAAGAAAGTTATCTCCTTCCTAGGAAGTTATTAGAGCTTAGATCCAAGAAAGAGTCAAGCCATTTCACGTTGAAGAGTGAGGGGTATTTATAGGAGGAGGCTGGAAGAGGAGCAGGTGGAATGATGGAGCCCACAACCATCTTTCGTATCATGGGAGTTGTTCCCACCCCGAGATCGGTACTACCGCAGGGACTAAACCGAATTGTTGGTCCCCTCCTTGAAGTGCTTCTCTTTGTGTATCCCGGGGGATACAAATTTTCATACCCTGAGGGATAAGAAGTCTCATATACTGGGGATAAGAAACATCTTATCCCGAGGGATACGAGTTTTGTATCCTAAGGGATACAAAACTTCATATCCCGAGGGATACAGAGTGTAGGGAGTTGGCATGCACCCGACTAAGGGAGCGAGATACGAAGATTCGTGTTTGCGGGAGTTTTGAGCAGTTGTGTGATGGGGATGCAAGCTAATGATGAGGCTAATAGCTGGTCCCGAAGTGTTGGTCCGTTGCTGAGCAACTGGGTTGAGCCGAGACAACTATCTTTATACGACTCCATCTGGACTCGGGCTTTGAAAGCTCTAGCGACGCTTCTAAGCTGTTGATCCACGTGATGGGCCGAGTCATGTGAGCTTGAGCTGCATTTGGGAACCAAGCCAAAAGGTCGGTTAACACTTGCCTCCTAAAGGATGTCTTGTAGTAAAATGACGTGCTTTGAGTTGAGATAGTGTTCCTGAAGGCCAGAAGAGTCTCGGAGTCAAGTCGAGTGACCGGTCGTGACCTTTCCTTTGAGACTTATTATTGGCAACATGGACTTCCAACATTGTTGATATTTCTAACTGCTCGTACTGGAATCATGTGTTATTGCTTAAATGAACATCCATTTCCAGTAGACTTAAGAAAGTAAATGTTAGTCGTCGACTCCCGCTTACGTCGGAATGTAAACAAGTCGTTGTGGCGACCGCCTATAACTCCTGCACTTAACAAGAGGAATGATGCACTGAAAGATGTGCCAGGCAGCTATGGACAATCATCTAGGTAGAATAACACACACATAACCTGTCTTATAACTCATAACACGAGGATAAAATATAATAGAACTTATACAATAGACAATAATAGTGAAGCAGAATTGAGCAGAATCTTAAACTTTTCATATCATCATGAATTATCCATACATCACTGGAAAAACATCATAAGAGTCTGTACAAAATGTCTCACTACAGGTCACTCATAGAATATATCAAACAGCGGAAAACAACAAATAGTAGATAATAGGAAACAATATGTCAGCCCCCTACTCGTCGTCGCTCAACAGCATCGTCCTCTTCAAGATCTACAACCTGTCACCTACTACTCAGTCTGCACATTCATCACATGAATGAACAACCCAAGGTAATAAGAGGGAAACATAAAACCTTGAGTCAGACAACAATCTTAATGAGTAATGAAACAACTATCTAACATCATCAATAAAGCATATGAGAAATAGGTAGATTAACTAATCTACCAACACATCAGAGAAGAACCCAATCCATCTCCTCCACATCTGAAAGTGATAGCCTTTACAACAACCAAAGAGAAAACATAGCAGGCATAACAATCAGTTATCTAGCGTAGACTATCCTAATCGATATCAACATCCCCCAAGTATAAGCCCCGAAGGCCTAAACCAACATTAGACAGGCACCCAGGAGATGTCTCATTCGATGTCAAACAATCTACACAAGACGATACAAGAAAAGCAACAAACATCCATGACTCTGCCTATCACCGCCAATCCTGCTTTGAAACCATCGTTAATCGTATGACCAGCTCAACATCAAGTTGTCCGTCAAGGGCTAATGGTAACCCCGGTTCTATTTAGACTACTGCACATCCCACGTAAATTTGCCTCCCTGAGACTACAAGGCCCATCCCATGTGCCCAGGGTACTCGATTAGTCCCACTAGTCTTTTAGACGTTCCTATTATACCCCTGCTTTGAGCCCGCTAGAACTTACGACAACGATAATCTCTCAGCCTTCACAACTCTAATCATCAACACCGACGTCTATCCACAAGCTCAGACCTCGTCTCGAGCAACCATTATCCACGAGGTCACAACCTTGAGTCATCTTCATGTTAATTGCATTACCATGATCAACGAACACTTCACAATACCTCAATCATTCCTCCTTGAATTCACATCGAAGCCATGGCCATCGTAGACCCAAAAACATACTTCATTTGTTCGATATTCCGTTTCACAGCATTTTCATCCTTTCACAGTGTTTTAGCCTTTCACAACATTTCATTCATCCTTTTACAGCGTTTCAGAAATGCTATTATATCCCTGGATCATATCAGACCCATAGGCTCAATCTTCAGATTCACAATGTTTCCCTCGGCTTTCCACAACGTTCAAAAACGTTGTCAATGCTTTTGGTTCATCAATATGCCTTCCTTTCCATAGCTTTTCCGATCCATCTTGCGCAGCCACTACACCAAAACAACAAATTTGACACATCAGGATGCAAAGATTTGATACGGCTTAAAGCCATATCAAATTTGATACAACTTATTGCCGTATTAAATTTCCTTTTCTATAACCCAACCGATCTGCATCACCTCAAACATCTAAAATATAACCGTTCATCTGTAGAGCTTAGGATTCGTTCATCTAATACGGCTTTGAGCCGTATCAGATAGACATCGTATTTTTTCTCCCGCAATTTTTTCATTTCTCACTGCACTTGTCGGCATCCCTTTCTTGTAGTTCTACGATGATCCAAAAACAAAATTCGTGGCTTACGGTTTTCTGAAATTTCTCCAAATCGCGGATTGATGAATTGATTTGTCTCTGGCTATCTTCGAATTGATGCTGGTAGTCTTCACGATTTTGGATTCCAATCTCTCGATCGAACCAAAGCGGTAAGCTCTCTGAAAATGTTTAATTATTAAAAGATGCCACGATGTTTATTTGTTTGTCAAAATTGTGCTCCGAAAGGAACATGTCTGTGAAAATCTAGGGATCTTGAATTTTGATTTTTCCTATTTAAATTCATTCAGATTTGTTTTACTGATTTCCTGATGTGATTCCTTTTGAAGAGGGAATTCGACTTGAAGAAGAAAGATCCTCCTTTGTGGATTCAAGATGCTGCCAAACGGGTAATTCATTTTTCTGATTCCTTATATTTAGCTTTTTGTTTGGTTTTAATGGAAACTCTTGGTAGACACCTTCAGCACAAAATATATATCGTCATAAACTTCTCGTAGTTATGCTCACTAAATTTCATGAAATATTTATCAGTAGGATATAGGATGTATTCTTGAGCTAGGATAAGTGTTCTGCTTACTATATTTGGTAAAATAAAGTAATTATTTTTAAAATTAGCTGGCATATCAATTTAATTTCAAATTGAATGCTATGTCTTAAATATACAATCATGTAAGGAACTATTTGTCTATGCTTCAGTAAAAAGATATCACCTGGATATTCATCCCCACTTTTGAGTTAGCTTTCTCAAAGATAATTTGTGCTAACTCAAATGCCTTCTTCTTAAACTCTAAGCCACTGTAATCACATAATTTATTTATCGAGAATTCATGGCTTGCTAGCTATCTTTGTCGATGTCGGTTCTCGTTGTCAACCGGGAAAAATGCCGTTGAGATCACAAAGGTTGTCATTGTTGTTCGACCCCTGCAAAATGTATTTACTTTAGAACAAATAGTTTGTTTAGCACTTTGAATTTGTTTTCGCTCAATAGAAGGAAATTGACACCTTTTGTATTGAGGTAATGTAAAACTTGTTTATTTTTAAGAATTTACAAAGTTTTTGATAATCTGTTTACAATTCTAAACACTATTCAATACAGGTTACAAAGTTTTGGACATCACAGTTTTTCAATACAGGTAAAAAATTGTAACATTTGTTCAATACAGGTAAAAATTATAACATTTAGAACAAATATTTTCTAAGTTTACGATAATCTATTCACAAAGTCAAGCGGAAGATAGTAATCTTGAGGTGGGTTTCTGGCTTAGGTTTTCTTTATTTTTTTTGATATATTTTTTGCAGTTTTACATTGTGTATGTGAAGAACCTTTACTTGAGAGTTAGGCTTGTTATTCTTAAAGCTATGTATTGTAATTCGTTTAAGCGGGAATTTCGTATTTTTTACATTAGAAACTATTTCAGAATAAGATACTATAATCATCATAAATGTTCGCCTTTCAATCAACTAAACGCAAAAAAAAAAAAAAAAAAAAAAAAATAGACAGACAAAGTTCTAAGATTGTTCCACTGTTGTTGGTACAGGTGACTTCATGGAATGAAAGTTATCTATTAGAGCCCGTCTGACAACTACTAGTTCTAAATCTCCTCAATATGAGTTTTCAGTAGAAACTTAAAAAGTAGCTTTGAGTGAATGGTAAAGGGTAAAAGCAGCTATATAAACAAGTTGAAGTGATAAATTTTAGCCGTAAAATTTGAAACAAGTCATAAGCAAATATTTGTCACTTATGACAAGTTATTTCTTCTTTTTAAGTATAAAAATCAAATCACTACAACAGAATTAGATTTTAATAGCACGTGAAAAATTCTATAATAGGTTAACATAGCATTAGTGACGACGCTATATAAAGACATGCAATAAAAGCTCTGTTATATCTTATAGCTCAATTCTAAACGCTATAGTATTATACATTTTATAGCACACATCCACCAACATGAAATGTTTTACATAGCGTTCAGACCTTGCAATTATATTTGCTTACTAAAATCTCAGCTTATGTTTTTTTATAGCGTTATCAATAATTTCATAGCATATATTCATTACTATGAAAAATGTTTTCCATTTTGTTTTAAAAAAAATTCCGCTAATATTGAATTCCCCATTGATATATAGCATTGAGACCTTACTATATTAAATGCTCATTTTTTTTATAGCATTATCACTGTTTTCATAGTTCATATTCAGTGATATGAGAAGTTTTCTACATGGCTTACATTTTATATAGCATTTCACATTTTGATTCCATAAAAGGAATTTTTTGCTATGAATATTTGTAGTATATATAGCGTTTTCAGTGTTTTTGTAGCACACATTTAATGATATAAAATGGTTTTCCACACTTACTTTTTACATAGCGTTTCACCTTTTATTTCCATAGGTGCAATTTTCCGCTATTAATAGTTTTAATATATTACACATATTCCAGCAATGATCTTTATATAGCAAATCTCTTATTTAATTTGTGCACAGTTCAAATAATTAAGCGGTAAAATCACAAGACAAAACTATCAATAGCAAAAAATTAATACCAAAAGCATATTTGATTTCAATTACGAAGTCATAGTTAATAAGTCTACTAATAAATATAAACTGCTAGAAATTCCAGTCGAGCTTGACCATGCTTTTAATTAGCATTTCTTTCATTAGTAACAACCATTGTAGAGCAAAACCGGTTATATATGTATGTAGTCGCTTAGAAAGCTTTTGGTGGATGGTAGCAAAGTGATTGGATTTAGTGAATTATTATGGAAAGTTGAAATGAGGACTCATGAGTATTCACTGGTACAGATTATGGTATGGAAGATCAGAAGAATTGGATACTAAGAGAGATTTGATGAGCCAATTTTTTTTGGATTATAATATAACGGTTTTTACATTATGCTGAACGCTGTCGTTTTTTTGTTTCAGCTGCCGTAAACTTGGAGTTTCGTTGATGTGTAAAAGAATTGAAAAAGAAATAAAGGCTATTATATTCTATGTTGTTGGATTTTGTAGGGAGCATTAACTACGTTCATTTTTCAGATACTTTATGCGCAGGCAAAAAAAGAGTAATTGATAACAATAAAAGCTTCAGTTTTAGCTTGCGACATAGTATGATTTATTCTATTGATTTGTGATTTGTTACATCTTTTATATTTGTCTTTTATGTACCATTTGTGGCCATTTGTTATTTTACGCTTGGTTATTTGACTATGTATGCTCCATGCGCGTTTCATCATTCATTGATTTGGAGCACTGTTCTGTTACTACATGAAAAATTGCATAGTAACGACATAGTTCCATTTTAAACAGATAATTAAATTTTGAGCTTAAGGTCCGTGTAGCTGATCTGTTTAACATATGGCTACATATCTTTCCTTGATGTTTATTATCATCAGTTGAAAGAGTGAAATATTTTATAAGAAAGAACGCCCATCTTTGGAAATCATTAAAAAGGGTTTGTCAATAAATATAAAGGATTACTACGGAAATATAGTTGCAGCCCGTGTGCGTAGCACGGGTTCGCACTAGTATCGAAATAAGTCAACATACATAATGTTCAAATATCGTTTCAAAATAAGTTTACATGAAAAATCACTTAGTCTTCATCTTGTAAGCTCATCCAACTTCTGGAACCTGCAACTCACAAGCACAAGTTACATTAATATAACAAAAAAAAAGCAAGAAACACAATACACACAAGGAGGTGCACACATAGTCACACACAACATATTTATTTTTATTTTATTTTTTTAGCAAGAGATCTGACATACATTTACAGTAACTATTGTTCTTTTTTCCTTCCCTTTTTCCCTCTCTTTAAACCTAAGTTTTGTTATTAAAACTTAAAAACATTATTTATGTAATTTAGTATGGTGTCAAACAAATTGTTTAAGTGACATGTAGAATATAATTTCTATCTTCATCCTTCTTTGTGTTTTGTCATATTTAAAGAAATTTTGGCATTTACTCAGTTTTCCATATATCAGTAGAAGAGGAGTGCAATTCTTTTGTGCCCACCCCGTCTGTCACCGTGTGTGGCCACCTATCAAATCTCCGCATTCTCGCTTTTTTACATTTAAGTCCCCGGACAATTAAATGGTTTAACTGCAAAAGGCGGAAATCAGGGGGCTGTGATTGGTTGGGAACACCGGACACATACAATTTCGGCATAGAAGAATCGGTGCGGTAGAAGAGCTATACAGAGTATACATTTTCCACATTTGTACTCTGTTACTCTATTTTTTCCTTCACCTCAATAGTAAGCTATGTTTTTTTCCTTACCTTTTTTTTCTTCAATTTGTTGCTGCAATGTAGCAGCTTTGTACTTTTTTCTTCCCTCCCTCCTTACAATAAGTAGATAACCAAATGTGTGAATAGAAATTAATTGGGAAACATACAGTACATACCCGATCTAGTGTAAAATGGGGAAATGTGAATTGAGAGCAATACTCCTTGATGAGGTTGACAGTTTGAGCAAAATCTTCATTTTTATCTCCTAAACAACCAATAGTGAGATTAAACACCACTTTATTAGATGTTTATTCTGCATTTAGACACTAGAAATTAATGTACAATTAAATAGTATATATTAATAAAACAACCTGCAGGCGCATATATTGCAATGTAAATTGCAATAGCCATCCCAGAATAAAGCCCTAGTGTTTGTAGTAGCATCTTTAGGAAAGGTGAAGGTCAGCTGTTCACCTGATTGGCAAAGTAATTCTCGAATGTGGGTATGAAGACAAGTAGTCAGCGCATGTCATGCATGCATAATATATGCAAAAATAATTGTATCATAATGGCATGCAATGATAATGATAATTATAATGTAGAGATACTTAAACTTCGCAATGTGCAGCATCATGAATCACAAGAACAACTAACAAGAACTAGGATTGAAATCTCTAATAAATTCCATGCTTATCAACTTATGAAGAGACAGTCCATCCAGCACCTATATCTTCATATTACATGCTCCCTAACATTATTAATCCACCAAAAAAAGGCAGCACAGTCAATGCCATTATATGGCAGACCTGCACAAACTCCAATCCCCCCATACCAAATCATCCCTCACCCAATCACCTGTAACCGACCCCATGTCATACCCATGTCACTGTAACAGTGCCGACCACTCCAATTCCACACGCTGATTCATCTCCAAACAACAACTGAACCCTCCGCTTAAGTTTGCACTGCTCCATCACACTACTTCCCCTCTACAAGCAGAAGATGAAAGCTAGGATGCCAAGATCCAGCAAAAAAAATTTTGGTTCAAAGGCCTCGTACAATACTCATTCTACATCAAACACTAAATTCTTATCATTCTATAATCTTAGCTATTTTATAAACATATTAAATTTTCATTAAACTTTATTAATTTCTACAAATTTAGCTAACCTTTATAAAATATAATCAATTTACCTATTTTTTATAAACATAATAATTTGTTAACTTTATTAATATTTATAAACTTAGTTTCCAGAAAGCCTTAATTATTTTTAAAAACTTATTTAATTTCTGTTTCCTCCCACCAATAAATTAACAAAATTTTACTGCATATTGATTGAAATATGAGCTTTATTTCCTGTAAATACATATATATTAGTAAATACATAACCGAAGCAAACTGCTTTACATTAAATAGTTCTGTAGTTATCAATATGATAGAAGACTACTGTTTAGATCAATGCTAAAAGCACATATATAACACAAAACAACAAGAAAACACTTAGAGCATAACCAACAATCCGTTTTGTTTACTTCTTCTCTTTCATCCAAACAAGCCACAACGCAACCAGCAATACAAAACTAGTCACAACCAGCCACAAACCACTTTAAAAAAATATTATATAATACAAACAGTACAAAACAACAAACACTTATTCCATCCAATATTACCCCTTTTCACTGCAGCAAACAGCGTTTGCATGCTTTTTTATTATTAAAAGTTTATAACGGCAAAGTCTTTGCCGTTATAAATTTATAATGGCAAAGAGTGCCGTTATAACCACCAACCTTTGTTCTGTCAACCAGCCACGAACTCATACGAAACTAGCCACGGGTGACTGAACAAGCCATACCTGATTGCTTCGTGGCTTGTTTAGTAACTGAACAAGCCATTGTTGTTTGTGCTCTTACGCTCTTCATTGGTTAGAACATCCAAATCCAACTGACCATGTGAATTAGAATTAGTTGCATTTTCTTCTACTCAGAAATAACACCAAATTTGATATAATGATATAATTTACAAAAAAAATAAAAAATAAAGAGAGAGGGAGAGAGGAGCATAATAGTTACCAAACCAATTATCTTAGGGCCATACCATCCCGTTAACTACACTTGGTGCTTGAACGTTGACCGATATTGCAGTAGAAATTATGTTCTGTTGTAGTAAAGGTAGTCTAAAAGTTAAATCTGATTGAAAGAATTTTTATTTTGACTTCTCCTGCTAAGAAGATAAAAGCAAAATCCTAGAATTAGATCCGTTACTCATCAAAGGGAAAATATTTATAATCTCTTTATGGAAACCTTCTTTCAGGGAATTTCACTTAGTTGACATGGATTGACTGGCTTCCATGTTTGGAATTTGATATGCTTCAATGATGCAACCGAAAATTAAAGTAGGCTTGAAAACTGAAGTAGGTTGCAATAATGCGCCATTGCTTAATTTAAGTAGACATCTAGTGCAAGTTCTATGTCAGTGCCTACAAATATAGCGAAATCCACTAATCTGAACTTGGATGCTAAAAATGTTCATGTTATTGCTTATTCTGTGTACTGTGTAGTCATATTATACAGTGGAAATAGTAATCTTATCAGCTTTGATAGCGACAATACCACTGCCACATTCATGGTTACCATTATATATTGAAAAGTGTATACTCTACTTGGGCCTAATGTTTAGAAAAGGTATACGCTGATAATATTATATACCATTTCATGAATGCTCAGAAATGGTATATTCTATAATAAGACACATTAACAACATTATCAAATATATTCATTATCAGCGTAGCAGTGATAGGTATCATAGCAAATATGACAACAGGGCATGTACCGAATGTAGTATATTTAATCTACTTGTGAAACAGCAACACGCGAATAAATCTAACACCGTTCTTCAGCAAAAAGATTACCCAATCATGTTTAGTTTACTTGTGAAACAGCAACATGCAACACGCAATTGGGACTTTTTAACATGCAAATAAATCTGACACTATTTCTTTTCTCTTAACATCTATACATACATCCACCAATTAACTTAGTCATGAAGCTATAGAAAGATGAGTGAGAGAATGAAAGTGAAAAAGGGTAGTTATACTTGATTACCATCCATCTTAATCAGCTATAGAAATAGTATATCAATCATGTTGTGGACATAAATTAATAACTGGTCATGTGTCTTATGTCTAGTATGTATTCTTAAAGATTACAAATGATTCTTTTGGCAGTTCTAGCACAATACTGATAATCAAGTAGCTTATGCTTAGCATGTATTAATTTATTTATGCACACTACAGCAAAGACGCTTAATTTTTTATTTTATTTTTTTGAAACAGAAAAAATAAGGCCCAAATAAACAGCCCGACACCCACATCACTGATAAAGGGTAAATAACCCTAGCCGCCACACAACACACTAACCCTAGCGAGCTCCAGACAACACTCAAATGGCGAGCTCGATAGGAAAAACATCCTCTTCGTCTTCAAGGAGGATTCCAAATAATATCTTCGTAATTTCCCTTCTTTTCTCACTGTATTCAGGCTTGCGCTTTACTTCCCAATCTTTCGGATGAAAGATTTGATCTTCCATATGAAGATTCTGTAGCTCGATGGAGGCAGTTGAGTTCTTTTCTTTAAGATCTGAACTTCTCATGCTCTCGAAGCTTCTCCTTAGACTTAATGAGCCACTGTTGCCCTCCAAAGGGCTAGCGCTGCTGCTATCTCCCTCAGACCAGACATTAAGGTGATAGATCTGGTTATTCAACTGGCTCTTATAATGATTATTCCCTTTTTTGTGCAAAAGATGTAACTTTTGTTCTGATTGCTTCTTGTCCATGGATTTGCGACTGTCCGGATCACTGCTGGAGTGTCTACTCTCTGAAACAGGTAAAACAAAAGCCTTACTGTTTGATTTATGTAAGAAATCATGCACTAAAGTATCAGTATAGTGTCTACTTCCCTCGGAAAGTTGTGATTTGCAATTGTAGTTAGTAGATACCCCAGGAAGGACGTTAGATGTAGCCAAATCACCTATTGGACTATCAGAAGAAGTGTTAGCAGGAAGATTGTCTCTGTTCCCTACAATAGGTCAATGCAAAGCATTATTATTCCAATTATTAGATACAGAGAAACTAACATTACTAAAGGCATGTGATCTCCCTTTGCAGTGTTGGATGCTATTAGCAAGCCTGGGATGATTTTCATCATTGTGAGCATCAGAGCACCTATTAGAGGGAAATTGCTTGCCATTAAGTAAAAAATCTTCCACTTGCTTATCTCCATCTGCATAACTAATATGAGATGCTAGATTATGTAGATTATCCATTCTAAGCCTGTTAGCTTTTTTCATAACAATATTACTATCATGGAGAATAGTATTCCATATTTGATAGCAAGTAATCTCTTTATTAGTATGCAACCTTTGATTTCTCTCCCTCCAAATATAATAAATAGAAGCAGTAAGAAAAACACAAGCTCTATAAAATTTGGTGGATTTGAGTTTAAAGGATTTCAAAATATACTCCATACTATCCCTAATATTCAAAGCAGTAGATATTTGATTGAACTCCAAAGTACATTTGGCATTATTCCAAATGTACTTAGAGTAATCACAATCAAAAAACAAATGACTGGAGCTTTCAACCTCTTTTTTATAAAGGAAACAAGTATTTTCAGAGTCCTTATTCCAAATGCATCAATTTTCTCTAGTTGGGAGTTTATTTAACAGAGCAAAATAAGCACAATGTGCCATTTTAGGACAATTTGATTTATTCCAAATAATTTTATACCAATCAACCTCCACCTCCTTACCCTGTAAAAACTCCCAAACTTTTTTAAAAGAGAAATTATCTTTAGCACATAACCTCCATTTCCAATGGTCCTTATAACAGCTCTGATCAATTTGAATATCCAGAATAGCATTTTTAAAAATATGAGCAGCAGGGTTACTATGAAAGCTCCAACAATTATTATTAATGATATTCTGAACTTTGTCATTAACCTCTATAATATAAAAAGATTGTTCCAACCAAGGAGATTAATGAGACAATTACCACTAATCCAGGGGTCAAACCATAAACTGGTTTGGCTACCATCTTTAATTTTTCTAATTAAAAGATTTTTGCCAATATCCCCGCAATCCAAAATGTTTTTCCAAACACTGGAGTGGTGAATCTCTTTTCTGGCTAGCCAAAAGTTTTTATTTTTTAAATATTTTGCACTCATCCATCTAGCCCAAAGAGATTTACCATCCAAGAATTTCCAAAACAATTTAAACTTGCAAACATCAGCAATATCTTTAATATTTCTAATCCCTAATCCACCAAATTTTTTAGGCTTACACACCTTATCCCAAGCAACCTTATGATGCTTGCCTCTCCAAATAAAATTAGAACAGATTTTTTCTATTTTATGAATGACACTAGCAGGGATGCTATGAGATTGCACCCAATACATGATCATAGCAGTGATGACAGTGTGAGTAAGTTGTACCCTACCAGCTAGGGAGAGCAATTTACTAGACCACCCATCAAGCCTACCCTGTATCATATCAATAAGCATAGTACAGTCTTTATCATTAATCCGATTAATGCTTAGAGGAAGGCCAAGGTACTTAACAGGGAGCTTTCCTTCCTTAAAATTCATAAGGTGTAAAATTTCCTCTTTAAATAAAACACCTTTGCTAAAATAGATTTTACTTTTATTAGGGTTAACAGCTAGCCCAGCATATTTTTCCATATTATCTAATATACTAAAAACAGCAATAGCACTCTGCATATCAGCTTTTAAAAACAGGAGCATATCATCTGCATATAATAAGTGAGTAATATGAGGCTTAACCCTATTAATAGGCTTGATGTTCCCCTTAAGCACTTCTATTTCCATTTGAAATGAAAAATATTCCATAATAATAGAGAATAGGTAGGGTGATAGAGGATCACCCTGCCTTATTCCCCTGTTGCCATGAATAAAGCCTTTAGGGGGACCATTAATCATAACAGAGTAAGTAACATTATTAATACACTCCCTGATCAAAGCACAGAAATTCTCATCAAACCCCATTTTCTACATGATGTGTATGATAAATTTTCTATTAATTTTATCAAAGGCTTTGTGAAGGTCAATTTTTATGCACATAAGATTACTATTCTTCATATTGAAATTCCTAATTAACTCATGAGCTAATAGGGTATTTTCAAAAATTAATCTACCAGGAATAAATGCACTCTGGTTTTCAGAAATAATGAACTTAAGAAAGTATTTTAGCCTGTTACAAAGCAAAGAGGAAATAATCTTGTAAATAAAATTGCAACAGGCTATAGGTCTATACTCATCCAGCCCAGAAGGATTTTCAACTTTGGGAATTAACGTAAGAAATGTGTGATTTGTATTCTTCAGAATCTTACCAGAATTGAAAAATTCTGTGACTGAATTACACAAAACAGATTTCAATTCTTCCCAATGGGTTTTATAAAATTTGGCTCCAAAACCATCTGGGCCAGGACTTTTATCATTGTCAGCTTTAAAAATAATATTTTTGATTTCTTCCTGTCTAACAGGAGCTAAAAGAATATCAGAGCTATTGCTGTTAATAATAAACTTAAAGTCAATTTCAGGAAAACTATTAGAATAGCAGGAGGTGTTATATAAAGAGCTAAAATAATTAATAGCCTCTTCTTCTATGGATGAGGCTTCAATAATTATTTTGCCTTTATTATTTATCAGTTTACCAATGTTATTCCTGTTTTTCCTGTTGGACATCCTAGTGTAGAAAAATTTACTAGCTTCATCTCCAGCTGTTAACCAGTTCACCTTGGCTTTCTGCTTTAAATTAACAGAACTAATGTGAAGAGCATTAATCAAATTGGCTTGAGCATTAAAAAAATTCTCAGCCAACTCCTTGTCTGAGCTATTACTATCAAGATCATTTTGCAATCTTTCACAATCATCCCTTATAGAATTGATGTCATTTCTATTTATGATACTATTCCAACTTTTAATACTAGATTTAACCAACTACAAGGTTTTGTTGAATTTGTATTGAGCAGTGCCATAAATATTATTGTTGAAACATTTAGAAACAACACCCTTGTAATCTTTTTCATAGATCCAGCCATTCACAAATCTGAAAGGAAAATTGTCAGCTATCCTATTACCCATGGAAAAAGTTACATGAATAGGTGTGTGATCACTAGTATTTTGAGGTAGGGTGTAGCAATTAACATTAGGAAAGAGGTTAATGAACTCTTGGTTGAAAAGAACCCTATCTAACTTGCAATGAATATTTCTAAATTCTCCTGATTTCCAGGTGAATTTATTGCCAAGAATATGTGGCTCAATTAAACCAGTTTTCATTAAAAAGTTGGCAATTTTTTCCAATTTAGAAAAAGGAATAGGATTACCACCCCTTTTTCAGAATTGTGAAAGACGGAGTTAAAATCACCAATTAACATCCAAGGGCTGCTAATAATATGACTAATCTGCTCAATACAATTTCATAAAAAAGTCTTTCACTTTCAAAGTTAGAAGCATAAATAAAGGTGATTTTGATGATCAGACCACCTTTGTTTTTATGAGTGCAGTGAATATACTGTTGATCAAAAAAAAAACTGATGAGATCCCAAATGATAGGATTATGTAACACCATAATCCTACCATTTCCTCCCATCAGATTATTATTGATAATGCTCCAACTTGAAAGACCTTTAACTTGCAAATCATTGATTCTATCATCACTTAACTTATGCTCAAGTAAACCTATGATACTAGGTTTATGCAAATTCAAAAAGTTGGCAAGGTCAAGTTGCCTTTCAGGGGAATTTAGACCCCTAACATTCCATGCAATAATATCCATAAAAAATAATAAAGAAAAATATAATAGAGATAAAGGATATAAGTCTACAGTGGACCACTGAGCTTCCTGTTGTCCACTTTCACCTCCTTCTGTTTACCATTCTTTTTAAAGCTGGTATTATCATAAGTTTTTAGTTGCTTTTCCCACTTTGTATTCTTGTTTATGTATTTTTGCCTGAACTCATGATCTGTAGCGTCCTCTGTGTCTTCTACTGCTGTAATATCAGAAAGACTTTTAGTCCTGCACTTCTTCTTTTTTTAACTGGTGATGCAGGTTTCGATGGCTTGGGAGCAACCACCGTGTTGACAACTTTCTGGATGCTTTCCTCAGTGACAGAAGAGAGCTTAATGGGTGCTTGACCAGGAGCTAGCAGACTTGAGTCCGTGAAAATAGGATCTACAGCTAATAAATCGCCGCAATCGATTTCTTTACCTTTCAATTTGATTTTTCCTGTATCTGTAAATAAACTTGGGTTCTCCTTTGGGGGGGAGGACTCAATGACCATTGAATTTTTTAGCCCCTCTACAATGTTTTGATTTCTGCTAAAATCTGAGGGCTGTTCCATTTTAACTGAGGGAGTATTTTCAATACCAACCTCAGTTTCATTTGGACCCTTATCAGACTGCAAGTTTTGCATTGAACTTGCTGTCTTTGTGTTTTGCTGCGAAGGGTTAAATTCTGAAAAATATTGAGGCTTAATCAAATGTTGAGACGAGGGCGGATCCGTAGTGCCCACTTCAGTAACATTAGTTTCAGCTGAATCAATATTCATAGCGTTTGAAGCGTGGGTCACCGGTGTGCATGCAGGGATGGAAGTAGATTGAGGAGAAACGTATGAATTAGTTCCAGATTTGATGTGTTCAGAATTAGATTCAAGATTGGCGGGTTTTTCAGAACCCAATCTTGAATCTTGATTGTGAATACAATTATCATAAGAATGCCTAAAACATTTACATGTTTTGCACCTATCTGGAATTAGTTCGTACGTGATCCGTTGAGAGATATGTTCTCCATCATGCATGTACACCGATGCCTCGTTGGGTAGATCGACATCCGCTCTAATCTCAACAAGGATACGGGTGTAACTCAGTTGGGTTTCTTTGGCAGTCTGCTCATCCATTTTCAGAGGAGTGCCAACTAAGCTTGCTATTGCGCTGAACACCTCCTTGTCCCATAATCTAAGGTTTAGTTCAGGGAGACGTATCCATATAGGCATCGTACTAAGCAAATCTCGATCCAAGATTAGTTTCTTGGTCCATCTTTTCAATATTATAAGTTTTCCATTGATGAAATATGGCCCTCCTTGGAGGAGCTTCTCACAGTCTTCATTGTTAGTAAACCTTAATATGAAAAAGCCATTTTCACTTGTGAAAATTTTGAACGAACCTGAAGGATTCCATGTTTGGACTACAAAAGCCCTAAAGTGGTGATATGGTGGGCGTTTGCCAAATACATAGGCAACAACAGACAGCCCCTACTTTCCTTCTGTTCTAATACATGCCTTCTCAGAAACAACAACGATCTTCTCATCAATACCCTCCACAGGAGGAATAAAATCTAAATCAAATTTGGAGTCTTGGCCCCCAGTCTTCACCATTTCCGCCCAAGAAAATGTCTTTAGGTCTTTAGGTAAGGCGTTGTTATTATGCTGCTGCGGATCTTGACCATTACCATTACTATTTCTTGGTTGATTTCTATTTCTTGATTGAAATCTTTCACCATTAGAAGGCAGGAATGGTTTATTGCTCGATTTGGTTGGGTATTCACTTGATTTACCCGCACCTTGCAGAATGTGCGCACTCGATTTACTTGCCCCTTGTCCATGGTGGGCAGATATTTGGGTTTAGAGAAAGATTTAGAATTCTTTCGTTTCACAACCCTTGTAAATCCATCCTCATATACCAAGAAATCTGGAGGAGATTGAAGAAGACTAGAAAAGGGATTGGTGGAGAGAGGGGGAGGTGGAGGGGGGAGGAGAAGAAGAATCCCCCTTTCGATTGGGGTTATTGTCGAAAATAGGATTGAAGAAGGACTTGGCAGCCATGGCTACAGAAATTTCAAGCTTTAGGAAGAAGCACTTTAGCATTGGTTATCAGACAGTTGATATAGGTCCACGGTCATTTTACTTCAAGGACGCTTAATTAACGATGTCAAATTTAATATCAATAGCAATAGCGATAGTAACAATGTCAGATAACTTAATCTTACCATTTTCATAAAAGTAATGATTTGAGACATTGTTAAAATTGAATTAGGTGACCCTTAAGTAACGATTTCATTCAAGGATGAATCCAACTCATAATGACATGAGATGTTATATATTTTGGTGTTAGCTAAATCCTCTCGTCAGTCACCTTGAATGCAAGAAACAATTTTATGTCATAGACACATAAATTTATTATAGGTTCATGAACAACAAAAAATCAACTGCATCATCATGCATTGTTATTTGTTATCTAGCTAGCGTGCATGTAAAAGATATCTATTTCAATGGATATTCATATTGTGTACTATGTTCCGTGAGCACCATTTCTTCCCTTTTCTTTTTTGCATATCACAAGTGCTAGATAGTGATAAGTTCGCTAGCACTGGATTATCATCATTATGTCTCAACATGAACTAAAGGAATCACTAATGATTTATCTGATTGGACTCCTGTTCATTAACTTTAAAAAAGTAAGCATGCTTTTTTATGTAATTTGTTATCAGCAACAAAATCATGCTTTTATATGACTTGTAGTAAACAAAATTATGCTTTTATATGTAACATCAGGTATATTCTATATGTGATTGGACATTTGGACGTTCAATTAAAGGGCAAAAAAGAAGCTATTATATGCTGATAAGGTATCAAATATATTCTATAAAAAACAAATTCATGAACAATATGTCATTGTACAGTGGAAATATCATATCAATAAATAATGACAAGCCAAAGCATCATTATCTCATTGTTAATATATAGCTATTAGTTGTGCTTCATTGTATCATTTGATGGATACATGTGTGAATGTTTACTCTAAGTTTATACATTCAAAATTAATACGTACCAAAAAATAATGTGTCACCGCAAGAGTTAACTAACCGACAACAAAAATAGAAGGCCAGAAATGGAGGAATTTTTAAAATTCTACCATGAAAGAACTACAACAAAGTAATATAGATAATGCTAATACCTCAGGTAAAGAGTTAGATGAACATACTTTGAGCAGCTTGACCAATCAGTCGAGAGTTATGCAAGTGGAAGAAATTGGGATAGATGCATAACCCTCTTATACTGTAAATGAGGAAATAACATTTGTATAACCAATGTTACTAGGAAAAGCAGAATTGATAAAGTTATTTTGTACGTTGAAGCCACAAAGCCATCAAGATGCCCTAAGTAATCTGTAGTGACACCGGTATGTATTGAAGCATAAAACTAAAGTTAGAAAATCAAGAAAAAGCAGAGTGGCATTACAGATAAAACTAAAGCTAGAAAATTAGATATTTACTAGTATGAGATTTTTACCTATAATTACTACCACGTAAGAAGCTGAACTACCAATACATAGATACAGATAAATAATAACACCAAAACAAAAGTACCAATTAAGATAATAAGATGGTTAAACTTAAAAATAAAATTTGGAAGAAATTTGATTTAAAATATAAGATATTTTTAACAAACAAAAATGACTACTTAATTAACACATGGACAATATAAATACATAATCGTTTGTTACCAAATAATTCAGCCGTTGTGGATTCAAAGTTCAAACACCATACCCGATGTTCATTCACACAACTCAAGGTGAAAAAAGTGCAACCACGGATGTTAATACTGATATTTTAGGCTTACTCCTCTTTTTTCCTATTGTTTGCATCATCATCATCATCACTAATGTCGGCTCTTGAAGCGGTAGGTTGGTCAATGTTGGCTCTAGCAGCAGCTAAGAAAGTTGGGTCTGGTTGGGCTTCTTGATTCCGGGGCTCCTTCATCGCCATAAATATATAATATGCAATTAGCACATTAACTGATATAACCGCAAGAAACCCACTTATTTAAGTTTGGGAAGAGGAAGAAAGCTCGCTAGAACTTGTCCAGCGTAAATGTATTTCAAGTCAATATAAAGATGAATATTACAGTGGTGAGTAACAGTTCTAAAACACTGTTCAAAATTGCGGGGGGGAATAACCATCTTAAATTTGAGAATGCCCAAAAAATGCAATGCAATTTCATGAGGAATGGATCACTTGAGAAAGAAAAACACAAAAAAGGGACGCCACGCTTTATATTCTTAAGGGAACATGAACAGATCCGTCGATTGCTGTAGACTTACGGATTTCTGTATGTGATTGTGTGAAAACAAACACTATAGTGTCCATTTGCATGTTTGTATAAGCAATTTAAATAAAATTAGACATGTGAGAGTTTCAGCAGTATTCGAACTAGCACAAAAACCAAATGCAATTGCTATAAATTGTGACAACTGGATATAATTGATTGTATACAAACAATTAACATTCAGCTTTAGGTAGAAATTTATCAAAAATGATTTCTTTTGGATATTATCTTAAAGCAACCTTGGTGGTGTTGTAGGATTTACTCGGAAACATCTGATAGTTAAATCTGTATATTATCGAAACGGGAGTAATCCACACAGCAATTGATATAAAGAAAAACTTCTCTATGGCTCCTACCATTGCTGTGTTATGCAAAAATTGCTTTGATACCAAACTGTTGGGGTTTTGTACACAACGGAAGTTTGATAAAACGCCAAGAAAAATAGGATCTTTATCACCCAATCACTTGAAGATGAATGTGATTGAAAAAATAAACAACACCACAAAAATATCGAAAATATGAGCACACGATATTCCACCCAACCACCCTCTTTATTGATTCACCAATAAAAATTATTTACAATCGATCTCAACTGTCGTTACTAACAATTACAACTTGAACCAATAACCTTATTGAGAAATTGGTAGAGAATATCTAATGGCTAAAAATTTGAGGAGAAAGATAATGAAGAATAATGAAAAAATTTCGACACCTAATGAAGATGTTAGCTAGGTTTTTTATAGATTGAATTGCTTCATATCCTAGTAAATTTGGTATCCAAATTATCTTCATATATATCATAAATTTATTTGGATAAGCACCAAATAATCCTTGCCTTAATTATCCTACAAATATAGCAATCAATATCTCTCCAAAAAATCTAGCAACAAATCTCTCCATAAAATCTAGCAACAAATCTCTCCACAAAATATGTAAGATTATTTGTTGCCCAAAATTGTGATTTGTGTATCACCAATTTCGACACTCCACCTTAATACCAAATCACAACATCTCCTCAAAACCAGCCAACTTAGCTCTTAATTTCAACCTTCTTTTCTCAATTAATATCATTACAAACCTCCACCATCACCCACTAATGATGCACCTCCCTCATCCGTGCACCACGCCAATAGCGATCTTCAAAAGCGTTTGTAATACCACAAAAACCTCCATCTCGTCTTTGTGGATTTCACAACTCGACATCCGTCTTCCGCTTGACATGATCTCTTCATCTCCGGAATCCCTTAAGCATCCCCAACATCGAGACCCTTGTCGATACCATGATTCTCCACCTTAGGACCATCAGCGGTGACCATATTAACCTCTCTACCTTGCTGTGGACTAGGTTCTTCAACCGTCACCCGCCTTCCACTGTTGACTGCCAAACCGACCAAACAATATAGGTTTCCCTCCTCCAAAACTCCTCGCATCATCACACAACCACCCTTCTTCACTCTCAAAACTCCACCTCGAGTTTCATAAGTGCAACCGCGGTGATTTAACTGACCGAGAGATATGAGGTTATGCGAACAAGTGGGTATGTTCCTCGCACCGGCCACTTCTCTCACCACTCCATCATACATCCGAAACCTAACAGCTCCAACTCCACAAATGGGTAGTAGCTCTACTCCATTGGCCATCTTTATCATGCCAACACTCTTCTCATATGAAGAAAAACTTTTCACATCACAACTGGCTCCTAGATCCATCTTCCAAGGCTCCACAACACTAAAATAGGACAACACATGAAGAATCGCTTTCGGTACCTTCAGCAAAGCCTACTTGTGCCAAATCACTATTATTATCACCCTGCGCCTTCTTCTTCTTCATCTTCATATCTCGTATATATGAATAACAATCATTGCGCTTGTGGCCTTTCTTATCACAATAATGACAAATGATAGCACCTTTATCATTAAACCTTTCTTCTTCCTTCTTATATCTTTCCCCAAGTCCCTTGCTACTATCGCCTCAGTTTGAACCGATTTCAAATCTGACCCTTTTCTACTTAGGTCCTCATTCAAAAGACTGCTTCGAACCATTTCTAAAGAGATAGTTCCATTAGCATTGGAAAAACTCAATGAAACAACCAAAGTCTCCCAACTTTCTGAAAGAGAACTCATCAACAAAAGAGCCTGCAACTCATCATCAAAATTGACCTTCATGTTTGCCAATTGATTGATGACATCCTGAAACTCGTTCAAATGCTTTGCAACAGACTTCTCCTTATCCAATCGAAGTTGCACCAACTTTTAAACCAGAAAAGTCTTACTTGTAGCACTCCTCGACTAATACAAAGATAGTAATTTGTCGCACATCGCCTTCGCGGATTCACAACTAGCCACATGGTGGAATACAGAATCATCCAAATATTGGTGAATCAACGCAATCGCCTTTTTGTCCATTTTCTTCCACTTTCCCTCATCCATTTTCGAGGGCTTCACCCCATCTCCATCAATGGGATCATGCAAACCATTGAGGTATAGAATGCCCTCCATCTTCGGGCTCCATATACCCCATTCTTCCCACTTCAAATAGCCATCTTCGAAAACGTCATCATCTCCGATATCTCCAATTTTCAATCCAACAAACACTCCAAGCTATGCGGTGATCTGGCTCTGATACCAAACTTGCTCTGATATCAAACTGTTGGGGTTTTGTGCGTAGCAGAAGTTTGACAAAACGCCAAGAAAAATAGGATCTTTATCACCTAATCACTTGAAGATGAATGTGATTGAAAAAATAAACAACACCACAAAAATATCGGAAATATGAGCACACGATATTCCACCCAACCACCGTCTTTATTAATTCACCAATAAAAATTGTTTACAGTCGATCTCAACTATCGTTACAAACAATTACAACTTCAACTAATAATCTTATTGAGAAATAGGTAGAGAATATCTAATGCCTAAAAATTTGAGGACAAAGACAATGAAGAATAATGGAAAATTTTCCACACCTAATGAAGATGTTAGCTAGGCTTTTTATAGAGTGAATTGTTTCATGCCCAAGTAAATTTGACATCCAAATTATCTTCATATATGCCATAAATTTATTTGAATAAGCACCAAATAATCCTTGCCTTAATTATCCCACAAATATACAACAACCAATATCTCTCCATAAAATCTAGCAACAAATCACTCCATAAAATATGTAAGATTATTTGTTGCCCAAATTTGTGATTTACGTATCACCAATTTCAACATGCTGGTCCTTGTACAGATTGAGAAACAAAAAAAAATATGCATAATATTTCTTTTGCATAATAAAGTAAATTAAATATCTTCGGCCTAATGCTGTACATATATGTGTGTACATCTCTATCCTATACTTGCAAAGTAACCGATTGTATAAGATTCACCAATGTGACGTAGTCTAATCAGTCGTTAATGTTACGTTATTACTCGTTTCAGTTTGTGCATCATATCACATCTCTATATCATGTGTATCATGACTGATATGTATAATTGTAAATCTTTTCACATGCATTCAAATTAAGCTTGCATTTGTTCTTCATGAGAGGGGGGGTGTTTTCATGCTTTTACTGTTTGATTAAGAACTTGGTACATAAATTATATTTTCCTTTCATCTACCTTGCAAAACATGATATACAGCCAAGAAAATCTAAATAGAAACAAAATTCTTGAAGATCCATAACCTAAACAACAATGTTGTTTATAGAAAACTATTTATTGCCAAAGATATAAATATATTGCCTTCCCAATAAGTTGGAGACAATGGATAATCTAATCACACACGTTATTCATTATGGAAAAGCCCTGAATATTTTGACCTGAGGCAAGTTCAAAAATAATGTTCTATTATATATATATATATATATATATATATATATATAGTACTAGACTAAAATTTGTGTTTATTTAACTTAAAAATTGAAATTGCCAACATCATAGATTATATTTCCTTTTAATAAATAAAATATCAACAGATAAAGTATGCAACAAGTACAGCGAATGTGAATCTAATTTTGTTCACAAAATCTAAGATACTATCCGTACAACAAATCTAAACCACCAAGCTAGGAACTAGACACTCATGATATTAAAACTATACACTAATAGATCAGAAACCCCTATACCATCACATTGAACCTCTGAAACAAAGCATAAGATATCTGGAAAAAGAACATGAGTTTATTAATGTTCAAGTATGTCTTTAACTAGCAACACAATAACTTAACATTAACAACCCATCCCAAAGAAGAAGAAAAGGACAATGCAAGTAATGTACAGGATATACATTTTCTCACAGAAAATAATAATCAAATGATATTTAGGGATTCAGATATAAATATTAATTGCATAAAGACAATATAGAAATTACCCAATAACTTATGGAATTTAGTCGTTTATTTTGAAGAGAATTGACGCGGTCGCTGCTGGTGGAGAGAATCGTGATAGTTGCTTGGGGTGAACTGGCGTGGCCGATTTGTTGCAGATTGCTAGTATGAGCGAAGGCGGAATCGATGATAGTTACTGGCGAAGCGAATAGAAGCGATGCAGTGATAGCGGCTAACGGTTATTGAAATCAATAGAATTGTTATGGTGATGGGAATCCATGTGAGAAGCAAATCAACGCGGTGAGGCGGTGAATCAATGCATTAATTTAGGGAATCGATTTGAGATGGAAAAGAAATGTGAAGGGAAAGGGGGAGACGAAGGAAAAGGGAAGATTCTATTTTTCATGGCCTTTTTTCTACTAAGTGATAATATACAGCCTTTATTTGGGATCCCGCACCTCTAAAGAGTTGGTAGCGGACTCATCATTTTTATAGCTCAATTCATAGTGAATTTGTTTTACCAAATCAATTTATATAGCACTCTACTTACAAGGCTATAATATAATGCTATATAAACTATATTTTCTTGTAGTGAATGCTTGCCAAGTATGAAAGTATTTACAGTAACTATCCAATCCCCTTATTTATTTGTATTTTCATGTTATTGATATTTTTTGAACCAGTTTGAGAGTTCTTGAGATGCAGATGATGCCATTCGTGGACGCGATGACTATAAATTTGATGGAAACCGATTAAGGGTACATGTAAAGATGTTTTTTGGACTGTTGTTCTATTAATTATAATCCTCTTTTGGTTTGCAGTAATAATATCCTTTCTTATATGTTGAACTTGCTCATGGTGGTAGAGAACAATTTTCATCATATAGACGAGATACCAGAGATAGCAGGGATAACAGGGATAGTAGAGATAGCAGGGATAATAGCTATAGAGGTAGTGGAGGTGGAAAGTTTCCTCCACCTCATAAATCTGAATATCGAGGTACACAAGTAGCATTTTAACAGATTTTGGTTCGTTCTTCGTATAATATCCCACATATTGGGAAAATTGCGAAGCAACAATGTTCTTAATCTTGCACAAGTGACCCCACAGCCTTTAGTTTTGTGATTTAACAGGCGTGATCAGCAATACATAATGTGATTTAATGGATTAGTCACAAAAAAAAATTATTTTACCTATATTACACTTGGATGGCTTGTATATTCTGACAAATCATATGAGTATGGCTAAGTGCAAGCTGCTTAACGTATATTACGCTTTGTGAAATAAAATTACTATTATCATTCAAATGTCCTTTTTATTGCTACATGTATTGTTTTTTTAAAGGAAAAATAAAAAATAAAAGGAGCTCTATCTTTATAGCTCTTCAATTCTCAAGCACTTTTCTATTTGTGTATTCCCATTTTACTTTATATAAAAATAAGGGGGAAAAACAGATTCTATTCAAGAAGATATTGAACGTCTATGTACAAAATCATTGCATGACAAAATAAGATATCAAGACTATTGGCGTTTTCTCTGCTTAGAGCCTTGCTTGCTGCTACTGCTTTTTTTTCAAAGGTGAAAAAACTGGAGCTACGGATGCTTATAATGATAAAACAGCGCCATCTTTAATCTCATCACAAGTATTCTCACCTCTTCCTTCTGTAACTGTACTATCATCGCCTTCATTCCTAAGCGTCATATTCCTTAACTGATCCTCCAAAACCTGTAACACCCCTAATTTTTAATGACATTAAAGAGAATAAATTAAATAATAATTAATTTAATATTCAAAATTAGAGGGAACGGACTGCACCATTACATCCGTCTCGAAATTCTGGTCAAGATAGATATTTGGTTTGCGTAAAACGGATACTGTATGAAGAAGTATGAGGGTTTTAAGTTTGTATACGCACAAAAAAATTATATGTATACGTATGAGTCAGAAGTGAGTCAGAGGTGAGTTAGCATTTTATCCTGAAGGTTCAAAATTCAAAAAATTCCTCTGAGTGGCAAAATTCCCGCTCTAGGGGGTCTACCCCCCTAGAGGGGTGTCGACCCAGGGGTCGACCCACCCACAGGGGTGTCGACACCCCTAGGGATGAGGTGGCCTAGTCAGTTTCTACAGCTATATATATGTGTCATATCCTCCTATTTTCTGCATTGGAAATTATGGAGGCCATATGTTGCTGGAGTGCGAACTGAACCGTTTTCTACAACAACATACTTTGCAAATCAAATTCAGAATTCTAGATCCATTCTTTCTCAATTCTCTGAACTTAATGCTGTGAGTTTCTAGATTACTTTTAGGTTTAGATAAATAAAAGTATACTTTGAAAGACTATGGATTGGATATGTTGCAAAGTACGATTCTGTGTTAATGTGAAATTCTATACTATGTCATGACAGATCTATTTCCTAGATCTAATAAAATTGTGGTGATTGGATTATGTTACTTATGTGGATCTTGACTTGTAACCATGTTATGGTGGATATACATCTATTAATTCGGACAATTGTGACATTACATGGATCTAGATCTTTATGTTAATCACCTTTCACCTGTCATATTGTGATACATTGAGATATGTTGTAAACTTGACATGTGAATCCACCTTTTGATCTAGACATGTTACTATGTCACCCTAACTATGCTAGATCTAAGTAATTGGACACCTAATGTTTAATCTAGATCTCATTATGCTTGCTTGAACATCATAGTGATTGCCACAAGTTACCAGTTTGATGTCCACTTTATTATGATGTTAATCACATGTCCATTCACTTTGTTATTATGCCAGTTTATGTTCATGCTTATGCCAAGACATGTTGAAACTATCATCCTTGTCATATTCCCTTCTTGTTGTTATAGCTTGGCTACTTTATAGCCTAGATGTTGCAAAAATACGTAAGAATACGTTAGAGAGGAAACGGGGAGAAAAAGGGTTATAATTGGCATGATTTACGTAATGTTTATATGAAATGGGACATGTAATTCAAATGGGGAAAACATAGAAATAGTTACCTATAATGACATAGGTAGATTTGTATTAATTTGGAATGTTTAGTAATTTACATCTAGGAATTGCAAATTGTACTTATGACACGAGGTTATGTTACATTAGTGGTGGAAGTCTTCCCGGACCCGACCAGCATATCCAGCAGCCACTAATGTTGAACATAATGTGGGAGGTCTAAGTACGCAAATACGAATCGGGCTAAGACACTAGGTTAGGCCTAACTGCGGATAAAGACTGCCCAGACCCGACCGGCATATCCAGCATCCACACGTTGTAGGCCTAATGTGGGAGGTCTATCCCATTATAACCATAATTGGACATGGTAATGAATGGACTACTTAACCTAGTTTAATATGACTATGAACTTAAGTTAGGGTTTAAGTAAAATTGGATGGGTAGTGGGTGGGCAATATTTACATATAGGCCCACGAACTTAGCCCAATAAGATTATGTAATTAAAGACACCTAGTGGTATACATAACCAGTAGATAATGTAATGAAGTTATGTAATTAAAGACACCCTTTAGGGTAAGCATAACTAATATAGGGCTATGTAACTAAAGAAACCTAAGGGTATACATAGTCAGTGGAAAACCTAGTGGGGATACAAGACAAGGGGGAGCTTGTATCATATTGTGTGGGACCCGTTTCAGTTAGTAACACGGAGTTAGTATCAAGTAAAGACCTCCGTACTAGGCGGAGAAGGGGCACGCTTACTGATTTATTGTAAGAAATCCAAATGAGATGGATGGTGTGGGCGGCGCAAACCAACCAGGGACATGTGCGTGCATAGGCCGGCCAGATGGGGCTAAGACGACCGTGACACCAGTAAATATGGTTGTGCTCACCTTGGGTTGCCACTTTAGGAAGTGATACCTCCTACGGTGGGGCCAGCACAGGATATCTACGGAGTAGGGAGCCGATCGATTAGGGTAGTGGTTAGGGTACACCCGGACGTATGCCCTAAGTCTACCAACTTATAGTGGAAGGGGCCATATCATTTTAGTTATACTAGTGATAGCGCAGAGTAATAATTAGTGAAGCACATATAACTTGTCATGTCTGCCTTGTCACACCTGCCATTTATGTAAAGATCTCTCTTATCCACTTTATATGCCTACCATGTTACTTTTATTTATTTACTGGCTAAAAGTAACTAGACTCGCCTGACTTTATGTCTAACCCATTTTGTTTCTCCTTCTTTCTCCCCCCCCCCCAAACCAGGTCCTCAGAGAGGAAACACACAGGCTTGACCGTGATTCTGCTTATTTTGCTAGAGCTGCTAATATGTACGGATAAAGCTCCTATCCTTGTTGCTATGGCTATATTTTGTTCTTGGGGAATTTTCTTTCTTTTATGTACTATGATATTTCTGAAGTACAAGGTAGTGCTTTTTGTGTTGTAATGGGTTTTTATATTTCAGGCAAGTGATGTTTCGGACCACGTTATCTTATGATTAATAAAGTTGTTTATTTCCCCTGTAAAAAATTTATATTTGTCTTGTAATATTTTGAATCTGTTTACCTATAACGCTTCATGAAACTTAATGCATTCCCTTTATGATTGACATTAATGGACGTGGGGTGTCACACTTAGTATCAGAGCTTAAGGTTACCAGATTAGATAAAAGTTTTTGAAAAATATTTTCAAAAAGTTTTTTTTTTTCAAAAGGAAAAGTATGTTTTGAAAATATTTCCCTAAGGAGCCATATGTAATATCCTTCGGTCCTTTATCTAAATTTCTTCCTTTTTCCTTTTTCAGCATGTCTAGGGAACAAAACATCCCTAATCTCCCAGAGGGCGTCACAATACCCGGATGGTTCCGTAGGTATTTAGAGGCCATGGTGCCTGCCGAGGGCTAAAGAGACGTTCCTCCCCCAACTGCACCAGTCATTCCTCTTCCTCCCTCTCCAAGGGTAGATAACTTTGCCAAGAGTTGCAAGGACTTCTGTGCTATGGGAGGGAAGCCATCCATGGGAATTAGACATTCGTAGAAGCTAAGAATTGACTTAAGGACCGAGGACTTATTCATAATCTTTGAGTGGAGGACCGAAGAAAGATTCAGTTAGCTACTTGGCTGTTAAAGGACGAAGCCTCATTTTGGTGGGAAGTCACCCAAGCTGCACGTCCGGTGGAAACTTAGGAAGATTTTAGATAGAGATTCGAAATGAAATTTCTTTCCCAAGCTAAGAGGAGCATACAGATGGAGAGGTTCTTAACACATAAACAAGGAAATATGTCGATAAAGGAGTATATGAACAAGTTCAACCAACAGGCAAGGTTCGGGTTAGAGTTGGTGGACACACCACACAAAAAGTCTTTGCGATTTGCTAAAGGGCTGAATGAACCCCTTCGCGGGTTAGCCATGTCCCATATTCCAATGGGGGCCACTTTTGAAAGACTTGTTGACATGGCCCTAATAATGCATGAGGAAGACAAGGGAGAGAAGAAGGAAGCAAGGACTGAGGGGGCATCGTAGAATAAGAAGGTGTGGCCCAAGAAGGGGTAGCAACAACAGCAATGACAACAGCAACAACCGAAGAAAGGAGGGAAAGATAACAAAGGCAGGGATAAGAGAAAATTTCACAATTGTGGAGAGTAGGGCCACTTGATCAAGGACGGTAAGAGAAGGAAGGCCAATTGCTTTAATTATGGAGATATCGGACAATTCACTAAAGAGTGCCCAAAGAAACAGGGATCGCAGGGACAAGGTCCAAGAGCAGGAACTTCAGAAGGACAGGTGCATGCTCTCGCGTTCAGTGCTCTTGAAAGAGGTTAGAAAAATTTCTGTAGAAAGTTTAGTTTCTCTTTCAAACCATTCAGTTAAAACACTTTTTGATTCTGGTGCTTCACACTCGTTTATATTTAGTTCTGTGGTTGAATCTCTGCACTTAATTACTAGTATGGTAGTAGATCCCATAGTTGTTTCAAACCCCATTGGTGGTTCGGCTCATTTATCGATGACTTGTCAGGGTTTGAAAATTTCTGTGTTAGGCGTCGAATTTGAATGTGACGCATATGTGCTCGGGTTTATTGGCTATGGGTTGATTCTAGGAATGGATTGGCTTAACACGTATGGGGCCATTTTGGATTGTGAGAGGAGGGTTGTTAGACTCCTGACTTATCACAGGAAGACCCTCAAAGTTTCTTGTGACCCCCAAGGGTCTATTATGCTTAGCTTCCTAGAGTCTCTAGATGCATCCATGGATGATTTGCAATCTATTCCAGTGGTTCGAGATTATTCTGATGTTTTTGCTGAGGTAAGGGTTTACCCCCAAGGCGCGAGATTGACTTCCGCATGTATCTGGTGGACAATGCAAAGCCTATTGCAATACCAGTGCTCCATCGCTCTAAGGGAGAGGAGGGAGCTTAGTAAGCAAGTAGGGGAGCTACTTGAGTAAGGTTTTATCAGACGAAGCATATCTGGTTGGGGTGCTCCAGTTGTATTCGCAACTAAAGGGAATGGTTCGCTTCGTTTGTGTGTTGACTATAGAGAGTTGAACAAGCTTACCAAGAAGAGTAGGCACCCGATTCCGAGGATTGATGATTTATTTGATTAGCTCGTTTGTGCCTCGGTGTTTTCTCGGTTGGACTTGGCTACGAGGTTCCATTAGTTGAGGGTGGCTGAGGACAACATAGATAAGACTGCTTTAAGAACTCCGGACAGTTTCTTTGAATGGCTAGTTATGCCTTTTGGGTTGACGAATGCACCCACCTATTTTGTTGGTTTGATGAGTAGGGTGTTTCGGGAGTTCCTAAACAAATATGTTGGAGTCTTTTTCGATGATATTTTGATTTTCTACAAGAATGAAGAAGAGCATGCCCATCATTTGAGAGAAGTTTTGAAAACTCTCCGTGACCATCAGCTAAAGGCAAAGTTCTCCAAATGCCATTTTTGGAGAAAGGAGGTAAGATTCTTGGGGCATGTGGTCTCCAAAGAAGGGATAGCTGTAGATCCCGTGAAGGTGGTTACAGTACAAGATTGGCAGATTCCTAAAAATGCAACCGAGGTAAGAAGCTTTCTTGGGTTGACAGGTTACTATAGAAAGTTCATTAAGGACTTCGCGAAGATATCAACCCCTCTCACCAAGCTAACAAAGAAGAATTTGGCATTTTCACAGGACATAGACTGTGACGTTGCTTTCCAATGACTGAAGAGGGCTCTAATAACAGCCCTAGTTTTGACCTTGCCTGATGGAAGTAAAGTGTTTACTGTTTACACCGATGTGTGCGGTACAGGGCTTGTGTGGTTCTGATGCAAGAAGGGAAAGTAATATGTTATAGGGGTAGACAGTTGAGAGTTAATGAGAAGAACTACCCCCACCATGATCTAGAGCTAGCTTCCATAGTGTTCGCGTTAAATACGTGGCGTCATTATTTACTTAGAGAGAGGTTCGAGTTATACACCGATCATAAATCTCTCAAGAACTATTCTCACAGAAGGATCTCAACTTAAGGCAACAACGGTGGACAGAGTTCTTAGCTTCATATGATTTTGAGATTGCTTATACCCTAGGCAAGGGTAATGTGGTGGCAGACGAACTAAGTAGGCAGAGGATGGCCCTGAGTCCTCTATTTGTAGAAAGAAAGAGCTTGGAGTTCATATCAGCTTTTGATTTTAGACCCTCCATCGAGGTGTTACCTTTATTTGCATCATTGGAGATACGATGTAAAAACCCGGAAAATCAGAACCAATTTAAAATTTTTAATTTGGCAATTTTAATGAATTTTGAATATTTTATATGAATTATTTTAAATAATAATGACAAGAAATTTATTTTGCATAGAATTAGAACGTATATATTTATTTGAATTGATGTTGGAATATAAATATTTATTTTAATTTTAAAAGGAGTTAGGAATAGCGCGGCAGTTTGGAAATTCAACTTCGAACTTTGACTGAATGTACATGATTCAAAATAAATCGGATTTTAGTGAAACCAAAAATATTTAAATCTTTTTAAGAATATCTTTCTAACGAATCTGAAAAATTAAAATTTCATAGCGGGAATCAAAAATTATGGCCAGTTGAATATTCAAAATGGTCGCTATAGAATATATATAGCCCGTAAAAATAGACATTTTGCAAACGACCTCCATTTTCAACAAAACCATTTTTGTTGGATCCGTAATGTCAATTTATTGCTAGATTCCAATTTCCATAATTTTTGGAATTAATATGTGAACGTAGCAAAGGAAAATGCGTTTGGTAATTTCAGTTTGAATTGGATCGACCAGAAAAAGTCCATTTTTCAAACGGTCTCCAAATTCAAAAAAATTAGTTTTGTTAGGACTGTATTGTCAATACGAAGCTAGATATAATTTTTTTGGAATTTTTGGAATCAGTATGTGACCCCGGCAAATTAAAATGTACGTTCAAATCCAAAATTGAATGTTTTATATTTTAATTTGAAGAATAATTGACTGAAATAGTCGAATGGGCTTACGAAATATATTCCATTGTGTTCAGAATGGGGGTATTTAGCTAGGGACGACAGTCGTTGGGTTTGAATTGGAGTTCGTATGGAGTAAGGGGTATTTTTGGATTTAAAGAATTAAAAATAAATATAAAAATCCATTGGCCAATAGGATACAGCGTTGACCGAAATCACTATCGCTCAAACCCTCATCCCTCTCAAAATGAACGGCGGCTGGAGCAAATTCCATCTCCCCTCGATTCCGTCCGATTCTCTCAACAAAATCCATTGCTTCTTTAGGGAAATTTGTAGAGACTTCTCCAATCTACAAATCCATGCTTGTTCGGTAATTTATCATCGAGTATTCCTCTCGAATCACCGCCGTGAACTTCCGTCGTTCAAGCCTCCGTACCACCACCGTGCTGCGCTCGAGTTCACCGCAGTTCAGGGAGGGTGGCTCGCCTTCTGAAGCTCTTCGATGTGGTATACTCTGATCGGCTCCAAGCTTCAACGATTGGAAGTTAAATCGAAACCCTAGTTTGAACAAATCTGAAAGGTATACGGCTTTGGTGAATTAAACTGATTTCAACAGTTTAAAAGCGTCGCAAATTCATGTTTGGTTATAAAAATCGTATCTTTATCATACGATAACCAAATTCGATGAAACATGAGACATTGGACTCGTGTGGACGTCTTCTACATTTTAGAAGAGACCGTAGAATTTTTGGAGCTTCCTGCAATTTTTGGAGGAGTGGAACCCAATGTGAGATTTCTTAATCTAAATTTGAATGGAATAGCGATGTATAAATTATATAATCGATGTATAAGTTATATAAGCATTGTATACCTCATGTATAAGCGTTATATAAATTATATGTGCAATGTATAAGTTATATATACATTGTAAAAATCATATGTGTGTTGAATGAAGGTGAAATGAAATTGAAATATATTTATATACGTGTGTATATATATATAAATATGTGTGTGTGTGTGTATATATATACTCCCCTCGTCCACAAACCATGGATGATATATATTGGTTGTGATTGTTTGGATTTTGGTTGACGTGAAATTGGGTTGATAAATGTGAATGGTTGATATGGTTGTTTGTGGTTGTTGGAATGAAACAATTGTTTATGGAAAAATTCAATATGATATGAAAATGATCGAAATGATCAGATCATTAGGATAAGCCCCTTAGGGAACGCCGCGAGGCCTAAGGTAGTGCGAGGAGCTGTACTCGGGACGGTGCTGCTTTTAAACACCCTACCGTTATGCTGCCGAAATTTTCTAAAATATTCATGTGTTTGAATTTTATTCATGTATTGAAAAATACTCATGTTTGAAATAAATTGTTTTAACAATAAAAGTCACATTTTTATTATATATATGAATGGCTAAAAATACACATGTTTGAAATAAATTGTTTTAACAATAAAAATAACATTTTTATTATATATATGAATCGCTAAAAATATTCATGTTTGAAATAAATTGTTTTAACAATAAAAATCACATTTTATTATATATATGAATCACTAAAAATATTCATGTGTTGAAATAAATATTTGTTGGCTAAAAATATTATTTTTACCACGTATATGAAATGAAAATGGTTTGGAAATCGAAGAATGGATTATATTTTTATATATATATATATAATTAAAATAAAACGAATAACAACGCTGTAGTTCGTGTTTTGGAATCGTGATTTTAAATGATTATACCGAGATCGACCATCGGATTTTCCCGAAACCTAAACCGTTGGGTTCGCTTTGAAAATATCTTTCCAATGATATCAAATTTGTAAAGATCCAATGGTTAGATTGTGTGAAATGTTTAATTCAAATCTGCAGGAAAATAGCGCCAGAATGAATTTATATATATATATATACATATATATATATATATATGTATATATATATATAATTAAAATAAAACGAATAACGACGTTGTATTTCGTGTTTTGAAATCGTAACTTTAAACGATTGTACCGGGAGATCCGACCGTCAGATTTTCCCAAAATTGGAACCGTTGGGTCCGCTTTGAAAAGATCTTTCCAACGATATAAAATTTGTAAAGATCCAACGTTTTGATTTTCAGATATGTGCAAATCAAATCTAAAGAAAAACAGCGTCATGGCGCGTTATGGCCTGAAACATCGTTTAAATAAATGGGCTATTTTTAAATAAATAAAAATAGTGATAAATTGTTATAAAATATTATAAACGATATGGAATGGAAATAAACCGAATTTACTCGGTTTATTGGATATTTGATGGTTGAATGTCACGAAAATTATATTAATGAACTGAATTATGGATGTCAAATAATGTAACCATGGAAAGAATTGATTTAAAATTCTGAATATATGTGAATTATTTGAAGAGGCCGAGTTAATTCTCATTTCAAATAATTGGTCGATGATTAGATGTTGAAGATATGAAGACGGTGCAAGACCGATGATCTTCACATCGAATGGATGGCTACTGATGCCTTTGATGGGAGTTGCTGCCCTGAAGGGGTTACAGTGGTGGTTGTCCGGACGTACTTGTTGATCGTTCGGATGTGCGAGGGCCTCTCTCCTGTATTGGACATATGGGACGAGGAATAAGGTGCCTCCGGTTTCGTTCAGACCCAGAACGGTCTTGTAAATGGATGTGTGTCTGACGTTGTAGCTTGACAACGTGGCATGCTAAGATGCAGTGATCAAGGCTTTTGTTGAAAAGAAAAGTCTTGTGGTTGATGATCAAAACACGACTTTAATATAGCATAGCTTTGTATATAGCGTTAATTCGCGAGCCTCACACCCCGGTATGAACCAGAAACGGGAGAGGACCTCAAGGAGGACATGCATTTCCTTCTAGCCAGGAGTGGTGTCTGGGTTTTGCATGCCTGGACGTTTTACTTATGTGGATGATGGATAGCGAGGCGCCTCGGTTATATCGGTCTCTGCGGAGTCGATGGATGGTTTGGTCGATATATGACCAGTTTATGCCTCATAGGGCGGGGAAGCACAGTGTTCATGCATTTTAATCCACTCCGTGTGGACCGGCCCTGATGATCCAAGGGCCCACCTGTGTATGGGTCCTGAGACATAGGCTAGATTGTCTCAAAGCGGTAAGGACGATCCCTTGCCTTGGTTCATGACGGAAATCCAATTTCCAAATATGACATCGTGCGGTTTTGATTGTAAACCTATATATGGCGACATGATATTTGGTACCCATGTCGTCTATGATTGATACTTATGATTGAAATTGTTTTTGAAACATATAAACACTAGTAATAATATCAAATGCTTTTGTTTTATACGTGTCAAGCATATTTTGGCCATTATAAGGTAAAACTCTATACTCCGGCTTGCGTTGCATTGTGTAATGGGACTTCAGTTTTATAATGGCTTCATTTTTGTAAAAAGCATTGTGATGTTTAAATGATTTACTTGTTTTAAACATTGGCAATCCAATGGAGTAAACCCATTCCGTTTTAGCGGTGTGGTCTTGTGATTGGCCTTATTTTAAATAAGTTAAGTAGGTTTCTCATACCAGTCCCATGACTGACTCGTAGTTTGTTTCACTTACAAACTCGGGTGCCCTATTTTCTACATGGGCAGTTTTGTATTCAGGTTTTAGCAGGCTCTTCTTGATAGCTATGGAGCTGAATATGGATTCTATCACTTCTATTATGTTGTTTAGCTCTTGTTATGCATATTATGTTTGATTCTGCTATAGACATTTTATATAAAGATGAAACTGTATTTTGTACTAAGTATGATCCTGTTATATTGTGTAACTCTGATGATTATTATTGCAGTATAATTTGATGTACATTATCTGGTGTAATTATATATTTATGTTCTGCTGTCATTTTTTTATGTGTTATATTCCATAGATTACCCTTGCCACCGTGGAACGGGGGTTTGGGGTCATCACACACTACTGACTCTTGTGGATCAGATAGGAGCTTCGCAACAAGGTGACCCATAGATTCTAGACATCATGGATAAGCTCAAAAGAGGTGAGACTTCTAGTCACCTCAGTAGATATGCCCTAGATGAAAAGGGTTGGTTGCGACGAGATGGAAGGCTCATTGTTCCTCAAACTGGAAGCTTAATAAAGGCAATCTTAGAAGAAGCCCATCATTCTAAGATGACCATTCATCCAGGCAGGAATAAGATGTACAGGGACATGAAGAGGGTTTTCTTTTGGGTTGGGATGAATAAAGATGTCGAATTTGTTTCTTAATGTTTAGTTTGCCAACAAGTTAAAGCTGAACAAAAGAAGTTCGGTGGTTTACTTCATCCTTTGGAGGTTTCTCAGCGGAAATGGGAGAGCGTATCTATGGATTTCATAGATGGTTTTCCTAGATCGAAGAAAGGCAACAACAGTATCTGGGTTGTGGTGGATAGACTCACTAAGGGCGCTCACTTTATTCCAACTAAGAGTAAGTGGACGACATCGTGGTTGGCAGCAGTTTATGTTCGTAAGATAGTTCGTCTTCATGGAGTACCTTCCAGCATCGTGAGCGATCGTGACCCTGTCTTTACCAGCGAATTTTGGAGGAGCTTGCAAGAAGCATTAGATACACAGTTGTGTTTGAGCAGCGCTTATCATCCTCAAACCGATGGACAGACGGAGAGGGTGAACATGATTCTTGAAGATCTTTTGAGGCTGTGTATTCTAGACTTCGGAGGGACTTAGGAAGAGCATCTTCCTTTAGTAGAGTTTGCCTATAATAATAGTTATCAAGCTAGCATCGGCATGGCACCCTTCGAAGCATTGTACGGATGACCATATAGATCACCAACTTGTTGGTGGGAATCTACAAAAATATTATTGCTTAGATCAGATATGGTTAGGGAAACGTCCAAAAAGATTGACCTTACTCGACGGCGGATGAAGATGGCTCAAGATAGGCAGAAGTCCTATGCAGACAAGATAAGAACTGACATTGAATTCGAAGTGGGAGACTTATTTTTTTATCGAAGTATCACCTCTAAGGAATGTGGTTCGCTTCGGAGCAATAGGGAAGTTGGCACCTAGGTTTGTGGGACCATTTCCCATAACCGAGCGGATTGGCCAAATGGCCTACATAGTAAAGCTCCCAGAAAATCTATCCGGTGTTCAAGAAGTTTTCCATGTCTCTCATCTGCGTAAGTGCCTGCATGACACTGCAGAAGTTGTTGAGCCAAGTATATTGGAAGAAGTGGAGATAGAACGGGAGGCGATAGTCAGACGAGTCCCTACCCGTATCCTTGGGTCAGAAGTTAAAAAGCTACACAATAAAGAGATCGAGTTGCTAAAGGTTCAATGGGGAGATAGCCCAGAGGAGGCGACTTGGGAGACCGAAGACAAGATCCGTGCTTCATACCCTTTTCTTTTTGAGGGTATGTTCTTAACTCCTTTTCCAAAGTTTTATCATGCTTCTTTCTATCATGTGAGAATATCTTATCCATAGTATTTTCTACCTTTATATAGGAATCCTATGGGTGTAAACATGTGTTTGAAACATGTTAGGTTTGATGGATGCAAGTGGATGTAAGTGTTTGCTAGTGGTTGCCTGTGGACGGATATACACACATATTAGACACTAAGTTCGGCTCAATCACTTTCATATTGCATATGGATATATGTGCATTTTCTTTTCTTTTATGGATGGAAATGGATGAACTAGCATATGGATGTTGCATTTGGATGGATGGGTATGCACACATATTAGAACTCATATGATACAATAGGGTTATTGTAATGGCGCGTTTTGTAAGGTATAATAATTAAGTTGTTTAATTATTTAAATAACGAATATATTAAATAAACGATAGTTGAACGTATAATTTATAATATAATTATAATCGAGCTCGAAATGGCGCGGCAGTTCGCTATTTGGCGATTCGAACTTCAACTGGATATACAGGGTCCGTTTTAAATCAGATTTCTGTGAAACAAGAAACGTGTGGAGCTGGTGGAGTATATCTTTCTAGTAGAAGAGAAAGATCGGGATTTCGTCGTGTAGATTTGGAGTTACGTCCAAATCAAATTATCAGAAATGCAGCGCCCTGGCCATAACGATTTAATTATATTTTAAATAAGGATTTAAATAGAAATCGAGCGTCGATATAACTCTGACGACGTAATATCGAGTTGTAAACACATACAGGAATATTCTGGAGCTGTATGGTATGCCACTGTGAATATAGACGATAATATAAATTTATTTATAATTAATTTTATTTTATTTAAATATATTTATATATTTAAATAGGCTATTTAGAGCGTTAAAAATAGCCGGTTTTGCAAACGAAGTCGGAATTCGACGAAACCAGTTTTGTTGGATCCGCAATGTCAAATAGTTGTTAGATTCCAAGTTTCGTGATTTTTAGAGTTAGTATGTGGCCGTACGGATTTTTAGAGTGAAAAACAATCAGTATTTCGACGGTTAAAAATACGCTGTGTGAGCATACGGAGTCGGAATTCGACGAAACCAGTTTCGTTGGGACCGTAATGTCAAACTCTAGCTACATGTCCAGTTTGGTGATTTTTGGGTATCGTGCGTAGTCATAGGGATTTTTAGAAGACTGGAACGAGAATAAAATAAAAGAAGAAAATATCCTACCTAATTTCTAAGGTCAAAACAATGGCCACATGCCAATTCTTTCTCATCCACAAACATTACCAACCACATATTAGTATATAACATCGGCTGAACCCCAAATTTCTTCCACACAGTAAACTAACGCAACAATGAAAAGCAAAAATCAAATAAAGCAAGAATCCTAAAATCAATATATACACACTTTTGGATTCACAGAAGGAAGAGCTTCGATCCAGTACAACTCTCACATGGTGCGACGACCGTTCTAGAGTTCGACGAGACCTAGGGTTTCGGTTTTCTGGTGATTGGGTCACCGAGGTTAGCAATGGGTTTTGGATTTGGCTTGAGGAGGAAAAATGGCACCTTGCGTGTTTGATTTTGAGGGTTGCGATGGCCATTTGGGTTCGACGATGTTGTTCGTCGGAAGTATCAGGGAGCGTGCGAGTTCAGGGTTTTGGGTAGGGATGGATGCGGAATTTGATGGTGAAATGGATGGTGGTATGGGCGCCGGAGTTTGATGGCCGAGGTGAATGGGAGGCGGGGTCAAACGGGGAGTCAACGGGGAAATTGAGGAAGCAGGTTACGGGATTTTCATTTGTGGAAGAAGGACTTGACGCGGTCGGGTTTGTATAGGGGAAATTGGGCCGGGCACATAAAGGTTAAGCCCAAGTTTTAAAATAAATTAAATTTAGTTATTTTAAAAATGTACCTTAAACTTGTAATCTTTATATCTCAGCCATACAATATCAGATTAACGAACCGTAAGTTCCGTTGGGATCGTGTGAACGGACACTACACCGTGGAGCTGACTGGGAGTGAATACGAGCTCGTTACAATTTATGGTGAAATAAATTGTCCGACTGAGTCAAATAACGCAAACCGTTATTTAACGGCTAACGTGCAAATGTGAGTAAATCTCACCAACTCTGAACAGTTTATAATTTCATGTTGTATCTTTAGAACTGTTCGAAATTGTCTGTTTGACTGTGTGTTGATTGTTTGATTGAACTGCTAGTCAGTTAGTTAAATTTCTATATTGATTCTGTTTAACAGAATATATTATATGGAACTGAAAGTGATGTTATCTATATTGTCTAACATCTGTGATGCAGGGAAACAGGTTGGAGGAATCCGACTGGATTCCTCAATAGTTATTTTATTGTTTTTCATATATGGTTATATGATGTGATATAAAATCTGTGGGAAATTATATGTGCTTGGACGATATTGAACATTGTGATTTGATATGATTGAATACCATAACATACCGAATGTTGATAAGGGGATTTTCAATGTTTATATTGAAAATGAATCTTATTTATAAAATCGATAGGATTTTATAAAATGAAAACATTTATTTAATTAGGAAATAAATAAATGAAAAAGGATACATTTATTTAGAAAATAAATGAATTAGAATATAAAGGAATATTTATTTAGGAAATAAATAAAGGAACATTTATTTAGATTATAAATAAATGGAATAAAGGAATATTTATTTAGGGAATAAATAAAGGAACACTTGTTCGAAAAATAAGTAGAATTATACAAGGATAGATTTAAACACGTGCTGCGTACACAAGTATAACACGATATGGATTTTAAGGAGATATTTAAGAGGAAATCTATTTTTAACAGATAAAGTGAGAAGATTTAATTTATAAATAATGTTTTATAAATTAAATAAAATATTTATTGTTTGATAAATGGGATATATAAGTTTGAACTTATATAGAGAAGAAGAAATTGTTTTTAACACCGATAAAGTAAATAAACGATGTTAAAGGGAAATCCTTAGAAGGGGAGAAACGTTATTAAAGGAACATTTATAAAGTGAAGAACCGTTACTAAAAGTAAATCTTTATAAATGAATAAACGTTGTTAAAGGAAATCTTTTAATGAATAAATGTTATAAAAAGGGAAATCTTTATAAGCAAATAAAGTATTCGAATAGAGTTAATCACATATAAGCTATTCGAATTAGTTATTCGAATAGAGTTAAACACATATAAGCTATTCGAATTAGTTATTCGAATAGAGTTAAACGCATTAGAGTTATTCGAATTAGTTATTCGAATAGAGTTAAACACGTAAGAGTTAATTGAATATTAGTTATTCAATTTGAGTTAATCGAATTTAGTTATTCGAGAAGAGTTAAATCGAATTTAGTTATTCGAAAGGAGTTAATCAATTTGAGTTAAGTTAATCGATTTGAATTAAGTTGAATCGAAATGGAGTAAATCGATTAGAATTAAGTTAATCGAGTTAGAGTAAATCGAATATTAGTTATTCGAAGGTAAGTTATTCGAATTAGTTATTCGAATAGAGTTAAACACGTAAGAGTTAATTGAATATTAGTTATTCAATTTGAGTTAATCGAATTTAGTTATTCGAGAAGAGTTAAATCGAATTTAGTTATTCGAAAGGAGTTAATCAATTTGAGTTAAGTTAATCGATTTGAATTAAGTTGAATCGAAATGGAGTAAATCGATTAGAATTAAGTTAATCGAGTTAGAGTAAATCGAATATTAGTTATTCGAAGGTAAGTTATTCGAATTAGTTATTCGAATAGAGTTAAACACGTAAGAGTTAATTGAATATTAGTTATTCAATTTGAGTTAATCGAATTTAGTTATTCGAGAAGAGTTAAATCGAATTTAGTTATTCGAAAGGAGTTAATCAATTTGAGTTAAGTTAATCGATTTGAATTAAGTTGAATCGAAATGGAATAAATCGATTAGAATTAAGTTAATCGAGTTAGAGTAAATCGAATATTAGTTATTCGAAGGTAAGTTATTCGAATTAGTTATTCGAAGGAGTTAATCAATTAAGTTATTCGAATGAGTCATTCGAAGGAGTAAATCAAATTAAGTTAATTGATTAGAGTTGAGTTAATCGATTTGGGTTAAGTTAAGTTATCAAGTTAAGTAATCGAGTTAAGATTTATCGAGTTAAGTAATCGAGTTAAGTAATCGAGTTGAGATAATCGAGTTAAGAAAATCAAGTTGAGTTAATCGAATAAGTTATTCGATAAGAGTAAATCCATTTAAGTTAAATCGGATGTTAGTTATTCGATAAGAATTGACACATTTAAGAAAATCGAATATTTGTTATTCGATAAGAGTTAATGAAATAGAGCCAACCAAGAAGAGTTATTCGAATATTAGTTATTCGATAGGAGTTAATCGAAATAGAGTTTATCGAATATCAGTTATTAAAAAGGGAGGGTTAATCGAATAGAGATTACTCGAAAGAGAGTTATACGTCGAATTCGATTATAGCGAATTCGGGAAAGTACTATTTACTTTCCAGGGTTTAATCAAGATTTAGTTATTGATTTAGAAATTAGGTGTCTGTTAAATTATTCGAGTTAGGAAATAAATTTATAATTTAGGTTAGATACTTTAGGGGTAGGAATTATAACGTTATAGTTATAATCAAACGTTGTCATATAATAAGTGGATTCGTAACCTGAATCCGAGAATTTGCATAAACAGATGATTGTAAAAAGTGAGTGATGAGCTTCATCTATTTCATAGTAAAGGACGTTGTTCAATTAAGGTCTGCGAGGTAATTATACCCCAACTTGATTGACTTCAGAATTGACAAAGGAATAGTTGTGGTTCGATCTAAAAGATTGATTAGGAATAAAGTTAAGGAATAAGCGATAAATGGATTAAGCGAAACGATGTTTTATACAATGTTCATTGGAAATCCGTAAATGAGTTTTGGAAACGTTTTCCAAATATAGTCAGATATGTTTTCTAAACATAGAAAATGAAATGTTTTCATGATAAGAATTTAAGAAATAGAGTTAAGCAAATTCAGAAACTGACTGGAGAGGGTAAGTTGAACGGTTTTCTAAGTGACGATCTGATGTTGGTTTCGACCTTCCGGATTGATACTTAGAGAATTGTTTTCATACTAGTTACAGTTAGGGACTGATAGTTGCGAAATAATAGTGATGTGAAAATAAGCTATGGAAATGTTTTCCAATGATTAATAACATATGTTTTCTAAATATATGAAATAAGGAAATATGAACATATGATGATTGATCGATCGAATTCCCATTTGGAAATAAGATCGTTGTTTGTACACCGACATGTTTTCATTTGATAGTTGAATCACAGACTATCAAAGTTTTGACCTTATTTACGTTGTAAATATGGAGAGACCGGTTGGATTATTATCCGAAGAACCACTCCGTATTAGCATAAGCGTTGCGAATCAAGTACGCTGAAGATAATTGAAGACGGAGTGAAGTGCAAGGGCTATTGTGAAAAGCCTAGGTAGGATGGATTCACTGAATAGTGCCTTCGGTTTATTCAGTCCCAGAACAACGTATATGGACGAGTGTCTGACAAAGTATTCTTAACGAATCATATATGTTGATCTCTTTAAACATATTACGTTGGTGGCGGAGAAATTCGTTTCTCTTAGCTTTTATACCCGTGATGCCTTGAGAAATCGATAATGATTTGACGGGTATGACGATGTGGCATTCAAAGTAACTGAAGAAATAATCTGTCAAAGTGATAAACGTGACCTCAAACCTCACAACCGGGAAATAACAGAAGTTGGGCTAGGCAGCATGGCTAGTTGGGCCATACCCAAGCAGGGTGTATTATCACCATCTAGAGAATATTCAATTGTACTTCTTTATAATCTATTTCAATGTTGTCCCTTATCTGGAAGGATGGTTGCTGATCACAACCATCGGTGATAATATATTCGTTACACTCAAGCTAAATGAGTGAACGGTCATGTGTGGCCGGGTTGCAAGACGTTCTTGTTGAACCCTAGTGTATCTCCTCTAGAGTACACTGATCGGAAGGTGCTCCCATACCTTGTCTGTTGGAATCCAATCTCCAATAAGCGCTCACGGTTTTATTTGTATACTATGTATGTGGAACGTGAGATGCAAGCGTTCTGCTAGATTGATATCTATTTGTATTTAGACATTATTATAATATCAGAAAGATATCCTTTATTTAACCAAGTGTTTGAGTTTTATTCACACCAGTCCCATGACTGACCCGGAGTTTATTTTATTTGTTTTCCCTAAACTCTTGGGTGCCTAAATTTGTACGGGCAGTCAAGTAGTCGGGATTTTTCAGGTACACTTGGAGAGCTTGGAGCAGGAGGCTTCAGGATTATAGCTATTATTATTCCGCTGTGTTGTTAAGTATTGTACTTTGAAATGGTATGTATATACGAGTACTGATTTGTATTTCAAAGTTATGTTATATTTTATTCGTTCCGCTGTGAGATTCGTGTTTACTCTGATGATGTAAGTTCTTATTCTTCTTCTATTCTATTAGTTCTATCTTTTCTTCCTCACCCTCTACTTTCTTTCACTAACGTCTCGGGATTTTCGACTCTCGAGGAGTCGAAAATTTCCAGCCGTTACAGTTGGTATCAGAGCTTAAGTTAAGTGATTACCTTGGCTCTGTGGCATAACTCGATAGAGATGGGATTAGTAATATCCTAGATTGAGTTTGAGTGTATATATATGAGCGCGTAATTTTTATTCAATATAAAATGGTTTTATATTGTGGAGACTCACTGGTTGAGTGGCTTATGAATTCTGGTCGATCAGTTGATCCACTATATCGATAAGGGTTACTAAACACTCGAATACGATGAACCGTCATGGTATGTTTTGAAAGAGGGTAAATGAAATAATTTTTCCCAAAATATATTTGTTTATAGAAGAAATATATATCTTGAAATTATTATAGTATATTGATTGTGTTGGTTGTTATTATAATCGAATAAGATTATAAAAGGGTGAAATGGTTATAAATGACAAATCAGAATTCATATGAATGTAATATATGAAATAGTTTGAATTAAATATGAATTTAAATCAGATTTGGAATTAAAATAAGGAAATTTTAAGTTCCTTGGAGATTTTGAAAATGTTTTTCAAATTGAAAATGATATAGTATTGAACTCACTTCAATAGCTGGAAAATAGATTTTGATGATGAATCTAGACATCATCAGTGTTCATTTTCGAGTTCTAAGTGACGGATTACTACCAAAGGTTTTGTTTTTGAATTGTTTTGAGAAAACAAGTTGTTTAGAAATTCAAAGGTTTTGAATTGGCATTATGATTTCAAATTGATTTGAAAGAAACCCAGGAACATAAGTTCTGGAATTAAAATTTAACTAATGAAGTTAAATAAAATAAGATGGTAAAAATAAATTGAAATTTAACTTGAACCGAGTTAAATAAAATTGAATTGGATTAGAGATAATCTAGAATGGAACCAAATTGATAAGTCAATAATTTGGAATTTGATATTAGAGTTCGAATGAAATTCGATTTGGATTTGAGGATATGAACTGATTGGAGATCAATTGGAATGGATAACATTGGTATATGTTGAAGCGGTAGCAGATGAAAGGGATAAAGTTAAATGCCCGACAAAAAGGTACAAGTTTATATCATATATGAGTTTGGATTTTATGAGCCGAATTGGCAAGCCGCTTGGCTGTTTGATTTTCTTTTGGGTTGGAGAAGGCTTAGAGAGGCGAGGGTGGTTTGTCATATTGACCAATACAAAGGAGGTTATGGCGAAATTTTTCGAAAATTCCAGGCGTTAGAACATTCTCATGATTTATGGAAATTCAGTTAGCCAGAATGAATTAATAATTTAATTGAAAATTTAATGGTTCAGTTGAAACTGGAGTTGAGAAGTAAACTAAAAGATATTTGAATCTAGTTAGTAAAGTTGGTAGCATTTTCCTAGCTTAGCAATTTCGAGGACGAAATTATTTTAGGGGGGGAAGTCTGTAATGGCGCGTTTTGTAAGGTATAATAATTAAGTTGTTTAATTATTTAAATAACGAATATATTAAATAAACGATAGTTGAACGTATAATTTATAATATAATTATAATCGAGCTCGAAATGGCGCGGCAGTTCGCTATTAGGCGATTCGAACTTCAACTGGATATACAGGGTCCGTTTTAAATCAGATTTCTGTGAAACAAGAAACGTGTGGAGCTGGTGGAGTATATCTTTCTAGTGGAAGAGAAAGATCGGGATTTCGTCGTGTAGATTTGGAGTTACGTCCAAATCAAATTATCAGAAATGCAGCGCCCTAACCATAACGATTTAATTATATTTTAAATAAGGATTTAAATAGAAATCGAGCGTCGATATAACTCTGACGACGTAATATCGAGTTGTAAACACATACAGGAATATTATGGAGCTGTATGGTATGCCACTATGAATATAGACGATAATATAAATTTATTTATAATTAATTTTATTTTATTTAAATATATTTATATATTTAAATAGGCTATTTAGAGCGTTAAAAATAGCCGGTTTTGCAAACGAAGTCGGAATTCGACGAAACCAGTTTTGTTGGATCCGCAATGTCAAACAGTTGTTAGATTCCAAGTTTCGTGATTTTTAGAGTTAGTATGTGGCCGTACGGATTTTTAGAGTGAAAAACAGTCAGTATTTCGACGGTTAAAAATACGCTGTGTGAGCATACGGAGTCGGAATTCGACGAAACCAGTTTCGTTGGGACCGTAATGTCAAACTCTAGCTACATGTCCAGTTTGGTGATTTTTGGGTATCGTGTGTAGTCATAGGGATTTTTAGAAGACTGGAACGAGAATAAAATAAAAGAAGAAAATATCCTACCTAATTTCTAAGGTCAAAACAATGGCCACATGCCAATTCTTTCTCATCCACAAACATTACCAACCACATATTAGTATATAACATCGGCTGAACCCCAAATTTCTTCCACACAGTAAACTAACGCAACAATGAAAAGCAAAAATCAAATAAAGCAAGAATCCTAAAATCAATATATACACACTTTTGGATTCACAGAAGGAAGAGCTTCGATCCAGTACAGCTCTCACATGGTGCGACGACCGTTCTGGAGTTCGACGAGACCTAGGGTTTCGGTTTTCTGGTGATTGGGTCACTGAGGTTAGCAATGGGTTTTGGATTTGGCTTGAGGAGGAAAAATGGCACCTTGCGTGTTTGATTTTGAGGGTTGCGATGGCCATTTGGGTTCGACGATGTTGTTCGTCGGAAGTATCAGGGAGCGTGCGAGTTCAGGGTTTTGGGTAGGGATGGATGCGGAATTTGATGGTGAATTGGATGGTGGTATGGGCGCCGGAGTTCGATGGCCGAGGTGAATGGGAGGCGGGGTCAAACGGGGAGTCAACGGGGAAATTGAGGAAGCAGGTTACGGGATTTTCATTTGTGGAAGAAGGACTTGACGCGGTCGGGTTTGTATAGGGGAAATTGGGTCGGGCACATAAAGGTTAAGCCCAAGTTTTAAAATAAATTAAATTTAGTTATTTTAAAAATGTACCTTAAACTTGTAATCTTTATATCTCAGCCATACAATATCAGATTAACGAACCGTAAGTTCCGTTGGGATCGTGTGAACGGACACTACACCGTGGAGCTGACTGGGAGTGAATACGAGCTCGTTACAATTTATGGTGAAATAAATTGTCCGACTGAGTCAAATAACGCAAACCGTTATTTAACGGCTAACGTGCAAATGTGAGTAAATCTCACCAACTCTGAATAGTTTATAATTTCATGTTGTATCTTTAGAACTGTTCGAAATTGTCTGTTTGACTGTGTGTTGATTGTTTGATTGAACTGCTAGTCAGTTAGTTAAATTTCTATATTGATTCTGTTTAACAGAATATATCATATGGAACTGAAAGTGATGTTATCTATATTGTCTAACATCTGTGATGCAGGGAAACAGGTTGGAGGAATCCGACTGGATTCCTCAATAGTTATTTTATTGGTTTTCATATATGGTTATATGATGTGATATAAAATCTGTGGGAAATTATATGTGCTTGGACGATATTGAACATTGTGATTTGATATGATTGAATACCATAACATACCGAATGTTGATAAGGGGATTTTCAATGTTTATATTGAAAATGAATCTTATTTATAAAATCGATAGGATTTTATAAAATGAAAACATTTATTTAATTAGGAAATAAATAAATGAAAAAGGATACATTTATTTAGAAAATAAATGAATTAGAATATAAAGGAATATTTATTTAGGAAATAAATAAAGGAACATTTATTTAGATTATAAATAAATGGAATAAAGGAATATTTATTTAGGGAATAAATAAAGGAACACTTGTTCGGAAAATAAGTAGAATTATACAAGGATAGATTTAAACACGTGCTGCGTACACAAGTATAACACGATATGGATTTTAAGGAGATATTTAAGAGGAAATCTATTTTTAACAGATAAAGTGAGAAGATTTAATTTATAAATAATGTTTTATAAATTAAATAAAATATTTATTGTTTGATAAATGGGATATATAAGTTTGAACTTATATAGAGAAGTAGAAATTGTTTTTAACACCGATAAAGTAAATATACAATGTTAAAGGGAAATCCTTAGAAGGGGAGAAACGTTATTAAAGGAACATTTATAAAGTGAAGAACCGTTACTAAAAGTAAATCTTTATAAATGAATAAACGTTGTTAAAGGAAATCTTTTAATGAATAAATGTTATAAAAAGGGAAATCTTTATAAGCAAATAAAGTATTCGAATAGAGTTAATCACATATAAGCTATTCGAATTAGTTATTCGAATAGAGTTAAACACATATAAGCTATTCGAATTAGTTATTCGAATAGAGTTAAACGCATTAGAGTTATTCGAATTAGTTATTCGAATAGAGTTAAACACGTAAGAGTTAATTGAATATTAGTTATTCAATTTGAGTTAATCGAATTTAGTTATTTGAGAAGAGTTAAATCGAATTTAGTTATTCGAAAGGAGTTAATCAATTTGAGTTAAGTTAATCGATTTGAATTAAGTTAATCGATTTGAATTAAGTTGAATCGAAATGGAGTAAATCGATTAGAATTAAGTTAATCGAGTTAGAGTAAATCGAATATTAGTTATTCGAAGGTAAGTTATTCGAATTAGTTATTCAAATAGAGTTAAACACGTAAGAGTTAATTGAATATTAGTTATTCAATTTGAGTTAATCGAATTTAGTTATTCGAGAAGAGTTAAATCGAATTTAGTTATTCGAAAGGAGTTAATCAATTTGAGTTAAGTTAATCGATTTGAATTAAGTTGAATCGAAATGGAGTAAATCGATTAGAATTAAGTTAATCGAGTTAGAGTAAATCGAATATTAGTTATTCGAAGGTAAGTTATTCGAATTAGTTATTCGAATAGAGTTAAACACGTAAGAGTTAATTGAATATTAGTTATTCAATTTGAGTTAATCGAATTTAGTTATTCGAGAAGAGTTAAATCGAATTTAGTTATTCGAAAGGAGTTATCAATTTGAGTTAAGTTAATCGATTTGAATTAAGTTGAATCGAAATGGAGTAAATCGATTAGAATTAAGTTAATCGAGTTAGAGTAAATCGAATATTAGTTATTCGAAGGTAAGTTATTCGAATTAGTTATTCGAAGGAGTTAATCAATTAAGTTATTCAAATGAGTCATTCGAAGGAGTAAATCAAATTAAGTTAATTGATTAGAGTTGGGTTAATCCATTTGGGTTAAGTTAAGTTATCAAGTTAAGTAATCGAGTTAAGATTTATTGAGTTAAGTAATCGAGTTAAGTAATCGAGTTGAGATAATCGAGTTAAGAAAATCAAGTTGAGTTAATCGAATAAGTTATTCGATAAGAGTAAATCCATTTAAGTTAAATCGGATGTTAGTTATTCGATAAGAATTGACACATTTAAGAAAATCGAATATTTTTTATTCGATAAGAGTTAATGAAATAGAGCCAACCAAGAAGAGTTATTCGAATATTAGTTATTCGATAGGAGTTAATCGAAATAGAGTTTATCGAATATCAGTTATTAAAAAGGGAGGGTTAATCGAATAGAGATTACTCGAAAGAGAGTTATACGTCGAATTCGATTATAGCGAATTCGGGAAAGTACTATTTACTTTCCAGGGTTTAATCAAGATTTAGTTATTGACTTAGAAATTAGGTGTCTGTTAAATTATTCGAGTTAGGAAATAAATTTATAATTTAGGTTAGATACTTTAGGGGTAGGAATTATAACGTTATAGTTATAATCAAACGTTGTCATATAATAAGTGGATTCGTAACCTGAATCCGAGAATTTGCGTAAACAGATGATTGTAAAAAGTGAGTGATGAGCTTCATCTATTTCACAGTAAAGGACGTTGTTCAATTAAGGTCTGCGAGGTAATTATACCCCAACTTGATTGACTTCAGAATTGACAAAGGAATAGTTGTGGTTCGATCTAAAAGATTGATTAGGAATAAAGTTAAGGAATAAGCGATAAATGGATTAAGCGAAACGATGTTTTATACAACGTTCATTGGAAATCCGTAAATGAGTTTTGGAAATGTTTTCCAAATATAGTCAGATATGTTTTCTAAACATAGAAAATGAAATGTTTTCATGATAAGAATTTAAGAAATAGAGTTAAGCAAATTCAAAAACTGACTGGAGAGGGTAAGTTGAACGGTTTTCTAAGTGACGATCTGATGTTGGTTTCGACCTTCCGGATTGATACTTAGAGAATTGTTCTCTTACTAGTTACAGTTAGGGACTGATAGTTGCGAAATAATAGTGATGTGAAAATAAGCTATGGAAATGTTTTCCAATGATTAATAACATATGTTTTCTAAATATATGAAATAAGGAAATATGAACATATGATGATTGATCGATCGAATTCCCATTTGGAAATAAGATCGTTGTTTGTACACCGACATGTTTTCATTTGATAGTTGAATCACATACTATCAAAGTTTTGACCATATTTACGTTGTAAATATGGAGAGACCGGTTGGATTATTATCCGAAGAACCACTCCGTATTAGCATAAGCGTTGCGAATCAAGTACGCTGAAGATAATTGAAGACGGAGTGAAGTGCAAGGGCTATTGTGAAAAGCCTAGGTAGGATGGATTCACTGAATAGTGCCTTCGGTTTATTCAGTCCCAGAACAACGTATATGGACGAGTGTCTGACAAAGTATTCTTAACGAATCATATATGTTGATCTCTTTAAACATATTACGTTGGTGGCGGAGAAATTCGTTTCTCTTAGCTTTTATACCCGTGATGCCTTGAGAAATCGATAATGATTTGACGGGTATGACGATGTGGCATTCAAAGTAATTGAAGAAATAATCTGTCAAAGTGATAAACGTGACCTCAAACCTCACAACCGGGAAATAATAGAAGTTGGGCTAGGCAGCATGGCTATTTGGGCCATACCCAAGCAGGGTGTATTATCACCATCTAGAGAATATTCAATTGTACTTCTTTATAATCTATTTCAATGCTGTCCCTTATCGGGAAGGATGGTTGCTGATCCCAACCATCGGTGATAATATATTCGTTACACTCAAGCTAAATGAGTGAACGGTCATGTGTGGCCGGGTTGCAAGACGTTCTTGTTGAACCCTAGTGTATCTCCTCTAGAGTACACTGATCGGAAGGTGCTCCCATACCTTGTCTGTTGGAATCCAATCTCCAATAAGCGCTCACGGTTTTATTTGTATACTATGTATGTGGAACGTGAGATGCAAGCGTTCTGCTAGATTGATATCTATTTGTATTTAGACATTATTATAATATCAGAAAGATATCCTTTATTTAACCAAGTGTTGGAGTTTTATTCACACCAGTCCCATGACTGACCCGGAGTTTATTTTGTTTGTTTTCCCTAAACTCTTGGGTGCCTAAATTTGTACGGGCAGTCAAGTAGTCGGGATTTTTCAGGTACACTTGGAGAGCTTGGAGCAGGAGGCTTCAGGATTATAGTTATTATTATTACGCTGTGTTGTTAAGTATTGTACTTTGAAATGGTATGTATATACGAGTACTGATTTGTATTTCAAAGTTATGCTATATTTTATTCGTTCCGCTGTGAGATTCGTGTTTACTCTGATGATGTAAGTTCTTCTTCTTCTTCTATTCTATTAGTTCTATCTTTTCTTCCTCACCCTCTACTTTCTTTCACTAACGTCTCGGGATTTTCGACTCTCGAGGAGTCGAAAATTTCCAGCCGTTACAGTTATTTGCATACATATTAGATTCATGGCACTAACATACGTTGCATTAAGGAGATCAACTGAATTAGTAGACCGCCTGATCTTCGCATTAGTTTTAGGACATATACACACACCTTTTCATATATTCATATAAACTTAGAAACCTATAAGGACAATGGATGCTTGTGATTGGTGGATGAGTAGATGGATGGCAGGATATGCATTCTTCTCGACTTAGAGATTTCGGGGACGAAATCCTTTGAGTTGGGGAGAGTGTAAAACTCCGAATTTTTAACAACATTAAAGAGAATAAATTAAATAATAATTAATTTAATATTCAGAATTAGAGGAAACGGACTGCATCGTTGCGTCCGTCTCGAAATTCTGGTCAAGATACACATTTGGTTTGCGTAAACGTACACCGTATGATGAAGTTATGAGAGTTTTAAGTTTGTATATGTACAGAAAAATTATATATATACGCATGAGTTAGAAGTGAGTTAGAGGTGAGTCAGCATTTTACCCAGAAGGTTCAAAATTCGAAAAATTCCTCTTAGCGGCAAAATTCCTGTTCTAGGGGGTCGATCCCCCTACAGGGGTGTCGACCCAGAGGTCGACCCCCTTGAAGGGGTGTCGACCCAGGGGTCGACCCACCCACAGGGGTGTCGACACCCCTAGGGCTGAGGTGGCATAGTCGGTTTCTGAGGTTTTGCAGCTATATATACGTGTAATATCCTCCTATTTTCTGCATTGGAAATCATGGAGGCCATATGCTGTTGGAGTGCGAACTGAACCGTTTTCTACAACAACATACTTTGCAAATCAAATTCAGAATTCTAGATCCATTCTTTCTCCATTCTCTAAACCTAACGCTGTGAGTTTCTAGATTACTTTTAGGTTTAGATAAATAAAAGTATACTTTGAAAGACTATGAATTGGATATGTTATAAAGTATGATTCTGTGTTATTGTGAAATTCTATACTATGTCATGACAGATCTATTTTCCTAGATCTAATAAAATTGTGGTGATTTCATTATGTTACTTATTAGGATCTTGACTTGTAACCATGTTATGGTGGATGTACATCTATTAATTTGGACAATTGTGACATTACTTGGATCTAGATCTTTATGTTAATCATCTTTCACCTATCATATTGTGATACATTGAGATAAGTTGTAAACTTGACATGTGAATCCACCTTTTGATCTAAACATGTTACTATGTCACCCTAACTATGCTAGATCTAAGTAATTGGACACCTAATGTTTAATCTAGATCTCATTATGCTTGCTTGAATATCATAGTGATTACCACAAGTTACCAGTTTGATGTCCACTTTATTATGATGTTAATCACATGTCCATTCAATTTGTTATTATGCCAGTTTATGTTCAAGTTTATGCTAAGACATGTTGAAACTATCACCCTTGTCATATTCCCTTCTTGTTGTTATAACTTAGCCTAGATGTCGCCAAAATACGTAGGAATACGTTAGAGAGGAAACGAAAAAAAAAGGGTTATAACTGGCATGATTTATGTAATGTTTATATGAAATGGGACATGTAATTCAAATGGGGAAAACATAGAAATAGTTACCTATAATGACATAGGTAGATTTGGATTAATTTGGAATGTTTAGTAATTTAAATTGTACTTATGACATGAGGTTAGGTTACATTAGTGGTGGAAGTCTGTCCGGACCCGACCGGCATATCCAGCAGCTACTAATGTTGAACCTAATGTGGGAGGTCTAAGTACGCAAATACAAATCGGGCTAAGACACGAGGTTAGGCCCAATTGTGGAATAAGACTTCCCGGACCCGACTGGCATATCCAGCATCCACACGTTGTAGGCCTAATATGGGAAGTCTAGCCCATTATAACCATAATTGGACATGGTAATGTAATGGACTACTTAACCTAGTTTAAAATGACTATGAACTTAAGTTGAGGTTAAGTGGATGGGTAGTGGGTGGGTTAAGAGGGGGTGAGTAATGTTTACATATAGGCCCACGAACTTAACCCAATAAGGTTATGTAATTAAAGACACCTGGTGATATACATTACCGGTAGAAAATGTAATGAAGTTATGTAATTAAAGACACCCTTTAGGGTAAGCATAACTAGTATAGGGCTACGTAACTAAACACACCTAAGGGTATACATAGTCAGTGGAAAACCTAGTGTGGATACAAGACAAGGGGGAGAGCTTGTATCATATTGTGTGGGACCCATTTCACTCAGTAACCCGGAGTTAGTATCAAGTAAAGACCTCCATACTAGGCGGAGAAGGGGCACGCTTACTGATTGATTGTAAGAGATCCAAACAAGATGGATGGTGTGGGCGGCGCAAACCAACCGGGGACATGTGCGTGCATTGGCCGGGCAGAGAGGGCTAAGACGACCGTGACACCAGTAGATATGGTTGTGCTCACCTTGGGTTGCCACTTTAGGAAGTGATACCTCCTACGGTGGGGCCAGCACAGGATATCTACGGAGTAGGGAGCCGATTGATTAGGGTAGTGGTTAGGGTACACCCGGACGTACGCCCTAAGTCTACCAACTTATAGTCGAAGGGATCATCTCATTTTAGTTATACTATTGATAGTGCAGAGTAATCATTAGTGAAGCACATATACCTTATCATGTCTGCCTTGTCACACCTGCCATTTATTTAAAGATCTATCTTATCCACTTTATATGCCTATCATGTTACTTTTATTTATTTACTGGCTAAAAGTAACTAGACTCGCCAGACTTTATGTCTGAACCTTTTTGTTTCTCCTTCTTTCTTCCATTCCCTCCCCCCTCTAGGTCCTCAAGGAGGAAACACACAGGCTTGACCATGGTTCTGCTTATTTTGCTGGAGCTGTTGATATGTATGGATCAAGCTCCTATCCTTGTTGCTATGGCTATATTTTGTTCTTGAGGGGTTTTCTTTCTTTTATGCACTCTGATATTTCTGAAGTACAAGACCATGATTTTTGTGTTGTAATGGATTTTTATATTTGAGGCCAATGATGTTTTGAACCACGTTATCTTATGATTAATAAAGCTGTTTATTTCCACTGCAAAAATTTTATATCTGTCATGTAAAAATTTTATCTGTTTACCTATAACGCTTCACGAAACTTAATGCATTCCCTTTGTGAGTGATATTAACGGGCGTAGGGTGTCACAAAACCTGTATTTTCTTGTCCTTCTTTCAGACTGCTACTTGTTCTCTTTCTTCTATCTGCCGAATCTTGGTAGTCCACATCTCTTGATTTTTGATCAGGTTCTCAGTAATATCATCATGAAACTTCTTGTCCTCCATACATTTATCAAGCTTAGACTGTAATTTCTAAGGCTTGGATTTTACAGCTTTATCAACAGCTCCAGATACTCCTTCTCAGTTTCATCCTTAACTTCTTGCAACTGAGCTTCAAAATACTTTCGTTGGTTCTCAAGTTGAGATGTAAGAAGGTCATTGTACTCTCCAACAATGGCATCAAATTTACTATTACAAATGGCATCATCAATTCCTGAATCGACACTACATTCGCAATTTCCAGATGCATGACTTGCATACGTGCAATGAAAGTTCAGTTCGACCGATTTTCCATCAGTTTTAGACTAAATTAATCTATGAACATAATTGCCACCGACATAACCCCAGACACTTTGAGTTTCAACTTCAGATGGATTGCAGCGCTGGGTCTCTTTCCAGTGTTTAACAGCATGACCTTCCCTGTATGTACCACAACCAACGTAGCCACAAATAACGCATATCCAAATATTTTCGGTAGTCCAACATTCAGAACATGTAGATTTCTCATGCTGCAGCTGGCAATACCTGCAAACAGGGCAAGAAGAATCGACACACTTAGATATACAAGAATAATGGAAAGAATGGTTGTAGATTGTTGTCAGAATCCCACTTGCATCTTGGTCTAACCTTTCAAGGCATACAGGACATGAATGTTCTTCAGCAGGGCTTACTACTGAACCTTGAGAATGCTCTGCGGACCCTGTGTATTGTATATCCACAATATATTGGATCTGGCAAACATCAACCTCTAGTGAAGAAAATTTCTTCATGTATTGTTTACATGTCTTATTGTAGTTATTGTCAAGGGATTGCCTTTTAAAGCTTCCTGGCAAGATTTGAAGGTAAAATACCAGGATTTCTTAATACTATTGGATTGTTTCTTCTTAGCAACTCATATTGTTGTAATGACTTGTAGGATCATATGAGGAAAGCTGGGGATGTTTGCTTTGCTCAAGTCTATCGTGACGGCGATGGTAAGTACATCAGTCATTTTTAGTTCTACTTTGCTTGATAACTTGTCTTACATGCTTTTCCACGCATAGCGGTAGTACAAATTACCCTAAGAGTTTGTTAATTTAACTGGCCAACTTTTAGTATATCTTCTTGATCCTAATGTGAGTAGCTCATCCTAGCATTGTTTTCCTTTGCATTTTGAGGATTGTATATATTTTAATATTCGTATTTCATTCGCCAGAAGCACAAGGCTATGTGATCATGTATTTCTTTAGTTCATGCATTTTCACCCACATTTGTGATCATAGTTATTTAACTATGTAGGAAAAAACTACACTGTAATTTTATTTTGTCAGATTTGATATTTAAGGCTTTAAAATCCATTTTTTCACTAAAAAGCACTTGTAGATTGTAGATGATCCATTTATGAAGCTAAACTGTAATTAATGGTAGATGCTTACAAAACTTTATATTTTAGGGCTATATGGCATTTCCTATGTATAATGTTTGTTACAAAACAATAATATACTTCATATAATTTCAGTAAGCATCGGTGTGGTTCACTATACAAACCATGACGACATGAAATATGCAGTAAGTTGTTGCATTAATACTCTTATTTCAGCAATCCTTTCTGTTGTTCTTTACTTGTAACAATCACATGCTTCCGTTTGACAGATTCAGAAGCTTGACGACACTGAATTCAGAAATCCATTTGGGAAATCCTACATACGGGTATGCTTTCTTGTTAAATTACCACCAAAAATAAATAAAATTTCGTTGTAGATACAGTGGTTTGTAACCTTTTCTTTGCACTAATTTATCAAGTTTGTGTTAGCCTTTTTTTGGAACAAATGAGAGGGGATTATATATAAGTCAACATGCCATCTCTTACTAACAATGTTGCATACATCTATTCAATAATCTAATTTTCATTGCCAAATTTCTAGTCTACCACACTTAAGGACAGGAGCTCCCCTTGTTACTCTCAACCTAATCTCAAAGTTAAATTTCTTATTCAAAACCCTGATGTGTTGTAAATTGTTTCAGCTTTAATTGTAACATTACATATTTCTCCATATATATCTTATTATCAATTACCAAACAAAGTTAACTCTATCACAGATTCACATTGACATCCTGGTGATGGAATCATATTGTAAAAATATATTCTCCTGGTTATTTGGTTCTTATAATATTTTTGTAAAAAAGTCGATCAAAGATTTTTATTTATCTCACATATTTAACATCCTTTTGAAAAAGCATTATAACCTAAACATTTTATATTAATAAATTTTAACAGAAAATAAGATTGAATAAAGATACAACAGTCACTTGTATTATTCAATTCAACATACAATAGTTACTTGAAATTCAAGGCTAACATTTTTTGAGTGAACTGGAAATTCATGGATCATTATGTGGGTTTAGAAGCTAGCATTGATTAATTCTAGATTCTGTAACTATTAATTTATATAGCAGTTCCAGCCCTTATTTGTTATATATTTATTTGTACTCGAACCATTATTTTCCCATGAATTATGCATTTTAAGTTTGCTTTTCCTTTTTCGCTTATTCAAATAATACATAATCTATTATTTTATCCTGCAGTGGTCGACATGCCTTGAAATCTAAACTTATGGAGGTAAAGTTTATTGTGGTTTCTCTTATATTTGTCCAACAGAAGTAGTACTATACATTGTTCTTATGAAAACCAGTCGGGAAGATGTCATCCCAGCGATCACTTTTCAAGCTCTAGCCAACACCTTGGATTCTTTCAACTATCTTATTGATAACTATGGCTACAGTAAATCATTTAATCTTGTTTCTAAAAGTTTACACCTTTGCTTGTTTCTAAAAGTTTACACCTTTGCCAAGATAGTTGTATTTGGGGTTGCGAATGTTGTATTGAGGGTTGTGAGAAGATGGTAAGGTGTGTTTGTATTAGAATGAAATGCAATGTAATACACAAAATGTAATTGTAACAACGTAATAGTGAATGAGAGAATTTTAATGTATAACAAATTTTCTTTCATATTTTTAAATGTATTTAATTTTGTCATTGTGTTTTCATCTTGAGTGTTTTCGGTGCTTATTAACATTTGCCAGAAGCAACTAATTGTATTTTCTTTTAAATTAGATACGCCTAATGGACGTATCTAATTTAAATAAAGATACGGCCCTTAGCCGTATCTTTTTTAAATTTGATAGGTCATTAGTCGTATCAAATTAAGAATTTGATACGGTCATTAGCCGTATCAAATTGAGAATTTGATAAGGCTATTAGCCGTATCAAATTCTCAAATTGATACGGAATAGCCGTATCAAATTCTCAAATTGATACGGCTAATGGTCGTATCAGATTCTCAATTTGATACGGCTAATGACCGTATCAAATTGACAAAGACGCCATTTTTTGATACGGCCAAGAGCACTGCCGAATCTATTCAGATACGGCTATGAGCACTGCCTAATTGGCATTTCTGGTGTAATGAGCGTTTCGGAAACAATGTCAATACTTCTGATCCATCAACATGTCTTCTGGTACACCACCTTTTGGTCCATAACATTCTGGCCCATAGCTTTTACAGTGTTTGTAAAACGCTGTTTGGTCCTGAACTTCTGATCCACCATTCTTCTGATCCATAGCATTTCCAGTTCATACTTTCTATAGCATTTGTAAATGCTGTTAAAACTAGAAAATGCCCGATCCATGCCAGATCTTTGCTCGATCCAACTCCAATTCGATCCAAAACTTGTGCAAAACAATCTATTTCACCAACCGATCAAACCAGACCATCCACAAGCATTAACACAATGATTATTCATCATTTAAACATAATAATTCACTAAATTCATGATAAATAATAAACGAATTAAACAAATGGATCTAACTTGTAATAACACAAGAATTAACATAGAAATTTACCGATTTGAGCTGCTAGATTAGAACCTATGGTGATTCGAATGAAAATAAACATACCATGATGTAGATCTAGATGAAAACAACTTGAAATGGTGAAAATAAGATCAAACAACCCATGTACTCGATTGAATCCGCGTGAGAAATGCTTATCACTCACCAAATCTTCAAAATAGTTTGAAAACAAATAATCTCTAATCCAGATAACGAAGAACGATCTTCAACTTCCTCAATTTAATGCGATCTACTCTCCCTTGATGTTGATCAAGCCTTTCTTGATGTAGATCTTCAATCTTCTTATGTAGATATAAGATATTAACAGAGGAGAGATGTATTTGATTAAGTAAGGAGGATTACAAGCTCAACCAAATGAGAAATGAAGAAACTAAACCATTCTTCATGTCTTTAACCCCCTATTTATAGCCCCAGCCCCAAGCTTAGAAGGCCCCACAAATCACTAATTAGCCTGGCCAGAAATTGTGTAGCACTAAAACAACAATTCCTCTCAAACCGCTGAACCAAATCTTTAATCTGACCACGCTACGGAATCGGAAACTTCATTTCCTTTCTAATGGAATCGATCTCAACACTTGATTCGATCCCAGTCAAAAGTTATTTCCCTATACAAAACTGATAGGGGCAAAATGATCACGAACAAATTTGATAAAAATTATGGACATGTCTCACATCCCCATAACCAGCATATCAAAATATGAGAATGATCTAGCCCTCAGGAAATTAAATAAAAATATTTTACGATCCTCCTATATGTAAAAATGCGGGCTGTTACATTCTCCTGCCCTTTAGGAATTTCTCCCCTGAAATCCCAAGTAAACATAAACACCCAAAAACAATTCTGCATGCTACCATCCAGAAGCTGCCAATTTACCATCCAACTAGCATCCATCAAGCCATGCATCCATAGCTTTAACCTAGCACATGAAATTCTAACGAATAGTACAAGTTACAATGGTGTAAGAGTGTACCAACGAAGGGTTCTTGATGAATCATCTTCATACTCTCTTCTGTTTCCCACGTACAATCATCATCATCCTCACTCCACTACACCTTAACTAGCTTAACCGTATTCCTCCTAAGTTGTTTCGTGTCATCCCCACAATGTGAAGCGACTTACGAGGTTTCGTAACTACGGACTCGACTTTTAGGTCTTCGTACTGCTCTATAGATACCACCACATTCGAATCATGCACGCACTTCCATAAAACGACACATGGAAAACATTGTGCATACTCGACATCTTCTTAGGTAAATCCAATCTATACGCGAGCTTTCCAATTCGCTCGACTATCAGAAACGTTCCAATGTATCTTGGAGCTAACTTTCCCTTACTTTTGAACTGAACAACATTCTTCAAAGGAGATATCTTCACAAAAACCATATCGCCCATGTTGAATTCCAAATTCTTACGACACTTATTGGTGTAATTCTTTTGACGATCTTTGGCTGCCTTCATTCATTGTCGAACGATCGCTATACAATCTGATGTTTCTCTTATCATCTTTAGCCCATGTATCAGCTTATCTCTAGTTTCTAACCAACATGTTTGAGAATTACACGGTCTACCATACAACGCCTCGTATGGTGACATCCCAATGCTCGACTGGTAGCTATTATTATAAGCAAACTCAACTAGATATAGATGGTCTTCTGATGATCCCTCGAAGTCCAAGCCACAAGCTCTTAGGAGTATTCCAAAACTTGGTTAACCCTCTTGGTTTGACCATCAGTCTGGGAATGATAAGCCGTACTTAAACATAACTCGAGTCCCAAAGTCTCTTGCAAACTCTTACTAAATCCACTCATAAACAATGGATCACGATCACTAACTATGCTTATCGGGATACCATGGAATCAAACTATCTATTTTATATAAAGATCAGCCAACTTTGATGTTGTCCTATTTGATTTGACAGGAATGAACCTTACGCTTTTGGTCAAACGATCCACAATGACCCAAATCCATTCATTTCCTACCCTAGTTCTAGGTAGTCCATTGATAAAACCATCGATATCTGCTTCCACTTCCATGTAGGAACTATCAATGTATGAAGCAATCTGTTAATGATATTTTTCATCAACACCCGAAGTATAGTATGTAATATATATGTTCATGAAATTTTTCGTGGTTATGACTCAGAGTTTTCTGAATATAATTTTGAATCTGGAATTGGTAGACCTCTGACCCATGACAACGAAATCGTGTATTCCATTGAGAAGAAAACAGGCTAACGCTTCCCTTGAGTTAATGGATGAGGGCGTCGTAACAATCACTAACTCCGATGATCCTCTCGTGCCAGATCTTCCCAAGAGAGGGGTCTGGATCTGAACATGGGTCGCATTAGGAATTCATATACGATTTCGTCACATCAATGTTAAGGAAGTACTAGGCTCAGCATGAGAGTATGAATCAATCATGGCGACCCCTTTTTAGGCGAAGAGAAGGGGACTTCATGTTTCCGCAAAGCCCTCTTATCCCACTACCGGGGCGCTCTGGTTGATCTCCTCATCAGAAAGGTTAGTGTTTACTCCTTGTTTCATCATTATGATACTACAAGATTAACAAATCGCAAGATGTATAGGACTCGAAATTCTCCATTCATAGATTGTAGATATATTACAAGAATTGATGATTTGCTCCCCTCAAGAAAGAAGGAACTAAACTAAGAAATGAAAAGATCGTCCCCTTTTACGGAATTTCTGGGGTCCTATTTATAGAGAATTCGGGGTCTCCCTATCAGAAGGGTGTTGGGCTAGAACGATTCCCGTCGGCCGCTATTTCTCTTTGTCTCGGGCATTTGCTGTCGGTCCTCCTTATGGTGCCGGTATAGTATGTGAAGCGAGAGTTCCAAGTGAATTTGGGCCTCCCCTTGATGGAATGAAGTTTTTTGCAGAGATGGACTGTGGAGATGTTTCGAGTTTCTCAGTGGATGCTTCCAAGTGTCGTTCCTTGGTCGTAGGCTTTCAGATGTAGGCTTTCGGCCTTATCACGGGTACTTAGAGGGGCTTGCCCTTATGATGTACATGTATGTCTGCCGATTAAGAACCGTTGATGGTTCAGGTACTAAGCGGATTAGTACCGGTAGCCTGCGTCCATGCTTGAGTCTCGGCTTAGCCTTCTGGTTTGGCTTTCTGGAAAACAGCTTTTGGTAATACAAAGGTAACCCCTTTTGTCACTTATGGAACTGTTCTACAGAGGTTGGCTTCAGACCACCATTATGCTATGATCTGATAATTTTTCTTTTTCAATGTGTTGGTGTCCATTGGTTGACTTTTGATGTGTAGACCCTATCGGATGGACCTCTGCTGATGCCCGGTAAGTTTCGGATCCCTTTTCTCCAGAGGGGTATCGCCCTGAGTCGCTCTCGAATTCTTCATTCCTCATTCATTTGACATCCCTTCACTGTCGTCTCGTGCTAAGATCATTTTGGTAGTAACACAATCCACTCGGCTTCTTCTGTTCATCTTTCACCAACTGATAGTTCATGCACTTAGAAGTGAACTTTCCAACATCCCTCTTCATCCCTTCCCTGTAGTAAGCTCGTTTCATGTCCTAATACATTTTGTTACCACCAGGATGAGTCGTCAACTTCGAGTGATTACATTCCCTCAGAATCTCATCCATTAATATCTAGAACAACCAGTCATCCTTGTTTCCAAAGTCGTCCTTCTCGATCGACCTCGAACTCTTTATCCTCTGGTTCCAACTTCTAGATAATCTCGACAACGCGCTTTTGGCTTTCGCTAATCCTTTCGATGAGAGTAGGTCTTATCGATAAGATGGCCAGCATTTTAGGTTCCAACTCACATCAATGCCTGAAATAAAATCCTTCCAAGTACTCGAGGTGCTTCCATTCCAAAAACATCGCTCCTAAATTTGCATGTCTTCGACTTAACAAATCTGCCACTATGTTACCTTTACTAGGAGTATAGGCTATACCAAAATCATACAATGCCAGAAACTCTAACCACCGTTGCTGCGGAAGATTCAAATCCTTTTGGAAGAAAGGATATTTCAATGACTTGTGATCTGTAAACAACTTGAATCGAACTCTCAACAGGTAATGTCTCCACAGCTTTAGAGAAAACACGATCGCTGCTAACTTCATATCATAAGTCAGATAATTCCTTTCGTGCGACATTAGCTGCCGACTCACGTAGGCCACAACTCTATCTTTCTGCATCAGCACTGCTCCAAGTCCAGTACTACATGCATCGGTGTATACCATCATCTCTTCATTCCCACTTGGAATGGTCAAAACTGGAGCACTTGTCAGTCTCTCTTTCAGGATTCCAAAAGCTTGCTCACACTTCTCATCCGATGTGAACACTTGATTCATCTTCGTCAATCCTCTTAATGGTGCAATATTTTGGATAAATCCTTGTTAAAACGACGATAATATCCCGCTAACCCAAGGAAACTCCGAACATCCGTCGCATTCTTAGGTCTACCCCAGTCTTGGATTGCTGCCACTGTAGCGAGGTCAACCGCTATCCCATTTCCAGAAACAACATGGCCTAAGAACCTTACTTCGATCTTCCAAAAGTGACACTTCGAAAACTTAGCTCTCAGCTGATGCTTTCGTAAGATTTCCAAAACAACTAGCAAGCGCGTTTTATGCTCTTCCTTATTCACGGAAAAAAACCAGATATCATCCACGAACACAAACACGAACTTGTTCAACCGATCTCTAAACACCCTATTCATAAGATCCACGAAATACCATGGTGCGTTAGTCAACCCAAATGGCATCACCAACCATTCAAAGAAACCAGATGGTGTCCTAAAATCTAACTTCGGCACACTATCCTTTGCCACTCTCAACTGGTGAAATCCCATTGCAAAATCCATTTGTGAGAACACCTTGGCCTCGTGATGCTGGTAGAACAAGTCGCCTATCCTCGGTAATGGATACTTGTTCTTCATGGTTACCTTGTTCAGCTCTCATGAATCCACATACAATCTCAAAGATCCATCTGCCTTGGTTGCAAACACAATGGGTGCACCTTATTCGGACACGCTCCTCCAAATGAATCCTTTTCCCAAAAGGTAACATACTTGCACTTCTAACTCTCATTGTTCCTTAGGCACCATCCGCCTAAGAGGCATGACGATAGGTAATGTACCCTCGACCAAATCGATTCTGAACTCAATTTCACGATGTGGCGACAACCCTTTGACCTCGTCAAAGACATAATCAAACTCACTAGCGATCAGCATAAATGACAAGTCTTCCCATGGAATCACAAGCGAATATAAGTTGCTTACGAAGATACCATCTTTGGGCTTACATCAAATCATAACCATTTACCCTTCCACATTCCCGACTGTCAGCTCGGGCTTCTTGCAATCTACTTTTACCGCATACCTCTTGAGCCAGTCCATACCCAAAATAACCCCAAATCCAGCAAAGTTTAAAACAAAGCAATTACACACAAAGGAGCAACCAAGACTCGACAACACTAGACCACGACAAAGCATACACGAGCTAGAGGAACCCTCAAATGGATTAGTCATAACCAAAGGTCTATCACAAATCTCGGTTCCAAATCCAAGCGGCATACAAGCTCATGATGAACTTCTCGTTCTTCTGATAAGGAGTTTTAATATATGAATGATCATACTTGGACAAAGCTTCAAAATCAGAAACATAATCCAACACTGGTCGACCATTCTATTTTAGCTCAACAAACTTCTTAAATAGAACTAACTTTTGGGTGGTAGAGATAAACATTGTCTCAAAATTGACTCCAAACTGATCCCAAGTGATCACATCTTCTAGGGTCTCTAGAGTGACAGAGTTCCACCAATCCATAGCTCTGTCCTGTAGCTGTCTCGATGCAAGCTTCCTCTTAGTCGCATCCTTAATTCCCAAGTCTCTAAATATCCGTGTACAAGTGTCAAGCCACCCTTGAATCTCTATAGTCGGCTATGTCTCCTTCAATGGTTTCCCACCAAGAGCAGTGAAGTCCTTACATAGCTTTGTGAAGTCAACCAACTTTGGTACCTGCACCTTAATACCAACATCTACCGCGGCTGCTCTTTGAGAAGGTACCCTCATCATGTTCACTGCCATCATAGCCTCGAACATAGCTGGGTAATCTGGTATACCACCATCACCTCCTCCAGGGACAGTCTCCTCCCTAGCAGTGCGTCATGACGATCAACGACTCATTCTAAATCTGAGAAATAGAACAATTAGTCTACACACGAGAAAATCTGCAAATAGTGTTCACATGCTATTATATTATACACTAATATATAGTATACATCCATTAGAAATTTAAAAATGCATCTCTCATACTTTATTACGTACTTGAACTTTGACTAAAATCGATAACCAGAGCTCTGATACCAAATGTGACGACCGCCCATAACTCCTGCACTTAACAAGAGGAATAATGCGCTGAATGATGTGCCAGGCAGCTATGGACGATCATCTGGGTAGAATAACACACACAGAACATGTCGTATAACTCACAACATAAGGATAAAATATAACAAAACTTATACAACAGGCAATAATAGTGAACCGGAACTGAGCAGAATCTTAAACTTTTCATATCATCATGAATGATTCATACATCCTTGGAAAAACATCATAAGAGTCTGTACAAAATTCCTGACTACAGGTCACTCAAAGAATATATCAAACAGCGGAAAACAACAAATAGTAGATAGTAAGAAATAATACGCCAGCCTCCCGCTCTTCGTCGCTCAACAGCATCGTCCTCATCAAGATCGACTACCTGTAACCTGCTACTCAGTCCGCCCATTCATTACATGAATGAACAACCCAAAGTATTAAGAGGGAGACATAAAACTTTGAGTCAGACAACAGTTTTAATGAGCGATAAAACAACTATCTAACATCATCAATAAAGCATATGAGAAATAGGTAGACTAACTAATCTACCAACACATCAAAGAAGAACCCAACCCATCTCCTCCATATCAGATAGTGATAGCCTTTACAACAACCAAAGAGAAAACATAACAGACATAGCGACCAATTATCTAGCGTAGACCATCCTAATCGAGATCAACACCCCCCAAGTACAAACCTTGAAGGCCTAAACCAACATTAGACAAGCACTCAAGAGATATTTCCTTCGATGTCGAACAGTCTACACAAGACGATACAAGCAAAGCAACAAACATCCATGACTCTGGCTATCACCGCCAATCCTGCTTTGAAACTATCGTTAATCGTATGACCGACTCAACATCATGTCGTCCGTCAATTGCTAATGCTAACCCCATTTCTAGTCAGACTACTGCATGTCCCGTGTACATTTGCCTCCCCGAGACAACAAGTCCCATCCCATGTGCCCAGGGTACTCGACTAGTGCCACTAGTCTTTTAGGTGTCTGCATTATACCCCTATTTTGAACCCGCCAAAACTTACGACAACGATAATCTCTCAGCCTTCATAACTCTAGTCGTCGTCACCGCCGATTATCCACAAGCTCAGACCCCGTCTCGAGCAACTATTATCCATGAGCTCACAACCTTGAGTCGTCTTCATATTCGTTGCATTACAACGATCAATGAACAATTTACAACACCTCGATCATTCCCCCTTGAATTCATGTCGAAGCCACGACCATCATTGACCCAAAAACATACTTCATTTGGTCAATATTCCATTTCACAACATTTTCAGCCTTTCACAGCGTTTCAGCCTTTCACAGAGTTTTATTAAGCCTTTTATAGTGTTTCAGAAATGCTATTATATTCGCCGGATCATTTCAGACCCATTGGCTCAATCTCATATTCACAGCGTTTCAAAACGTTGTCAATGCTTCCGGCCTATCAATATGCCGTCTGATCCATAGCATTTTCGATCCATCAATACTCCGATCCATCAACATTCCTTCCGGTCCATCACCTTTTCGGTCCATAGCATTCTGGTCCATAGCTTTTGCTGCGTTTGTAAAACGTTGTCTGGTCCAGAAACAATCTGATCCATCATTCTTCTGATCCATAGCATTTCCGGTTCATGCTTTCTACAACGTTCATGAATGCTGTTAAAACCAGAAAATGCCCGATCCATGCCAGAACTCGTCCGATCCATGTCAGATCTTTGCCCAATCCAGAACTTGCCCGATCCAACACCAATTCGGTCCAAAACTTGTGCAAAACATCCAATTTCACCAACCAATCAAACCAAACCGTCAACAAGCACTAACATAATGATTATTCATCATTCAAGCATAAGAAATTCACCAAATTCACGATAAACAATAAACGAATTAACAAATGGATCGCCGATTTAAGTTGCTAGATTAAAACCTATGGTGATTCGAATGAAAAAATACATACTGTGATGTAGATCTAGATGAAAACAACTTGAAATGATGAAAATAAGATCAAACAACTCATATAGTCGATTGAATCCGCGTGAGAGATGCTTATTACTCACCAAATCTTCAAAATAGCTTGAAAACAATTAATCTCTAAACCGGACAGCGAAAAACGATCTTCAACTCTCTCAATTTGATGCGATCTACTCTCTCTTGATGTACATATAGCATTCCTTGATGTAGATCTTCAATCTTCTTATGTAGATCTAAGATTTTAATGGAGGAGAGATGTATTTGATTGAACAAGGAGGATCACAAGCTCAACCAAATGAGAAATGAAGAAACTAAACCATTCTTCATGCCTCTAACCCCATATTTATAGCCCCAGCCCCAAGGCTAACCGAGCCCCACTAATAACCAATTAGCCTGGATATAAATTGTGTAGCACTAAAACAACAAATCCTCTCAAACCGCTGAACCAAATCTTTAATGTGACCCCTCTACGGAATTGGAAACATCATTTCCTTTCCATGGAACCGATCTTAGCACCTGATTCGATCCCAGTCAAAAGGTATTCCATGTACAACACTGATAGGGGCAAAATGGTCACAAACAAAACTGATAAAAGCTATGGGCATGTCTCTCATCTCCATAACTAACATATCAAAATATGAGAATGATCCGACCTTCAAGGAATTAAATAAATATATTTTACGATCCTCCGATGTGTAAAAATGCGGGTTGTTACAGTCGTTGTCGGTACAGTTACGCACTCACACGTTTACACGCGATTTTGCGCAATATGAACCGAGTTTTGAAATAAGTTGTGTAAAGTTTGAATGACATGTCATAGGAGGGTGATCATGCAAGTCAGGGTTCGGAAATTTTTCGGATTGGGACTCGATAGTTTGGCATGCACTCTTGGACCATTTAAATTTGTGAGTACACAATTGGTTAACGACTCGAGCTAGCTTGGATGATCGAGATTTCAAAAGCGAGTATGCATGATCACTGCCATTATCTGGGCGTATGTTCACATGAGTTGGTTACCAAAATGTCGTCGAATTGGGACTTGATCGTCAAACGAGTTCTATGGAATTGTTTGGACTCCCAAGTACACGGTTGTTTGACGATCCAAGTCGGTTTAGATAATCGAAGTTTCGAAAGCTCGCATACGCGATCTTTGTTGTTGTTTGAGTTCAGAAGTAGTCACCGATCCCGGTACGCTGAAATCTTCCTTCCTCCTTTCTTTTGTTTACCGATCCATTTACTTAGATTTTTTTTCTAAGTTTTTTGGTTTCTCTCGCTATCCCAACTATAAATAGGAGGATATGACCTTACATCCCCATTCTGCATACCTCGTATCCCTGGGAGATAGAAAATTTTGTAAGCTCTAAAAACTCGAACTCCCCCAGCCCACCGCATGTTTCTAGCGCCTTCGAAACCCGAAATCTTCATTAAATTGAGACCAATTTAGGTGGGTGTTAGTCGAAATGGAATTGATTCATGCTTCGGTTTATTCGATGTTTGGAGACGAGCCATTGATGTAGCGGGTATTGACCTTCTCTATGGCAATGGCTTTAGAGAAAATCGAGGAGGAGCAGCGGGACATTCAAGTAAGAGGGAGATGAAGGAACTGTTGAGGAAGGAAAGTGAGGGGATATGAATTTGAAAGATTTCGTATCCCGTTCTATGAAGGACGAGAATTCAAAATTTCGAGATTTCGTATCCCGATGTATAGTGAAGGGATGGTGAGAAGTGGAGGTCACGAGAAGAGGAGAGGAAGGAATTGGATGGTAGAGAAGGAGGTGATACGAAATTTCTGAAGAGCCAGGATACAAAATGTATTTTCGTATTCGATGACTTCGGAAAATTTGTATCCCATGGATTAATTGTGCGGGATACAAAATCTTTGAAGACGATGGGATACAAAATGTGAATTTCATATCCCGACACTTCAAAAATTACGTATTCTGGCTTTGGTGGTTCTTGCGTTGAAATATTCAAAATGGAGATTTTATGGATCTTATGGGAATTCTAAATAGGATTTCGTCTCTTGGAGGCTTGGACAAATTCAAATTTTGAAATGTCAACTCTAGACATTTGGTTGATCTAGATTGACTCGCGATGTTGCGCGGCCGGGTTGAGTTTGAACACGAGCGCTGCATTGCATAATGCACCAATTGAATGACGAATCTTGCTTGAAACAACGATTAGAACATGCACATAGGGTTAGATCATAAACTCGGACTATAGACGTATAACTGATTCATCGCGTATAGGACTAGACTCTCAACCTAGTCGCGTCGTAATCATGGTTTGACCTGAATTCCATCGACTTCGGGACGTGGCAATGATAGTTTAAGTTCATTGATTGGTAATCGTCATCGCATTCCACAGTACATTAACACAATTGCATCAACACGCAAAATACTTGCACGTTAGTTTACACCAACACGAGGGGGGTTACAAGTTTTAGTGCGTTAAATAACGCAACCGTCTTGCAAGTATAGCATTTAAGGAGAAGCTCCCGACGACTTCAGGCTTGAATGTCGAGCCCATAGGAACATCTCTGAGCTCTAGTGAAGCCGAAGGAGAGGGAAGTTCTCCTGGTCTGAAAGAGGATGTTGTTGTTCTTCACCCGCGTGTTTCTCTGTGCCTAAGGTTGTTGTTCTTCCTTTCGCTGCTACATGTTTCTATATATAGTTTAACTTCTTTGTTGTCGCTTAGTTAAAGCCAAGAAATCCTTATCTGTTGTTTCTATATTTTGTTCAACTTCTGCTTAGATTTGACGACTCTTTGGATGACCCCCCCCCCCACACCCCACCCCCCCCCCCCCCCGCTTCCGCGTAGTAAAAGTAATAGGCTATTGGGTCGGTTAACTTTACTTCCCCGTTACAATTGGGCTTAGCCCATTATCTTTTGTATCGGCTATTATATAAAGCCTCATTATGTACAGTTTATATTACATTCATTTGTATTGAAAACAATCACAAGTTTTTACCGCTGCAATAACAAAAGCATTTCTATTTTCTTCAATATCTAACTTGGTATCAGAGCAGATTTATTGTGCTTAACAGCATCAACTGCTTAATCCTGACCAAGATAATCTCTGATTTTAAGAGATTCTTGTCCATCAGCTCAATATCATCATTTGGACCCTCCCATCAAAGGTGTTAACCTTGTCATTTGAGAGTTGTTGGCATCAACAAAGAACCGTGCCTCGCCTAGAGAATTCTCTGACTGCAACAGTTCTTCAATTGGTGCTTTTGTGGTAAAAATCATCTGATTTCTTCAAGAAACTGATCAACAAAGTAAAGAAATTGATCTAGTTGATTAAAGAGACGTCCAGTAAGACTTGTCAGGCTTATTTACAATCAAGAATATTCATCATACAAGTCTTAAAGGTATCATTCAGTAATCAAACAGAGAATTTCCTTAAATTCTCAATTCAAAGTCTCTGGATTCAGAATAATTTTTACCTTTCTTGATTGATCTGTGGCAATTTTTCATCATGGATGGACCTGGTGATGAAGTCAGTGTCAATGTATCCGGTGCAAGAGGCTCAACTTCACAGAATCAACATCCATAGCCTCCTAATCCCATTCAAGACTTGATGAAAGCAATTATCAAACCCCAAAGCCAGCTTATTTCAATCCAACTTGATGGATCAAATTATCTATTATGGAAATTGCAAGTCGAAATAGCAATTAGAGGATATGGTCTTGATGATTACATTTATGGAACAAAAATTATCCCTCCAAAATTTGTTAGAGATAATGATGATAAACATATACAAAATCCAGAATATCAGTCATACCAGAGACAAGATAGTCTCATTTGTGCATGGATGATGTCATCCATTGGAGCAACCATATTACCTCAGTTAATTGGGGTTAGAACTGCTAATGAAGTATGGTCAACGATTGAGAGGAATTTTTCTGCACAGTCCTCTGCAAGAATCATGCATCACAAAAGACTTCTCCACAGTATTAGAAAAGGTGATTCAACAATGAATGAATATTTTCTAAAAGTATAAAACATTTGTGATCAATTGAGTTCAGCAGGGCGAAAAATTCCTGAGTCTGAACATGTGTTGTCAATTATGAGTGGGTTGGATGATGACTATGAAGGAGTTTCTACAATTATCTTGTTTATGTATCCTACACCAAGTCTACAATATGTGTATTCAACTCTATTAGCCCATGAAGGCAGAATTGATCACAAAAGAAATATGATTTCAGACATGTCAGTTAATTTCACTACATATGGAAGGGGTAAAAATCAAGGCAATGTTTCAAGAAATCAGAATCAACCTAATTTTCAGAGAGGTGGATAGTCAAATCGTGGCAGAGGCAGAGGAATAAATAACAACACTAAACCTAGATGCCAAATTTGTGAAAAATTTGGTCACACTGCCAATAAATGCTATTTTAGATACAATTCTAGTGTGAATCCAGGGCAGTCAAGCAATAATTCTAGTGTCAACTTGGTGAATATGCAGAAAGACAACAAAAAAAATCAATCTGAAAGTTCTAATGCAGATTCAATTTCAACTGATGATGCTACTGACGATTGTTGGTATCCAGATTCAGGAGCTACTAATCATGTTACCAACAATTTAAACAATTTCAATTTGGGGAACAAAGAATACAAAGATACATAAAATCTTTTAGTTGGTTAAGGCAAGATTGCACATATCACACATACTGGAAATGCAAGTTTAAAAGGACCTAAAGAACTTATTCTAAAAAATTTGCTAAGGGTCCATTCTATTAAAAAGAATCTATTGAGTGTTTCCCAATTTGCTAAGGACAACAATGTATATTTTGAATTTTATCCTAATTCTTGCATTGTCAAAGACATTCTGACACAAGAAATTATTTTGCAGGGTAATGAGATTAAAGAATTGTACAGATTTGATGTCACTAATTCTAGAAACCCTAGTTGCTTAAATAAAGTTTGCTTATCTACTTTTGTAAATGATTCTGAGAGTAGTAAGCAATTTGATTTGTGGCATTGCAAGTTAGGACATCCACGTGTTAAAATTGTCAAGCAAATTATGAAATACAATAACTTGAATGTCAGCAACATTTCTGATTCATATGTTTGTTCTTCTTGTCAATTAGGAAAGTCTCATAAACTTGCATTTCCAAATTCACACACAATTTATACTAATCCACTTGAGTTAGTGGCAACTGATTTATGGGGACCATCATCCACTAGTTCAGTATATGGTTACAAGTACTATATTTCTTTTATTGATGCTTATTCCAGATTTACTTGGATATACATGTTGAAATCTAAAACTGAAGTGAGTAATGTGATGATGCAGTATATTAATAAGGTTGAAAATATGACTGGTCATCATGTTAAAACCTTTCAAACTGATGGTGGAAGAGAATTCTTACCATTAAAATTATTTTTTGAAAAGAAAGGTATTAATCATAGGGTTACTTGCCCATATACTTCAGAACAAAATGGATTAATTGAGAGGAAACACATGCATATTATTGAAACAGGTTTGACTCTACTTGCTCAAGCTTCAATGCCCTTAAAATATTGGCCTGAAGCCTTTGAAACTGGTGTGCATTTAATAAATTTATTACCTACAAAAGTACTAAATTTTAATTGTCCTCAGGGGATTTTATTTAAAGTTAAAGCAGATTATCAGCACTTAAAAATATTTGGATGTCAGTGTTTTCCTTGTTTAAGACCATATAATGCTCATAAATTAGATTTCAGATCTAAATCCTGTACTTTTCTAGGGTATTGCAATAGACAGAAGGGGTTTAAATGCCTAGATAATGCTGGTAGAATATACATTTCCAGACATGTAAAATTTAATGAGCAAAAATTTCCATTCAATAATATTAATTGTAAGACAACTGAAAAAGTTGTTGAGCCAAGAGTGGTTATACCTGATTTACCTGAGGATGTTCAAGTGATGGTGCCATCATCTTTAGCTACTAAAGACACCACCACCAGCTCTCAACTCACAGTGCCTTTAGAGGGGCCAGGTCAAGAGCATGTCATTGATGACAATATTGAAATTCAAGATCAATCATTTCAAGAAACTACTGAAAGCAGCAATAAATCATCTGCTGGAGAACAATCTGAAAAATCAGTCATGACAGGGAGAATAGAGATAATCTCAATCAGCATCCAATGTTAACTAGAGCAAAGTGTGGTATTTTTAAACCCAAAAATATTAATATTGTTGTGTCTCAAGATGAACCAGTCTCCTTTCATGAAGCTGTCAAATATGACAATTGGAAACAAGCTATGGCAGAAGAATATAATGCCTTAATTAGTAAAGGAACCTGGTCTCTGGTTGAAAAACCAGAGAATAAAAATATAATTGGATGCAGATGGGTTTATAAGTTAAAGAAAAATTCTGATGGTTCAATTTCTAAATATAAGGCTAGGTTAGTTGCTAAAGGTTATTCACAACAGTGTGGTTTTGATTTTACTGAAACTTTTTCACCTGTTGTGAAACCCACATCTATCAGAATAATATTGTCAATAGCCTTGTTTAGGAACTGGAACATCAGACAACTTGATGTCAATAATGCTTTTCTTAATGGTGATTTACAGGAAGAAGTGTTTATGCAACAACCAGAAGGATTCAGTCAAGGCAACAATACAAGATTGGTGTGCAAACTCAACAAAGCAATTTATGGGTTAAAGCAGGCTCCTAGAGTTTGATTTGACAAGCTGAAATCAACACTTGTCAACTATGGATATACTTCAACTAAATCAGATAATTCTATTTTTACAAAATTTTATGGCATAGATTCAACATATATTTTAATTTATGTTGATGATTTTATTATTACAGGAAGCAATAAATCTGAGATTGACAATATCACTAAAAGATTGAATGCAGAGTTCTCAATTAAAGACTTGGGTGACTTAAGTTATTTCCTGGGTGTTGAAGTCAAAAGATCTAATTCTGAAATCCATCTCAGTCAAAGAAAATATATTTCAGAAATCCTTCAAAGAGCTAAGATGGACAAAGCAAATCCTCTACCAACTCCTATGATTACTAACAGTCAACTTTCTAAAAACAAAGGAGAAGCATTTCCAGATGCAAGGTTCTATAGGAGTATAATTGGTGCATTACAATATGCTACCATTACAAGACCAGATATTGGTTATTGTGTAAATAAAGCAAGTCAATTTATGAAAAATCCTTTAGATGCTCATTGGGTTACAGTTAAGAGAATTCTTAGATATCTAAAAAGAACACTGGATCATGGACTAATTTTTAAAGCTAGCAATACTCTAAATATAAATGCATATGCAGATGCAGACTGGGGAGCAGACATTGATGACAGAAAATCAACTTCTGGTTATTGTATCTTTTTAGGCAAAAACCCACTCTCATGGAGTGCTAGAAAACAGAGTACAGTTTCTAGATCTAGTACTGAAGCTGAGTCCAGAAGTGTTGCTAGTGCAGCAGCAGAAGTGTTATGGATCGAATGCTTATTAAGTGAACTTAAAGTTAAATCAGAAAAAAAGGCTGTAATATGGTGTGATAATGTGAGCGCTATTTCATTAACTTCTAATCCAGTTCTTCATTCAAAGACAAAGCATATAGAGATTGATTTATATTTTATCAAAGAGCAAGTATTACAAGGAAAATTGAGGGTCGGATATATACCATCGCAACATCAAAAAGCTAATGTACTTACTAAACCACTTTCACTACAAAAGGAACAGTGAATAGCGACGGCAAATAGGCGTTGGCGGCCGTCGCTAACCGTCGTACGCCGTCGCTATTTGCCGTCGCTTTTAATGTCGTCGCGAGAGGAAAAAGTGACGGAAAAAGCGACGGTTCCGTCGCTCGATTAGCAACGGCTTGCAACGGATACTTGCCATGTGGCACCATCAAAAGTCAAGTGGTTTTTTTTGCCGCGAAGCCGTTGCAAGCCGTTGCAAAAGCCATGACCATTTTTGTCCAAAACGTCGTCGCTATCCGTCGCTTTTCTTTGTTGTTAGCCGTCGCTATCTGTTGCAAGCCGTCGCAAAGTAATGACCAACATTCCGTCGCTACCCGTTACTAGCCGTCGCAAATCTGGAGCATTTTTTCTGCACTACACAGCAATACCTTTCCAACAAACCTCCACATCAAACCCAATCCACTACCAATCCATCAATATCATTCCAAATCCATCAATATATCCAAAACATTACTAAATTCATCACAATACCATAACATACCATCGTCATACATCCAAAAAACAATATCATCACCGTATATCATCATCCCATCATCACAAAGCATCAAAATACATCAAACTACACACTACCGTCATCAAATATCATCGTACGTACATAAAGCAAATAAAAAAGTAAGTGTATATACATACCCAAGCACAAGAACAAACGAACTACTCGTCGTCTTCTTCTTCTTCGCTTGTAGCATCCCCGCCATCGTCCTCGTCTGGAATCGATCCATGCTCGTCATAATAGCGTGCAATGCGCTCGTCTATCTCCTGAGCCAGCTGGCTTCTTCTCCAATCGTTCATCTCTTCCAGTTGCTCCTTCAACTGAGCTATAGTCTCCTGCTCCACGGACTTCCTATATCCTCGCTGAAAATCAATAGCCTGCGAAATAGTTCAATTTCACATTTATAAATGGACTTGTAATATATACATGGACTTTGAAGATCAATACACATGTCAATTTGAAGCTTCTATATTTATAATGTCAATTTAACATGTTAATATGAAAAGAAGGTAAAAGAATGCATGTTAATTGAATACATTTTAAATGTAAACTTAAATTAAAAAAGATACCTCCTGATTGCCGAAGCCGTATCGCCTATTACGAGTAGGCGGCTTAATAATAGCATCCCAAATACGATCGCACGCTGCAACCGTAAGCTCATCTCGTCCACTGGACTGCGTCACTCTAGCTGCCTCTGCATCATATCTCTCCTACAATAGTCATATAATTTAATAATATAATGTGATATGAACGAATATGAAATATTTTAATTATTAATAAGTATATTTACCATTACGCCCGCAGCCTTGTCATCCGCCCAATCATATGTCACGTTCCCTTCGTCATCAGTATGCTCCACCGCATGAGTATGCCTGAAAACCTCTGCCATCGTAGGCTCCCTTCTATACTTTGCCATCTGAGTATATATACAGTAATAAATTTACTAAAAATAAAAATGAATGATATGCACTCAATTTTTACGTGAACATATGCTAAAAACTATTTCAAATTTTTACCAATTCTCTCCTATGCTGCTGGAATGATTTTGAGCCACCGCGATGTAAACCAGGATTCTTAGCTCTATTTTCTTTATTCCTTTGTGCACGTTAACTCCAGAACCAGGAACATTGCTAAACCAGTTGCATTTGAATAGATAAATTTGCTCTAAGGGACGAACATAATAAGTCAACTCTACAACTTGCGTTAAGACGCCATAAAAATCTTTTATATGCTCCTCTGGATCATCACTACCTTTGACAAATACACCGCTATTATACGTTAATTTTTCAGCTCCGTAATCATTGGTGTTGAATTTAAATCCATTGACAAAGTATATTGGATAAGTCTTGACATTTCTTTTTGGTCCAATAGCAAGATGTCGTAATCCTTCGTTAACAACACCGTTTTTGTGATCATGAACATAGTCTGAAAACCATACAGCAAATTCTTTGCTGAGATCACCAGATGGATGTTGTGAATCGTATATACTACAAATATGTGTTATGTTCCTTTTCTATTAATATAGACAAATAAATATAGATGTATATATAATTGAATTGAACATGAATTTTATATAACCTGACAAATGGTGCAACTTCCACACAATTTAACAGAACATATGTGTGTGCCACTTTGTAGTCTTCATCACTTAACCATATTTCTACACATTTTCCAGCAGGTCTTCCGTGTTGTCTAAAAATAGATAACATTGTCTGAGAAGACTCCTGTTCAACGGCTTCTTCATTACGAGGAACAGATATGAAAGACAAGTTCACATCTTCACTGAAGTAATGAGAGAAAAAAAAATGAAGCTTCTTCTTCAAGGTACGATTTGCAAATCGAACCTTCTACTCGAGCTTTTTGCCTAATTTTTTTCTTCAAATGATTCAAGTACCTATAATAAGAGTAATTTAATTTATATGTTGGTACAAAAATCTAAGTTGTATTCTATCAACAGTATTGAGTATACACAAAATTACCTCTCAAATGGATACATCCATCCATATTGCACTGGACCTCGAAGGAGTGCTTCGGACGGAAGATGAATAGGTAAATGTTCCATTACATTAAAAAAACCTGGTGGAAATATTTTCTCAAGTTTGCAGAGCAGTACAGGAATTTCTAATTGAAGCTTACGTAAACGATCTATCTTCAACGTCGTTGAACAGAGTTGTTTATAAAACATACTTAATTCTGTTATAACACTCCATATTTTTGTGGGCAACAGTTCCTTGAAAATCACAGGTAAAAAGTATTCCATCATTATATGACAATCATGGCTTTTCATCCCACTCAATTTACTGTTTTTATAGTCCACACATCTACGGAGGTTAGAAGAAATCCCATCAGGACATCGTAATCCTTCCACCCACTTTAGCACAAGTTTTACTTGCTTGTTGTCTAGCTCATAGCATGCTTTGGGTTTTTTATTCTCGGCATACAAGTGAAGTTCCGGCCGTTTACAGAAGTGTAATATATCACGTCGTGAATTCACGTCGTCCTTAGTTTTCCCCTTTATATTCAAAACTGTATTAAAAACGTTATCAAAAACGTTTTTTTCGTTATGCATGACGTCAATATTATGCCGAAGTTTTAGATTTTTCCAGTAAGGTAACTCCCAAAATATACTTTGTTTGCACCAATTATGAATGTCCGATTTACCTGGAATTTCAACCTGCTTACCATTTTCGTGTATCTTTGGGTACTCACTTACAATTTCATATATCTCTTCACTTGTCCAAACTTTAGGCGGTAGCATATTCTCTACTCTGTTAGCTTTGAAGTTCTTTTTATCCGTTCTAAATTTATGATTAGGATGTAGAAAGCATCGATGACAATCAAACCAAGATATTTTTTTCCCATACTTTAATGAAAATGCTCGTGACTCATCCATACAATGAGGACAAGCCAGACGCCCGGATGTGCTCCAACCTGAAAGCATTCCATACGCAGGAAAATCGCTAATAGTCCATAATACAGAAGCAAACATACGAAAATTTCTTTTTCTCGAAATATCGTATGTTTCGACCCCTTCATTCCACAGTGTGTTCAACTCTTCAATCAACGGTTGCTGATAAACATCAATTCCTTGTGTCGGATCATCGGGACCAGGGACGACAACCGTTAGAAACATATATGGATTTTTCATACACATCCATGGAGGTAAGTTATATGGAGTAACAATGATAGGCCATGATGAATATTTACTACCAAATTGAGGAAACGGCGAAAATCCATCCGTACATAAACCGAGCCTAACATTACGGCTCTCTGCAGCAAATTCAGGATAAGTCCTATCAAAGTGTTTCCATGCTTCACCATCAGACGGATGTATCAAAGTTCCTTCTTCTGCTGTTCTCACGCTATGCCATCGCATATGACACGCTGTAGCAGAAGATGCATACAATCGTTGAAGTCTGGGAGTTATCGGTAGATAATGCATTCTTTTATATGGAACTTCTTTTCCTTTCTTTTTCCTTGGTTTATATCTATCTTCGTTGCAAAATTTGCATTTTCTAAGATAAGCGTCTTCTTTCCAATACAACATGCAACCTTTAACACATGTATCTATCTTCTGATACGGTAGTCCAAAAGCAGACATAAGTTTTTTCACTTTATAATGACTATCGCACATCAAATTATTAGGTGGCATATGACGTTTTGCAGTTTGTACAACTGCTGTAAATGCAGCTTCTGTAAGATTGAATTTTGATTTCATAGTGATGAATTCAGCGGTTACAGATAATTCGGTTCCGCTTGTACACCCTTCCCACAACGGCCTCTTCGCAGAATTCAATAAATCATAAATTTTTTTTGCTTCCTCCGTTGGTTCTTCAGCATTTTCATTCTCATCGCCGCCTTGATCAATGGTGGGAAACATTGATCGTGCTGCATCTTGCACCATATTTTCTATCAGATTGGTCGTTGTATTATCGTTCATCATTGTACTATCGTCCTCTACCACTACAGGGTTAGACGTAGGTTGAACAAGCTCTCCATGACGATCCCATAAGTAATAATTCGACACAAAACCAAATTTATACAAATGTACTTCTACTACATCTGGCTTCCAATGCCTCAAATGTTTGCACTTACTACACGGACATCGAATGTCTAGGTTACTCCGATTATTAGATTTAGCGAATCTAATAAATTCTTGGATACCGTTACAAAAATGTTCCTTTATCGACCCTTTCTTACCAGTACGCGGTTGATACATCCAACTACGATCACGAAAATAATCGAACATTTTCCTGATTTGCAACAAAAATGTTAGAAAATTCGATCAAACACTTTGTATTAATTGAAATCTTGTACAATTTCATTTACAACTACTTCATGTTTTCAGTTTTTTTTTTGTTTATTTCTTTCTACTTTGACGGCAGGTCTACCTACTTCCCATTACAAATATAATAACGTAAGCATATTTTATAAATCCTTTCAGGTTAAACGGTTCAACAAAATTTCGGCAGCACTTCCCTTTTGTCCCTGTATCATACACTAATGCGTGTACACAGGGAACAAAAAGGAAGTGCCATCGAAATTTTGTTAACCGTTTAAACTGAAATGATTTATAAAATATGGTTACGTTATTATATTTGTAACTTGTCCAATACAAGGACTAATCCAACGAATATTGTATCAGATGAATATAGATTTCCGTTTTATGGAAAAACGAATATCCATATAATGATAATATACAACACTTGTCGGACGGGGCCAAATTTATCTAAGGGGTTCACATAATTAGTCAAAACACATTCAACCTAAGTTTAAAACAAGAAACACACACATCAAATGAAAAAGCACGCCTTTTGCGCTTTGGACCTTTTTGCGCTTTTTTTGCGCTTCAGTAAAAGATGCGCCTTAAACTTCAAAATTTCAATTTGTAAAGTAACATGACAATTAGTTTTAGTAAGTTTTAATTCATTTTAGTTTAATGTATAAATTATAAAATTAATTTTAGTTACTTTAAATTTTTGAAAGATAAACTAAGCTTTCAAGTTAATTATTTTAATTCATAAAAAATTCAAAGAGTTGAGTAATATGATTTTCATCACATTTAACAAGATTCTTACCGATCTAAACCTAAATGAAGAACTATTTTGAATTAACATTTTTAATCAACATTTGATTACTAAATATTATAGTAACAAAACAATTTTTTTTCAATTGCAAGTGCATTCTTTTGGACCGACCATTCTTGCATCCGATGGGGACATAACAGTGCATGCATTAGGGACATCGTTGCACCATTTGAATAATAATCAATTTACTACCATTAAACAATTACATTAATTCCATTCATTTTCAAATCATCATACCACACATTCTACATACAACACAATCATCGTATGTCTAATTAAACACGTGATAATCATTGTTTTCAACTTCCTAAATCAATTACATATGTAATATTCATCGATTTTACCCTCCTAATCAATTACACTTATTCCCAAATCAACTCACAACACAACCGTTATCATAAACATCCCTCGAGACAACCAATTTCATATCCATAAACATTCAATTTTGCAAACTCATATAAATTAGCAACCAAAGCCTCTAATTAACCCTAATTAAGCATAAACTAGAGTTAGAAGACATAGAAGAATGAAATCAATACCTTGGAAGTGAAATTGGAGGCTTGGAATCGGAGCAGCAAGAAATAGCGACGGGTAGGGTTTGGGATTGATTTTGGGGAAAAAATATAATGAGGAAGAATATGGTTCGGCAGTTATTATTCTGCAAATCGAGCAACGGTTTGCGACGGCAAGCGACGGCCGCTTTTTTAGTCGTCGCTAACCGTTGCCCCACCCCGTCGCTATTTAAGCTGCCTTTTGTAGTGTTTCCAGACCCAATTTTACCAGATTGAAGGAAGAATTGAGAGTAGATGCAGCAGATTTGAGCTAGAGATCGACAAGGATGATTTATATTCCAGATTGATGTTGATACAGCTAGGGTTTTGACGGTTTTGAAGATAAAATATGTTCAAAACCACAAATTTCTCTTATCAATACTTGAGTGTTAAATCCGTTGAAGTTTTAAGTCATACCTGATGTTTAAAGAGAGATGATGAAGAAATTTGTCTGATAGCCTTCTTCTTCGATCAGTTTTGGAGCCATCGCAATGCGTTTCCTCTGAGCCACCACCATTTTTTCTATTTTGGAAACCTAATTGGTATTAAACCCGATTAGGGGTTGGGGGGGAGGGAGGGGAATAAAAGTAATAGGCTATTGGGTCGGTTAACTTTATTTCCCCGTTACAATTGGGCTTAGCCCATTATCTTTTGTATCGGCTATTATATAAAGCCTCATTATGTACAGTTTATATTACATTCATTTGTATTGAAAACAATCACAAGTTTTTACCGCTGCAATAACAAAAGCATTTCTATTTTCTTCAAAATCTAGCTCGTGTGTTTCTTTGTCCATGGTTACTGTTCCTATTGGCTACTATGTGGTTTAGTTTGAAGTTTGTTTGCTTCTTCGATTTTCAACTGGTATGATAAAGCAGAAAAACGTGATCATTTTGTTCATCGTTTGTTCAGCTTCTGGTTTCAAAAATGGGGGAATTTTAGTTTCAATCTTTGACTTTTGCTTTGTTGTATGGCATATAGTTCCATTTCGTATCTATTTCATAGCAAAAGTTAACAAAGCAATATATTTTGATATGAATCTATTTCTAGATAGTTTTAGCTTGCATATGGTCTTCACTTTCCTATGCAAACTTTTGTATTTGAGGCTGTACAAAATTTATCACTTTACATTTCATTACTTTAATGTGTTGAGAAGTTTTCCCTTACCCCTAAATCACAATTAACGAAAAGCTGGTATGAGAGATATGGTAAGTGATGAAAACTTAACAAAAAAAGAAAAAGTATAGTCATAATGCTACTTCAAGTACGGAGAAGTACATGTATAAACCTGAGAAAGAATCACATGATAGGCATGATGATGAGGAATTTGAATTTGTCAAAGTTTGTACAAGGGCTATAAAATTTATACTTGAATGTAGCTATTCAACTGTACAATACTGTCGTTTCCTTGAGTATGTATTGGGTAACAAACTCTACATGTTTTTAGAGTTTTAACTGATCTGGACGAAAGGCCAGTATAAAAGTAACCATGTTATATTTAATTACATATGCAACTCCTGCACCCTGTAGCTAGCGATAACATGGTCAATGATTACATGTACCATCAAATACAAAATCACACATACGCTTTCATCAAATTCAAACCAATGAAACTATCAAACAAACCCTTTAAAAAGAGGGGAAGGTAACTTGGGAAGAGCATTTGGTATCAGGCAACACAGGACACTCAATGAGATTACTTCCAGAAGTGTCCACGCACAAAAACACCTGATAAATCTGACTGTTTCCCGATTCGTCTCTGTTGCACTCAATCCCTGGCTCGAATCCAGTCGAGCCCTTGATTGCCTGACTAATGCTATCAATGCTGTATGAGTCGCCATTAGGCTCAATTCCTGTACAAACATTACCAAATGTATTCAGAATTTACAACATACAAACAGACCATGCAATCTGGGACTTGTTGTTACCTGCATCATGAAGTATTTGTAGAAGGTTCGCTTGTTTCTTCAGGTTAAGAGCCGACTGGAAGTAGGCATGTTCATCCAGTACGGACTCCGAGCATGTTCCATGTTTTGTCCATTCATGCGTCCAAAATTTAACCCCATTGTTGCTTGGGCAGCCTAGTGTTGGCCAATCTGTTTGCATGCTTCTTAACAGGTCTCTTACCTGCATATTGTTTTTTTTATCATATTTCTCAATTAAAACGCTACATGTATGATGTATATTCATATGCTAAGGAAGATATGCCTGTATATCAAGATGGGCTAGTTTTACAAGGTGCAACTTGGCTTTCTGTTGGCATATGTAAATGTACATTAGCAGGATAGTTTTTAACTTTTAATGTGAAATAATATGATTCTATATAAGTAGTTTCAAGTTTCAGCTAATAAGTCCAGAGAACATACCTTGGAAGGATCGAAGGGAGTAGAACCACAGTTGGAAGGATAAGTTCCATCTTTGTAGTTGGGCCACAAGCCATGAATCCCAAAATCAGCAGCAGGCTTGCCACTCGTAGGGTAACAGCATTTTTGCTCTGTATCACAGTACGACCCCGGCCACTATTATCACAAATTTAGATGTATAAGTAATGGAAATCACAGTTAAATATTGTTATATAGGATCATGGTTTAGGATCTTACTTGCTGAACAAAGTAGAAGAAATCAAAGTCCTGTGCAAACGATTGAACCGAGAAAAGAGAAGAAGCTAAAAGAAATGATAATACTGAACGATGGAGGAAATACATGGTTTTGCTCAGTATTTTTTGTTTGCTTTGAGGGTATGAGTAGAGCTCGATTTAGCTTTGTATTTAAAGGAGAAAATGTAACCGTGTCCTGGGTTTAGTTTGGCACTTACGTCGGATTCATCTGGACGTTATGCATTTATTATTTGATACATTGGCAGTATTAAGTATTTGCGTTCACACCTATTGATTCTAACAATTAATATTAAAAATAGCGATGTATTTACAGCTGAGACTTGATTTCTTTCACATTTCATAAATTAAAAAATTAATTAATACATCCCATGAAAAGATAGCTTAAGAAATCCTCTATTTCTCATTTTCTATATGCATATGCCAAAGAAGCCATCCATTAAAACAATCTCGTTTTAATTGTGATACAAAATGAATGATCAAGATATAGAGAAAATGAACATAAGATAAGCACATAATCAAACATTGATTCCATCAAATAACATTTGGTAATTTTTATTTTAATCCAAATTTTTAGTAAGTTAATCCACCTTATTTTATAGGATCGTTGATAATATTTAAATTTTAATTAGTTTATCCACCTAAAAAACAACGTAAGTATCTTTTTCTTTTCAATCTTCTTTTCTACGTTTTGCGTCATATTCTTATGGCTATAGATCATAAAAAATAATGGCTACAAACTAAAACTATAAACATGGGTATATGAAAATGATTTCAAGACAAGAGTGTAGTGCATGAACGATTTTCATACAATAAAGCATAGAGAACGAATACAACAAAAAAATGCATAAACATGATATAACAAGTTATTTGCGGTTATCTTTTGAACATGCCTAAACAGCAGTAACAATAGTTCACCAATGTTGAAACCAAGCTTATCCATTTTTGCTGCTCAGTTGCTGATCCCCTCTGAAATCCTATCTGAAAAAGATGAAGCAACATCTTGGAACTCCTCAACCTCATGTCACCATCTTTTAGTTCTCAAATTCACAGTTCTCTAGACTGTCAAAGCTTTATCAAGAGACTGACCAATTGTTGATTCACTTGAGAGCATTAGAGCATCAGGAAACTCACCGATTGTTCAAAATTATAATATACCAAATTTGACTGATTTTTATATGATTTAAAACTGTTAGTTCAATAGTGTTTTTACAACCTCTCAGGAATAAAGCCGCCCAAAATCAATCACAATCAACATGTAAAATCTCTCAAGTGGCTAAGAAACATGCAGTGGAGAAAGTGAATTCCTATGGCTATATATAACTTATTATCATAATGTTAAACAAATTGGTGAAGTAACTCGTTGTACTTGTAAGTAGTAAAAACCTTATAGTCAGGTGGTGGAAGAATCAAACAATTATATTAAACAAAAACATGAAATCTTTAAGTTAATCCACACGTGGATTAACTTAAAAAACAGTTGTGGATTAACTTATCGAAGTAAAACGGTGGATTAACTTATTAAAAATGTGTATTAAAATAAAATTCACCGTAACATTTTTGGTTGTTTTTCAATTTAAAGAGGAAATTAAAATTTTACTATTAATACTTTAATTGTGAATAAAAACAATCTTTGCTTTTAACACATAATCACATCTGAATTTTTAAGGATATTTATTATAAATAAATAAATATATATATATATATATATATATATATATATATATATATATATATATATATATATATATATATATATATATCAAAGACATGATTTGCCTAGAAGCCAAAATATGCTTTGATCCACATGTGCAGTTGCTAGCAACTCTTTGGCTTATTATGCACTTTAGCATGTAAACACTAAATGCTTTCCCACACAGAAATGAACTTATTGCGATTATATGCACAAAAATGTACTATTCTAGTTGAAATGGGGGCAAACAAATCTGAGCTACCGTTAATTATGCAGGTGAACCCCACTTTTTTATGTTTTGGGTTGTTGTTCGATGGGCAGAAGAGCAAACATTGGGGTTAATGATATGAACTGTTGAGTCGGCAGATCAAATGAAACGGCAGCACGTGTACAGAGTTATGTTTGTCTACATAAAGTGTGAACAGTGTACTCCTGTTTTGTTTGTTATTTGGGGAATATACTTAGCATGATTCTGTGCTGTTATATTTCGTGATATCCATGTTAAATACAAATTGCATATAGAATGCAGAGACGTAAATGACTCTATCGTGCTTAATGCTAATCATCTTTTTTGCAGGACCACTGCACATTGGATTCGGACATATGGATTATTAAAATATCGTGGCATACTGCTTTGAAAAGACGATTGGAGAACAATGGTTCGAGCACGAGAGCAAGAGTTTGAAACTGCGAATGACAGGATCAATTCGGATAGAACACTAGGTGTTGACGTCCAAAAGTGATCATCAGCACTCATGATTTCCACCTTAGAAGAAATAAACGTCCAACGATGGAAAATATGTAAGTTGCGGTTTAATGTGCAAGAGAACAACGCTAAGTAACAATTACATAAAAGAATTTATAGTGGTTTGGCTCGTCGGAGCCTATGTTCACTTTGAGAGTTTCGAAATTTATTATGCTCTTTGTACAAATTTGCAACATGAAATTGGAATATTTCCGAGTGTACTTGAGTTTTGTTGATTCCAAGTACAAAAGTAAGTAATCCCTGAGTGCTACGCTTGGAGGAGGTGGAAGTCTCTTCTTCGTGATCCGACTGTTTGAAAGTGGAAGGAGGAGCCTTTGAGTGTCCATGAAACCAAACTTAGCCAAGTGGGTATCGAGAGGCTAGGATGCTCTCATGAAGCTACCATGGTCATGGTGGCAAGGAGGTCCAATGATGAATTTTAAATTTTTAATGCTTTCTTCCTAAATGCCAAGGCATCCATAAAATGGTCCAAGGGTCCTTGAATATGATTCTTCTTCTTCCGGAGTGATGGAAGATGATTAGGAGGAAGTAGGAAAGTTCTCCCTCCTAGGAAGTTATTAGAGCTTAGATCCAAGCAAGAATCAGCCCTCTTCACGTTGGAGAGTGAGGAGTATTTATAGGAGGCTGAAAGAGGAGCAGGTGGGATGGTGGAGCCCACAACCATATTTCATATCACGGGAGTAGTTCCCACCTCGAGATCGGTACTACTTGTAGGGACTTAGCCGAATTGTTGGTCCCCTCCTTGAAGTGCTTCTCCTTGTGTATCCCAGGGGATACGAATTTTCGTACCCTAAGGGATAAGAAGTCTCGTATTCTAGGGGATACGAAACTTCTTATCTCGAGGGGTACGAGTTTTGTATCCTAGGGGATACAAAACTTCATATCCTGAGGACAGAGTGTAGGGAGTTGGCATGCACGCGACTAAGAGAGCGAGATACAAAGATTCGTGTTGGCGGGAGTTTTGAATACTTGTGCGGTCGGGATGCAAGCTGATGATGAGGCTAACGGTTGATCCTGAAGTGCTAGTCTGTTGCTGAGCAGCTGGGTTGAGTCGAGACAACTATCCTTGTATGACCCCATCTGGACTCAGGATCTGAAGGTTCTGGCGACGCTTCTAAACAGTTGATCCACGGGATGAGCCAAGTCATGTGAGCTTGAACTGCTTTTGGGAACCGAACCAAAAGGTAGGTTAACACTTGTTTCCCAAAGATTGTCATGTGGTAAAACGACGTGCTTTGAGTTGAGACAATGTTCCTAAATGCCATAAGAGTCTCTACGTCAAGTCGAATGACCGGTCATGAGCTTTTTGTTGAGACTTATTAGTGGCAACATGGACTTCCAACATTGTTGAGATTTCTAACTGCTCGTACTGGAATCCTATCTTATTGCTTAAATGAACATCCATTTCCATTAGACTTAAGAAAGTAAGTGTTAGTCGTCGACTCCCGTTTACGTTGAAACGTAAACGAGTCATTGTCGGCACAATGTTACGTACGCGCTCACAAGTTTACATGCGATTTTCCGCAATATAAACATAGTTTTGAAATAAGTTGTGTAAAGTTTGAAAGACATGTCATGGGCGTGCGATCATGAAAGTTAACCTTCGAATTTTTTTCGGATTGGGACTCGATAGTTTGGCGTGTACTCTTGGACTGATCAAATTTGTGAGTACACGATTGGTTAACGACTCGAGTTGGCTTGGATGATCGAGATTTTAAGCGAGTATGTATGATCACTGCCTTTGTCCAAGCGTATGATCACGTGAATTGGTTATGGAAACATCGTCGAATTGGGGCTTGATCGTTAGATGTGTTCTATGGAATCGTTTGGACCCCCAAGTACATGGTTGTTTGACGATCCAAGTCGGTTTCTACGATCAAAGTTTCGAATGCTCGCATACACGATCTTTGTTTCTGTTTCTGTTCAGAAGTATGTCACCGATCGGGGTACGCTGAAATCTTCCTTCCTCCTTTCTTCTGCTGCTTTTTTTGTACATCAGGATCAATATTGATTCGTTTACTTAAAAAAATCTAACTTTTTCGGTTTCTCTTGCTATCCCTACTATAAATAGGTGGATACGACCTTACTTCCTCATTCTTTATACCTCGTATCCCTGGGAGATCTGCATATTTCCAACGCCTTCAAAACCCGAAATCTTCATTAAATCGAGACCAATTCAGGTGGGTGTTATTTGAAATGGAATTGATTCATGCTTGGGTTTATTCGATGTTTGGAGACGAGCCATGGACGTAGCAGGAACTGGCCTTCGCTATGGAAGTGGCATTAGAGAAACTCGAGGAGGAGCGGTGGGACATTCGAGTAAGAGGGAGATGAAGGAACTGTTGAGGAAGGAAAGGGATATGAATTTGAAAGATTGTGTACCCCGTTTTGTAAGGGTAGGGGATTCGAATTTTCGAGATTTCATATCCCGATGTGTGGTGAAGGGATGGCGAGAAGTAGAGGTCACGAGAAGAGGAGATGAAGGAATTAGATGGTAGAGAAGGAGGTGATACAAAATTCTGAAGAGACGGGATACAAAATGTATTTTCGTATTCGATGACTTTGGAAAATTCATATCCCATGGATTAATTGCGCGGGATACAAAATCTTTGAAGACGTTGGGATACGAAATGTGAATTTCATATCCCGACACTTCAATTTTTTTAGTGCCAAGATGGATATTTTCTCGAGGTTATGGGAATTCTAAATAGGATTTCGTCTCCTGGAGGCTTGGACAAATTCCAATTTTGAAATCTTAACTCTAGACATTTGGTGGATCTGGATCGACTGGCGACATTGCGCAATCGGATTGATTTTGAACACGAGCGTTGCATTGCATAATGCGCCAATTGAATGAAGAATCTTGCTTGAAACAACGATTAGAACATGCACATCGGATTAGATCATAAACTCAGACTACACACATATAATTGATTCATCACGTCTAGGACTAGACTCTTAATCTAGTCGCATCGTAATCGTGGTTCGACCTGAATTCCATTGACATTGGGACATAGCAATGATAGTTTAAATTCATAAACTGGTAATCATCGTCATGTTCCATAGTACATCAACACAACTGCATCAGCATGCATGACACTTGCATGTTCCATATTAGTTTACACCAACAAGATGGGAGTTACAAGTTTTCGTGCGTTAACTAGTGCAACAGTCTTGCAACTATAGTTTGTAAGGAGAAGCTCCCAATGACTTCAAGGCTTGGAAGCCGAACCCGTAGGAACATCTCCGAGCTCTAGTGAATCTCCTTACAATTCTATCACATCAGCGAGCATAGTGAGCCTCAGGAACTTCCACTCCATCCCAACAAATGAGACCATCCGATACACAAGAACAAGAGGGGAAACCCAACGGGCCTCCACATTCAAGCGAGCACATAGATGAGCCCGGAGTAGGTAGTGAATTTGAAGTTACTGGAAAGGTCTCGCCAGAAGGAGAGGATGGCAGTGGTAACCAGGGAGACATGCTGGTAGCACTGGACATGGTGGGAGATACTGCAATTCTCGAGAATACACCTAATTCTGTTGTTTTGTGGACAGATGAAGCCTCGTTGCAGCGAATCTGTATGAAATATGTTATACCATAGTATGGTGTCGTGGTCCCCAAAAGGGAAGATGTGGTATGCTCCTCTGGAAGGATATATTGCCTGGAACAGGCATATGGGCTCCGTCGGATGCATTCCCCTGGCTTGTTCATACATCCGAGATATTCAATATTTCTTTCAGTTAGCACTGACGCAGCTTCATCCGAACGCTTATGCCTTCTTTCTTGGCACCTATGTCATGTACATAGAATGTTTGGGAGTTGAGTTGGCTGAAAAGACATTAGATATCTCTATTCTCTAAAGAAGAGAAATACCATGTCGCCTTATCTCGTATACATGGAGGCACAACCCAATAGTTGCTTTATCCTTGGAGAATGGCATAAGCTTAGCTATTTTAAAGATGATTGGTTCTACGTTCGATGCCCACCAAGATTTGCTAGGAGTTGGTTAGTTGGTCATAAATACCTGAAAACTTACACTATTCCCAAGTTAATTGAGTCGTAAGCTCGAAACTAAATGGGAGTTTCATGTGATAGAAATTCTGTCAACTTCAAAGAGTGGTGAACACTTGTAGTGAGTCCTGGCTTTGAGGGATGTCCCTAGCGGGTATTGCAAAGCCCAGACTCTGCTATTAAACTGTCTTCTTCATCCGTTGGAATTGGTTCCTGAGGGTTTTTAAACGCGTCGCAAGGACGATGATGAGGAAGAGGAAGTTGCGGAAGTCGAGGGAGAGGGAATTTCTCCTGGTCTGCAAGAGGAGGTGGCTTGTAACACCCCACCTCCGTTAAGGTCACTCACAAAGGGAATGCCTTAATTTTGGTGGAGCGTTTTAGTAGACAGAACAGAAATTTACAAGACAGATAAATAATACTTGAGAAATTACAACTTTATTTCAGCGGAAAACAGAAATCAGTTTGGTTACATCTTTACCAAAAACTCAAGTACATAAATATCAGTCTTGTTCAGAAAATCATCAGAGTACAAAACTTTAAAATCATAATCCCCACAGAAGCTGCCATAAGGCGTCGAGCCATACTCTAAGCACTCTAAGTACTTCAAGCAGAAGAAATCTGGATCAAGCTAAAGTATTCCCTCCTTGGAAAACCTGGGGGGGGGGGGGGAGTGGCGAAAACAAGCAAGGTCAGACATAAAGTCTGGCAAGTCCAGTGACTTTCAGCATATGAACATATAATAATAATAATGACATGAAAATAAAACTGGATGCGAGATAACAGTAACAGGAGTAGCAGATATACTTAGGTTAAACAGAAAAAGAACAGAATGATGTAAGCTTTTGCTTTCACTTCTCTGCACTAATACTAGTATAACAGGATTAGGTGTCACCCTAATGTCTAAACTGAAGCAGAAACAGAATAATTTCCACAGAAACAGAAAGCTAATAATGGGCCTTTACCACCCGAACAGAAACAGAATATTAATAATGGGCCTTTACCACCCGAACAGAAACAGAATATTAATAATGGGCCTTTACCACCCGAACAGAAACAGAAAGAAAGAGAATATTAATGATGGGCCTTTACCACCCGAACAGAAACAGATAGAAACAGAATATTAATGATGGGCCTTTACCACCCGTACAGAAACATACAGAAACATAATATTAATGATGGGTCTTTACCACCCGAACAGAAACAGACAGATTAATCCCTACGGAAACAGAATGTAGAATTAGGTGTACACTAGTAAATGGGCCTTTACCACCCGAACAGACGGTACCACGCAGACAGGTGTTGCCACCCAACAGAAACAGACGGTACCAACAGAAACAGACAGAGCTAAGTGTACCCTAAAACCCTACCCCAATCGATCGGCTCCCTAAACATAAATACCCTGTGTCGGCCCCACAGTAGGGTGTATTACTCCCTAAAGTGACAACCAATTGGCACAGACCTATTTACAGATGTCACGGCGTCTTACATCCACAGAGGCAGGCCGGGATCCATGTACGCACATGACCCGGTTGGAACGCACCATCAACACCCCTCGCCATTATCAGAATGAACCACTTATAATTAGTTCAGTAAGCGTGCCGGGACCCTACCTACTGTTGGGTCAAAGTTTTGATACCAGAAAGGGTAACTGACTAATATGGGTCCCAAACAACAGATGACACAAGTAATTTCCCTCCTAACCTTGTGTACCCATACTAACAGATTTCAGATTAACTTGTTTACAAGTTCAGACATACAGATTAACCGATTACAGATTAACCGACTTACAGATTAACCGATTACAGATTAACAGACTTACAGATTAACCGATTAAAGATTAACAGACTTACAGATTGTCTAACTTTGTATTGGGCCTACAGATTCATGAAACGGGTTTATTAATTTCATCAGTCTAGTTGGTTTAACCCTATCCACCCAACACGTTTTAGACATCATATTTATCCCAGATTTTCATTAATTAAATATTAATGCCCAGACCTCTCACATTAGACTGACAGTTTGCGACTACTGGTTAGGCCGGTTGGTTCCGGGCAGGTTTCTGCCACAAACTGAGTCTAACCTCGGGTTTCAAGCACGTTATGACTAACTTCTCACATTAGAACCTATTGTTTGCGGCCACTGGATGTGCCGGGCAGTTCCGGGCAGAATTATGCCGCAAACTCATTCTAATCTCGAGTTAGCCATGTTTATCTTTGCGGCCAATTAATTTATAATTTACCATTTTTGCCCACGCCTAATATACATGTCAATTATTCATAACTATAGCCAATTCAGATTATGTCAATAACAGACTAAATATATCTACTTAACAGATATAACAGATAACAGATTTCGCAGATTAGGCGACTTAGCAGATTAAGCAATTTAGCAGATTAAATATATAACAGATTAGGCATTTTCAGCAGACTTAGCAGATGACAGATTTAGCAGATGAACAGATCTAGCAGATTAGGCAATATAGTAGAACTAGCAAATTAGGCAATATAACAGAACTAGCAGATTAGGCACTATAACAGATTTAATCATTCCTTAAAGTTTCATAAACATATCTTGCCTAATTGTAAATTTGGCCTAAGTTTGCATGCCTAAATAGTTGTCATGATTCACAATATGATCATATACCCCACGTTTGCATTGAATTTACATGGCATGGATTATGGTCATAATTTACCATATAACACATGTCCCAATTTAGTTAAACTTGCCTAGTACAAAATATTCACATATAAATTATACCAAATATAGCCATCGTTTTCAATGCACGTCATATATTCAAAAATCTCTCACTTAGGTGTTATTCACATTTAATAGTTATCAAATCTTAATATAAACCTTCACACCTAAGTCATGTTCTCTTTTTATCCCAAATCATGAATTGTTATATAAACAATATGCCCAACAATCTAGAACTTTGAATTATAACAGATCTTAATTCAAAATATGCGTTACGTCCAATGGTCTCAAGTCACATGTTAACATACAAGGGTTCCTCTTCTTCCAATTCACAGAATATGCATAGATCTAAATCTAGTTTACAACCTATGTCCTTTTTCTTAAATCAGTCACAGATTAGCCATATCCCATTTATGCCATCATTCATTATTTGTCCCAAAGTTTAACGTTCGTGCGTTAATCTCTTATGAGATTTGGCGCAGGCTCGTGGTAGCCTGGTTATAGAGCAAAAAAGAAGAAAGAGATGCGGAATAAAATAGTTCAGAACAGAACAGAACAGACATAACCTCAAATTCAGATTTACAGTTCATGTAACAATCATAATTAACGTTTATAGCGGAAAATACCTGTACTTGCCTTGATTGGATTAAAGAAGAAGAAGAGTTGCAGTTGTTCTCTTTTAATTTTAATCAGTTTGGAAGAAGATGCTTTAGTCCTAGTTCCAGTTCATATTTCAGCAGAGTAGCGACGTCATTTTTATTTTAATTAGAACAGAGGCAGAGCATAGTTAGAATGAAATGGTGTGGAGAGAAAGTGATGTCTGAGGGTGTTTAAATAGGATTAGGCGGACGAATCTAGACAGAAAACGAGTCTAAATACATCAGAATGCATCAGGTTCAGAAAGTGGGTTTCGGGAGGCAGGTCGACCCCCAGGTCGACACTATGGTCGACCTGGCCTGGGGAGGTCGACTACCCAGTCGACCACCCAGTCGACCTGGGTCCTGGGCAGGAAATTTCCCGCCCAGCCTGCTTCTGGGTTTGAATTCGAATTTCTAATTCAAATTTCGAGTTGTTTTCGATTCTGAAATTTTCTGAAACTTCGGAGGGCCATATCTCCCTCATATGGACTCCGTTTCTTGAAAACTCGGACTCGTTTTCAAGCAGAATTTCGAGACGAACGCAATGGCGCAACTCGTTTCCCTTGATTCTTATTTTAAAAATTAATTATTCCCTGATTTGTTACTTATACGATCACAGAAAAGACGGGGTGTTACATTCTCCCCTCCTTAAAGGATTTCGTCCTCGAAATCTTCAAGTTGAGAAGAATGTGTCCTAACATCCAGTCATCCATCTACTCAACCATCATCCACAAGCATCCATTGTCCTTAGAAAACTTCTAATGTTGTATGAAGATATACAAAAGTGTGTGTATATGTTCCTTATATAATGCAAAGATCAGGCGGTCCACCGATTCAGTTGACCTCCTTAATGCGAACTATGTCAGTGTCATGAGTCCAACATGTATGCAATCTTCCTATTTGATGCATATTATTTCTAAATGTGTGCGCAATCATTCATCCAAATGCAACATCCATGTGATGAGTCAACCATTTTGCATCCACAGAAATTGAAAATGCTCACACATCCATATGCAGTATGAGAGTGTTTTCGAGCCGATCTAGTGCCTAGTGTGTGTATATGCATCCACGAGCAACCACTAGCAACCACTTGCAACCATCAAACATAACATGTCTCAAACACATATTTACATCCATAGGATTCCTATCTATAGGTCGAAGACTCGATTGATAGGATACAGTCGAGTGATGGGAGCGAGTGCAGATAAACGAAAACTTGGTTTCCATTAGACCTTGGTTGAGAGACAAATTCCCCTAAGTATCTGCCCAGAAGACCGAGATCAACATCAGATTGATGCCCAGAGGATTACCCTCTTTAGACAATGTCAAAACTGGAAATCTTAACCTTTTCAGAAATATCCAGATGCTTACAGACTACTAGTACAGATCAGATTATCGAATGATTCTTAGAAAACTAAGCATGGGAAAATCCCACTATATCCCTCAAAACCCAGAATGTATGCATTACAATCGACTTGATGCCTAACACAGATACCCCTAACCTATTACCAACAGATGAGTCATAACCCTTATGGGTCTGAGTTTACAGCGGAATCAGAAACAATACTAGTATTAAAGTGCAGAGTATCGGTTACAGAATCAAAATGCCAGAATCAGAAAGAGTTTCAACTCAACAATCAGATAAAGAAATTAAACCTCCTACAGAAAGTTTTCCTACTTCTATCCTATCTACTAGCCTCAAGAGTGTTCGCCTGCCTTCCAGAAGTCGGTCCTGCCCTCTGCCCTTGTCCTCGTTTCTTCGGATAGTCCCTAGTGAAGTGTCCCATCTCACCAAAGTTGAAGCAAGTGCCCTTTCTTTTTCTGCAATCCTTGTTCAGATGAGTCGAGCTTCCACAAGTAAAGCAATTTTTCTCCTTCTTATCTTCAGACTTTTCACCCTTCTTTTGTGTTTCCTTTTTGGGCCATGCTTTCTTGTTCTGTGGCTCTTCCTTCTTTGCCTCTTCTTTCTTTTCGTTGTCTTCCTCGTTCAGTAGTGCCATATCCACCAATCTCTCGTAAGTCGCTCCCATGGGTCATGGCCAGACTGTGCAGTGGCTCGTTCAATCCTTTAACAAAGCGGAGAGCCTTTTTATGCTGGGTGTTGACTAAATCTAGCTCGAATCTGGCCAGTTGGTTGAACTGATTGACGTATTCCTTGACCGTCATACTTCCTTGCTCAAGAGATAAGAACTTTTCCAGTTGTAGACTTCGTTCACCTTGCGAGAGGAATTTCGTCTTAAACCTTGTTCTGAAATCCATCCATGTTTCAACCGGCCTCTCGGCGTTAGTGATTTCCCACCAGTAGGAAGCTTCGCCCTTGAGCAACCATACTGCCAATTGTACCTTCTGCCTATCGTCCACCTCGAAGATAGCGAACAGATCCTCAGTTTCCTTGAGCCAGTTCCTCGCTTCTACGAATGATTCAGTTCCCTTGAAATCCTTTCCACTCATGGCCCTAAAATCTTTACAGATCTTTGAGAAAGCAATTGCACGAGGAGGGGGTGGAGGAGGGGGATCATTTGCTGGACCTGCGGCAGCGGTCCTAGCCTCAAGATATTGACGAAACCAACCAGGTACATGAATACCCTCTGGTACCTCAGATGCTTCATACATGCTGAAACGAAAAAGGAAAGATTCAATACAAAAAGGACCGAAGGAAAGATAAATGGCTCTTTGGGGATTATGTTTTTCAAAGAAAACTTTATTTTTGAAAATACTTCCTTTTAAAACCTTTTTGTAAATAGTTTTCAAAAATTTTACCCAGTCTGGTAACCTTCAGCTCGAATACCAAGTGTAACACCCCACCTCCGTTAAGGTCACTCACAAAGGGAATGCCTTAATTTTGGTGGAGCATTTTAGTAGACAGAACAGAAATTTACAAGACAGATAAACAATACTTGAGAAATTATAACTTTATTTCAGCGGAAAACAGAAATCAGTTTGGTTACATCTTTACCAAAAACTAAAGTACATAAATATCAGTCTTGTTCAGAAAATCATTAGAGTACAAAATTTTAAAATCATAATCCCCACAGAAGCTGCCATAAGGCGTCGAGCCATACTCTAAGCACTCTAAGTACTTCAAGCAGAAGAAATCTGGATCAAGCTAAAGTATTCCCTCCTTGGAAAACCTGGGGGGGGGGGAACGGAAGAAAAGGGGCGAAAACAAGCAAGGTCAGACATAAAGTCTGGCAAGTTCAGTGACTTTCAGCATATGAACATATAATAATAATAATAATAATGACATGAAAATAAAACTGGATGCGAGATAACAGTAACAGGAGTAGCAGATATACTTAGGTTAAACAGAAAAAGAACAGAATGATGTAAGCTTTTGCTTTTCACTTCTCTGCACTAATACTAGTATAACAGGATTAGGTGTCACCCTAATGTCTAAACTAAAGCAGAAACAGAATAATTTCCACAGAAACAGAAAGCTAATAATGGGCCTTTACCACCCGAACAGAAACAGAATATTAATAATGGGCCTTTACCACCCGAACAGAAACAGAATATTAATAATGGGCCTTTACCACCCGAACAGAAACAGAAAGAAACAGAATATTAATGATGGGCCTTTACCACCCGAACAGAAACAGACAGAAACAGAATATTAATGATGGGCCTTTACCACCCGAACAGAAACAGACAGAAATAGAATATTAATGATGGGCCTTTACCACCCGAACAGAAACAGACAGATTAATCCCTACGGAAACAGAATGTAGAATTAGGTGTACACTAGTAAATGGGCCTTTACCACCCGAACAGACGGTACCACGCAGACAGGTGTTGCCACCCAACAGAAACAGACGGTACCAACAGAAACAGACAGAACTATGTGTACCCTAAAACCCTACCCCAAGCGATCGACTCCCTAAACATAAATACCCTGTGTCGGCCCCACAGTAGGGTGTATCACTCACTAAAGTGACAACCAATTGGCACAGACCTATTTACAGATGTCACGGCGTCTTACATCCACAGAGGCAGTCCGGGATCCATGCACGCACATGACCCGGTTGGAACGCACTATCAACACCCCTCGCCATTATCAGAATGAACCGCTTATAATTAGTTCAGTAAGCGTGCCCGGACCCTACCTACTGTTGGATCAAAGTTTTGATACCAGAAAGGATTATGACTAATATGGGTCCCAAACAACAGATGAGACAAATAATTTCCCTCCTAACCTTGTGTCCCTTGACTAACAGATTTCAGATTAACTTGTTTACAAATTCAGACATACAGAATTCAGATCAACCAGTTCACAGATTAGACAAGTTTTCAGACCAACGGATCAGATATACGGATTTAACAGACTTCAGATTAACCGATTACAGATTAACAGACTTACAGATTAACCGATTACAAATTAACAGACTTACAGATTAACCGATTACAGATTAACAGACTTATAGATTAACCGATTACAGATTAACAGACTTACAGATTGTCTAACTTTGTATTGGGCCTACAGATTCATGAAACGGGTTTATTAATTTCATCAGTCTAGTTGGTTTAACCCTATCCACCCAACATGTTTTAGACATCATATTTATCCCAAATTTTCATTAATTAAATATTAATGCCCAGACCTCTCACATTAGACTGACAGTTTGCGGCTACTGGTTAGGCCGGTTGGTTCCGGGCAGGTTTCTGCCACAAACTGAGTCTAACCTCGGGTTTCAAGCACGTTATGACTAACTTCTCGCATTAGAACCTATTGTTTGCGGCCACTGGATGTGCCGGGCGGTTCCGGGCAGAATTACGCCGCAAACTCATTCTAACCTCGAGTTAACCATGTTTATCTTTGCGACCAATTAATTTATAATTTACCATTTTTTCCCACGCCTAATATACATGTCAATTATTCATAACTACAGCCAATTCAGATTATGTCAATAACAGACTAAATATATCTACTTAACAGATATAGCAGATAACAAATTTCGCAGATTAGGTGATTTAGCAGATTAAGCAATTTAGCAGATTTAATATATAACGGATTAGGCATTTTCAGCAGACTTAGCAGATGACAGATTTAGCAGATGAACAGATCTAGCAGATTAGGCAATATAGTAGAACTAGCAAATTAGGCAATATAACAGAACTAGCAGATTAGGCACTATAACAGATTTAATCATTCCTTAAAGTTTCATAAACATATCTTGCCTAATTGTAAATTTGGCCTAAGTTTGCATGCCTAAATAGTTGTCATGATTCACAATATGATCATATACCACACGTTTGCATTGAATTTACATGGCACAGATTATGGTCATAATTTACCATATAACACATGTCCCAATTTAGTTAAACTTGCCTAGTACAAAATATTCACATATAAATTATACCAAATATAGCCATCGTTTTCAATGCACGTCATATATTCAAAAATCTCTCACTTAGGTGTTATTCACATTTAATAGTTATCAAATCTTAATATAAACCTTCACACCTAAGTCATGTTCTCTTTTTATCCCAAATCATGAATTGTTATATAAACAATATGCCCAACAATCTAGAACTTTGAATTATAACAGATCTTAATTCAAAATATGCGTTACGTCCAATGGTCTCAAGTCACATGTTAACATACAAGGGTTCCTCTTCTTCCAATTCACAGAATATGCATAGATCTAAATCTAGTTTACAACCTATGTCCTTTTTCTTAAATCAGTCACAGATTAGCCATATCCCATTTATGCCATCATTCATTATTTGTCCCAAAGTTTAACGTTCGTGCGTTAATCTCTTATGAGATTTGGCGCAGGCTCGTGGTAGCCTGGCTATAGAACAGAAAGAAGAAAGAGATGCGGAATAAAATAGAACAGAACTGAACAGACATAACCTCAAATTCAGATTTACCGTTCATGTCACAATCATAATTAACGTTTATAGCGGAAAATAACTGTACTTGCCTTGATTGGATTAAAGAAGAAGAAGAGTTGCAGTTGTTCTCTTTTAATTTTAATCAGTTTGGAAGAAGATGCTTTAGTCCTAGTTCCAGATCATATTTCAGCAGAGTTGCGACGCCATTTTTATTTTAATTAGAACAGAGGCAGAGCATAGGTAGAATGAAATGGTGTGGAGAGAAAGTGAGGTCTGGGGTTGTTTAAATAGGATTAGGCGGATGAATCTAGACAGAAAACGAGTCTAAATACATCAGAATGCATCAGGTTCAGAAAGTGGGTTTCGGGAGGCAGGTCGACCCCCAGGTCGACACTATGATCGACCAGGTCCCCCCAGGTCGACACTATGGTCGACATGGCCTGGGGAGGTCGACTACCCAGTCGACCACCCAGTCGACCTGGGTCCTGGGCGGGAAATTTCCCGCCCAACCTGCTTCTGGGTTTGAATTCGAATTACGAATTCGAATTTCGAGCTGTTTTTGATTCTGAAATTTTCTGAAACTTCGGAGGGCCATATCTCCCTCATACGGACTCCGTTTCTCGAAAACTCGGACTCGTTTTCAAGAAGAATTTCGAGACGAACACAATGGCGCAACCCGTTTCCCTTGATCCTTATTTTAAAAATTAATTATTCCCTGATTTGTTACTTATACGATCACAGAAAATACGGGGTGTTACATGGCTCATGTCACGCCTTATAACGTGCCCTTAAGATGAGGAGGATGACGCAGAGGCTGATATTGGCAACGACGATGACGATGAGGAGGATCCCGTCGGAGGGTATGGTTCACAACCACTCTCATTCTCTCTCTGATTGAGGAAACAAGGTCGGGAGAGGATTTTGAACCAAGTTCTCTAGTTACGACCTCTGCGATCGTTGGGTAATTGGGGCTCGAAGATCAGTTCAAGGATCTAGATAGGGTCCCGATAGAAACATCTTCGTTTGGGTTAAGAGGAGCTAATGTTGAAAGCTTATTGTCGATTGCTGGGGAAATTACCCCATTGAGCAATCCGTCAATGAATCCTCAGGGGAACACTTAGGACACACACACACACTCACAAGCACTTCATAGCACAACACTTGATTCGTATATGTTGGATATTTAATTCTAATTCGAGTTTTCCTTGTGCAGGCTCTATGTCTCGGTAGGGCGACAAAGATAGTGGTTGGAGATCCTCTCGACGATTGAAGAATGACTTTATTTGCGGGTTCTTTGAAAGCTTGAAGCTATATATGAAGAAGAAGGTCCATGAATCTGAGAGTAGCCGTCTTCCTCGAGAGCATCTCCCGCATATAGAACCTATGCCGACAAGCACAAGACCGGTGAACATTAGGAGAGGAGGAGAGATATTGAGAACAAGGCAGTAGACAGCGATGATCTCGCCTCCATATGTACCAACCCCCGCACCAGTTGCGTCTACCGTAGGTAGGTGCGGGTCTGGAAGAGGGCCAGGAGTAGGAGGAAGGGACGCGAGAGGCAGTGGACCAGTGCTACCTGACATGTCAACGATCCCACAGTTGAGTGTTGAGGAGTGGAAAGCGATATTAAGGCAGTTATTACCCAATTTCTATTTCGAAGAGCTGGTGTGGTTACCAAGCCTTAATCCGATCTCACACCAAGATGACGAAGATGTTTAGAAGTGGGTGTATGCTGCTTATTGCCAGTACCGAGAAATGGACATGCATGCAAGAAGACTTTTAGAGTTGATCTTCCGAAAAAACAATGAAATTCAAGGTTTGACGGTCGAACTCTTGTTTGAACGAGAGAGTCTTGCGACTCGGGATAGGGAGATAGGTAAAACAAGGTTCCAGGTTACATCTATTTCTAAGTGTTCGAGTAACACTTTTATGTGATGACTTTCTGTTGCTGAAGCAAATGCGCTGAAGAAGGAGTTGGAAAAGACAAGGGTGACGACGCCAGCAGCCAATGCACACTATAAAGACATGTTAGCCAACCCGTGCCGCTAACCTGGAGAAGGGAAACACGGCCTCGATTGAAGAGAATCGCAGGTTGTAGGAGGAAAACAAGACGATGCAGTAGCTGAAGGCGGATAACCAGGCATTTGGTGAAGAAAATGACAGGCTTCGAATGGAGAATAAAGAGGCCCAGCGCATTAAAAGGGAGAATGAGGAGTTCATAAAAATGCTTGATAGGAGTCACGCTGAGCTAGAGCATGCTAAGAAGAATAAGGAAGTAGTAGAATCTTCAAATAAGGAAGTGCTCGGCCAAATAGATGGGATCAGAGCTGAGCATGAGGCCGAACTAGAGGAGTTGAGATGACAAGTCAGGGAGGCCAGAAAGGAGGTAGAAAATTAGATGGAGACGACAGTTTAGGTTTTCTATGTCAAAACACTCCGACACTGTGAGCTCTCATGGGTCCGTGACTACCCTTGTAACCTAGTTTTGACTTGGGAGTACTTGGTTGAAGATGAAGCTGCTACCCCGGGAGTGGGGAGTGTGGATTTGGCAAATCTCTGGATTTGGTACGATCAAAGAAAACGGCTTGTGCAACTTGGTTGGCATTTGGAAAATCTTTGGATTTGGCACATAAAAATGACGTGATCGAACACATGGAAATCAACCAAAACCCCATGCGCATGCTTGTTCCGACAAGCTCCAGATTTTGGTTTGGTTTAGGAGGATTTCACATCCCCAAATTCGCATGAGATCGAGATGCGAAAATTCCTTGATTGCACCACATTTTCTCTTTGGATCACCATGTTCACATAACAAGGATGTGAATTCTTAGTTTGGCACGGGGTAGAGGCGGTGTAACATCCCCCAATTTCGACCGCTTGAACCGGTGGTTAGACCGACTCGAATCGTTCTAAATCGTGGATTGTTAGGGGTACTCAGTCATTATCACAAAAGCAAAATGACTTTTTCATTAATATCATCACGATATTACATCAGAGTACAAGAAATATTAGAGTATAAAGGATATACATACACAACGGAAAATACACAACGGAAAAATACCATGCTCAGTGGAAGAATAAAAAAGGTCATAATCTCTCTCCAAGCTCCAAGTATGAAGTGCTCCAATAATAGCTTCAAAACCTAACTACAAACCTTAACTACTAGCTGACTGTGTGGAAGAATATGGGCATCCGGAGTTTAGGGAAAGAACAATAAACTCCAAGTTAGTCATGAGACAGGTGTAAGAACTAAAACAATTATCTTAAATTTATTTTAAAGTTAGGTAAATCACAAGACCACGCGGATTAACACGTAACGGGTTTCCTCCTTATGAATACCAGTGACTAAAACTCACAATGCTTTTGAAAAATGAAACTACCATAAGGTATCTCGTCACACACACACCATGAAAGCGCATATTAGGAGAGGTTTCTCCTTATGATAGCCAATCATGCTTGATACGTGTAAAATTCTCTTTTATTATTATTAGTGCATGGTGTGGAAATCACTTTCATAAGTAAATTTATCAATCCTAGCTGGCATAGGTACCATATATTATGTCGACATATAGGTTTATAATTGAAACCGTACAAGCTCGTAGCGGAGAATGGATTTCCAATAAATGACCAGGCCAAGGAACTTCCTTACCGAATGGGTAAACCTCTAGAGGAATGACCCGAGAACAACCCAGTTCTCTGCTAACACAAGGTCGGTTCGTCCTTTCCTGGATGGATTTGAGTACTCCTAAGTATGTCATCTCCCGGTCGTTACCAACCTATAACCAGGCCCCGCAACATCAACAACCACAAAAAGTAGAAATTGCCATATAAGTAGTACCAAGGCTCCATACCATGGTACACTTTTTATCTAGAAGGATATGACATGATCATAACCTTACTGCATTTTCCTATTTTGGTCATTTACTGGGGTGTGAGGCTTGTCAAAATCTCGTTAAACAAAGCTACGCTCTCTAAGTCATGCTTTGATCATCAATAGCACATTACTTAGCATGCCACATTGTCATCTCATAACATATAATCAATAATCACTAACCATATCACCTTTGAGCTCATACGTCTGAAAGAAGGTGTTAAGCGAAGAGAATAAATTTTCTGCCACCGACAGAACTATGTCTAGCAAAAACCAATTGCACTTTACAAACTACAATGTCAAACACGCATAAATACAAGTCTGTTCTGGGTCTAAACGAAACCGAAGGCACCTTATTCCTTGTCCACCAAATGAGTAGGCCCATGCAAATCCAAAAAATATCCAAGTACATTCGAACCGCTGTCACAATACAACCTTATAATAGATGGCCACTTATTTGAGACATCAACATACAGTCCTATCAGGTGAAGATTTCCGGTCTTCAACCATCATCTTCAATTGCTCCCTTTCATCGCATCATTACTCGAAATGGTTTTCGGATAAAAAACTGATCCCGGGCTTTTCAAATAATGATTATCATTTTATAATCATAAGGAATATAAAGGATTTTCCAACTTTCTTTCCACTTTAATTGGTTTATTAAAACCGTTCATTAACCTCACAAATTCCTTTATTCATTAATTTCAAATAAGAAATTTATAAAACTCATTCCTTTTAATCTTTAATAAAGATTCATTAAATCTTAATGAATATTTGTACTTAAAACTCAACTTTGGAATACTTCATTAAATCTTAGTTAAAAGTTTTTTCATTAATTTCTATTCCAAATCATATCTTAGTCATAAATGGGTTCAAAAATAATGTTATTTAAGACATCATTCACAAAAAACTCAAAATCTAGTTGATATCAAATATAAGATTTAAATAGAAATTATATTAGTTTATATTCAATACCAATTCACGAAATCAACGGATACTATAAGTGGAATAACGGTGTACCCACCTTTTAAATCCCTTGAATAGTATGAGTCTTATTGTTGACGGCAAAAAATGTCATAAACACCAAAGATTCCTAATTACTAGGAATTATAAATATGGTCGCATAGACAAGAACATATTATAGAACATAAACAGTAAATAACACAAGAGATTTATAGTGGTTCGGCCTTAGGGAGGGCCTATGTCCACTTTGAAGAGTTGTAGGAATTTTATTGATCACTTGAAAGATTACAATGTTGAGATCCTCTCATTACATTAATTGACTATGATATATGAAGCTACAATAGTCATATTTGCAAGAAATAGTAAAATGGACAAGTTTGCCCTTCTTCTTCCTCAAAGAGGAGATGCCATTAATGAAGCTTTATGGAGATCTCAAAGCCCAAGAATCTCTCTCTTTTGAAGTGTGAGGTAGTGGTGTATTTATAGGAAGTGGTTAGGTAGGAGTAGGTAGAAATGGGGACCATCTTCAGGAAATTCGCGCCTCCAGCTATCGGTCATGGAAAATTCATACCAGGGTGGAGGTACGAAATTTCGCACCTGCTAGGTGCAAAATTTTGCACCACCCAGGTACGAAATTTTGTACATGCTAGGTGCGAAATTTCGTACCTTCAAGGTACGAAATTTCGCAACAACAAGGTAAGAAATGTCGTACATAGGAGGTACGAAATTTTGTACCGAGGAGGTATGAAATTTCGTACCTGCGAGGTATGGAATTTCGCACCTTGGCAGGGTGCGAAGTTTGTTTGGAGGGGACGTGGCCGAGGTTCATTGGCACGATATGTTGGTTCTTTTGGGGCGTTGTAGCTCCTCAGCACGAAGTAAAGTAATCTATCATTTAGCTGGTCCGAAGTGAAGGAATCTGAGCTTCCAGCATGGAGAAAATCAGATGAATCGGGTGGTGCCCACAGTTTCGACCTAACCGGCTAGGTCGATCGCCGCCGGGACTGTGGGGCCCCTGACCCGCTTGACGGCTCGCCTTCGGCTCAGATGCGGACGGATACTGATGGAGGTTGCGTCCGTGGGATGCGACATCCTGCTAGTGGCCAGACTCTGATACTGGCCCTCGGATGATATTGGCGACACCTCCGGGCTGTAATATTACGCGATATGTTGAGTCGAGCGTGTCTTGAGTACTTTTGGTGACCGGACCAAAAGGCCGGTTAATGCTTATCTACAGAATTAACACCAAATATTTGACGATTAAATTTAATTAAATCCAACAAGTTAAGATTTGAAAACTTTAGTTCATTTAACTTAAATTTCCAAAATGTCGTGTATTCGGCAAGTTCGGCTGAATACACAAAAATCAAATATATAGTTCAAAACTTCATAATTTTTTTCTCAAATCACTTTAAAATCATTTGTTACGATTTATCATAATTTTTCCATATTTTTAGTAATTTTTATAAAGCCGTTTCGATTTTCCAATTATGGTCACTAAACTGCGTTTACAACGACCTTTTTTAAAAATAGGTTTAGACGTAACTTGAAATTCAAAATTTCTTCTTTCATTTGAAAATTATTATAAATAGAAAACAAACGTTGTTCATTTCGGGAAAATACGATTTAACTTTCATTAGTTATAGCCATTTGAAGTTTATGGTCGAAATTCGCAAACTGTCGCTGCGGGGCTAGTCCCATTCAAACACTACAAGAAAAACAGCAAATAGCGACGGCTGAATCCGCTGCTAATCCGTCGTTATATCGACTTTAGCGACGGATTTCCTGCATAACACGGTGGTCGCGGTAATTGTGTCAGATTTTAGCGACGGAATTTAGCATGAGTTTTCCGATAGTTTTCCGTCATTTTACTATTTATATAATAAAAATATACTTTTATTTATTAATTAAATTTTAATTTATTTACTAACTATTTACCGACGGATAAGTATTTTCTAATAATTTATTATTTGTGCAAAACGTCGGTAAAACCTTACTAATTAGCAAGGGATTAGCAACAAAATATATTTTTGATCAATCTTCTTCTGTAGGTATTCCGTCACTATTCCCTTTCTACTCTGCCAATAAAAATTCTCTCATATTTTCTTGTTACAGCTTTACCAAATACTATCCTTCAACTGTCAATAGTAAAATAAATAGCATAACCCAACAAAAAAAAGAATGTAGTTATGAGTACAATATACAAACTTGTAACTATTTAACACAAATTAATACAATATAATACACATGTTTTTGGATTTTGGTTACATGCGAAATCCGAACAAAAACATAAGGAAATCTAAACTAAAACCGTGAAACATTTGAAAGCTTTAAACATAGCTCCTGTGGTAATTGTAAAACTGTACAGCAAATTACCAACAAATGAAAATCCTATTTCTTTTCCAAGTTATTGGTAGGCTTTGCTTCAATCAGCAGCTTGAACATATTCTGAATCCTATTTCTTTTCCAAGTTATTGGTAGGTTTTGCTTCAATCAACAGCTTTGAACGCATTCTAACAATCAACGTAAAATTTCATGTTAGACTATTAATAATCAAATCCAATCTTTATGAATGTGATCAGTAACATAAAAAAAAAGTTTATCTGAATGGATATCTCATATGCAAAATATTTGTCTCATCTACTTAGTTGCAAATCATACAAGAGCTAACAATGAACTTTGTAAGCAATTTAACCGATTAAGGTGTTTTTGCATTATGTAAAATGCTTAAGTAATGAGCATGATAGAACTTTGATATAGTGAGCAAGTGAACTAAACTAAAGAAATACTGAACGTTTTTTTTTCACTCAGCAAACTATTGCATATTACCACAAAGCTAGTTGATAAACACAATTTCATGGTACCAATCTCAAGCAGCAATAAAAATAAAATAAACATTACCTATACCAATCTAGCATTGCGTCGCAGCCAGATTACACTGAAACATCGATATCCCAAGCCACCGTCCTTGCATAGCAACAAATTTCCAATTCCTGCACAAAGGCGTCAGTGACAATCCATCACAAGGCACAACATCACGTCATGCTTTAAAAAAGATTCGGTTTGATTTTCCGTACCGTTTTTATGGTTCGATCTTAATAACGAATGTACAGCATAGCTGAATAATTATAGTGATATGCCGCCTTAGCCCAATCGGGTAATAGACCTGCATTCTATGTAATAAAACAGAGTAAACAGTAGGCTGTAGACTTCATTTTATTTTACTATGATGCCAGATAAAATAAGGATGCTACAGTAATCTGAGAGTAAACACAACTTACAAGGATACATAAAACAGCTACGCAGCAAAATTGACATTAACATTTAACTTTTGTTGAACAACAAAATGTCTTTACCACGGTTATACCTGCAGACATAAACATCCAATGAATTTATATTTCTTTTATGCAAATGAAAACATATTCTAGCAATTTCACAAATGAAATGCTTATTTGATTTGAATTTAGACACCATGAATGAACTTTAAAACTGATCATTGATTAGAAAAAAAAGTCACCTTCATCTATTTGAATTCCGAACCTTCGCACTTGCAGGTATTTCACCTCTAGTATTTTCTACTGCTGGACCAGCTTAAAAATCAGTCACTTCAAATCAACTGAGGTGGGATATGTGTGATTGATCTTCACTGTGATCTTCACTGTTGGTAACTACAATGCAATATCACTTGTTACAAAAAATGTTACATAATTTGGAACCTATAATGGTCTAAAAAATGATAAGTTATTTCAAGCATTCATCAGTAAAATGCAAAGAGGTACTGGTTTTCAATGAAGTTATTTCAAACCATATGTTCAGTCACCAACATTAAATTATTTCATCATTGAAAACAACGTATTTTGCAATATCACCATGTTTCAAGCATTCACCAGTAAATTATTTTAGAAAATGTTACATATTTTAGCGACTGAACATATGTGTTTTGAATTAAAATATTTGCCTCCAAACCAACAAACTAAGATGATTATTTTTTTAATCCAATGAATTGCTTGTTATATGGCTCCTTCTGATTTAATTGATTTTTCGGATATGGTTAAAAACATGTTTAGCCATTAAATGTCATGTAATATTCCATCGAAACTGAATAAGCATGGTTTTCTCATTTGTCAACAAGACATCCATACGATAATCCTATAACAGGAACAACTAGCAAGGCAACCTGTCAAGGGGAACAGCTAGTCTCATACGATAAACCTCGTTAGCAGATGAGCTTTTGGTTAAAAAATATGTATTGATGAATTTCAAAACCGCTTACTGTACAAGAGGAAGTCGACGAGGGTGGCGGCGGGTACCTATGAGCAGCAATGAACGGACAGCGTGGCGACGACTTATTGCGACCGGGGAATGATTGGACGAGGTCACGAGCGTGGCGGCAGCTTCTCTGATTTTGTAGATCTAGGGTTTTTTTTTGGATTGAAATACGAATAGTGTCGGCTGAGAAAAAAGAGTAGTGCTGTAGTGGATTAATTGTTTAATGAGAGGTGGGTTTCGGTGAATGGTGGGTGCGAGTCTAGAATGGGCCAGCCGGTTGGTAGTGGGGACTGAATTTGAAACACCCCACCTCCGTTAGGGTCACTCTCAAAGGGAATGCCCTAATTTTGGTGGAGGTTTATAAGTCACGGATATACAAGACAGATATAAGAACACATATTTTTGAACAGCGGAAAACAACAACTTTTATTTCAATAAAATACGTGTTACACCAACCATACCATAATTGTCTTACAATACTTAAAAAAAACATAACATCTTCATAACTGTCTTGATTACATTAGTTAAAGAAGCATAAAGAAAACATAAATAAACTGCAAAAGTCCCATAGTTGTTGTCCAAAGCCATAGTCCAAAACGAAAAGCTCCAAGCAATACATTCTTTCTCTTCAAGCTGGATATGAAGGCTGGTCAAGCTGCGGTATTCCCTCCCTGTGGACCTGGGGGGGAACAGAAGAAAAGAAGACGAAAGAAAAGTAGAGTCAGACATAAAGCCTGAGTCAGTCTAGGACTATTCAGTCTATGAATAAAGAACTGGGTATGATAAGTATAAACTAGAAATGGGAAAGCACCATAAACTTAGTTAAGTTGTCTAGGGTCGAATATACTATCGTACCCCATACTAATCTCTATACCCATATAAACTAGTTCCCAACAGGCACCCCATAATCAGGGTGAAGTGATCCATTTTATGATGATCGGCTCCTACTCGCATAGTCACATGTGTCTTACGGCCCCCGATGTTGTAGTTACCTATGTTGGTCCCACCATGGGGTGTATCAAGTCCCATGGTGGCGGCCCGACACAATCCTAGAATGCACAGGTATGCTACTGGTGCCCAGTGCCTTATTTTTCTGCGCCGAAGTGTGTGCACGCCCGCACCCCGTTAGAACCTACACTGCTGCACCACCGCCGTCGATTTGACCTCTTACAGTCAGCCCAGTAATCGTGCCCCACCCTGCCTAGTTTCAGGGTATCATGATACCTTATAGGGTTACTGCTGAAAAGGGTCCCCCGCTACTAGGTTTTTCTATTTCTAGCCAACATGCTAAGTTGGTTAAGTGTGTTATAAACCTAACCCCCAATCAGTCTGTTTAGCATGTTCCATCTTGATTAAGTATTAATATAATTTACTTAATCCAATATCAATCCTGACCCAGCCTTAATTGTCTTATTAAAGCCTTGACCTCTCACATTAGACAGGTATTGTTGTGGCTGCCTGTTGCCGGTTGGGTCTGGGCAGTCTTACGCCACAACTCAGTCTAACCTCGGGTCCTTATTGGGCTCCATGTTTAACCACCCACATTGGATAGGCATTGTTGTGACTACTGGACAGCCGGGCGGTTCCGGGCAGGTTTACATCACAACTCAATCCAACCTCGGGTTAAACACATCGTATTTTCTACATTTACATATTTTATCTTTCTTCTTTTTATATGTAAATATTTGCGTCCCATTATTCAAATTCATCTTTATTGGTTAAGATTTATTTATGCCACTTAATTGTTTTTCAAAGTTATTGGCGTGCGTCAAACAAGCCAACACATATGTTCTATATTTTTAACCCAAACGTCATTTCCCCCGTTTTATTCGTTCGTTCCAATGTAAGGTGTGTTGGGTTTAATACTTAAACCCCAATTTAGCCATATGAAAGGGGAGGCTATAACATGGTGTTTATAAGGTGACATAAAAAGGGGAGTGTGAACGCATGAACTTGCAACATACGATCTAATTATCATAAGATAGGCATATGTGAACTTGCAATTGTAACAATATATAATATAAGCAATACTTAAACATGAATCATTCTATTCACATAATCATGGTATAAACGAAACATGTAGTCATGGCATAAATAGTACTTAAACATGAACCACTCTAATCATATAATTATGGCATAATCATAATTGAACATGAGTCCTTATATGGTCATGGCATAAACATAATTGATTATGAATCCTATTATTCATATAATCATGGGTTTTTGTCCAATCTATGTAACTTGTAAGGGGATGCAATTCTAGTGTAAATTTCTAATGTAACTTATGTGCCAAAAATATATTATCATATGATTAAGATAACAACATAAGCTTAGGAAACATGTTCTTAACTAGGCATAATAACAAACATAGCTTAGACATGTTCATAAAATTAATACAAGCTTACAACGACGCTTGCTTTTGTCACTATCACAAAATCATGATTTTTATACTTGAACTATGATGCCAATTTCAACATAACCTTCATATGAATCATAATACTTAAGTGAATCAAATTACACTAAAGATGACCATAGAATTTTACATCATGTTGTCATAACAATAGACCATAGACTTGCATGAATTTCAAAATAAACTATTACAACATATAGTTGTTGTTCAACATGAATCTTATACTAGCATTTACCAAATGGGTGTTGTAAATAACTACCACAAACATGTAGTTTTCAATATGAATCATATGCTTGCATAAGTCCCAATCAAAATTCCACAACATGTGGTTGTCAACATAAGCCACATACTTGTATGAATCAAACCATAGCATTGCCAAATCGTTTAGAATCAAAATAACATACAAATATAAGTCATTATCGCCACAATTCCATTTCGTTTCCAACGCAAATTGCGTACTTGCAAATATCCAATCGTATACCATAATATTCCCAAATCGTTTTGCATCAAAGCAACATGCAAATATAGATTATTATCGCCAAAATTCCGTTTCTTACATTACACAAATCAACACAATTATTTAATTCATACCGGAATAGCACTCTACTTACAGCGTATGGCGAATCTTCAATTCAGAAATCTGAATTCTGAATTCTGAATTTGGAGACGCTATTTTTTTGTTGTTGTAGGCGTTGCTTTGATTGATTTGATGTTGCTTTAAGCTTTGAATTATCTCCTAGTTGTCTCTCTATTTCTGACGTCTATCTTCAGTCTCTCCTCAGCAGCATGACGGTCTCATCTCCATTTTAGTTTATGTGAATTAGGGTTAGCCTTAGGTCCTTTTTATAGAGTTTGTGAGTTGATTTAGACCGTCGATGAAGCTTGGTTCAATAATAGCCGTTTGTTTGAAGGAGAGACCAACCAGGAGCTGAAACCTAGCCCTAGTGACAAGGCAAGGCTCAGAAAATCGACCAAACACAGACCTGGCCAGACAGGGTGGGCTGGGTTCGACCTGGCTCAGGGGCCAGGTCGACACCCCAGTCGACACCGTGTCGACTGGGCAGTCGACACGGGTTACCCAGGTCGACTGCCTAGCCGACCTGGCTAGCCCCAGGTCGACTGCCAAGTCGACCTGGGTGCTTTGGGCGGGAATTTTCCCGCCTTGGCCAATTGGGCCCGATTTTGAATTTTGAATTAGTTTTTCTGAGCTGTTTTCGTCTGTTCGAATTTTAAACCTAATTCTGAAACTTCCGGAGGCCATATCTTGGTCATACGGACTCCGATTTTCGAAAACTCAGACTCTATTTCGCGTATTTTTCCGAGACGAACGCAATGGCGTATCCCGTTTCCCTTAATTCTTTGATTTGAAATTAATTATACTTTAATTTATGAATTTCACGGTTATAGAATACACGGGGTGTTACAGAATTATTTTAAGGTTAAGGATACTAGGACTTAAGCGGGAAACGAAAATTTGGGGGAAACAAGGGAGGGAACGAAAATTTGGGGGAAACAAGAGAGGGAAGCCTGTAAACACACCGAGCAATAACAAACATTATTAAAAGGTTTAACATTTTACTTTTAAGAAAATGCGGATTTTATTTTCAATTATTGTGAATTTCTTTTATTTTATTCTATTAAAAAAGTTGTTTTTGTTTTTTTTGGTAATATTACATGTTAAATATAATTCTTAAATATTAAGTTCTAAAGAATAAATATTTTTATTTTTATTTGTATTTCAACTTTATTTAAAAATTATGAAAAATTCTTAAGTTTATATTTAAGCTTTATGATTTTTTTTAAGTATATTTATTTAAGTGTGTAATTGCCAATTATAATTTTTATTTTCATAATTTAAGTAGCATGTTCAATTCACTCGTTGTTTGCTCAAAGAAGAGGCAGATACCTCCAATCAGTTTATTGCAGGAGTGTACAACTCTTTTATATATGGTTTGTTTGCTTTCAAAAAAAAAAAAAAAGAGTCTCTGACACAATGAACAAAAAAACAATACTGTAAAGTAAAGACACAATGAATAGGAAAGGAATAGATAAGCGAATTTAGCAAGCAAAAGCAATCTACCATCAAAAATCCAATTCGTAACGGCTCTTCTTTGAGCAAACAATTGAATTTTATTAATTACTATTACCTCTTATTTATATTATATAGTAATTAACAATTAATCAACATTAATTTAAAAAAAATCATCGTTAACTATTGAATTATATTTACTTCTAATAGTTATTATTTATTATTAATTACTAATGTATATCAACATTTTTTTTCTTTTCAATTTTTTTTAGCATATTCAGTGTTTAAAAGTATTAAAACTACAAAAAAATTGATGCATCTATAACTACACTAACTTAAGTAGCATGTTCGATTCACACGTTGTTTGCTCAAAGAAGAGGCAGATACCTCTGATCAGTTTGTTGCAGGAATGTACAACTCTTTTACGTATAGTTTGTTTGCTTTAAAAAAAAATGAGTCTCTGACATAATGAACAAAAAAAACAATACTGTAAGACACAATGAATAGAAAAGGAATAGATAAGCCAATTTAGCAAGCAAAAGCAATCTACCATAAAAAATCCAATTCGTAACGGCTCTTCTTTGAGCAAACAATGTATTTTATTAATTACTATTACCTCTTATTTATATTATATAGTAATTAATAATTAATCAGCATTAATTTTCAAAAAAAATTTAATCATCATTAACTATTGAATTTTATTTACTTCTAATAGTTATTATTTATTATTAATTACTAATGTATTATTAACATTAATTATTTAAAATTTAAATTTACTAATTAATTACTAAGTAATAACACAAATTTAAAACATTTTATAAATAATAAATATAAAAGTTCGTTTCAAATCTCTTGGAAAACTGCAGGAAAAATAGCATCAAAATTTTGTCGACGGTAATCCGACTCTATTTGCAACGGAATTTAGCGTTAAATATTATACGACGGTAAAGAGCTGCAATTTCCATTGATTTAGCGACAGAATTAGTATTCGACGGTAATAATTTATAATAAAATGACATATAAAATCCAAAATATTTTCTCTTACAAAGCCCACGGAAATCTGCCGCTAATTAGCGACGGAATTTTCCGTTGCTAAAAATCTGTCGCTAATCTCGGTTTTTCTTGTAGTGAAACCAGCATTAATTTCGAATCGAAATCAATTTGTTTCAATTCAAAATTAGTTTAAAAATAAGATCAATTCTATTTTAAAACAAAGTTTCCATGTCTTAACCTTATAAAACAATTATTCATTTTAGATGAATATTATAATAATATTTCATTAATATTTTGTTTTCTCAAAATTTTACTTATGATAATTTTATAAACTTTATAACATTTATAAGTTCGCTTGAAAACGATATGGCAAGTTTTAACTTCAAACTTGATTATCAACGAAATTAAACATATTTAATATTATAATATTAATGTAATATTATTATTATTCAAATTATAATCTTTTGAAAACCCAACTTTGCAGAAATCAATTTAAATAATATATAAATTGTTTAGAATAATGAATTCGAGTTAAAAACATCGTTTATATATCTGATTCAAATTCAATTTTGAATTTAATATCCAAAATCGATTTCAAATTAGAATAAGTCATTTCCAACTCAAAATTCTTTCAAATTCATTTCAACCTTTTCAAACGTTGTTTGAAATCACCTTAATTTCATTTCCAAATCGTTTCGGATATAAAAATCCAATTTCCATTTTCATGCCTTATCCTCACTTAAATGAATATATATATTCATTTAATAGTTCCCATGGAACAAGACTTAATCAATTCCCAAATAATTCCAAAAATGTGGTGTCAATTTTTGTGTCAGTAAACATAAACACATCCACAGTAATCATCATCCATCAAACAACAGTTATAACATAAACGTTATAATCGTTAACGCTTATATGTATGTAAACAATAATAATAAACTGTCATAACATCCATCAACCACGAAGCAACCATAGTAATCACAAAAAATCAATATATAATCAGGTAATGATTATAATAATTTTTCAAGTTTAAATAAGGGAGTTCTCAACTTAATTTTTAATCGTTGCAATAACGATTAGTTTTAATTTAAACTAAACGTATGTTTAACTTAAACAAAACATTCCAGGTAGCTTTATGTTCCAATTCCAGTTTCTATCACTTAGCGTTCGTAGCCACGGTTCCATCGCAATTTGTTTCGCCAACTCTGTTAACGTACGAACATGTGATCATTGTTTACAAATTTTAATCACTTTTAATTAAACTAAATCAAATGTAATTTACTAATTAATATAGTTAGTCGCTAGTCACTTTAATTAACTTAATTAATTAAAGTTAGCTTACACTAATCATCATCTTCATGGTTTAAACTGAACCCATAGCACACATCAAAGAATCCTCCACCACGCCCACCACGAGCCACCAGAGCCCGAGCCGACTTGCCACAAAAACCGCTACCAGAGTGGGGCCCACGCCTGGAGCACCTCCCCCACTTCGCCTCCGACTGCCGAAAATCGTCCCTCAACCCGAAAACGCCTTTTCAGCTTCATGAGCCGCCTCCAACCACCAATGACCATGAAACTTCATCACCAACACCGTCTCAACATTTTGAACAACTTTCCACTTGGACACTTCACCTGAAAACGCACCGATTGGCCGGAAAATGCTAGAACACGGAAACTAGGCATGCAATTTTGAGGTTAGATCTACGACGATTTGTAACTTCGATCAAGATCTTCTCTATATGGATTTGAAGAGCTCGAAGAGAGCTACAACTTTCATGTTGGAGGTTTTTGTTGAAAGTGGATAGATTGGAAATTATCAAGGGAAGAAGGAGTTTCGGCCATTCATGGATAGGGCCGGCTGAAAAAAAATGGGGGTTAGGGTGGGTTGGTTTGAGATGTTATATAGGGTAGAATTATGGTCATTTTTTATATAATATTATTCATAAGTTACTTCACCTTGAAGTTAAGTACCATGAACTCCAAAAGAACCCCAATGATCGTCGTTCCTAACTAAATACCCATATTCCGGACACAATGGTATATGTTTTGAAGGCCAATTCGATTGCTTTCACCAATTTTCCTTAAAATCAAACTATAAATTTTTATTAATTTAATATTATTTTATTTATAAGTTACTTCAACCTGAAGTTAAGTACCATGAGCTCTAAAAGAACCCCAACGACCATCGTTCCTAACCAAATACTCCTATTCTGGACACAATGAAATATTTTTTGGAAGCCAGTTCGATTGTTTTCAACAGTTTTCCTCAAAATCAAATTATATGTTATTGTTTATCCCTTAAGAATCATACGCACATTAAAGGATTAAGTCTGTGTTAGAACCGTAAGATGAGCACTCACGAGGTTCATGAGCTCATGCCCCTACCAAGGTCATTCGTGCACAACAAGGTCAAACATAGGCCATGGCTTGAGCATAAGAGCAAGGATCGGTCATTTATGGCAAACAAAGTCGCTTGAACATCAGAACAAGATGGGTCGTCTGCTCAACACAACCGGGATCGGTTATACAACACAGCACGACCATACAGAGAGGTCGCGCACATGAAGCTCGCTCAAGAATGGCACGGCGCAAAACATTAAGGCTCGTACATCCTGCAAGTATCGTCCATACTAAGGAAGTCGCTCATCCTTATACCAAGGAAACCGGTCGTATAAGACGAAAAGAAGAATTGATTCTTGTCACATGTTCCACTCTACAGTCATTAATTCATGCTACCTCGGTCGATCGTGCATAGCGAGAAACAAGAAGAAGCCAAAGGACGCTCATGTATCCCATGTCCACTCATAGATTGCAATCACAATCGCCCGCTCATTCCTCAATCAGTCGTTAACACTTCAATCAGATACTACCTACCGGTCGATCAGATACCAGCTCCTTAAGGGTTGCGCATACATTTTTGATCTACACGCCTTAATTGTTCGCCTACAGCTATGGTGCTAGCCGCCAGTCCATCTATCGGTCAGTCATTAAAAGGCTTAACACGACGCTCAGCCGGTTGCTTTTTGCGAACAAATTAAACAATTGTAAACAACTGTAAAATCCATTCGGCTTTCCTAAACAACAAGGATTATTGTAGAGGGTGTCGAACTCTAGGACCAAAAATATTTAAACTATTAGATCTAATCAAGTTATTCCAGGATTTTGATTGGTTGAAAATACGGAAAATAACAGTAATTAAATAAAAGGAGAGATTTATATAATTAAAGAAAGCAATTAGGAAGTAATGACATAAATTAGATAAATATTCATCAATAGCCAAACGAATTAATACATATCTAATTCATGTTTTTGTCACAAACATGAATTAATGCTTATTAGGTTTCTAGAAACAAATATGTGAATAACGAAAAGTATAGCCTATGCAAGAGCTAAGCTCTTAAACAACCATAGGCTATCACGACAAATTCACTATTATTTCTAAAACCCTAAATGTTAGATCTAAATCTGATAAAAGTTAGATCGAACTCGAATATACCCTGTGAAGGAGCATAGCTTTTAAACGACACGGAGTATGAAGGTTCAGATCCAACCCTCGGTTCAGATCTAGATCTTCATACATGAAGTTCTAATATCTTTGGCTATGTGATTCATATTGAATCTAATCCAGCGTCATTGCCCCCTAATTAAAGGAGATTAGCTAGACATAGCTAAAGAAGAAGAGAAAAATAAAATAAAGAACATAAATAAAATACAATAAAAAGTAAAGAGAAAGAAGAAGAATGATTTTATTCCAAGAAGAGAATTACAAAATAAAACCCAATGTGTTTTTAAATGAACAAGATGCAAGTGTATTTATAGCTAATATGACAAAGACTAATTGGCATTTTACATAATGTGGGACTAAACATTTAGCCCAAATAACACATAAGCCAGTGTGAACGCAGCTATAGAGTGAGTGGCCTTGCAAATGAGCCAATGTGAACGCAGCATGAGTAATCATTGAGCCAAATCTTCCTAATTGAACTCTATTTACAATCGTTCTTCAAGTTTTAGTAATTTCAAACTTCACTCTTTTTAAGAAAATTCTTCATGCTTTATCCATCAAACGCTCTAAACCATGCTTTTTATAAAAAAAATTGAAAACACAGCTATAAATACACAATATCAATTATTTTAAAGGGAAAATAAGATAAATAAGCGGATAAAATGTACACATTTACGTGTATATCAAATACACCAACAGTTATCTTTTATTCGTCCTCGAATAAACTAAACTAAGATATGTCACACTTTCGTAGGAAACACGATTGCATTTAGCTTATGCAATAGGCCGTTAAACCCCTAGGTGTCCCTAGTAGGATGAGTGTTGTCTCATGAGGGTTTTCAGCGGATACTACCCACAAAATCCAAAGCGTCTTAAGTACGCGAATTAATCAAATGATATATTTAAGGTCTTTCACATTCCAAGGACTTTACCTAACTTCAATAATAACGGTTTGGTCCTAAATTGTCCATCCCATAATTGGTGCAAAAATGAATAAAAAATTTCAAGCTGAATCGTAATTCCTTGATAACACTGTAATTGTCTTGAAGGTTAAGAGCGTGGTGTCAACCAAAGTTCTACACATCGACAATGTGCACCCAATCATTTATTCATTCTTTTTTTTTTTGAATAATTTAGCACCTGTGTAACTGTACTATGTTGGATGTGAGTTATGCATAGATGAAGTAAAATTTTGTAATTTCTAAAAATGTTATTGATAAGAGGGCAAGTATATTAGTTGAACTTCAACCAACAAAAGATAAGGTAATACTAGGGACATTTTTTCTTTTTCTTTCATCTCCTCAACTACAATCCTCCCTTAAATACGGTATGATGGATGTGGATGGAATGGAAATGAATGCTTTATAGTCAAGAATGATGGATGACTATTTTATTCTGAGAGATTTTCTCTTCACTGCAATTTTTTCCTTTTTTTCCCTTTTTTTCTTCTTCTTGCATGATGAATGATGAGTGCAGATGGAATGGAATGATACCATATATTATTTCATTTGATTCCTCCTTTACTAAGCGAATCATAACCAGCACTTCATGAAAGGAAAGTTTTGTGCCCTTGTTACTCTACTTCTATAACCCTAATTCAACACATAAGTCTAGATTGATGTTATTAAAAAGCTGAAAGGAGAGATAAGCAAAGTTTCATAAGATAGATACCCATATAAAATAAGATGTGGTATATGGTTATCCTACCTTAAAACAAGTACGGAGTGGGTAGTGTAATATTGGTATAAAGTGATGTTTTTGAACCTTTGAAAATAAATCTGTACAAGGTTCTTTAGTATACCAATATAAGAAAAACTTGTCGAAACATGGATGTAAATCGACTAAAACTTGGGTTTGAATAATGAGTGGTATCGAAGAAGAACGCTACAATGAGTCATTTCTCCTTAAGTGGGCCAAGTGGATTTTAGAACTTACGATTTTGAAAATTTGAGTGAGAAAAAATATTATGCATGAAAACGAACTCAGAAAATCCAACAAATGTAGGTGCAAAATCATTGTTTATTTGATGATTTTTTTTTTTGATTATTTTTACTTGCTCATTCTAACATGTATAACAAGGGTTGTGACGCTTACTCGAGAACATGACTAACGTCTGCACAGTCTTAAGCTAGCATCTTAAAAAGACACATTACAACTCAATGAATAAATAATGTTCATTCCCATCACCCAACAATTCAACTTATCAAACAAGAACCAAGGTGTTATTCATGAATTTTAAGTTAGTCCATATTCAACGAATGACCTAGTTCATAAGATTTGATTGTTGATGTAATGTAAATCCCCCCCCCCCCACTTGAGTGTGACTGTGTCCTCACAGTCATTAATCAAACATATCTTAGTGAAAGGGAAATAAAATAAGAGAATATTTACATATGTACAAAGAGGGTTAGTGTAACACCCCACGTCCATTAATGTCACTCACAAAGGGAATGCATTAACTTCTATGGAGCATTTTAAGTGTGTATAGAAAAGAAACTTAACAACAAGACAGATATAAACTGTACAAAACTTTAAAATTTTATTCATTGCAACGGTAAACACATAGGTTTGATTACATCATCAAAAACCAGAGTCAAAGTACATAATATCCTTCTTGAATAAATCAGAATACATAAATTGAAAGACATAACCCCAACACAAAATAGCCATAAATAAGATAGGCTGAACTTTTACTTCAGCGATCCAAGCAACTTCTAAAAGCAAGAGATACAGCTGTCAAAAATTAAGCTCCACTGGTGCTAGTTCTACCTTGAGCACCTTGGGGGGGGACGGGGAGGGGGAAGAAAAGAGGAGGAAACAAAGGGGGTCAGACATAAAGTCTGGCGAGTGCGATAACTTTAACAATATAATTACCAAAATAACTAGGCTAAGGCATAAGTTGGAAAATAAGGAAATGACTGTGAACAATTGGGTAAAGCAGAGTAAACAAGGAAATAAGATGAACAAAGATAACGTTAAAGGCGCATCTAGTCGCTAGGAGATAATTACTACACTGCACCACACCAAACACCCTAAAAGTTGATCCTGCCTACAAGACTTTAATAATGATAATGGTAGTTTCGTGTACCCCTAGTTGCCTTCATAGGTGTCGCCTTCCCCTATCTCCACTAGGTATACCCAATACCCCCATGCGTTCAGCTCCCTAACTCGTAGATACCTATGCTGGCCCCACAGTGGGGTGTATCACTCCCCAAAGTGGCAACCCGATACTACCAACAATGCACGGCTTATACTTACACGATGCAACAACGTCTTACCTACCAGCCCGGGCCCACACACGCACATGTACCCGTTGGACTTGCGCAGCCACCGCTAACCATTTTGGCCTCTTACATTCAAGACCAGTGCGCGTCTCCCGTCCTCGACTTGGGTCGAGCCCACATAGATACTTATGGGTTACTGGTTGAAACAAGCCCCCATTACTTGATACAAGCTATCCACCTAAGCTTGGTCCCCTCTAGTACATCCCACTTAACCCTTTTTTTATTCATGTTCATTTACATGTTTCAATTTTTGGTTAAGTGTTTCTAATCGTTTTTCAAATGCCACCCAAGGCACCCACTAAATTCCACATGCCACCCAAGGCACCCACTTAACCCCCTCATGTCCCACTACATGTTTATCTGGTTAAGTGTTTCTTAATTCATTTACACCATAACCTTGTAAAGACCTCCCACATTAGACTGGCATTTGTGGCAGCTGGATTTTTCGGGCGGGTCCGGGTAGTCTTACACCACAAAAGAGCCTAACCTCGTGTCTTTACAAATGTTACACATTTAATTTATGCCTAAGACCTCCCACATTAGACTGGCATTTTTGGCAGCTGGATTTGTCGGGCGGGTCCGGGCAGTCTTACACCACAAAAGAGCCTAACCTCGTGTCTTAGGTGATTAATTACACATAATTAATTATTCCCTAATTTGAATTAATTTCCCTATTCAAATTAACAATCAATTCCAAATTTAACTATGGCCATAATTGACTCAATTATGTCCATCTATTTATGGTATGCAAAATCATACCAATTTTCATCACAAATTTATTTTATGCCATTTAAGGCATTTATGCCTATTAAATCTTTTAATATTATCCCATTGCCCCACGTTATACGTTCATTCATTTAACGTAAATTATACGTTAGACTCGAATAGTCTAACTCATGGAATAAAGAGAAAACATCACAACATACACATAGATAAAACTAGATCTAAACATAAGGGGTGAACTTGCATGTGTGAATGGGGTTCTTCATATAAAACTTGCATAGGTCAAAGTCACAAACTTGCATCGAACTACATATGTCATAGATCTAAATCTAAAGGTGTAAACTTGCATAGGTAATAACCACAAACCTACATAACATGATTCATACTCCAAACATATATATGTATACTTGCATATGTGATTTATGCAACATAACAATGGTGTAAGCTTACATCTAAACATGCAAACTAGCATGTAGAATTTTGTATACTAGCATATAACTCACACATGTCAAAGCCTAACTTTAGATCCAATTTACATAAAATAGATGTCATGAAACATGTAAAGTTGTACATACTTTTCACTAACTTGCAATATGATTCATGCCTCAATTAACATCCTAACTTACATACATACATATGATTTATCATATGAATAACATAACCAAACTAGCATATGAAACATGATTATACATAAGCCAATCATAGAATTACAACATAGATGATAACATCACAACTTTACAACATAGATGATAACATCATAACTTTACAACATAGATGATAACATCATAGAATTTACTACATAGATAATAACATGCGGTCAATAATTCACAACATAACCATGTAATCCACATCACAGCTTAATCCAATATAATTGTTAATTATTTTATTAAAGAAATCGAACTCACAACTCAAAGAAGGTCTTGAGTTCTGAAATCTGAGTTTTGAAGTTGAATTAGCTTTCCTTTGGAGAAGACAATATGTTGCGGTTTAGATTAGAATTGAATTTGATTAGCTTTTCTTCCTCTCTAATTGGTGGCGGCTATTCTAGGTTGCAAGGTGACGGCATGACGGCCATGATTCTAATTTTAATTTGATTTTAGGGTTTGAGTCTACATGTGTTTTTATAGAGTTTAGGATTAATTTAAGCCGTCCGATCAACCCAGAATTAACCCCAGCCATTCAAAGCAGATCAGAAACCCTAATGACTCAGCATACAGTCATAAACAGGTCATCAAACAAATCTGCCCGGGGGAGGAGGAGGGTCGACCCCCAGGTCGACCTGGTGAGGGTAGCACGACCCCTAGGTCGACCTGGCCCTGGCGGGAAATTTCCCGCCTAGCCCATTCTGCCTCTAAAATTTGAATTTTCGAAATCTATTTTGAATTTTCTGAAACTTCCGATGGCCATAACTTCTTCATACGAAGTCCAGTTCATGCAAACTCGGACTCTGTCTCCACCAGAATTCCGAGACAAACACAATGGCGCAACCCGTTTCCCTTAATTCTCACATTTGAGATTAGTTATTCTTTAATTTGTGAACTTTAGTGTTAACAGAAATATGGGGTGTTACATTCTCCCCTCCTTAAAGATTTCACCCCCGAAATCTCCAAGTTAAGGAGAATGCATATCCTAACATCCAAACAACCATCTACTCAACCATCAAACACAGGCATCCATTGTCCTTATAAAATTCCTAATGCTGTATGAACATATGCAAGAAGTGTGTGTATATGTTCTTTATCTAATGCAAAATCAGGCGGTCTACTGATTCAGTTGATCTCCTTAATGCAAACCATGATAGTGCCATGCGTCCATTATGTATGCGAAAGAATCCTATCGATACATATTATTTTTACATGTGTGTGCACAACCATTCACCAAAATGCAGCATCCATATGATAACACAACCATTATACAACCATTAACTTAAATATGTACACACATTTATATGCAATATGCAATATGCAATATGAAGTGACTGAGCCGATCTGGTGCCTAAAGTGTGTGTATATGCATCCATGAGCAACCACTAGCAAATACTTGCATCCACATGCATCCGTCATATATAACATGTCTCAAACACATGTTTCAAACATAGGACTACCCTATCTAAAGGTCAAAGATACTAGCGAGAGGACATACTAATGATAAAACAAGTACAAGCTAAGCGATAAAGGAGAAATTAAAAGACATACCCTCGAAAAGAAAAGGGTACAATGAACGCATCTTCTCTTCCGTCTCCCAAGTAGTGTTGCTCTCATCATCTCCTCATTGCACTTTGACTAGCTTGACCTCTCAATTCCTCAACTTCTTAATCTCCGACCCAAGAATGCACGTAGGAGCTCGTCGAATCGTCGCATCACATCCTATCTCCACCTCTCTAAGCAAACTCGGCTCCACCACTTCCGCGGTCTCATGCAAGCACTTCCTCAAATGTGATACATGGAATACATCGTGCACACCACTAAGTCTCTCGGGCAACTCCACTCTGTACGCCATCTATCCAATCCTCTCTTTAATAGGAAACGACCCTACGAACCTTGATGCTACCTTCCCAACAGACTTAAAGCGAACCACATTCCGTAACGGAGACACCTTGATAAAGACCATGTCCCCAGTATCAAACTCAAGATCTGTCCTCCTCTTGTCCGCATAAGATTTCTGCCTATCTTGCGCCGTCTTCATCCTCCTTCGAATCAAATCGATCTTATCTGCAGTCTCTCTAATCATATCGAGCCCAAGCAATATCTTATCTGTAGATTCCCACCAACATGTAGGCAAACGACACGGCCATCCATAAAGAGCCTCGAACGGTGCCATGCCAATGCTAGACTGAAAGCTATTATTATATGCAAACTCCACCAAAGGAAGATGTTCCTCCCATGTACCTCCAAAGTCTAAGACACACAACCTCAATAGGTCCTCTAGAATACGATTCACCCTCTCGGTCCAGCCGTCTGTCTGAGGATGATATGCGGTGCTCAAACATAACTGAGTCCCTACCGCCTCTTGCAAGCTCTTCCAAAACTCGCTAGATAGGATCGCGGTCGCTTACTATGTTAGAAGGAACACCATGCAAACGAACTATCTCTCGAATGTATACGGAGGCTAACCATGGAGTAGTCCTCTTACTCTTCACGGGAATGAAATGGGCGCTCTTAGTAAGTCTGTCTCCACGACCCAAATCCCCGTATTACCCTTCCTCGATCTCGGTAACCCTTCAATAAAGTCCATCGAGACACTTTCCCACTTCCATTGTGGGACCTCCAATGGGTGAAGCAACCCACTGGGCTTCTTTTTCTCTGCTTTTACTTGTTGGCATACCAAGCATCTAGCGACAAACTCGGCCACATCCCTCTTCATACCGGCCCAAAAGTAAACTCGTCTCATGTCCATGTACATCTTGTCCCTGCCGGGATGAATGGTCATCTTCGAACGATGTGCATCATCAAGAATGGTCTTCCTCAAGCTCTCATCTCATGGTACACAAAGTCTACCGTTCCTACGTAACCAACCCTTATCATCTAGGGTATACCTACTGAGATGGCTCGATGACTCCCCCTTTTGAGCTTCTCTACTAACTCAACCAACTGCGGGTCATCTCGCTGTGCCTCACCAATCCGTCCCAAAAGCGTAGGTATGACCTATAAGGATGCTAGCAAACCGGGTACAAAGTCAACGGATGGCCTAAAGTCAAAGGTAGAGATGAACTCTAAGCTTCATCGCTCAACAAACAACAGACTCAAGGACAACCTTTTCCTACTTAAGGCGTCTGCCACCACGTTACCCTTGCCAGGGGTATATGTTATCTCGAAATCGTAGGACGCTAACAATTCCATCCACCTTTGCTGCCTTAGGTTCAAGTCCTTCTGAGAGAACAAGTATTTTAGCGATTTGTGGTCAGTGAACAATTCGAATTTCTCGCCAAGAAGATAATGGCGCCAAGACTTAAGCGCGAAAACAATAGCGGCCAATTCTAGGTCATGTGTAGGGTAATTTTTCTCATGCACTCTCAACTGCCTTCCTCCATAGGCTATTACCCTCCCCTCTTGCATTAAGACTGCGCCTAGTCCTGTCCCACAAGCATCGGTATAAACGGTAAATGGCTTACTCCCATCTGGCAACACTAAGACTGGGGCTGTGGTCAAAGCTCTCTTTAAACATTGGAACGCATCGTCGCAATCTACGTCCCATGTGAAAACTAAGTTCTTCTTCGTCAAGCTTGTTAATAGGACTGATATTTTTGCGAAGTCTTTGATAAACTTCCAATAGTAGCCAGCCAACCCTAAGAAACTCCTCACCTCGGTAGCATTTTTAGGGACCTTCCAATCTTGGATGGCCACTACCTTCGCGGAATTCACAGCTATCCCTTCTTTGGAAACCACGTGCCCTAAGAATCGCACTTCCTTCCTCCAAAAGTGACATTTAGAAAATTTAGCTTTAAGGCTATGCGCTCGAAGGGTCTCCAACACTTCCCTAAGATGTAGGGCATGCTCTTCCTTACTTTTATAGAAGATCAAGATGTCGTCCACAAAGACTACCACAAATTTATTAAGGTACTCCCTAAACACCCTACTCATCAAGTCAACAAAGTATGCGGGGACGTTTGTCAAAACGAAGGGCATCACAAGCCACTCGAAGAAGCCGCCCAGAGTCCTAAAGGCAGTCTTGTCTATGCTATCTGTTGGATATAGATTAACCCTAAAGGAGGGTGAATAGGGTTTATCACAGTTTTTAACTGAATTAAAAATCTAAAGAGATATATATATATATATATATATATATATATATATATATATATATATTAAACAAATCATAGAAGATAGCAGAAACAAAAATGCTGAAAATAAATCACACACAGATATACCCAGCTTCGGCAAAACTCTGCCTACTGCTGCATTTCTAAGGTTTTTACTAGGTGATAGAACAGCTCCCGCATACAAGACCGTGTACACTCGCAAACCCTGCTCCTATTCTAACCCTATGCTCAAAACCCTAGACTGACCAATATCCCCTCGATCTGATTTCCCCGAATTACAACCCCGTAATCCATAACCCAGATTTTACAGACTCTGTCAACTGCCAGTCAACACCCTGACTGGATCCCCTAGATTTTACAGACTCTAGAAGACTGGTTCGACGGTTTTATAACTCATATTAAAAGACAATACAATAAATAGAAAATTAAAACAAGGAGAAACCCTAATTAAAAAAATGAATAAAGGAGATTGAATTTAAAGGGGTCATCCACTTTTTGAATGCGCCGGCCCTCTTTCTTTGCGTTGCACCCTCTCATTTGTCCCTTTTACTTTGCTCTTGAAAAGGAAATGGCGGCCATCAAAAAAAAATTAAGGTTTCAGAAAATTCCAAATAAAATCGATCGAGATCGCTCTTCGATTTGCTTCTCTGTCGAACTTGAATGCTCTCTGAATTGTGATGGCTCTCTGATGCTTTCTTGCTCACTGATTTTGGAACTTTCAGGCGATCAAAAATCTCGTAAGTTCTTTGAATTTGATTCGATTTTTTCTCTGAATTTTTTGGGTTGATTTTCGATGCTTATCTATTTGCCAATGATGTAACGCGTGTAAATATAGGGTTAAAACGAAACCCTAAAACTCTGATTTCATGATAAATGACTTCGATTTGATTTTTTTTGTTTCCCCTTTTTGATTCTCGTCTGATTGGAATGAACTTTACAACACTTTCCACATTTGTGAATTCGATTTGAATGAGTTCTTGTGTGTAAATTCCTCTTTTGAATTCTCTACATTGATAAAAATGGCTCTGGCTAATTTTTGATGACTTGCTTGCTTTAAAAAAGCCATAAAAAATTGAATTATTCTTCCCAAAAATGCTTGCTGATTTGCAGAGATTTCATGTCGAAAATAAAAACATTGATTTTCTGTTTAATGCCCTTGAATTAAAATAGGTCTTGACATTTCTGAAAAGAAAAAACTGGAATTGATATTTGCCAACTTGATTCTCTTCGGCTTAAAGAAAAAAACTGTTGCCCTTGATAAAATCTCTTGCGTGAACGATGGCTATGAATACCATGCCAAATATAAAACTCTGATTTCTTCAAAACAGGAAATTATATTTCACTGTCCCCTTTGAATATGTTGTTATGAAATTCCCTTTTGATTACTTGTTGCCGAGTTGAATGATTATAAAAACATTTGATCACTGAATTTATGGAAAGAAATAAAAGCCTTGAATACCTTATTCATTCCTGGAAACTGATAATTGATTTTCTGCTCAAAATGTTAATATATTTCTAGAACCATAAATTGATTGCCCAAAAAAAGCACTAAGATCCAATTTTCTAGAATACAAATTCAATCAGTCCTCGTTTTCCATATGTGTTGTTTATTGCCTGAATTGAATTGATTTACTTGGATTTTGTCAAAATATGATTCCTAAATATGAAATGTTTTTTCCATAGATAGCTTGTCAAAAAAATGGTTCACTGCATTTTCTTGATTTAAAACTAGTTGCCAGGCATGCAACTATATTTCTGGAAAGAGGTTGGTACAATTTCATTTGAAAATACACTGGAAACATATTTATGCTGAATTGTCATACCAATATGCTCGAGCCCAAAACTTTTCTTTTTAGGTTCTCAGTATGAATTATGATCCCATATATGAATCAGTCACCATGTTTTCTTTCTCTTGCCAAAAATAAATCAGACTGAGTGTTGTAGTGTGGACTTGATATGAACTGAAATGCATTGAAATGAAAATTATCAGTGAAGTGTACAAATAGTGGAGTATAAAAATTGTACTGTTTGAATGATTGGAATAAAATATTATACTTAAATAAAATACTATGTGAATATTCGAATGTCTGTACAGTCGTATTTTATTTAAATATCAATATAATATTCCTGATTGTGATGATATATATGAAATAGTACAGTACAAACACATTTATAATTATATATATATATATTTGGTTGTCATCATCAAACAAAAATCATATAATTATGTATACAGCACCAATATATACAACAAGCTCCCCCTTTTGATGATGACAAACAAATATTAAGATTTTGAATCCAATAAATGTGTTTGACACTGAAGCACTGAACTCCCCCTATTTGAAAGCCCCCCTACAACAGAAACTCTCCCTATAACTGTGCATGATTGAAAAATGAAAAAGGAATGAATTTTCAAAATTTAAAAATATTTATAAAATATTCGCTCATAAATCAAAATCTCAACCCATTCTCCCTCTTTTGTTATCATCAAAAGGATTCAGAATTTAAAATATAGATGAAAATTAACTAAAAATATAATTCATCATAAGAGGAAGAATGATCATCATAAACCTCAATCAGTCAAAAAAAATCATAATATTCTGAGAACAGGTGGCATATTTCACATTGTAGAGAATGACGGATTTACAATGAATTTTATATAAAATGGAGAGAGTTTTAAAAAAAATATGAATCTCAATTATTTTCCAAAGAAATTTTTATAAAGATAAGGCACAAAAAAATGATGGATTTGGACTATAATTAATAATTCAATTTAAGTGACAAAATCGAGTAATCTCAAATCCCAATATCTATCAATCCACAAATCATAATACGTCATAAAATTTCAACATATTTCACAGAACAGAAGATGGATTGATAGGTTGGTTTTTATACTCAGAGGAGAATTTCAAATTTATTTCTATTTTTAGCACTTTATTTCCTTTTTATTTATTTTTTATTTAAGAGCACACTGACCACGCATAACCAGAGCTTGGATTTTTGAATGAGGTCAGTCGCAGCTTAAATTATAAGTTGTCTCATAACCATGCATGACCAGAGCTTGGATTTTTAAATGAGGTTAGAGACACACTTATGTGTTAATTATATTTATTATTTTCAACTTTAAAAGGAAAAAAACTCCTCGGTATATAAAACCAATATGAATGATAGAAAAGTGGTAGGTACAGAAATGGACTGTGAAATAAATTTCTAAATTAATTATATTATGAAATATGATCAACTATACCAAGATCATTCAAAATTTCAATTGACACTAATTCTGAAAAGTAACATAACCACAATTCCATCACAAGTATTTTCACTGTTTATTCAAAAAGATTTTTTTTAAAATAATAATTCTCCACATTAATATAAAATCATAATGGATGGCAGAATGATGATAGGTAATGAAGATGGTCGTGAAATAATTGCCAGTTCAAAGATATTATAATAAATGTTCAACCATCATGAAAATATAAATAAAATCTCCTCTTGTTGTGAAATATAATGCAGTCACAATTCATCACAATTTCAAAATCTGATAATTATTTTGATGAATTATAAATACAGTTCAATTTTGATATTGATTTCAATTTCTGAATGAATAATTAATAAATACTTCTAAAATTGAAAATCAATTACAAGAGGAGAAATGAAGATTTATACAGAACAAGAGGGAAAATATTTGTACAAGGCAAAAAGAGTGTGTGGATCTATACAAGGTGAAGATTAGAATCTGAGTACAAATGAGTGAGACAAATATAAGGCACATCAAATACCACTTGGTGTCTTTATTAATGAAAAATGTAACAAGATACTGGAGACAAACCATGATATCGTAGATACAGAAATTTAAAGCCCAAGCAGACAAATTTAGCACAGAGTAGTAGACAGATCAAAAGTAAGCAGTTATCTAAGAACAGTATCAGAGCAGCAAACAGATCATAAACAAGCAATTTCCAACATATTTTTCAAAACAATATCGGAGCAACATAAGATATTAGTTCAAAGCAGACAAGTCAAGATGACGGTCACATAAGATGATTCATGATCCAATGATTAAAGATACTGTTTATTTGAAATCATTTGAGGAATATGGAACTCTCAAGATTCAGTGAATCAATCACACCAGATTATTAATTTCAGATTCAAGATATGTGTGAGATTCAATAAACCAATAATTTCAAATGATTTTAAACAAACAATTATTTATATCAAATAACCATGAAATAATAAAGAGATTTAAGACCATCTTTTCAAAGAATTTTCAAATATTATCTCTCACAATTACAAGAGAAATTTCAGATCATTTACATCTAGTCTGAAAGGTATTCATGATCCAAAAAAAAATTTAAATTAATTTATTTGAAATCACTTGAAACCATGTCAACTTTGAAATATAATGAATTATTCACACAAGTTTGATAATTTAAAATTTAAGTGGTGTGTGATATTCAAAATATCAAGAATTTTAGATAATTTCAAATAAACAAATTTCAACCATACTGATCACGAATACAAAATGAATTTCAAGATGTCTCATTGAGCTTCAGTACAATTCAAAATATCCAAGCCAATCTAAAAAATAATGAAATTATCACAACTGATTAATAGCAGAGTGTTGTAATGAGTATATTATTTCAAGCTTTTCTAAAATGAATTAGAAGAAACTCAAAATAGCAAAGGTGTGTGAAATTCCATTTAATTTTCAAATTTTCAAAAATTTAGAATTCAAATCAACAGTGTTCAGGATATGACAAAAATTACATTAACACTATTATGAATTCATAAAACAGAAAATAAACTTCAAAACAATTGCAGATATTTACAACTTTAAATTCAAGACCTGGAAATAATTAAAACATCAGAGTTCTATTCAACTAAAGCGAATTTCCAGAAAATATGAGTTCTGCAATTGTAAGTTTAATGAAGCCCAAAAAGGTTACAAAGATATGAAAGCGACAAATCAAAACAGATAAAAAAAAGAAAAATAAACAGAAGGGACAAAAGGAGAAATAAACAAAGAAAAATAAGAATAGAGAGTATTTACAAAGGTGAGTTTAGAGATCATATCAGAATCCAATGTAAATCAGAAACTCTAGCTCAACAAGCTTGGCTAAGGAACTGTGAATGATTACAGAAGTATTGAGCAGCTTGAATCCAAATCTCTTTTGCTTAGCAGTTCCTCAACCACCTCTGGTACCTAACAATTTTGAGAATCGAGTGGTCTAACAAAATTTGTAAAACCACTCACAGTTTTGTTCATAGCTTTAGGTACCCAAACTTGTTTATATAACAATCCATCAGAATTTACCAAAGTACCTTTAGGGACCCAGATCTGTTTGAAATTAGACGAATTTACTTTACTTCATTTTGAGGTCCAAGAATGATAGAATGGTTTGTTATAAAACAAATTATTATTTTGTTTATGTTTCAAAAAATCGTTTGAATTGCCAGAGTTTAAAAATTCAAAATAATCTTTTCCAAGATAATTTGAAGTGTCTTTAAAATCATTTGAGTTCATCCTATCAAAACGATTGATATTCCCAAAGCCAAGACCAGATTTGTTTCCAATAGAAACTTGGTTTTGTAACAGCATATTCAACGATTTTTTCCCATTAGAAAATTTATCCAAAGTTGATTCTAATCGTTGGATTTTGGATTTTAGATCGCTATTTTCTTTTAATAAATTTGAGGAATTATTTATAGCGATCTTCTATTCAGCATTGGACTGTTTCAAAACCAAATTATCATTTTCAAGCAATTTAATTTTTGCTTGGGATTCAGAAATTCCAAGTTCAAATCGTTTTTGCTTTTCAGACTCAAATTTCTTGGATTTTTCAATCTCATTTTCAAGTTCTTCTAAAATCAAATTTAATTTCAACAAGTTCTCCTTTTCAGCAATTTCAAATTTGGAATTTATATCTATTTTAAAATTTTCAAATTCCTTTTGCAGAAGGTTATTCAAATTTGATAACTCAGACTTGTTCTCATTTAAGATCAGAATTTCATTTTCAAACTTTTGAATATTTTTCTTGAGATGAACAAGATTGGTTTTCAATTTCAAACAATTTTTGCAAACTGAATTTGAAGAATTTTTAACATATTCTAGTTGTGATTCCAAATTATCAATTTTGCTGGTCAACTCAGAATTCTTGGATTTCAAAATTTTGTTTTTAGATTGGAGTTTATCAACAGACTTAGCTAGATCAGCACAAAAATAAACCAGATCTTCATAAGAGAAATTTTCTACTTCATTGTCTGTTGAGTCTCCATCAGTTGATCCATCTGAATTATCATCTGTAAGACCTGTTTAGCATAAATTTGAATCTGTGTTGATCTTTGCAGGTTCTGAGCAGTTGTCAACTTTTTGTCCTTACAGCGCATTGAGAGTTTTCCAGATTTCCTATGTAGATAAACAATGAGAGATAAGCTTAAATTGATCAATATTGAGACAAGAATAAATAATTTCCATAACATGAGTAATGATAACAATATTCTTTTTATCTGACAAATCTACTCCATTAATAATAATATTCCAAAATTTAATATGAACAGATTTTATATAAATTTTCATCTTTATTTTCCAATTTAAAAAATCTGTACCATTAAAAATAGATGGAATATGACAGGATGACTCTCTATCGGTTGACAACTAGGATGACCCATGACTCTAGAGTTAATGAAATAACGTGCTCTGATACCACTTGTTGGATCTAGATTAACCCTAAAAGGGGGTGAATAGGGTCTATGACAGTTTTTAACTGAATTAAAAATCTAAAGAGATATATATATTAAATAGATCACAGAATATAGCAGAAACATAAATTCTGAAAATAAATCACACACAGATATAACTAGCTTTGGAAAAACACTGCCTACTGCTGCATTTCTAAGGTTTCTACTAGGTGATAGAACAGTTCCCGCATACAAGACCATGTACACTCGCAAACCCTACTCCTATTCTAACCCTACGCTCAAAACCTTAGACCGACCAATATCCCCTCGATTAGATTTCCCCGAATTACAACCCTGTAATCCGTAACCCAGATTTTACAGACTCTGTCAACACCCTGACTGGATCCCCTAGATTTTACAGACTTTAGAAGACTGGTTCGATGGTTTTATAACTCAAATTAAAAGACAATACAACAAATAGAGAATTAAAACAAGGAGAAACCCTAATTTAAAAAAATGAATAAAGGAGATTGAATTTAAAGGGGTCATCCCCTTTTTGAATGCGCCGGCCCTCTTTCTTTGCGTTGCACCCTCTCATTTGTCCCTTTTACTTTGCTCTTGAAAAGGAAATGGCAGCCATCAAAAAACGAATTAGGGTTTCAGAAAATCCCAAATAAAATCGATCGAGATCGCTCTTCGATTTGCTTCTCTGTCGAACTTGAATGCTCTCTGAATTGTGATGGCTCTCTGATGCTTTCTTGCTCACTGATTTTGGAACTTTCAGGCAATCGAAAATCTCGTAAGTTCTTTGAATTTGATTCGATTTTTGCTCTGAATTTTTTGGGTTTATTTTCGATGCTTATCTATTTGCCAATGATATAACGCGTGTAAATACAGGGTTAAAACGAAACCCTAAAACTCTGATTTCATGATAAATGACTTCGATTTGATTTTTGTGTTTCCCCTTTTTGATTCTCGTCTGATTGGAATGAACTTTACAACACTTTTCACATTTTTGAAATCGGCTTGAATGAGTTCTTGTGTATAAATTCCTCTTCTTAATTCTCTACGTTGATAAAAATGGCTCTGGCTAATTTTTGATGACTTGCTCGCTTTAAAAAAGCCATAAAAATTGAATTATTCTTCCCAAAAATGCTTGCTGATTTGCAGAGATTTCTTGCCCAAAATAAAAACATTGATTTTCCGTTTAATGCCCTTGAATTAAAATAGGTCTTGACATTTCTAAAAAGAAAAAACTGGAATTGATACTTGCCAACTTGATTCTCTTCGGCTTAAAGAAAAAAACTGTTGCCCTTGATAAAATCTCTTGCGTGAATGATGGCTATGAATACCATGCTAAATATAAAACTCTGATTTCTTCAAAACAAGAAATTATATTTCATTGTCCCCTTTGAATATGTCGTTTTGAAATTCTCTTTTGATTACTTGTTGCCGAGTTGAATGATTACAAAAACATTTGATCATTGAATTTATGGAAAGAAATAAAGGCCTTAAATACCCTACTCATTCCTGGAAACTGATAGTTGATTTTCTGCTCAAATGTTAATATATTTCTGGAAACCATAAATTGATTGCCAAAAAAAGCACTAAGATCCAATTTTCTAGAATACAAATTCAACCAGTCCTCATTTTCCATGTGTGATGTTTATTGCCTGAATTGAATTGATTTACTTGGATTTTGTCAAAATATGATTCCCAAATATGAAATGTTTTTGCCATAGATAGCTTGTCAAAAAAATGGTTCACTGCATTTTCTTGATTTAAAACCAGTTGCCAAGCATGCAACTATATTTCTAGAAAGAGGCTGGCACAATTTCATTTGAAAATACACTGGAAACATATTTATGCTGAATTGTCATACCAAATATGCTCGAGCCCAAAACTTTTCTTTTTAGGTTCTCAGTATGAATTATGATCCCATATATGAACCAGTCACCATGTTTTCTTTCTCTTGCCAAAAATAAATCAGACTGATTTTTTGAAAGTATATTTCTTGCATTGTAAATGCTGTTGTTTTCATTCACCAATGTGTTGATGCAGACTAGTTGTGTTGCCACTTCTTATCTACACTATTGAACCATGCTAAACACTTTATTTTGGCTGCACCATACTTCCCTGTAGTGAATCACCACTGAATCATGATCCATGACTATGCGAATATCTTGCTTTCTCACATGCTCCATACTCAAGTTCACTGTAATATGACTGCACCGTACACTATGTTGTGTGAACATGTCTTGTAGCCTTATGCTTTTGCCAACCTGAGATGTTGAGTTGTATTTTTGCACTTGTCTCACCATACATGTAGTGCTGCATCCACTTTGTAGTTGTTGAAATTCATGTATATGATGTCTTACATTTGCACTATGTTATATTCATGTTTGACTTGGATCTTGGCTAGAAATTGAACATGCCAGAATTGCTGAGTTACTTGTACACAACCTCGACCATTTGCTCCACTTTACCGCTACATTTGTAAATGTTGCATTGTTTTTGACCTGTGCTCGACCACTCATGCCTTGTATCTTGACTTTTGATTTGGACCATGATTTGCTGTGTTGACCTTGTTGCTCGACCTTGAACTTGTTGTTGACTCTTTATTGAGTTGATTTCATGTGTGCACTGAGTTGAGAAGGTCCACGTGGCTATTCCTCAGTTGTACACTGCATTGGCGAGGTAGTGCACACGTGTATATTTATACACGTATGTATATGCAGCCAGCAGAAAGATTTTTTTTTTGTCCCTGTTCATATACAAACTAGCTGCCTAGACACAGATGAATCAGGTCAAGTCATGAAAAATGATGAGAAACACACCAGAAAACTGAGGCAATTAAAAATAAAATTTATATACACATGTATTTTGAAAATTATTTCTGTTCCATATACTGTGTGTGTGTTTCTGTATATGATAGGTATGAAGATGATGACTGGACTGTGCTGTGAAGACAGAAAACTGAAGACACAAGACATAAGATGAAGCATTGAGTGTAAAAAGAATGTATATATGAAAATGTACGATTAAGTGACTGTATGAGTGTTGAGTGTTGTAGTGTGGACTTGATATGAACTGAAATGCATTGAAATGAAAATTATCAGTGAAGTGTACAAATAGTGGAGTATAAAAATTGTACTGTTTGAATGATTGGAATAAAATATTATACTTAAATAAAATACTGTGTGAATATTTGAATGTCTGTACAGTCGTATTTTATTTAAATATCAATATAATATTCCTGATTGTGATGATATATATGAAATAGTACAGTACAAACACATTTATAATTATATATATATTTGGTTGTCAACATCAAACAAAAATCATATAATTGTGTATACAACACCGTTATATACAACACTATCCTCAGCCACTCTCAACTGATGGAAACCAGTGGCTAAGTCCAACTGCGAAAACACTGAGGCGCCAACTAACTAATCGATGAGATCGTCAATCCTCGGCAGTGGGTGCCTATTCTTCTTAGTAAGCTTATTAAGTTATCTATAGTCCACATAAAGTCTAAGGGACCCATCTGCCTTCGTGGCAAATACTATGGAGCACCCCACTCCGATATACTACGTCTGATGAACCCCTTCTCAAGCAATTCTCTCGCTTGCTTTTTGAGTTCTCTTCTCTCTTTTAGAGCCATATGGTGCACTGGCAATGCAACTGGCTTTGCATTATCTACTAGATATATTCGAAAGTCTATCTCACGTTTTGGGGGTAAACCCCTCACCTCATCGAAGACATCAACATATTCAAGGACTATACGAACAGAATGTAAATCATCATTGGATGCGTCAAGAGATTCTAGGTAGCTAAGCATTGTTGGACCTCTAGGGTCACAAGAAATATCAAGGGTCTTTCCACAAAAAGTCAACAATCTAACTACCCTTCTTTAACAATCTAGGATGGCCCCGTATCTAGTTAGCCAATCCATACCTAGAATCAAGCCGTAGTCCATGAAGCCAAGAACAAAGGCGTTGCATTCAAACCCAACACCTGTAACAACCCGTATTTCGATAACATGTTAAGACGAGAATCAAGGCAGAATTTAATTTTAAATTCTGAATCAAGTAAAACGGGCTATGCCATTGCGTTCGTCTCGGAAAAATACGCGAAATAGAGTCTGAGTTTTCGAGAATCGGAGTCCGTATGACCAAGTTATGGTCCGACGAAGTTTTCAGAAAATTCAAGTTCAAAAACGAGTTCTAATTTCGAAAATTTGGCCTAGAAGGCTAGGAGGGAAAATTCCCGCCAGCCACCCCAAGTCGACAGCCTTGTCGACTTGGGAGTCGACATGGCATGACCCAAGTCGACAGCCCTGTCGACTTGGGTGTCGACTTATGGTGGCCGGGCAGTTTTGCCTGGTGCACCTGTTTTCTGTTTTGGCTAGGTTTTTGGGCCTGGTTCGAAATCTGATGGTTCAGGCTGATCCTAGGGTTAATCTAAGGGTCCTAACTAATCCTAATCCCTATAAATAAGCCCCTAACCCCCTCCTAAAATCCTCATTATTCATTCATGCAACTAAACTATGCCAAAATTGCTCCTCTCATGGACTCCACTCAAAACCCTAGCCTCCATCCTCTTGCCCAAAGTTTCTATCTTCGTTTCTATGAGAGGTTTCATGATCATGTGAGTGTTAGAGAGTCTCTATGTTAGTATGAGAGCTTCTCAAGTTGATTTCAAGGCTAAAGCTTTGATCTTTGTTCATCAAGATGGGTTTTTTTTTATTGATTTGGAGCTTTCATCTTTGGGTTTTTGGATGATGGCATGCATAGGCTTTGTCTCAATCTTTAATTTAATCGATTTGTGCCTTCATAGCAATGTAAGCCCTTTCCCTACTCTTAGATATTAACTATGAAGTTAAATGTTCATGTTGCAAGTTTGGGTTTGATCATTAAGTATGATACATGCTATCATGTCATGCAAGTTTATGAAGTCATTATCTTGATCTTGTGGGCTAAAAGCTACAACCTTTATGTTGAAATGTTGCGTTATGCAACATGAGAACCCTCATAACCTTTATGTCAACTTGCATATGAAGTCATAACCCTTATATGACGATATATGCGAGTTACTAGTCATCATTCCATGTCTTTTGTCACCATCATTCGCTTATGTGCCAAGTTTGGGTTTATGCATGTTTTTGAGGCTTAAGAATGTAACATGCAAGTTAATGAACACATTTGTGCCTCATTTGCCACCATGATTATCTTGTGGCTTAATATCCATTTTTGTCATGCCTTTGCCAAGTCTCTTCTTTTAATCCATTACGTTGTTGCGAACGTATATGCGAGTTTAAAAGCGTTGGGTTATGTTATGGGTAATTTCTAATGACATGAAAATATAACTTAAAAACATGACTTGAAATATAACATGGAAGTTGACATGTAAGTATGCTTGAAAATATGAAATTGGGAATTTACCTATTAAGTTAGGTCTACCCATACTATGGAATTGGGAATTTACCTATTAAGTTAGGTCTACCCAAATTCTTGAAAACTTGTAATATGGGTTGGAAACATAATGGACATGACACTTAGATAATATAAGTGTGGCCAACTCGAGGTTGGGTTGAGTTTGTAGCGGAAATCTACCCGGAACCAACCGGCTTAACTAGTTGCTACAAACAATAGGACCCAATGTGAGAAGTTGGTCATGTTGTGCTTGAACCCGAGGTTAGACCAAGTTGTGGTGTAAAGCTACCCGGAACCGACCGGCTTAACTAGTAACCACAACAAAGTCTAATGTGAGAGGTTGAGGTGCATTAAGTAATTAATGCCACATGATAGGGTTAAGTTAATTTGATTAATGACTCTTAACCAAATATGACATGGACAAATGGGTTAAGTAATTTGATTAGGCTAACGATACTTAACAAAACATGACAAGGTTGGGTAGGTTAAGTAACTTGATTTGCCTAATGACACTTAACCATTTTTATACGACTAGTGGACGGGGTTAAGTTAACCAACACTTAACCAAACCAACACGTGAATTTGATACGGTTAATTAAGCTTTCCTAATTACACTTAACCGTATAATACAGTTAGGGGATGTGGTTAAGTTAACCTAGACTTAACCTATCCAATTCGATGATTTTGAAGTGGTTAAGTTAACCAACACTTAACCAATCTAACTCGGTAGTTTTGAAGTGATTAAGTAACCTATACTTAAACACTCCAACTCGGTTATTTGATAAGGTTAAGTTAACCAATACTTAACCAATCTAACGTGATAACATGATAAGGCTAAGTCACGAATCGTTTGAATACACTTGACCAATTTGACTAATTAAATTGATAGGGTCAAGTTAATATATACTTAACCAATCTAGAATGATAATTGGACGAGGTTAAGTCGTGAATTGCTTAATATACTTAACCAACTTGACACATGGTTTGTAGGGTTAAGTCTTGAACTTGGATACTTAGCCAATTTTGACATGATTTGTAGACGGATTAAGTCATGAACTTAAGTGACACTTAATCCATTATATAAACCCTAGTTTAGAGAATTAGGTGGATAACCGTAATTAACAAGAATAACGGGAATAAGCTAAGTGGTAAACCTTAGTTGGAGAATAGCTAAGTAATAATTCTTAGTCAAGGAATTTTGGACCAGTTCATAGATTGGATGAGGAACCCGATACGGTAGGTCATCGTTTAAGCACACGAGTAGGAGCAAGTTATCTGATTTAGATAAAAGCTCCAGCGAACTGGGTAACGAAGCAGCGGCTTCGGGGAACGTGAGGATATTCTTGGTATCCCTCTATGAGCTGCCAGGTGATCGCACTAGGCTCATGAGAGGTTAAGGTCTGCGTTAGAAGAACCAAGAGTATGCCTTGGTTGCTATACGAGCGACCTAAAGACGGGGATGGATAGGGGATAGTCGACGATACACGGTCGTGCCCTAGATAGCATTTCGTCAGGCTACCTACCATCTTTGGTCAAGCGTGTACGTACGGAAAGGCAGAGAACACCCAAAATACCATAATTGCTATCTAATTATGGTTGCGGTAAGGCTAGGATGTGGGTTGGCCAGTAGTGTGTTCTCATACAGGATTTATCCTGTCTTGTCTTTCACTAGTTGAGGGAGTGGTCTCGTGGGACCATAGCCACGTATAGGAAAAACAGACCTTAGCATCTGCATCGGCAGATAAATCGAAAGCTCCCGACCGAGTCCTGTATTTCTTGATCTGCCCTGTGACAGGACTCGGATGGCACGATGTGATACATGTGCATACAGTCATGGAAAAACGATTCACGATGAATGCGTGGGAAAAAGGGCGCGGTTGATGGTTAGCGTAATTCCTAGTGGCCCTGGGTGGTTGAACCCAAACCGAAATACGAAAACGTGCAATAGGTAAGCATAATCACTAGTGGTCCTAGGTGGCATAAGTCCTAGTTGCACAAACGATGATTCATGTTGGGAAAGCCTAGCTAGGTCTAGGGTAACAGTCCAAACGAGCTTAAGGATCATGGAATTACATTGGAGTAGTATAGAACCTCATGGGAAAGCCCGTACGGTCTACGGCAAGGAACTGAACATTTACATGGAAAGAAACATACGAGTTGAGTAACCTATAAATGCGATATATTAGGTTGACATGAACCATTACACGACTTTTGAGTAAGGGTCATTCATGGTTAACACATGATACGGTGTGGATACTAGTATGGTAGGTGCAGAGCTAAAATACAGGATAGATACCATGGGACGTTATACGTGATAGATATCTTGGGGATATTATACTTGATAGGAACCTGACGATGGGATACCTAGTTTTATCTTGACATCGTAATTTATCATGACACCTTAGTTTATCTGAGTTCAGTAGTTCATCCTGTTATTTTGATTTAGCTTATCTATCTTGTCATCATGCTTATGTTCATCCCGGTTTCTCATGTCAGTTAACTTAACTAGTTTTTATGCTGATAGTAGATAGGGCTTACTCAGTCTTTTTGACTGACCCGTTTTGTTTCGTCTCTTGTCTTCCGTTTCCCCCCCAGGTTACAAGGAGGAAATACTGTTGTTTAATTGGGACTTCTTCTGCTTGAAGGTCATCATGGATGGCTTGGACTTTTCTTGGCTATGGCTACTTTACTGTTTTACTTGGGGAATAATTTTCGAAAATGTCTTTATGCTTCTTTACTATTGCAAGACAGGTTTTGATGTACTCTGATGTAAAAGGCTTTAGACCTTATTTATTCATGTTATGAAAGTTTGATTTTACTTCCGCTATTTTATATGTTCTGTCTTGTGATATTTCTGTGCATGTTTACCAATAATGCCCCTCTAAAGCTAGTGCATTCCTTTGCGAGTGACCCTAGCGGAGGCGGGGTGTTAAACGTGGTATCAGAGCACAAGGTTACCAGACTGGGCAAAAGTTTTCAAAGACCTTCTGAAAACTATTTGAAAATCGTTTACAAAGAAGCATTTTTAAAGAAAATTTTCTTTTAAAAGAAAAAGGCTATTCCCCAAAGGCCATTAGCACTATCCTTGTTTCCTTAATTGAATCTCTTTTCCTTTCTTTCCTCCATCTGTAGTCACAGTGGTTTTAACTGCGACTAGTCTTTTCTATCTACGAAAGTGCTTTCCATACGATGGAGGTGGTTTTCGAGAGACCAGTGGCCGCGTTATAAGAAAGGATAGTGAGAAAGAATATAAAGGATACGAGCTTAAGGATGAGCAACTTGTTGGTATGGCTTAGTCCTCAAAGGAGGGAGAAAGATGAACAATGAAACCCATGACGAGAGAGTACCTTTGGCATGGTAAAACGGGGCGGATAGTTAAGTATTATGGGACAAGGACAAGATCATCGGGAGGGCAATAGTATGCTCTCATTTCTAGGGTACCTCGGAAGGAGGGTAACGATCTTGTTAAAGGTTTAGCTTTTCTTCTCTATCATCCTGTTAGGACTTCGTTTTTCGTATCATTTAAGTCTGCTTCGATAGTTGAGTCTCTACACCATAAGTACTAGCGTAATAGAGAATCCCATTTTTGTCTCAAAGTCCTATTGGAGAATCAGTCCATTTATACATGACTTGTTTGGATTTGAGAATGTCTATGCCAAGTGTTGAGTTTGGAAATAATTCTTATGTTTATAAGCTATTGATGGATTCTAGGGATGAAGTGGTTATCCAGTAGGGGGTGCCACTCTCGGTTTTGATAGGAGGGTAGTTAGACCTTTTGACTAGCCTTGGTAATACCCTCGAAGTATCGTGTAACCTTTTTGAGGTTCTGTCATGACTAGTTACTTAGAATCCCTTGATGCCTTTATTGGAAATTTGAAGCCCGATCGAGTGGTGTTCGTCGATAAGACGGATGGTTTACTTCATTTATGCATGGGTTATAGAGATCACCCTAGTAAGTGCGCTTGATAACCTGGTTGACATCTGTTTACTTTCAAGAGAAAGTTCTTCTACATGGAATACCTTATAGTATATAAACGAGATCCAAGATTCACTAGTGAATTTTGGAAAGCTTGCATGAGATCATGAGTACGCAGTCATGTTTGCGCCAAGTATTCTAGAAAAAGGATAAGTGCAAGTGGAACGAGAGGCGACGAAGAAATGAGTTCCAGCTCATGTTATGGAAACAGGAAATAAGAAGCTACGAAATCGCGAAGTTAAAAGACGGTCAAGGCACAATGGAATTAAGCTCAAGGAAATACGATTGTGATGGTCAAAGACTAGATACGCGCATGATATCTCCTTTTGGGAGTATATCCTTGATCCTTGTTTTCTGTAGAGCTTACTTGTAGGCTATCTTTTGTGGACATCCTCTCGGTCCTATTTTCTGTTACAAACCCCGTAAGGAGTTTGTCTTGTTTATCTTCTCGACCCTGTTTCAGGGAATCCTAGGTAGAACCCTATGGATGTAAACATGTATTTGAAACATGTTATGATTGATATGGTTGCAAGTGGTTGCTCGTGGATGCGTGAATACACATTAGATACTAGCTCGACTCGGTCACATTTCATATTGCATATGCACGAATATTTATACTTGTTTATGGATGAAATCGAATGTATTATCATGCGGTTGTTGCATATGAATGAATGATTGTGCACGCATATAGTATCTATATGACTAGGACTATTTGCATACATGTTGGATTCATGGCACTATACATATTTTGCATTAGAAAGATTATTCAAGCCTGATCATTAGCATTAGCTAAGGAACATGTACACACACGTTTTGCATATATTCATACAGCATTAGAAATCATCTAAGGACAATGGTTGCTTGTGGATGATGTTTTGAGTAGACGTATGATGGATGGTAGGATATGTTCTTCCTAACTTGGAGATTTCGGGGACGAAATCCTAAAAGGTGGGGAGAATGTAACAACCCGTATTTCGATAACATGTTAAGACGAGAATCAAGGCAGAATTTAATTTTAAATTCTGAATCAAGTAAAACGGGCTATGCCATTGCGTTCGTCTCGGAAAAATACGTGAAATAGAGTCTGAGTTTTCGAGAATCGGAGTCCGTATGACCAAGTTATGGTCCGACGAAGTTATCAGAAAATTCAAGTTCAAAAACGAGTTCTAATTTCGAAAATTTTGCCTAGAAGGCTAGGAGGGAAAATTCCCGCCAGCCACCCCAAGTCGACAGCCCTGTCGACTTGGGAGTCTACATGGCATGACCCAAGTCGACAGCCCTATCGACTTGGGTGTCGACTTATGGTGGCCGGGCAGTTTTGCCTGGTGTACCTGTTTTCTGTTTTGGCTAGGTTTTTGGGCCTGGTTCGAAATCTGATGGTTCAGGCTGATCCTAGGGTTAATCTAAGGGTCCTAACTAATCCTAATCCCTATAAATAAGCCCCTAACCCCCTCCTAAAATCCTCATTATTCATTCATGCAACTAAACTATGCCAAAATTGCTCCTCTCATGGCCTCCACTCAAAACCCTAGCCTTCATCCTCTTGCCCAAAGTTTCTATCTTCATTTCTATGAGAGGTTTCATGATCATGTGAGTGTTAGAGAGTCTCTATGTTAGTATGAGAGCTTCTCAAGTTGATTTCAAGGCTAAAGCTTTGATCTTTGTTCATCAAGATGGGGTTTTTATTGATTTGGAGCTTTCATCTTTGGGTTTTTGGATGATGGCATGCATAGGCTTTGTCTCAATCTTTAATTTAATCGATTTGTGCCTTCATAGCAATGTAAGCCCTTTCCCTACTCTTAGATATTGACTATGAAGTTAAATGTTCATGTTGCAAGTTTGGGTTTGATCATTAAGTATGATACATGCTATCATGTCATGCAAGTTTATGAAGTCATTATCTTGATCTTGTGGGCTAAAAGCTACAACCTTTATGTTGAAATGTTGCGTTATGCAACATGAGAACCCTCATAACCTTTATGTCAACTTGCATATGAAGTCATAACCCTTATATGATGATATATGCGAGTTACTAGTCATCATTCCATGTCTTTTGTCACCATGATTTGCTTATGTGCCAAGTTTGGGTTTATGCATGATTTTGAGGCTTAAGAATGTAACATGCAAGTTAATGAACACATTTGTGCCTCATTTGCCACCATGATTAACTTGTGGCTTAATATCCATTTTTGTCATGCCTTTACCAAGTCTCTTCTTTTAATCCATTACGTTGTTGCGAACGTATATGCGAGTTTAAAAGCGTTGGGTTATGTTATGGATAATTTCTAATGACATGAAAATATAACTTAAAAACATGACTTGAAATATAACATGGAAGTTGACATGTAAGTATGCTTGAAAATATGAAATTGGGAATTTACCTATTAAGTTAGGTCTACCCATACTATGGAATTGGGAATTTACCTATTAAGTTAGGTCTACCCAAATTCTTGAAAACTTGTAATATGGGTTGGAAACATAATGGACATGACACTTAGATAATATAAGTGTGGCCAACTCGAAGTTGGGTTGAGTTTGTAGCGGAAATCTACCCGGAACCAACCGGCTTAACTAGTTGCTACAAACAACAGGACCCAATGTGAGAAGTTGGTCATGTTGTGCTTGAACCCGAGGTTAGACCAAGTTGTGGTGTAAAGCTACCCGGAACCGACCGGCTTAACTAGTAACCACAACAAAGTCTAATGTGAGAGGTTGAGGTGCATTAAGTAATTAATGCCACATGATAGGGTTAAGTTAATTTGATTAATGACTCTTAACCAAATATGACATGGACAAATGGGTTAAGTAATTTGATTAGGCTAACGATACTTAACAAAACATGACAAGGTTGGGTAGGTTAAGTAACTTTATTTGCCTAATGACACTTAACCATTTTTATACGACTAGTGGACGGGGTTAAGTTAACCAACACTTAACCAAACCAACACGTGAATTTGATACGGTTAATTAAGCTTTCCTAATTACACTTAACCGTATAATACAGTTAGGGGATGTGGTTAAGTTAACCTAGACTTAACCCATCCAATTCGGTGATTTTGAAGTGGTTAAGTTAACCAACACTTAACCAATCTAACTCGGTAGTTTTGAAGTGATTAAGTAACCTATACTTAAACACTCCAACTCGGTTATTTGATAAGGTTAAGTTAACCAACACTTAACCAATCTAACGTGATAACATGATAAGGCTAAGTCACGAATCGTTTGAATACACTTGACCAATTTGACTAAGTAAATTGATAGGGTCAAGTTAATATATACTTAACCAATCTAGAATGATAATTGGACGAGGTTAAGTCGTGAATTGCTTAATATACTTAACCAACTTGACACATGGTTTGTAGGGTTAAGTCTTGAACTTGGATACTTAGCCAATTTTGACATGATTTGTAGACGGATTAAGTTATGAACTTAAGTGACACTTAATCCATTATATAAACCCTAGTTCAGAGAATTAGGTGGATAACCGTAATTAACAAGAATAACGGGAATAAGCTAAGTGGTAAACCTTAGTTGGAGAATAGCTAAGTAATAATTCTTAGTCAAGGAATTTTGGACCAGTTCATAGATTGGATGAGGAACCCGATACGGTAGGTCATCGTTTAAGCACACGAGTAGGAGCAAGTTATCTGATTTAGATAAAAGCTCCAGCGAACTGGGTAACGAAGCAGCGGCTTCGGGGAACGTGAGGATATTCTTGGTATCCCTCTATGAGCTGCCAGGTGATCGCACTAGGCTCATGAGAGGTTAAGGTCTGCGTTAGAAGAACCAAGAGTATGCCTTGGTTGCTATACGAGCGACCTAAAGACGGGGATGGATAGGGGATAGTCGACGATACACGGTCGTGCCCTAGATAGCATTTCGTCAGGCTACCTACCATCTTTGGTCAAGCGTGTACGTACGGAAAGGCAGAGAACACCCAAAATACCATAATTGCTATCTAATTATGGTTGCGGTAAGGCTAGGATGTGGGTTGGCCAGTAGTGTGTTCTCATACAGGATTTATCCTGTCTTGTCTTTCACTAGTTGAGGGAGTGGTCTCGTGGGACCATAGCCACGTATAGGAAAAACAGACCTTAGCATCTGCATCGGCAGATAAATCGAAAGCTCCCGACCGAGTCCTGTATTTCTTGATCTGCCCTGTGACAGGACTCGGATGGCACGATGTGATACATGTGCATACAGTCATGGAAAAACGATTCACGATGAATGCATGGGAAAAAGGGCGCGGTTGATGGTTAGCGTAATTCCTAGTGGCCCTGGGTGGTTGAACCCAAACCGAAATACGAAAACGTGCAATAGGTAAGCATAATCACTAGTGGTCCTAGGTGGCATAAGTCCTAGTTGCACAAACGATGATTCATGTTGGGAAAGCCTAGCTAGGTCTAGGGTAACAGTCCAAACGAGCTTAAGGATCATGGAATTACATTGGAGTAGTATAGAACCTCATGGGAAAGCCCGTACGGTCTACGGCAAGGAACTGAACATTTACATGGAAAGAAACATACGAGTTGAGTAACCTATAAATGCGATATATTAGGTTGACATGAACCATTACACGACTTTTGAGTAAGGGTCATTCATGGTTAACACATGATATGGTGGGGATACTAGTATGGTAGGTGCAGAGCTAAAATACAGGATAGATACCATGGGACGTTATACGTGATAGATATTTTGGGGATATTATACTTGATAGGAACCTGACGATGGGATACCTTGTTTTATCTTGACATCGTAATTTATCATGACACCTTAGTTTATCTGAGTTCAGTAGTTCATCCTATTATTTTGATTTAGCTTATCTATCTTGTCATCATGCTTATGTTCATCCCGGTTTCTCATGTCAGTTAACTTAACTAGTTTTTATGCTGATAGTAGATAGGGCTTACTCAGTCTTTTTGACTGACCCGTTTTGTTTCGCCTCTTGTCTTCCGTTTCCCCCCCAGGTTACAAGGAGGAAATACTGTTGTTTAATTGGGACTTCTTCTGCTTGAAGGTCATCATGGATGGCTTGGACTTTTCTTGGCTATGGCTACTTTACTGTTTTACTTGGGGAATAATTTTCGAAAATGTCTTTATGCTTCTTTACTATTGCAAGACAGGTTTTGATGTACTCTGATGTAAAAGGCTTTAGACCTTATTTATTCATGTTATGAAAGTTTGATTTTACTTCCGCTATTTTATATGTTCTGTCTTGTGATATTTCTGTGCATGTTTACCAATAATGCCCCTCTAAAGCTAGTGCATTGCTTTGCGAGTGACCCTAGCGGAGGCGGGGTGTTACAACGCCCAAGATAAACACTCTCAAATCCCGACAAATCATAGAAAGATGAGCCGAACCACCAATAGGATTTGAGACTAAAATGGGATCCATAACTAGACTAGTATTTAGGTGCAGTGTTTCAACTAATGATGTAGAGATAAACGAATGTGATGCGCCAGAATCGAATAAAGTATGAGGATGATCAAACAGAAAAAATAAACTTTCAACGGAAATCGTTCTACCTCGTTCTTGCAGCGGTGGGACCACGAGAGCCTAAACTTGCCCCCTTGCCTACCCTGGTTCCATAAGAGCCTGCACCTGTCCTCCCGAGGTAGACCCTGCCCTCTGCCCTTTCCTTGGGCAGTCCTTAATCAGTTGTCCTGCTTTGCCACAGTGGAAACAGCCAGTCTTCTTTTTCTTCCTACAATCTTTGCTTAGATGGCCTGGTGTCCCGCAGTTAAAACATCTTTTCTTTCCCTTACCATTGTTGCCTTTACCACCTTTCTTGTTCTTTTGTTGCTGTTGTGGTTTCTTTTGATCCCCTTTCTTCTCGGGTGCCTTATTAGCATTGGCGCCCTTCTCTTCTTCATGCATAAGTGTCATGTCAACTAGTCTCTCAAAGGTATCCCCCATGGGGATTTGGGTCATAGCTAACCCATGAAGCGGCTCGTTCAAACCCTTAACAAATCTCAGGGCCTTCTTTTCTGGTGTATTCACCAAGTCCAAGCCAAATCTTGCCAACTGATTGAATTTGTTGACGTATTCTTTCACCGATAGATTCCCCTGCTTCAATGCTAGAAACCTTTCCATGTATAGATTCTCTTCAGCCTGTGAGAGAAACTTCGCCTCAAACCTCCGCCTAAAATCTGGCCATGTATCGACTGGACATTCTCCATTAGTGACCTCCCACCAAAACGAGGCCTCATCCTTCATTAGCCAGGCAGCTAACTGGACCTTTCTTCCATCTTCCACTTCAAAGATCCCAAACAATTCTTCCACCTCCTTTAGCCAAATTTTGAGCTTCAACAAATGTCTCCGTCCCGTGAAAAGGTTTTCCACCCATTGCTCGAAAGTCCTTACATATCTTAGCAAAAGTATCGACATGAGGAGGAGGAGGAGGAGGAAGAGCATTTGCTGGACCTGCAGTGGTGGCCCTAGTCTCCAAATACCTCCTAAACCATCCTGGTATCGGTATCCCCTCGGGTATCTCGGGAATTCCAGACATGCTGAAACGAAAAAGAAAAGATTCAATACAAAAGAACCGAAGGAAAGATATATGGCTCTTGGGGTTATGCTTTCTAAAATAAGCTTTTCTCTTAAAAATACTTTCCTTAAAACATACTTTTGAAGGTACTTCTTTATAAAAGTGTTTTTGAAAAACAATTTTTCAAAATTCATATCTGTTCTGGTAACCTTCAGCTCTGATACCACGTGTAACAACCCACGTCCATTAATATCACTCACAAAGGGAATGCATTAACTTCTATGAAGCATTTTAAGTGTGTATAGAAAGGAAACTTAACAACAAGACAGATATAAACAGTACAAAACTTTAAAATTTTATTCATAAATAAGATAGGCTGAACTTTTACTTCAGCGATCCAAGCAACTTCTAAAAGCAAGAGATACAGCTGTCCAAAATCAAGCTCCACTGGTGCTAGTTCCACCTTGAGCACCTGAGGGGGGAGGGGGGAAGGAAGAAAAGAGGAGGAAACAAAGGGGGTCGGACATAAAGTCTGGCGAGTGCGATAACTTTAACAATATAATTACCAAAATAACTAGGCTAAGGCATAAGTTGGAAAATAAGGAAATGACTGTGAACAATTGGGTAAAGCAGCGTAAACAAGGAAATAAGATGAACAAAGATAACATTAAAGGCGCTTCTAGTCGCTAGGAGATAATTAGTACACTGCACCACACCAAACACCCTAAAAGTTGATCCCGCCTACAAGACTTTAATAATGATAATGGTAGTTTCGTGTACCCCTAGTTGCCTTCATAGGTGCCGCCTGCCCCTATCTCCACTATGTATACCCACTACCCCTATGCGATCGGCTCCCTAACTCGTAGATACCCATGCTGGCCCCAAAGTAGGGTGTATCACTCCCCAAAGTGGCAACCCGATACCACCAACAATGCACAGCTTGTACCTGCACGATGCAACAACGTCTTACCTACTAGCCCGAGCCCACACACACACATGAACCCGTTGGACTTGCGTTGCCACCGCTAACCCATTTTGGCCTCTTACAGTCAAGCCCAGTACGCATGTCCCGTCCTTGACTTGGGTTGAGCCCACAAAGATACTTATGAGTTACTGGTTGAAACGGGCCCCCATTACTTGACACAAGCTATCCACCTACACTTGGTCCCCTCTAGTACATCCCACTTAACCCTCTTCTTATTCATGTTCACTTACATGTTTCAATTTTTGGTTAAGTGTTTCTAATCGTATTTCAACTTCCACCCAAGGCACCCACTAAATTCCACATGCCACCCAAGGCACCCACTTAACTCCCTCATGTCCCACTACATGTTTATATGGTTAAGTGTTTCTTAATTCATTAACACCGTAACCTTGTAAAGACCTCCTACATTAGACTGGCATTTGTGGCAGCTAGATTTGTCGGGCGGGTCCGGGCAGTCTTACACCACAAAAGAGCCTAACTTCGTGTCTTTACAACTGTTACGCATTTAACTTATGCCTAAGACCTGCCACATTAGACTGGCATTTGTGGCAGTTGGATTTGCCGGGCGGGTCCGGGCAGTCTTACACCACAAAAGAGCCTAACCTCGTGTCTTAGGTGATTAATTACACATAATTAATTATCCCCCAATTTGAATTAATTTCCCTATTCAAATTATCAATCAATTCCAAATTTAACTATGGCCATAATTGACTCAATTATGTCCATCTATTTATGGTATGCAAAATCATACCAATTTTTATCACAAATTTATTTTATGCCATTTAAGGCATTTATGACAATTAAATCTTTTAATATTTTCCCATTGCCCCCCACAATGTACGTTCGTTCGTTTAACGTAAAATATACGTTAGACTCGAATAGTCTAACTCATGGAATAAAGAGAAAACATCACAACATACACATAGATAAAACTAGATCTAAACATAAGGGGTGAGTTTGCATGTGTGAATGAGGTTCTTCATCTAAAACTTGCATAGGTCAAAGTCACAAACTTGCATAGAACTACATATGTCATAGATCTAAATCTAAAGGTGTAAACTTGCATAGGTAATAACCACAAACCTACATAACATGATTCATACTCCAAACATATATATGTATACTTGCATATGTGATTTATGCAACATAACGATGGTGTAAACTTTCATCTAAACATGTAAACTAGCATGTAGAATTTTGTATACTAGCTTATAACTCACACATGTCATAGCCTAACTTTAGATCCAATTTACATAAAATAGATGTCATGAAACATGTAAAGTTGTACATACTTTTCACTAACTTGCAATATGATTCATGCCTCAATTAACATCCTAACTTGCATACATACATATGATTTATCATATGAACAACATAACCAAACTAGCATATGAAACATGATTATACATAAGCCAATCATAGAATTACAACATAGATGATAACATCACAACTTTACAACATAGATGATAACATCATAGAATTTACAACATAGATAATAACATGCGATCAATAGTACACAACATAACCATATAATCCACATCATAGCTTAATCCAATTAAATTGTTAATTATTTTATTAAAGAAATCGAACTCACAACTCAAAGAAGGTCTTGAATTCTAAAATCTGAGTTCTGAAGTTGAATTAGCTTTCCTTTGGAGAAGACAATTTGTTGCAGTTTAGATTAGAATTGAATTTGATTAGCTTTTCTTCCTCTCTAATGGGTGGCGGCTATTCTAGGTTGCAAGGTGACGGCATGGAGGCTATGATTCTAATTTTAATTTGATTTTAGGGTTTGAGTCTACATGTGTTTTTATAGAGTTTAGGATTAGTTTAAGTCGTCCGATCAACCCAGAATTAACCCCAGCCATTCAGAGCAGATCAGAAACCCTAATGACTCATCATACAGTCATAAACAGGTCATCAAACAAATCTAATCGGGGGGTGGGGAAGGTCGAACCCCAGGTCGACCCTATGGTCGACCTGGTGAGGGTAGGTCGACTCCCATGTCGACCCCCAGGTCGACCTGGCCCTGGCGGGAAATTTCCCTCCTAGCCCATTCTAACTCTGAAATTTGAATTTTTGAAATCTGTTTTGAATTTTCTGAAACTTCCGATGGCCATAACTTCTTCATACGAAGTTCAATTCACGCAAACTCGGACTCTATCTCAACCAGAATTCCAAGACGAACACAATGGCACAACTCGTTTCCCTTAATTCTCAAATTTGAGATTGGTTATTCTTTAATTTGTGAACTTTAGTGTTAACAGAAATACGGGGTGTTTCAGTTAGTGCGTCTTACCGAATGTAATGTGGCTCATGAAGGACCATGATCTCTTCCTTTTGGTTGGGTATTGGTTCCAAGTAAGGTTTAAGGCGTTGACCACTGACCTTATAGGATGATCCATCAGTTGGATTCTCGATTTCTACCGCACCATATGGAAAAACAGTTCGCACAATGTAAGGTCCTGTCCATCTAGATTTTATCTTACCCGGAAAGAAATGCAATCTTGAATCATACAACAAAACTTTTTGACCTGGCACGAAAGTTTTACGTAAAATTGATTTATCATGAAAAACTTTCATTTTGTCCTTATAAATTCGTTCATTTTCATAAGCATCATTTCGAATTTCATCAAGTTCATTAAGTTGAAGCCTCCTAAGTTCACTTGCTTTCTCTAAGTCAAGATTTAAATTTTTTATTGCCCATAATGCCATAAGTTCTAGTTCAACTAGCAAGTGACATGGCTTTCCAAAAATCAACCAATAAGAGGACATACCCAAGTTTGTTTCGAAAGCGGTGAGGTAAGCCCAAAGAGCGTCGATTAACTTTTGGGACCAATCTTCACGATTTTGATTCATAGTTTTCTCAAGGATTTGTTTAATCTGCCTATTCGATACTTCAACTTGCCCACAAGTATGAGGATGGTAAGGAGTGGATAACTTGTGGGATATCGAATACTTTCCCATGAGGGCTTCAAAAGAACGATTGCAGAAGCATGTTCCGTTGTCGCTGATTATTGTGCGAAGTGTGCTAAACCTAGAAAAGATGTTTTCTTTTAAGAAGCTCACAACAACCTTGTTATTGTTTGTTTTACATTTGTATGTTTCTATATCTTCCTACATGTTCAAGTTGTTTAACTTAAGAGGGGGAAAATGAATTGTGTTAGACGATCAGGTACCTTTTAACTTTAATCATTTGCTTCTTGTAATTTTCTACAAAAGAGTATGTCATCGGTTAAAGTTTGAATCAATTTTTCGGTGCATGAGGCTGGTATGTGTGTGACATGAGGGAGGTCTTGTGTGCAATGATCCATGAAGGGTGCGTGTTAAGGTATATGCACGAGCGTGTTTATTCTTGACTCAGTGAGTGGTTACGTTGTGTGAGAGTATGTGCGATTGTTCGTATGTGTGAAAGATTATGTTATTTTGCTTTGTTATAGTGCTTAGTCCTATATACATCTTCTTCGAACAAAAAAAATTGTATCTTTGCTTTGTTTAAAAATGTTCAGCCTTGGTTTATTATGAACGTGATACTACACTTGAGACATTAAGAAGATAAGAACAAATACTATACTTGATTTTCGTTTGCATTATTTTTTCCATTTTGTATCTCTGTGCTATGATGCGCTATATGCTTGTGTTGACATGCCACTACTTAATGTTTGGTCTTGAACTTGTTGCAAATTGCTGTTGGCCTAAATTTAACTGTATTGCTGCACTTGTTCCATTTACATTCTTCATGCTCAATATTTCACTTGCACTTGAACTATTTGGTTTGCTAGCCATTTTCCCTTGAGCCTGATATACTTTGTGTTTGATAATGTTTTGGTACCTGGTGAATTTGTGAATCTGAACTTGATTATTTGCTTGAGCTGTTCTTCACTGGCCTTGCAGCCTTGTTACTTGCACCTGAGTTATTGCATTTGTGATTTGAATGATTTGTTTGCATATACCCTTGTGCCTTGCTATGTCCGTGAACCTAATTTTGGCCTTTGTTCATTTGCATTTTATATTTGGCCTGACCTGGTCTTGATGCATGTTTCCCTGGTCTTGAACTTTGACTTGTTTAGCTGCACATACACTTGTCGATTTCGAGCATACATGTATTTGTACTAGTGTTTTACTAGTGTTTGTGTGTGTACATGTATTTGTACTAGTGTTTTACTGATTTGAATTTGTCAAGGCCGAAAATAATTGTAGTATGTTATAACTACACTGAGTTGAATCTATAAGATTTGACCTTTCTAGTTGTCCATGTGGTAAATACCACGTGCTTGAACACTACAGTATTTGCGGTGTGTCACCATAAATATTTATATGTTGTTTGAGTACTTATATACGTATATCTGACCCCATATATAAAATGATTAGAAATAACCCAAATAACTGACAAATTAAATTTAATTTAAATTTATATTTGTAAGTTAAATACATATATATATATGACCTCATATATAAAATGATGAGAAATAACACAAATAACTGAGGCAAATTAATTTTAAATTAAATTTATATTTGTAAGTTAAATTGATTCTTTTTCAGTTTACTCGGTTATTCTAATTTGACAGGTATGACAGACGACTAGACAAATTTGGATCAATCGTTGAAGATGAAGACACTGAGTGTGTGAGTGACAGACTATAACTGTAGTGAGGATGTATGTACAAAATTAACTGTGGAATAAATATATTTATTTGAATAAAACATTTATTCAAAATTAGCAATTTCGAATATTTGTGTAATAAAAATATTTATATTATATTTTATTACAACTTGCATAGTTCGCTCTATTAGAGGTTATCCGTTGCAAGTTTCAATATTTTACAACGGACATTAATTGTTGTCATAAAGTCTATTGCAACGATCATCAACCATTGTTAAAAAGGACTCTAACAACCTGTTTTACCCATTGTAAAATACAGCCGACCTATTACAATGTAGCCTTATACAACGAGCCCATGCCCGTTCGAAACCCATATTACAACGGGAGTTGCCAGTTGTAAAAAGGATGTTTTGTTGTAGTGTATTGAATAGTGTCAAGATGAAAAAAGTGTATAGGTTATTGTTAAAAGTGTATTTTGACAATAGCAACGCTATTTATGGACTTTTGTTGTTGTTAAAATAAGAAATATAAAATATTCATTTGAAGTTAATATTTATGCCCTAAGATAATTTTTAATATGATTGTACAAATTTTTTCTGTCTAATAATGAAGTTTGTATAATTTTAGAATTTAAAATGCATGTTTTGTATATAAAAAAATAAAGTGTAAAATTTAAATAGAAAATATGAATTTATGTCTTAACATGTTAAAAAACTTGTGTTAAATATTTATTAAAAATATTTTAGCATGTTGCATAATTTTACTACAGCTAAGACAATGATAAGTATGTGTCAAAGTGTTAAAGGGGATAATGTGTTAACAAATAATAATGTGTTAAGAGGTGTAATCTTAACATGAAGGCTTAACTAAGCTGATTTAATTTCATTTAAGGCTACTGGATCTATTAAAAGCCCAAAAACTAATTATGTGTTAAGAAGAAATATTTGAAATTTGTGGGAAAACATATAACACTTATATTTTACTATGAGAAAGCTTTCTCTCCTCCTCGCTAATTGCAGAGAAAAGAAGCATGGCTTCCTTCTTCTCAAAATCTCCTCTCACACCTGAACTTTAAATAAAAACTAAAAACTAATAAAAGAGTTATTCAGTCTAATGTTTATTAGTAATTCATTTATATCTAGGGGATCCAAATCATACATTTTTGGAAATGGAAAGAAGGAAGTGGGAATTTGAATCAGTTTATGAATATGACAAAGAAAACGGTTCAGATTTAGCTGCAGGAATCCACCCTACATGCAGGTGGGTTGACCCAGCTACCCATTATGTCGACCTATGGGTCGACTTGTCTTAGACCTGGGTCGACCAACGTGTCGACCTTGTTCGGGCTAGGTCGCCCACTTACCATTAGTTTCTGGGTTTATTTATTTGTTTGAATTTTAAATATAGTTTAATATTTTTAAGCCCATAACTTCTTCATACTTCATGCGATTTTTGAAAACCAAGAGTCTATCTGAACCACAATTTTGTGAAGAACGCAATGGTGAATTTGGTTTTACTCAATTCTGAATATTTAATTAATTAATATTCATTTTATTGTCTTCTTTGTGTAATTATGGTGTAGTAAATTATGGGGTGTTACATTTTCATTCTTGGATGCTAGATATGGTCAAAAATAGATGCAGGATGAAAAGGAGAAGTTAAAGAATCAACAATTAGATGAAAAGACAAAGACTGAAGCTGAAACTTAAAGTAGTAAATACTGCAATAGACAAGAAGGAAAAAGGAAAGTAGAAATAATGAGAAAAAGATGGATAAGAAGCTGGTCTGGCGCTTGAAAGTTGTAGTTACTAACAACACTATCCGTTTTCTTTATTACATGTGAGATTTTCAAGTTTTTAGTTTTTATTTCTAGCTTTGGTGGCTGTCCAGCGATGGTCGTGATTGCAAGAATGGAATATCACATAAGGATATCATTCTTATCACCAGTGTTTCAGCAATCTGTTTGTTCAATTCTAAGAGCCTCGGTCAGTTTGTTCATTCTTTAAAGGACACTCTTATTTGTGGTTTATTGTAGTTCGTTCATACACTGGAGGAAATCTTTCATGTTTTTTAACAGCAACATAGCTTAAACGTTTTGAAATTGTGATATGGGATTTTTAATTTATGGTATGTCAAACTTGTGATATATTACTATTATGAAATATATATTATTATGTATATAGCTAGTATTATTACTATGCATTATTATTGTGTATGAAATATATATTACAATGTATGTAACTGAAATTATTGCCGAATATATATCTACATGCTTGTTTGATATAAAATATATGTTACTATGTATTACTGATCAATCTGAAAAACGTAGTGAATGGTATAAGTGTGCAGTGGTTACAACCACAATTTATCATGGTTATAAGGGTGGTAAACACATATGTTTATAATGGAATTAACCATTACAATAACCACAATTATGGTGGTTATAACCATGAGTACTTCTACACAACTAACGCTTATAATCATTAGTACTTGCATGTAACTCACGCTTATAACCGTGAGTAAATTGAGCATTACTAAAGGTTATAACCGTAATAATACCCGTTAAAAAATTCACCCATACATGTTGGCTAAATGGTTATAACCCCGAGGACTGTAATTACTCATAGTTATAAGCGTGATAATTGAGCCCATATGGTGTTGTTCCTATTATCTGCTACATGATCTACTCAAAAACATTGTTGTTGAACATCCCAAAGTAATAAATGGAGACATAAAATCGTGAGTCAGACAACTATCTGATGTGAGCGATAAAAAACTAACAACGAATATACAGGATAATATGTTAATAGGCAGTTCAGGTCTTACTTGGCCTGTCCCAACAATCAAATTGTTAGCACATAATAATCACATAAAATATGCTATTCAGACAACATAGGAATTGACAATAGTCATAACATGATTCTCAATCCTCGATTCTCCTCATTATTTTAAGGTGATAGTCTGCTATTGAAAATAGAAGGGGAAACACACAACAACCATAACATCCATACCAACCAAGAATAAAGCCTTGAATACATTGATATCGAATGACTAGCTGTTGCCATCCGTCAAAGGCCAATGGAAGAACCTAGTTCTAGTCAGACAATTGTACGTCCAATGTACGTTTATCTTCCCAAGACAACTAGATCACTTCCCAAGCGATCCAAGGTACATGATCTCTCAGATCCTAATAGGCGTCTGTATGATACCACTGCTTTGAGTCCACTTGAATCCTCTGACCTATCAACCATCCTTTGACACTCTCGATCACATGAGCTATCTATAACTTCATCTATAGCTCGAGTCCCGCTAGAGGCAGTCCATTATCTCGTAGCCTCATTCCATCATAAGATGCCTACCACATCCATCTCCAACCACACCAACATAAGTTCACAATCAAAGAATAAACATCATTTTTGATAATAACTTGCACCTCGTAGATGTTATCGAAGAGCCAAAATTTCCAGCAACCTCCTGAAGACTACTCTATCCATATCCACCACCTTCAACCCTGTCTTGAAGTTTTGATGGACCGATACCATCCCATCCCTTATGGATCGATGTCGGTCCATATACATAGTAATTTTGACAAAGCATTTTGGCATTCTCCCTTCAACCGTCGAGTATATCCTCCTTGAGCAATTTGCAAATCCAAACTCATTCCTGAAGCTTCTTCTGTCGGTCCATCAATGTGTACTTGAGCGTCTGCATTTCGACCCATCCATTTCAATCCAAACTTCACCCAAGCCTCCCCGAGATCCCTTGAAGCCACACTCCAAAAATCATGCCGGCCAACTTCAGTTTGATGGACCGGTGTCTTTCTATAGGCTATGGACTAGTATTGATCTACATACTTAGCCTATTTTAAAATGAAAATTTATGGGTTACTTCCTGACAACCTTCAAAGCTACTCTGCCCGGTCAGGGGTGGCAATTAGACTCAACCCGGCAGGTCTCAGTTCTAGACGGGTCAGGTTTTATCGGGTCTAAACTGTACATTTTAAAAATCTGGAACCGACCCAAGCTTCGGGTCGGGTCGGGTCAGTTCGGGTTCGGTTGAATAATAACCCTAAAATTACATATCTTTCAATGTTTTTTGGTCGGGCCTTTCGGGTCGGGTTTATGCGGGTCGGGTTTAATCAGGTCTTGAGTGTATTTTTCATCACTTGGACCCGATCCGAGACCCATCGGGTTCGGTTCGGGTCAGTTCTGGTCGGGTTTTCGGTTCTAATTGTCAAACTACATCTAGTTTTGTCTAAATCATTCCTTTGAACCTTTGATTTGCTCTAATCTTCAATTCTAAGTCCTAACACACATAGTTATAAATGAACAAATCAAGCATAACATACTATTCAATCATACAAATAGTACTTCATCAAATTTCAAATGTATACAATCTCATAGACATGTAAAAACACGAACCATATCAAAACAATCATATATCTACGATGATTTAAGACTAATTTCACAATGAACATGATGGATCTTACAAATTACTTGACAAATGCCAAATTAATTTATTCTAAGATGTCTAGATCTGGAATTAACATGTATGATCCAGTTTTAGGGTTAATTTAACATATAAGATGATCTAATCAACTTAATTATACATATAATCCATAATAGTCATGTGAGAGATCCACATCACTTTAAAAACCTAGATCCAACACAATATGGTGACGATTCGATTAGAAATGTGATGAAAATGCTCGATTTTGATGCAAAATGATGAGATCCAATCTCTCTTGATGTAGATCTTGCCTCCAAATACTATGTATGATGATTTTAAGAAGAAAAAGACTAGAGATTTGATATTAGGTTAAATCGGAGAATTACAGATGCCCAACAAAATGTTTGAAATAAGAAGAAAAACTCTAATTCTCTCCCTCACACCCTCTGTTTATAATTGCAAGTCACTAACTTAATGGACTCACTAATTAACCCATTAAATATTAACTAATATGTCTTGTAGAAATTAAAATTTAAAACAATGATCGCTCCTAGACTACTAAGCCAAATCCTCAATGTGATCACTTTACGAAATGACAAACCACCATCCTGATCTCATGAGACCAGTTAGAATACCTATCCAGCTCTAGCAAAAGTTATGACTAAAATAGTAGGTCATAAGGGAAAATGGTAATAAAAAGATTCGGTAGAACCATGGATATGTATCACGTCCGCATGAACTAAATATTAAAATATAAGAATGAAACAACTACTGAGAAATTAAATAGAATTATTTTATAATCCTCCGATATGTAAAATATAAATCGTGACAGCTGAGTTTTTGTGTGAGTTTATGTTTTGTGATTTCAGATTTTTTTGTGAATTTCGTTGAGTTTGCACAGACGTTTTCTAAACCGATTTCTAAAAGGATTTTTGAGTCTATAAATTATATTTAATTATTTCAAAAGCTAATTTAAAATACATATATAACTTCTATTTCATATAAAGAGACCATAAATATTTTCTAATGCTTTCAAAATAGCTTTTTAACTTGATTTCTCGATATAAGTATTTTCTATATATATTCATGTTTTAGCACTCTTAGAGAGAACGAGAAATTGAATTAAATGATACAACAAACCTCGTGGTATGGGGGCACGAAGGTATATTATATCGATTAATTCCGAACTTGTTCATTCGAAGCTATATTATATGAAACTTGCTGACTTGTAGTAAACCAATAAGTGAGAACGTATGACATGACATGCAATGTTACCACCATTTAGGTTACTATTGGGAAGTTGGTGACACATACTTAGGGAACTGTGCAGGTCCTTCGGGTCGGATGTTTACCAATACTAGGCCAAGAGAGCCATTTATGATAGAGATACGAGTCTATCTTACGTAGACTTCGGTTTTATCCGAATTGGGTGATTATGTGGAGCATATTGGTCACACACACACATATATATAGTTATATGGATTAACTTTGTAGGGCATCAAAAATTGTGTGTGGGGGGTATCGGTTGGCTTCGACCAGTTGTGTGAAGCACATGCAGGTGTAACTAAGCCTCGCCTTTTTAGGTCCAAACTGTGTGGTTTAATGTTTTCTAAGTTCCCCGAGACTCTGTGGTATGACAATTATGTGGTGTTGTGTTTTCTTGATTTCAAGTATTCTTTGATTTCTATAATTCTATGACATTTTATGATGTTTTCACCATTTGTGAATAATGAGTGACATATATCTTTTATGTTATTTGATGTTGAATTTCATGATGCTTACACCACTGTATATGGAGAACTCATAATCAAGTTAAACATATTGTGTTTCTATAATTTCCATCGTATGTTTCTATTTGATTTGAGATTTGTTTAGACCATCCAAGCCTTAGGTTTTGGTCATTTAATCGATAGAAATAGTTGTATTGTGTTGTGTGTGTATTACTTCACATGAGATCCTTGGTTACAAGCTAGCGAACATATCTCACGTATTCCTTGTTGTTTACGAGTTTGTAGCATTCTTCCTTTATTGTGAAGAACTTTTTAGAGCAGACGGATATGCAGCATGATGCTGCATAATCGATTAAATACCATAGAAATATAACATATCTGATCAACAAGATTAATCTGTAGCCAAAATAATAAGTTCGGGATTAAGGTACCATCCCATAAGTTCAAGTAGCATAATAATAACTTAAATATGAACATAAAAAGGAAAACAACAATGCAAACCTACAGCAGCAAACACATCAATAATTCCTTCCATCAAGCCAACTATCATTTGTGCTTCCCTGATCTTCCTCCTGCTGAGCATCATCACGAATGGTGAGCCTGAGCGGTGTAGAATGAGCCATATCTGAGGTTCCTGGGAAGGAGTTAGCTTTGTTGTTTCTGGAGCTGCATCTGACCATTGTCCTCGTAAGTCTGGGTCGGCTGATCTGGCTGGCACATGTATTTTAAACTCAGGTCAGACTGGGTTATTTTAAATTAATAACTTGTTATAAATTCATGTTTAGCTTCTTTCATCTTGGATTATCTCTTAAAGTTAATATTTGATTTAAGTAGTCGAGTGATTGTTTCAATTGTATATTTGCATTTGGACTTGTTATATTTGCTATGATTCCTAAGAACTATTTGAGTATGTAGCTCATGTATATGTTATATTTAGCTATTTATACACACACACACACATGTGTGTGTGTAATGTATTTTGTTATATGATCTGTTATACATGCTTATGATTGTACTTTGTTCTAAATAAGATCTTTGGCCACCATAGTTTATATTAGACATGAATTGAGTATGTCGATCGACCTGAGGTAATAAATAAAAAATTGTGCACTCAATCAAAGTATTCAATACTTGCGCAATGTAAGGCTTACGATTAGTCACTCTTAACCATCTCTATTATTCATATTAGCATACAACATTACACGTTAACGTTCTTTAAAAACATTACATGTTAATGATCTTTGTTAATTAAATATCAAGGTGTAGCGTTACAGTAGTGCTTGCGACGCCTCCTCTGAGGAAGATCATTATCATCATCAAGTTGAAAAATGTTTGCTGTCTAGTTCCAGGAAATTTGAGCAGGAGATACTTGACTCCTATTAGTAACAGAAAGTAAAAGAATCCAAGTTTTGGATGGTGGTAGCGTGAGGCACCTTGTTAGAGAGCTCGGTTCTAGCTTCACGATTAAGATCTCTACTAAATCAGGAAAGGTCATGCTGATTCGCCCCCTTATTGGCGGTGGATCTCTCCTCATCTTGTGATATCCTTCTTTTTTGGCATTGCTTGCTATGGTGGGTAGTGGACGAAGAACTTTCGGAGAGACGGTTGTTAAGGGCTTGAACGATTTTATTTCCCTCAAGGCAAATTATGTCCCTTTGAGTAGATTGTTGCAGCTTTTGTATCAATTCAAGGTTTTTCTTGATCTACTGGTTGGGCTGATTTTGAGCATCTTCCAGTTTCTTCATTAGAGAGTACATTTGTGATTGAGTAACCAGAACATTAGGATCAACATTGTTGGAAAGGTAATGTTGAATCGATGCCTCTTGTTGGTCAGCATGAGAATGTTTAGTGGTTTGAGACTTGTTTTTCTTCACAATTGCTTCAAGCTTCGTAGATATATAGCACAAAGATCCGAGGACATTCGGAAACTTGAAAACTGTCGGATGGTAGGAAAAAGTTGAGTCTTTTTGCTCTTAGTAAAAGCAGCAAAACGTTGACATTAAAATTTGTACAACACCCAATGAGTTTAACGTAAGTTAAACTAAAATAAATGGAAAGCAAATAAAATTATAGAAATGCAATAGAAAAGAGAGACAATGATTCATAGTGGTTTGATCTTGATTCGCCTATGTCCACTTTGAATGTTTGACCACTTTATTGCTAAATTATCAGGGTATATTAGTTGGATCAATAAGACTCCAAATAAGATAAATGAAAGTAATCAAAGTGCCAAAATATAAAATTTTCATCTAAACGATTGGTATTTATAAATGTAGGGTAGGATGGAAAGTCGAAGAACCGTTGGAGAGGGAGTAAATAAAGCCCAAGCCTATAATTCTTTAAGTGAGGGATCAGGCCCAGTCCCTTATAGGGATCGGTAACCAATCCCTATAGATAAAAATTTTGGACATACAATCCCTACTGTGAGTCTCCCTGGTTGCTCCATGAAGATCAGTAAGGTTATGACTTGTAGATTCTGAGTTATAATTATTTGATTGTTGAAGTAGTGGATTCTGCCGATTCGTCTCGGAGTATTACCGATCCCTCAACATTGTTTTTGTCGATCCCTCAATAGAGGAGTTCTCGGACATTATTCCGGTGAGTTAACCCGATCATCATGGTGTGGTATTATCTAAATTTAATCTCTTAGCCTTTGGGTGATGTTTCAGAACTGTTTAGCCTTGCAGACCCATTAACGATTAGCATTCTAATAAAAGACCTTATATACATGTTACTATAATTCACACTTTGGCTATCGATTTGGTACACAAATTTCAAAACACAACACACTAGATTATGTGCACAGGATTTGATAGTATGATTTTAATGTACCGAATTATTGAATCCAATGTTTTGAAATGTAGATTTTTTTTTTTGTTGATTCCTATATTCCAAAATGCATGTTTTGGTTATTTTAAGTGTATTACATCAATATGCACTAGACAATAATGGTCAATGAAAAATATAAACAAATAAGAGAGAGAGAGAATACTTTATATCAATTTTCAACAAGTATAAATACACTAAAAATTTTGTTTATTCTCAAGATTTCAAAAAAACATAAGAATGGGTCATTTGACTAATGAGACTTTCATCCAGATGGAACCGTTAGAAGACAGGTATTAGAACTCACAGACACAAAGGTTGAAGAAACATTAATGAAAAAAAATATAACAACGTGAAAAGGCAAAGATCCATAAACAATATCATTGCAAAAATTAATAATGGTCAAACTTCAAGCTGTTTCGAACCTGCAAATGCTTTTATGCGTGGAGCTGAACTGTGTGAAACACCATGATTCATTTAATGAGAAGGATCAGAATCTATAACTGAGAAAGAAAAGGATACAATGTATCTTTGTTATAATTTTAAACTATTTAAACCGTAGAAAAGATTCACCAGCTCAAAAAAAATTAAAAATGGTTTAGCACTTATGCTATATTATTTGAACATTCTATAGTTCGAATGCTATAAAAATGGAAAACAGTTTAGCACTTATGCTATATTATTTGAACATTTTATGGTTCAAATGCTATAAACTAACATAAATTAAGAAAAAGAAGAAAATTAGATGAAATAACCGCATGTTATAAAATAAAACAGAACATATGTCAAACAAGAAGACATTAGAGAGAACAGAAAAGATAGGGAAGAGACTTTTATTTCTATCACTTCAAGTGTGTACAATTTCTATTACATTGGCTCCTTTATATATAGGCTTTGGAGCTGATGTTAGACTTATTCCCATGATGTCGGACTAAATAGAATATAACAAGAGCATATTCACTCATATATATTACAACACTCCCCCTTGAATATGCGTCTTCAAAATCTTGAATGCTCTTCTAACTTGAAGTTGTCCCTTTTAAAACATATATGATGATTGCTCCCCCTTATAATTATCTTGCTTGCATATATCCATTCAGTCGATACAACTATTGTCTGTTGCCTTCAAGACTCTATCTGGAAAACCCAATGGGAAAAACCTTGAACGAGAAAAAGAGTACAACGTTTGACATTATGAATATCATATAAAAGTGATATTCCTTAAAATAGTTTGACGCTTCAGGATCAAAACAATGCCTCATTAAAAACCTTTTTATGAAAAACCCTATGGGAAAAATCATAAATAAGGAAAAAAGTGCAAATTTATTTCATCTTTAGGTAACATGTTTTACAATGTTGCCGTAAGGGTTGATACTTCAGGATCAAGATAATGCCTCATTAAAAACCTTACTAACAAAAACCCAGTGGGAAAAATATTAGTGAAGGAAAAGAGTACATTATAGCATATTTTTATATGCTTCCTCTTATTTATAACTCATTATTCAATTAGTCTATTGATGTATTCGACGTATGCCAATTTTGTACATCATCTTCTGGAATGTTGATTTGGAAATTTCCTTTGAGAATAGATCTACCCGCTTTTCTTGAACTGAATTTGTTTCTCCTCTTTCTTGTTATCCTTTCATTCATGTGTGAAGGGAAATTTAGAAGAAATGTGCTCCATCCTATCACCCTTGATATAATTCACTTGAATCTGAGCCATGCAAATTGACTTGTCTTCTTCATAAATAATAGACTACTGCATCAAAAGATGTTTGATACTTATGGATCAAAATGTTGCCTCGTCAAAACCTTACTAAGAAAAACCCGATGGGAAAAATCTTAGTGAAAAAAAAAAGTACAATATCATATTTACTACGTCAAAAGCAGTATGATACTTCTGGATCAATGTAATGCCTCGTTAAAACCTTAATAAGAAAAACCCAGTGGGAAAAAACTTAAATAAGGAAAAAGAGTACATTATAACTTATTTTTGTATGTTACTTTTGGATTGATACTTCTGGATCATGACCCATACCTCATTAAAACCTTACTAAGAAAAACCCAGTGGGGAAAAACTTAGTTAAGGAAAAAGAGTGCATTATATAATACTTATGGATGCTCCCCCTGATTTAATAATTTCCTCTGAATTCATATTCTTCTTTCAATAACTCAAATTGCTTACAAATACTTCTTAATGAAGTTTTTCTTTTAAAACTTCATGTGCATTTCCATGCTTCAGGCATGTTTTCTTATTTAAAACGCCTTCCTTTTGTGATTTGTATGTTACTAATATTCATTTATGAATACACTTCAGGTGCTTAATATTTTCTGTTTCAATCAGATTTGCATGTTGTAATACATATTTGATGAATAAGACAACTTTAATTACTAAGCAGGAAGTAATCTACTCATCTTGAAGTATATCAAGATTTTCATTACAATAATACTCAGAAGAATGAAGTACCTCAAGATTTTTATTACAACAACACTAAGCAGGAAGTAATCTACTCACCTTGAAGTATATCAAGGTTTTCATTACAACAATACTTAGAAGAATGTTGTAATCTATCATCCATGTTCTTGGTATTCTTCATAATAACAAATGTTATTTATGTTCTTCAGGAACTTATATATTATAATAATCTTTGCATATCGCAACTACCACTTCAATGGATATTAAGAGTTTTATTACAACAATTCTTGAAAGCAGGAAGCGGTCTACTCATCATGAATTATTTCAAGATTTTCATCACAACAATACTTAAAAGAATGTTGTAATCTACATTTCTTGCTCTTTACCACTGCCAAAGTTATTTAAATTCTTCTGGAATTTGTATACTTTCATCGTTTATACCTTCAGGGTATTGTAAGCGTTTTAAACACTTTCACCACTTTAATCAATTCAATTATCTCTGAAAATACAATGCTCGTGGCACTTAACATGTTGTTGACACTCTATGGTGCTTCAGTAACTTCCATCTGCTTTTGTCATTATATATATTTCTATTTTTATCTTATGAACTACAGGTTCATATCTTATGGACTACAGGTCCATATATCTTATTTAGGAAAATTTCATGATGGCCAATCATGTTTCTCTCTAATATGGGATTTTTAATCCATTTATAAATATAAGGGCTTTATTATTTATCAATTTATCATCGATGATTATTTCTTGTTAGTTCTATACATAATTTATTGAGATCTCAAAACTTATCATGCTTTAGGTACCAAAACCACTTCTGGGGTTAATTTTGACAATCATGTCATGGGTTTCTTTCAAAGTACCCTTAAGTGTTTTTCAGGAACACTCACCTCCTTTATTTTGCATATTTATGAATTACACCAAAGATATTTTGAATTGACTTTTATACCACATTTTCAGTTGTGATTTACACCTTTTGAACCTTCGGGGATTCAAATGTATATTGGAGAAAGTCTATTAGGGACATAATTGATAATTTATGCAAGTTACTTAATACTTTGCATAATTCTATATGTTAGCAAATATTTAACATTGATGATTCCTTTATCCTCCCCCTCAATGTTGACAAACATTGTCACTTTAAATAATAAACCAACTTTGGATTCATTTTTGATCCATTATAGCATCATAGCTAGCAAATACATTAGATGTATTTCAATTGTAGGAGGATAATGCTCTTATTAATTGATAAGATGCATTCATATTGTATTGCTTATTCCATTTCAATGATCTAATGACTTGGAGGAATTTCTATCATTTGAATATGCACATGACTTCAGGTCATTCGATATTGATTTCAATCGACTGCATAAATTATAATATGAGTTCATAACAACTTCAGGTTGTTAATTAAATATCGCATATATGTGTATATACGTGCATCCACGTATTACATATGTAATTGATTTGCATATTCTTTCTCATTCAAGTTATTTATTTTAGAATAAATTGTTTATAATGTTCTGATCATTAATTTTTTTCTTATCAAGCAATGTCAACGTGAATCTTAAAGATCGTTTCATAGTATCCAAAATATCTGATTTGGAACTGTATTGAACTTCTGGTTCAAAAGAAATCTATGAACATCTTCGAGTTGTTAATCCATATTAAACTTCTGGTTCAAATAATATATAAACAATTTCAAGTATATCTACAAAGAGTAACCAGTAATTGTGATATCTGCATATGTCTTTCGGTCAAAGTAATTTCCATATTCACAATTTAATCTAATGTTGAATCAACTTTGAATTTTCAGATGAAGCAGTGTATACGATATTGCAAAAGAAAATATTCTTCTGTAAATATCTGAAGGTCATGATACGAGTAGTGAAAAAGGGGCAATTGTAGTCCTTATTAAATTTTCGCCATGTATTTGAACTTGACCTTTTACGTTTGTACCTCCATGAATCAAGTATATCCAAACACTCAACCTAGTATCTTAAGGCCTGAAGATTAGAAAAATGTCATCGATATCCTATAGCTGGGGCAGAGCCTCAGTGTTCTCATCTAGGACTGATCCCCTACTAAACTTACGTTGTTATTTTTGGCAAAAGAGTTTTTGTCAAAATTTGGTCCTGTATAGAATTATTAATATGCCCTACCTTTTCAACTTTTGTGTACCATTTCAAATTATTATATTAAAAAAGCGAACCTTTTCAACTTTTGTGCTTGGTAATATATCAAGTTGAAAGTTAGCTCCGCCACTGTCCTATACAAACATTATCCGACTAAAAACACACTACAATTGCTAATCTATCTTTTTACAGGACAGTTACATGTCAAATTTAGATACATGGACCGCTTAATCATCATGACGATGACCTTAGGACATAATATGATCGCTCAAGACTTGAGCATGAACAAGAATATGGAGCTATGATAAGCAAATTTGTTCGGATGAAACACTCAGCTTGGTTAAGCACGGATTTGGAACTGAATACAATTCGGAAGAGTATGAATTCAAAAATCAGGGTTCACATTTCAACTTCAAGAAATGGACGCTCAACAATTTGATAACGACAAAGCCACTCACTACAAGAGGCACAATGAATTCCAATGGCCAAGGACCGTTGGCGGCCGTTCTGTTAACAAAACGAACATTCACATAACAATCATATACAATACTTATCAGACAAGACCGAAAAATACTGTGAGATATACTACGACTGGTGCTCTTATTTACCAATTATCTACGTAAAGAGCAAATTTTAAACTAAATAAGCCTTCAGCGGCTTAATTACAATCTCTAACTGTACATATACAGACTTTATCATATATACGTATATTTTCAGCATTCAATCAAACTAATCGTACGTTATAAAATTAAATATCATTTTCGATAAATTTTTATAAAACATAAACTTAATTATTTCTATTTCCACTAAACGTCTCTTAACAAGTCTAAAATCTCTATAATTCAACATATATACTTGCACATAATTCTATTGTGATACAAACAACATAAACTTGCAATACATAAATTAATAACAAGAATCAGGCCTCAATTAATTCAACGTATACATAGATTAATTAACAACACTATACATATAACGCTATATATGCACATATACATACAACATAAACTAACCCTATATTAGTAACACTATACATAGATTAATAACATGATTAATTCAACCTATATATGCACATATTAACATCACTATACATTTAAACATATAATCTAACAAACTAAATAACCTTAATTTAGCAAATCTAAGGTATTAAAAAATAGAGCTTATACCCTGAAATTTGGAGATGAATTGGATAGTAGATAGGAGGAGAGAGAATCCTTCAGACGTTGGAGAGGGTAGAGGCGGTAAAGGAGGTGGTGGTGGCGAATTTAATACTTGGGGAGGAAGGATTTGGGGAGTTTTTTTTTTGGTGAAAATCAAAATGGGAAAGAAAGAAGCAGGTCGATCAATTTCTGCTCGACCAAGCAACGGTTATCAACGACCGCCAACGGCTTTAAAACCGAAGGTTTGCAACGTTTTTTTTATTACGTAAAGAAAAATCTAGAATTAAGCTTTTGTTGGAAGCCGTTGGAAACTGTTCCCAACCGCCGCTGGCGACTGTTGCCACCATTCCGTTGCTATATAATGTGTGTCTTGTAATGACCTGAACATGGTGACCTGACCCATGGATGATGGGAGTACGCCATTTAGATCGCGCCATGTAACACAAGATTTGGTCAGTTCGGTATCGACCTGAGGAGTAGGTTCGATACTAATCCGAGGAGAATGATAGTGATCTAGATTCGATTTTTCTGGCACATGCGATTCGATTTTCTGAATTTTCCAGCAATTTTTAGGCCGATCCGAGTTTTGATGCGACTATAAACACACCACCTATGGCTCATAAAGAAGTGATCTTTTCTCTTTAAAATGCACGGAAGCTCTTTCATTTTTCTAGATCAACTGTAACTTCTTTCTCTCCTCTTTCATAATCAAAATGATTGTATTTATAATCTTACAATATTAACAAAAAGTCTACCTCATAGTGGACGCCGAAAGATTGTTGAACCACTATAAATTTCTTTCTTCTTTTTTTAGTACTTTTTTATATGTGTATGGTTGTTGATTAAATTTCTATGACTATTCTTCCTGGGTTTGTGATTATGAACTTGAAGTTGGTGCTTTTACAGTTATTGGGATGTTGGTCCATATTTAACATCAACATTTTTACTGTTCTCACTGAGAATACTAGAAGATTTGGATTTAGAAGAGCTTTTGGAAGATTAACAATGAAAATGGCTATGAGAACCATTACTCAAGGAGAACGAGATGGACAAGAAGGAAGTCAGGAGACTTCTTCTGGAGGAAACCCATCTATCTGCATCATAAGAGATGAGGTGATAACAATGATGGGCAACATGTCGGAGCCAATGCTGGAAAGATAGGAGAAAATGATGACAACTTTCTTTCAAAGGATTCAACAAGCAGGACATGCTAAATTAAAACCACGGTGATGGAGTCAGAACTAACATGTAAGGAAGCATGATGGAACAACCATGGGTAGCCTTTGATTGAGGGCTTCGAATCAATATGATCCCAACTCTTAGATCGATACCGACCCCATCGACACATGAAGCACACCCCGAGACCACTGGACTTAGAAGCTGGGATAGATAGAGTTCAAAATTCGACGCTTAGAGCTGAAAATGAGGGAAACAGAACTTGTGTAGATCAACCGGCGACAAACCTCGATCCAAAAGTTCATAACAGTACCAAATTAAACCTACCTTGCTGATTGCCAGTCTGATTGGATACCAAGTTGAAGGACGAACCGACCTGGTGGATGCAAGTACTCATGCATCGAGAATCATAGATGCTGATTGGAGGCCTCTTTTAGATAATAACAACATGTTTGTGGACATTATCAAATGAGCTACAAAAGGAGACTTGATTAAACAGAATGCAGAAAGCGTATGTTACCCAAACTATATGCCTAGACATTCGGTTATCCAGGCCGACATAACTTGACTATTATCGAGATGAATCTCTCGGAGTGATGGTCTGAAGGTCAAAACATCAAGTACATATGGCATCAAGAGAGGATGGTCGAGTGAACACAGGTGAATAAAATCCCAAAACTCAATAAGTGAAGGATTGTTATGAATCCATACTATGGATCTGTATGATTCGATGGTGAACTGGCTAAAAGTTCAAGCTCAACCAACGTCACTGAATATCTCTCGTAAGATAAGGCAACCAGCCAAACCATCGTCATAGAGCCAGACTATACAAACCATGAGGAAATCCCACGAGGGACCGCACTTATAAAATCACCCTTATGAGGGATCAGTACCAATCTCTATCATAGGAGTTGATATTAATCCATGTCTTACATGAATTAATGGTCTTCCCCATCAACACCTTTAATGACCTTCGACTTTTTCGAAGATATCTCTAGCGACCTACGTCTATAAATAGCAACTGCCTAAGAGAGAAATTGATCTTTTGGCTTATTGTTTACTTTATTATGTGAACACTTCAGGTCCATACCAATCCGAGTTATTGTAATCTTCAATATAGTTACAAAGTAATCAAAACCTTCAAAGTGGACATAGGCCATACAACATCAAACTACTATAAACTTGTGTCTCATTTTTATTGCAACGTGTTGTTTAAATTCTAGTTTGACTACTTTCTTCATTTTAGTTCTCTTAAGAACTCTTAGGTGTATGTGTCAATTTTGATGCTAATATTCTATTTTTTTTCACTTAGAGTAGAACTTGGGGTTCCTTATCTTCTACACTCTCAAGTTTCAAACCCCCTTAAGATTTGCAAAGATCTACACATGAAGCTTAACTTTATGGCTAAGAAGAAGACTTATGTTTCTCATTCTACCACTGTTACCCATGAAGATCATTGATATGCCTCTATCCAACACCATCCTTTCGACAATCAAAATTATGCCATTCTTGATGTGACCACAACCTCCAATGCTGATAGTCCAACTACCAGGGCCCAATTGGAAAATGCAATGAAGCACCCGACGGAAACTTAGCAGCAGCTAAATACTTAGATCTAGTAAAATATTCATCTCATATAGCGACTACAACAACCAATTCAAGTTAATATTGATCGACTTGAGAGAAGCAGGAGAACTTCGACTGTCAATTGCGTATTAGAGAGCTTCTTGTCTTTATCACGAAGCAATCAAAATCAGCAAAGGAGAATGGAAAACGGCGTGGACGACGCCATCATAAAGGGCATGAACCCACTGGGTTATCCTTGATTCGGTATTGATCATTCTTAAGGGGTTGGCTTGACCCTCTCTCGCTAGGACGCCCACGCTACTACCATCCAGAAATTGATTCCAATACTTTCTACCGTCAACCAGAACCAATCTGCTGCTGCACAACATCTAAGAGATGAGTATGATGAAGTCGTTCAACCAAGGAGGCCACCTCAAATACACTAATCCAAGTTGGATCATGATCGGTGTCAATCGACGAATAAGGAAACTCCCGAACACACAGTCATGATCGGGTAGATCATGAGAAAGTCACAAGGACAAGATGGAGACATTACGAAACCGGTTTGAGATGAAGTCAATTTATCGAAGATGGTTTTAATGAAGAATGTAAAAAGCGATTCAATATGTCCATGATACCTGCTTATTCGAGAAATACAGATCCACAAAACTTTTTGAATAATACGAATGACATATGAATTCAGCCTGCATCACAAATGCAGTGAAGTGTAGGTGCTTCCATGTATTGCATGAAGGCGTGACATTTCTATGGTTCTCCCAACTTCCGTCGAGACCATACCGGCCTTCGACCAACTTGTCCGATAAACGGTGGAACAATTCTTCATGTATGCCACCAGACCGAATAATATTATGTCTTTCTAACATCTTCCAGAGAATTGAACAGTTGCTCAAGAGCTTTCTGAAACACTTCAATAATGCCATGAGGTTGATAGTCAACAGAAGGATAATTTTAGCATAATCATTTGAGGCATTCACCTCAAAACTAACTTCGATGGATGGCTTGGTAAAAAGCCTCCAAAAACACTGAGACACTTCTATGGAAAGAGGAACCAGTACCCATGCCAGGAAGAGATGCACAAGAAGAGTAAAATAGGAATATCATCATAAGCAGTAACGTGATTTCATTCAGGACAATGTTGCAATCAAACTAACTAGGGAGAGTCTCGATAAAGTCAATGTTAATGTACTGAATAATCGAAATCAAGGCGACAACAATGAAGTAGTAATGACAAAAAGGTGTGTAATAAGCGATCGAGATTTTCTTCCTCCAATAGTAACATTCCACTCAATAACACTGTAAAGAACATTTACCTTGAAATCTGCAAATGCAGTCTAATCCAAAAGTCCAATCTTAAAGGGATAAACAATCTGAAAATACCGTAGGTTTTATGAATTGTACGGCCACGATACCAATTATTGCCACCACTTAAAGGATGTTATTGAAAAGCTTACCGCAAAAAGAAATTGTAACGGCACAAACAGACTCCATCGGACAGGACATCAGGGACATCTAATCCCCACCAAGAGTGACAACTTAAAATAGCCTTGATCATAAACTAAAATGTCAAGGGTCAATTCTCGGCTGAATAAAGCTTGAGCAGAATAAAGTAACTTAGACAGTCGGTGCCACACCTTTTTTTATCACTTATATAGATATTTCAGATAGCACAAACTTTTTTGTTTATTTCATTTCAAGAATCTATTGTATTTGTAAAACTTATTTTTGCATATTTGGTAAGCTGTTGACTTGACCAGCGTAAACAAAATCAAATGTAAAACTTGCAGATATCCGGAGTCTGGTGCCAAAAAAACCTTTGTGATTCTCCATTGGACCCTCAGAATGTCATCAAAGGCGAGTACAAACAATCCATTTGACCTTTAACTCTTCTCTCTAAACTGGGGGTAAGAGTATAAGCCTGAATTGTTGTGACATGGCTTACTTATGTCTTGACATACTTAGGAGTCCATCCATCGCCCCGATCTTTGATCTGTCAAGCAAAGTCCAATCTAAACGAATGTGATCTATCCATTCACATGCCAAATCATACTCTCGATATCTCCCGGCTATTCCTAATATGTTAATCGTGATATGACCAACTTATATACATGAGCAAAAAATACAATATCAAGTATGCCTCAGAGATTGGCATTAACCACTCATCCTAGTCGGCCATCGAAATGTCAAGACACGTGTATGAATCGATCATCCACCTACAAACTCAAGCCTTGAACTAAAGAGGAGACAGAGTATAAATAATATGGATTCTTTAACTTGAGTATTCGACCACCAACCCTATGTTTTAGGACATAGCGGCAACCAGTTTAAACCTTAGTGAATGTGATATCGTCCGTTCACTCAACCAACTTCAATCCTCGATTTGATTAGAGTATAAACCAAATGGACAAACAAATGATACTTCTGACTCTAACTCGAAAAAATGGCCGGAGAGTATGAAGGATGAATCGACGATGTTCACAACTTGAGCCCGAACTAACGATGAGTGGGTATGAACTTGGAGGGCTGACTACAATGCCCAACTCCAAGTTCAATGTGACTTGGGGCCACAACCAAAAGAAGGTCTTGAGTGTGTAACCAACAGCTCTAAGTTCCATAAGATTTGAGACCACGACCGAAAGGAAGTCTTGATGTTGGATCCCCAAACTTCAAGCTACGAGACCACGACCAAAAGGAGGTCTCGACGGTGAATCTCCAAGTTTTGCACAACTTAAGGCCACAACTGAAACAAGACCTTGAAAGCAAAACTTTTAATGATGAACGTACAACCTGAAGCTACAGCTGAAATGAGGTTATAGAAGTGATCCATACAACCATCGCTCAAACTCTAGAGAGACCAACCAAAACTTAAGTGTAAATTCGAGTGATTAAATATAAATACACTTAATACAAAGTTCAAAAATTGAACACTTAAACAATTCACCATGGAATAAAAAGAAATCCAAACTTTAACTCACAACTAAAAATTTGAAACATGTAAAAGTTTTATCATCCACTAACCAGAAGTGATGGTTGTACTCTGACAAAGTTAGTCAACACAAGAGAAAATAAACAAAAGCTATTACTTCACTTGCCTTCCTCGGGCTTCTTCATCTTTGGTGACTTGCTTTTAGTGGTTGTTCACTTCCTCTTATAGGATCTACTTACACACCCCTTCTTGTTGGTTTTCTTAAGCATGACCTTGAGGTAGGACCAATTTCGTAGTCAATGTAAGAGTCATGCTCTTCCTCTTCCTCATGACTGGGATCCCCAGATACAAGTGTAGCCAAGGACTTTGGGACAAGTTGGGTTTTCTCCCTTTCCTCCCTAGCCACGCGTCGTGCTTCTGCCTTCGAAAGCAGTGCCTCAAACCATTGTTCTTTGTCCCTTTGTCCTCCAATCTCAATTATCTCACCCTGCTCCTTCTTTATTCCTAAGCCCTTAGTATTGGTGAACATTAAGAATTTAAGCATCCCATGGAATCTCCAAAATTAGAGCATTAACTGGGGACACCTAGAGTCCAATGGTTGAGATGATTTGAGCTATAGTTGGCAACTCTGGTGCTTGCATATCTGCGACATGAAAACCAAACACAATTAGTTTTCTTTTCCTTCTCCGAAGATTCCAAGGAGAGATTTATGCCCCATTCATAAGAAAAGCACTCATTCGAAAGTCGAAGAGACAACTAATATTACTTTGTTTCTATGTTCTTCGTCTTCTACTAGAGTCTCACCCTCCTGAATTGGCATCGACATGGTTTTGGTAATGAGGCTGGCATTCTCGAGACCATATCCCAAATCAGTGGAGGATAGTTGAGAAGAGGAACCCCAGAGGTATCAGTTGACACAACTAGAATTTGAGTAGAGATGTATGGGCTTGATGACTAGCCTATCGAGCCAGCTTCATGAATAACAATGATGCTCGCTCCTCTTTTCCAGAGTCATCTCTGCCACTCTTTTTTCCTTCTCTTCCCTTGTAATGTGTTGACCCTTCTCAATGTTCTTCAGCTGATCACCCTTTAAATATTTATTCATAAGCTCCTCATTGACCTCATCATTCTTCATATAGAATCACTCATCATCGTTGAATCGTTCTCAAGCCATGGTGAGTGACCTTGAATAATTCTTGAACCAAGATAAATCCCAATGTTAGAGGACTTAAGCGTAGAACCCAACTATTGTAGAGTCAACTTCTTTCTTATCCTCCTCTATCTGATTCACCTTTGCTTTAAGCTCTTTGATTTCCTTCTCAAATCTCCGTCTACTTCAAGAGGCCTCGTCTAGAACGGTCCGAGTTACCTCCTAAACCACTTCCTTGGCTTGTTTAACAGCCTCCAACTTAGCATTAAGGGCTTGTTTCTAATTTCTTAGCTACTCATTTTCCTTCAGCATCCTCTTGTTCTCGGTATTATCATCCTCCAAGACCATGGATCCAAGAGATATGCGACCCAACTCCTCGCCAAACCGATATAGGCTCGCTTTAGCTTCTTTCTTATGCCCGGTGATTATTTCTGAGATTCAGCTAGCTTAAACTTGTAGTCGTATATTTCATTATCCAAAAGTTTTATATTATCTTAGTTTATGCTAGCTCCAACCCTAGATTTTCCAATTCAACTTCCAACTCCTTTATAATAGCAGACAACAAATCGGCATACTTCATTGTTTCTCTATACTGAAAATGCACATCGAACACCAGATCCATCGTTTCTTTACCTTCTTAATTCGGAATTTGGTGCATCGCGGCACAAACATTGCCATGTTGAAATAATTAAGGCTTTAAGTTCTTTTCACTTGCTCTTTTGGAGTGGGAGTTAACGCTGGAGCCGCAATAACTTAACTTTTCTTCTTGGACCTCTTTGAATGATGAGATTTTCCTGAACGGCTGCGATCGATGTGAACTGGAGGTGGAGGAAGCATTAGAGGAGGCACGAGCATTATAGTCTTTTCTTTGCTTCTAGACTCCCCTTCGCAGCTCGACGGTCTTTCATGTTCTTACGGCGTAGAGACCTTGATCAAGAAAGGTGCTCAGAACTAAGACGTTTGTTACCCCTATGATCATGGCTCTCAGTTAGAGTTTTAGCGAAGAAAGGTATAGTGGGGGACACTACGACATAAATCTTTGGTCATGTCAAACTTTTCTCTTTCCAATTACCTATACAAAGGAAAACTTGAGTCAGAATTAATTCTTTCACACATAAAAAAGTTTTGTGTCGTGCAACATTTGAGTTGTGTTTCCTGGTGCCGCCTAGCAGACCAAGTTTTAGTTTGCTTGAGGGAACAACCTCCCCGTTGCTTGTCAACATCGATAGACCCTATAAGCTCGATAAAAAGCTCTCCACATTGATGTCGTCAAAGTTGAATAGGGACGTATCGAGAGTAGTATCTTCATTTCCTTTGAATTGTTCATCAATTTCTCGTGTCTTATCCTTCTCAATGGTTGAGGTGAGGGATACGAGCTTTGAAGCTTAGCCATTTTTAAGCTTAACGAACATGGAAGGACGAGGAGTGGGCGACACTTCTTCTTGCCGGATTTTATTGTCACCAACCGCCTCTCCCACTTTGACGTCACCTTGATCCCCTTCGCTCCTCTTCTATGACTGGGGGCATGGTAGGCTAAGCATCATAGTCATTTCCTTCCTCCTTTACTCCTTCTGCCTCAACTACGATCTTCTCTTCCTTAGCACCATCTTGACCAATAGCTCGATTATCGTCTAATAAACCACTAGCACAAAGGAAATCGTCGAGGATCAATAACTTAACTTCTCAAAATATCGAGGAAAACGCCTTCAAAATAACCACCTTATTCAAATATTCATAGTACAATTCATATATCACGTTAGTCTAGAGCTTACACCTTAGTTAAGAGAAATCGCCCAAGCATGTGAGAGAAATGCATACATCCTTCAATCCAATGTCATGCCATCTCAGGGGGACAGAGTACATAAAAATATTTATACTTGAAGTTACTAAGTTTGGTTCACACCACGATGACGCCACAACCATTGAGCGATGCTTCAAAAATGTCAAAAACGGAGCAATCCTTCAACACTTGAAGTTATAATTATAAATTATGTCTTCTTTTCGACTCCTGATATAAATTCTCTACATACAACATAAATATGCCTAGTAAGAACACTAGTGTTTGGATGCAGCTGAGTGGAAGTCAACCTCATATAATATGATATCTTTTTTACGAAGCGATTAAAGGACGGAATGCACTCAACTTGCTTTTATATATATATATATATATATATATATATATATATATATATATATATATATATATATATATTACATGCAGTAAACCCCTTCGAGGGAATGTGAGTTTTGTCTTACCCAAGACCCCCAAAACTTCATACATGATATTATGCTTGATGCTTATTCTCCTTAGCATTGGACTGTCATTCCTTGACGCAACCAAATCAATTAGATCCTCGAGGATTGCCACCTTCCAACGTGTCTAGAGCTAAAGGTATAACTTCAGCTTCTAATTCCACGGCCTTTTGGTGGCCTTCTTTCTTTTGTTGTGACCCTTCGGGCTGCATTATCTTTTGAACTAGGCTTGATCCTTCAGAAGCTGATTCCAAGCTCGACTCAACACTCAAACTATCTTGAGTCCGACTTGACGATAAAGTCTCATTCGATTTTTCAGTTCCCAAAGTTTTAGCATAGTTTGATCATCTCGAACTCATAATCTACCGTATTCACAAATAATTGCAGTTAACATGATTATCATTTACCCCTCTTCCTGCGTGCTTAATGAAAACTAGTGCAGTATTTGCGACGTCGTGCGTGTACATGCAATTTAGGGAAATTCAACAGTAAACAATGATGAAATCCATTTTTCGATGGGAGCGACTGTCATTGCTGACCGTCTCTCCAATTTTTAGATCAACGGTCATGGAGTTTCGTTGAGTTTTAGTATTGGATATCGACATTCAAAATCTTATGTTTTCAGTCATATGTCACTTTTCCAGAGTACACTCTAAATCTATGTGCACGTCCATGGCCTCGTGCCTGTTAATGTTTCATAATCATGCACATAATCATTGGGCCATCTTCGCGACATGAAGGAAGCAGAAAAATCCATAAATCAAGAATCATAACTGATCCCTAAATTGGCTTTTACCCATCTACTTCATATCATGCTGACCTAGCCTATTGGATTTGAATGTTTAGGTTAGGAAGGTGTAAATTTTAGGTTGGTACGTAGCTGTAACGTGAATGGGTGAGATAGGAGAAATAATATATGTGTGTGTGTGAGAGTGAGTCATGGGGATGACCCCTCGAAATTCCGAGGAAAAAGCACAAGTAAGGGATCTATACCAACCCTCCAAAAATATTAGTACCTAACCTTATTATTATTAAAAAATAAACATGAACACATGTGTGTTTGTGTGTGTAATCATACATACATACACACTTATATACACCTATAGTTATACACACTGACATACATTTATATACACATATATTTTTCATATATCTCATGCAAGAGAACTCCAAATGTGCCACACAATATCACGTACATGCGAGTAAGTTTGTACACAACTTCGACCAGCAATAATCTATTTACATCGAAGCGTGCCTAGGAGCTGATAACAAACAACTAAATTCTAGACTCGGTAAAGGTTAGATGTTCGCATGTGAATTCCAGGGAGAATTTAGTCTAGACTGTTGAAACCTATTAAGCCAATCAACATGTTTAAGAAACCAAACAAATTGAATTGCCAACAAGCTATAGTTGCACAATTATACCACCGGAGATCAATTAGGCATCTTATCCATTCAGAAATGGTACATTCCCAGGCATAATAAACTCAGTAGAAGGATAATGACCATTCGCGAAAAGCAATATGGATTACATTCTAATAGCTAGAACTTGTCTCGGTACAAAGCACGTCATGTTCACCACAAGACGTTCTTTGGTGCAGAAGATGCTACCCGACCTTTGTATCCGACCACTTTTGGCTATACGTACCGACGTGACTTGATGATTACCGAAGCCAATCGCTCGGATTGATGGTCTAAAGGTATAGACATCAAGTATACATGGAATCAAAAGACAAAGGTCGTGTGTACACTGTAGAAAACCATTTGAAAGCTTGATAAGTAAGAGATTCATATAAATCAATGCTCTGGATCGGTATGACTATGTGACGAACCAGCCAAAAGTTCAAGTTCAACCAGTATCACTTCATATCTCTCAGATGACATGGAAAGCTAACCCATCACTGAGTCAGACTATACACATCATTAGGAAATCCCATGTGTGGTCGCACTTATAAAATCAACCAAATAAGGGATCGACATAGATCCCTATCATAGGGGATGATACAAATCCCCGCTAACATGAATAAATATGTGAATCAGTGAGCTTCCTTCATCGACTCCTTTAATGACCTCCTTTTTCAAAGATATTTATGGGGACTGCCTAGAAGATGAATTGATTTTTAGCCCACTGTTCACTTTATTATATGTTTCCTTCGGATTCCTACTGATTCGAGACATTGTAATATTCAATTCAATGGGCGTAGATCATACATCGATGAACCACTCTAAATTTCCATGTCCCGCTTTTACTGCTTTTTTTGTTTTAATCCTCCTTTTACATTTATTTTCTTCATTTTAGTTCTCTTCGAAACTCTTTGGTATTTGTGTCAACTTTTGGTGCTAACAATGTGCATACTAGTCCTTTAGTTTGAATATTTGGATTGCAAGGAATCCACCAAGATTCAAATTTTCGGTATTGAAAGTGTTAATAAGAGGACGATTCTCACAGTCCATTTCATGAAATATATGAGACATATGGAAAATGCTTCCCTTGTACTTAACAAACATTGCGACATTATGGTTAGACTATTGGAAAATGGATCTATTGAATCTTGGATGGAGATGACTGATAGATTCACAAGCTACTTTTGGGTCCACATCATGTGATTCGAGAATGCTATGACCCTGATGATATTGAAGCAGAGGACCGACGAGACTTTACGGGCTTTGTTGGATAGTTTTGGTATAGTGGTGGATTTCGTTGATCGGCCAATTCCATAGTGGTTATTAAAGGAGCGGCTTCTACAATAGAATATACATAAAATTTCAGGGTACCATTGCAGCAGGATGACCCAAGGGACCTTGGAGATTTTTTCATGAGACCGGAGGTTCTTGTGGAAGGAGGACGCAAGGCCAAATCGTGAAGCATTCAAAGTTAACTGGGTAAGGATGGATTGTGAAGCATTGGAGATTAACTCTGTAAAGGGCGGAGGATGACTCAAATCTGATTAGGAAAAAGAAAAGGGAAAGAGCAAAGCTGAGGATGGCTATGATAGATCGAAAAGGCAAAGGAGAGAGCCAAAGTTGTCTTCCTATTTGGATATGAATATCATTCTGGACAAGATATATTTGGAAACAGAAGATTGTATTCCATTCCGATGGCAGATTTAAATGGAATCCACTAAGGCAAGCAATCACAGTAAAGTACTGTTTGTTTCATGAAATGGATAGACATGATACAAATGAGTACAAAATCTCAAGGATATGATAGGGGAGAGGACTAGGGATCGATAATTCACATACTATCCATTGTTCCGGATCTCGAGATATCGCCCGATATCTCATCCGAGATCTCGTTTTGGCCTCCTTCTAAAACGAAACAACAAATCTCAGTGTAATTCTCCTTTCGAATATATCGCCCAAGATATTGCATTATCGAATGATATAATGATCAAGACGAGATACTGGAATATCATTTGTCATCTTGGTTTTTATGGTTAAAATTTAAATATGTGCTTAAAGCAGAACAATAATTAAAAACTTAAATCTTTCCACGATAATCTCCTGCTATTTAATATTTTGCATGTTAAATGACCATATCGTATGTTTATATATGTTCTACAATGCTTAAAATTTTCATATTCATGGCTTTTACATATATTTTACCAATATTTTATGTTTTACTTATGGTAAACTTTTTAATGTTTTAGGATCTTTTTTATGTTTTATGTCTAACAATAATTCATTTTCATGGATCATATGTTGTAAGCACTAATCTAGTTGCATTGTGTTATTTCTGTTTTATGCAATATTACGATTTAGAGTGTGAATGATGTTTCACAAATTAAGAATAACAAAGTGATTTTTCAATTCATGTTTAAGTTACTATGTTCATAATAGCATTCATAAAAATCATTGTGTAAAAATATCATATTTTAACATACAATTTAACCTAAGATTTTTACGATATGAACTTTTAGACCCGAGATGGAAACCCAAGACGAATCCCAGAGTTAGATTCGTCTCATCTGAGAACTCCCCTGATATGAGATCAAGTCTCTACAATCCCCGAGGCGAAACATGATTGATTTCCGAGATTTAAAACCTTGATACTATGTCAGGAATAAAGCTTTAATGACCGAATAAGAGTAGCTGTCAATTACCCATGATTGCTTAGCTTTCATGGAGGAATCATTATAAATTAATGGCTTGGAATCAGATAATGAAACGGCTAAATCGCAATACATAGTATTGGATCAGGCCTAGTACCCAAATATGTTCCGCAATGAAGATAAACCATGGAATTTCATTTGATTTTCTAAATACAAAATAAACTCATAATAAAATGGCTAAACAACTTACATGTATACGAGATCAAGACTCTGTCTCCAGGCATACTTTGAGATGGTGATGAACCATCGGTTCTCAAGATGCAATAAAATTCTATTTTTGGAACTTTAATAAAATGCTTGGCAAGTGTGAATTATGCTTGTTGAGTATAGAATTGACGATTGGATTTCAACTTTAATAACTCACTAGTTGTCGAGTGTGGATTACGTATAGCAAAGGGTAGGTCGATACGCCTAGACTCAATGGGATTGGATATTCAAAACATCAAGTATAGACTGTGCTTGACAATGATCAGACCGCTTCGTTACAACCTTGCAATGTCGCTTGATCAGTCGTCAAATATGGATTATACTTGGTAAGGTTTTGATCGAATTGTCAGAATTTGGCAGGACTACCAGATCGATCGTCGGATATGCATTATGCTCGGCAAGAGCCCTGAGAGGCTTTGGTTGTCGAGTGTAGACTACGCTTGTCAAAAGCTCAAAGAAATTATGGTTGCAGAGTACGTGCTATGCTCAGCAAAGGTCCAACAAGGTCACCTAGAGATGTCAAGGATTTAGATATCATCTCGAAAAAGTTACGGTTTTTAATTAGGATAAGATTTAATAAGCGATCCAGATAGACCGCGAACCTGTATTTGCATATCGATTTTGGATTTAGAATGGATATGAATTACATAAATGACCTGGAGAAGTCGTGGACCTGGATTCGAGATATTGGTTATGGATCTGATTTTGTATAGTAGATTTTAAACTCGGCAAACAGTCTGATTAGATCGTATCGTAGATGTAGCTTTGGATTTGGCCGTTTGGTATATCGCTCATTGGGATAGATATAGATGAATAACTCCCTAAAAACGTATAAGAGGTTTTCTGCTCAAATGTTTCAATAAAAAATGATTCCACTATTTCTACATATAATGTGAAATATATTAAAAAAAACATTATGATTTAGACTATGATTTATGTTTTTCTGTTCTTACTTACATAAAAAAACTTGTTTGTACTTACATAAAATAAAGAAAAAATTTATCCGTACTCAAAATTCAAATTGGATTATTTTGAAAAATCCTGAAGGTAAATCCGTGGGATTTTCCTGAGTCGTCTCTAACCTCTTCTGTTTGATGCTTCTCAAATCTTTATTTAGTCTGCATCATTATACTAAAAATGAAACATTGAGATAATTGAAAATGATGTTTCCTAGTTCCGGAATTCTTTCTCTTTACTTTCTAAAATCATTAGGTTTAGACATTACTTCAATTATCATTTTCCCTTTTCTCAAAATGGCAGCAACAACCTTTTGTTTTTGTTATTTCCTTTTGTGGAAAGATAGTATGAATGATGTTTTCCCTTGTAATGTAATATGAAAACCTGTATATATTTTATTTCAACTTGTTGCGATTTGTATCCTACATTTTCAATTTATATATTGAGGATATACTTAACAGAGTAGTTTAATTTATTAGTTGTTACTAACCCGAGATTCACCCCCTCCTTTGGATAAATGAATCAATATGTTTTGCTTGTGCTCCATTATGTACTATTCCTATTTACCATCCAATACAAATTGGGTTCCTAATAGAAGCAAAACAAACTATGTCGATTCAGAAGCATCTTCATTCCTCTAAAAAATGATGAATGTAAGAATCCACAGTGAATTATGTGCTTCAAGTCGTACATTGCTTTCTACTGCATTGTTTTAAATGTAATTTTACCATAACACTCCTCCCATTTTAAATTTTATTTTTAAAACGGTATGCAGTTGATTCGATATGGAATCATGAATAGTCATTGGCTGAATAATAAAAAATATTTTTTATGTGTATATATAGAGAAAGGTAAATAAATATTTGAAAAAAGGTATTATATTATAAAGGATTTAAGTTTTTTTCTCCCTTCTATTCAATGGAAGAAATTTCTAAAAAAGAAAAACAAAGTAAATCCATTTTTTAAAATATAATTAAGTTCTTTAACTGATAATTTGGTTGTTCTATTAAATTAGGGGGAAAATCTTCTCGAACAAATAAACTCTAAATCTAAAAAGAACGGCTGTATTGATTACCCAGTTCTAAAGTAAAATCGGTAATTAATAAAATATTAACTGTTCCAATAACTTGAAAAAGTCAAAAATTTCTCTAAAATTATAGTATAGATTTTTCAAATTTCTTTGAGTACCGAGGTTCATAAAAAAGTTTTTTTTCATGATATAAAATAGAAAAGGTTTTTTTTTTCTCTTTCAATTCAGGAATCGATAATGAATTACGTAATACGAGAATTCAGATTTAATAGAAAAAAGAGTCCACCAAGTAACTTACTTCAACACAACTATTAAAATAAGAGTTTCATAATGATATACCCAAAAATTATTTTGAATTTAGAATTCAGTGAAATATCTTTATTTTTATCCATACACTAAATGGCGTTTGCGAAAAACTAAATGAAACAGGTTTTCTATATAGAAATATCAGAACAAAAGGTGACACTATATCCAAGGTTAAATAAAAAAAAAATCCAAACTTTAAAGATAAAATTGTTAAACAGAATAATCTTACTTTTTTCATGTAGATACTCAGGGACGGAACAATTCGAACCTCTGAATAACGTGACCAAAACCCATTGCCTTACCGCTTAGCCATTCCCCATTTTGATTTCCAATTTCTCTTTGATACTAATAAAGACTAATATTGGTATTAGTCGTTCATCAATCCTAATTCAAATATATATGAAATATGTTACTACTAGGATTCAACACATGAAAATATAGAAAAAAATGGTTGATCATTCAATAAAATTAATGTAAGAAATTGTATGAAACTAAAATTCCTCGTATTCTCATTTGAGAATGAATGGGGATATTTTTGATTTGAGAGCATCCGAGAACAAGAAGGTTTTTTGACCTACCTTTTAATCTTTCCCTTATAAAATGAACTTAATCAAAATCTAATTTTCTAATCTACAAGAATGGAATTTTTGTTGTGCTTAATATCTTTAGTTTAATGTGTATATGTCTTAATTCTACCTTTACATTGAGTAGTTTTTCTTTCGGTAGACTGCCCCAAGCTTATGCTTTTTTCAGTCCTATTATACATGTTATGCCTAGCATACCTGTACTATTTTTACTTTTAGCCTTTGTTTAACAAGCTGTTATAAGTTTTTGATAAAATCTTTAATGCTACACAAAATTCATGATTTATATGAAATAGTTTTTCTAAAAATTTAAAAAATCTTATAAATTTCACATTACGAAGCTTCTATTGGAAAATAGAAATTCTTGTTCTTGTATTACATTGAATAATCACACAGTGAGAAATTTCCATTAACTTATTTCCTTATTCTGACCTTCCAGTAAACAAGGACTTTCTAAACACCCATAACATCAAGTAATTGATATGACCAACAATACCCAAAAAATTGGTAATGAAGGAATCAAATTCTTGATTTTCTTATTATTATTACATTATAAAAAGAAAAAATTAGTAAAATTACATTTTTCAGGAAAGGACTTCATTTGCGGTTTCTTTTTCGGGCACTATGTCAACATAGTGTATGTGATAAAAAAATGTTGTTCTATTTCCCTTTACAAAAAAAAAAATCATGGAGATTGTGTAATGCTTACTCTCAAACTCATTGTTTACACAGTAGTCATATTTTTTGTTTCTCTCTTTAGCTTTGGATTTTTATCTAAAGATCCAGGCTGTAATCCTGGAGTGAGGAATAAAAAAAAATTGAAAGTCTGAAACGATCGAGAGGAACATAGAGAGGGATTCGAACCCTTGGTACAAATAACTCATACAACGGATTAACCATCCGTCGCTTTAGTCCACTAAGCCATCTCCCCCAATCCAAATTGTTTTTTTATGTAATGTGACACACTAACTAAAAAGGATTGAAATTGAAAAACTTTACTTCCTTGATTTTCATTTTGTTAGAAAAATCCATTCCCTCAACCAGTACTTAACCGGACCGGGTTATTACATTACTTCTAATGAATCAGTCATTTCATAAATCAAATGATTTTATTATTTGTAGGTAAATTAAATCGAGAAATAGGTTTGAATGTATATCTTTTTTATGTATAGGATATCCGACAGATAATTCAAATCAAAGCAATTTGATGTTTGAATCAGGCCTATATGACATGCCCGATCGATAGAAATACCAACACTCCATCCACGTTTGTCCATATATCACACTTAATATATCCATGTTTATGGAACATGATTCACTTTCAAGATGCCTTGATGGTGAAATGGAAGACACACGAGACTCATCACATGTTAGGTAGCGTGGAGATAGGAGTCCTCTTCAAGGAACCATATTAAGAATGCTCATTGAATGAGAAATTCAATAGCAGATTTTGGATCTAATCAGTATTGATATACCAAATATTTTATATGTTGATACAAAGTATATTGGCAGTCCCAACAATCCAAGTCTGGGCTGTTGAAATTGGACCAGGTTCGACAGTAGTTCACGAAATCTTGGTGATATTCTCTATCTAATGAATGAGGAGTTTGTTTGAAAACCGTCTGCCCTACGCCAACCCCTGAGTATATGATTCAATAGGAAGCACAAAGGGGTAGATTGATAGAAACCTCTAGTAAAATACCCATAAGTACCCATAACCCAGTGGATAAAGTACACTACATGGTACATTTTAGGGATTGATGACTTACCCATTCAGTGATTTTGGCACTAAAGCTTCCCAAAATAGGTACTATCGGATGGGGTGAATTCGAGAACAGACAGAAGAATGAATTCATGCAATCTATTTTTCACTCCATATACACATACCAAACATTTCTTTATGGAACAATAGCTATTTATTTACTCCAAGGACTCGACAAACATACCCTGTCCCATATGAGACATCAAAACGAGTAGTTATATCATACTGCAATGATATGTAAAATAACATATGTTTAATGATATAAATAACAGAATGTGTGAAGGGACTCCAAATTCTTTCCATTTTTCCATCCTCTAAAGGCGCACCTTCTACCTGTGATCCATATTGCAGATGCAACACAAAAGAGTAATGATTCCTTTGTCTTTTTTGCTGGTTGCACTATGTTTGCGATGATAATGGAAATTGTCATAACCAATGTTTAAGCCACTAAGCTAGATGTAAGCCTCAATATAGTGATAATAAGTAAGCACATAACATCAAGCAATTAAATATCATATAAGAAACAACGATCTTTGCAGTTGTTCTGGAACGTTAACGTTTTTACGCACACACTCTAATTTTTCCAAGCAGTTATATAGAGTTTGGTAATTTGTATATCCCAACAGTAAATAGTGTTGTTTGCCTAACTACTTGAAAGCCATAATCTCCAATACCCCTACCTTCATAAGCTCTATACTTTATAAAATTTCTCAATCATTTATTTGAAAAATGACTTGAAAATTACTCAGAATGCCCTTGGCGGAATGAGCTGTAATAAGAATCATGATAAATAATAGTATTAGATAATAAACTTACATAGAGAAGATCAATTCCAGCTGAATCAAGATTTGGAACTATTATTGCCAAATCCTGCATAGTGTAATTCAATTCAAAAATTCAGCTCAATATTAATCTACTTTCTTAAAAAAACCACAAACGAGTTTTTTTTATAGACAAACTTGACATTCAGGTTCTGATATCTAAAAAGAAATAAAAACTAAATTCATGTTTAGTTCACATCCTTCCTCTTCTTCATTTAAACCTTTTTTTCCACTAAAAATACAAAATTTTACATTCTATGTTGTAGCAATAATCACATTACTGTGTTCACATCTAAAGTAGATTGGATTGAAATGATGATCAAAGACCAAAGAATCCAAGCTCGATTGCTCTTTTCTTTCATTGTGAATTTGAAAGAACTGAGGAGGGTATCCAAAAATGTAACCACTCCAGAATGGAAAAACTTGGATAACGACAAAATTTAAATTAATAGTTTTGCTTAAATTCATGAGATGCTTCTATGTACCATCTGAAACATAATACATGGTTTTGCACAGAGCACCAGAGGATATAATATCAAAATACAGTACTCCACATGCAAAAGAATGAGGGAAAATGAGTAAACATAAAGTCATATGTATTTATCATGGTCACTAAATGTGATGGTTTACTTTACTATAGAAATCAGCATTCCATTCCAAAGTTATTGCAAATTTGGGGAGAATTTTTAAACTGTATAAAAATATGCACCAATTACATACTTTGCACATAAGCAATCTCTAAAAAAAATTGAAGGGATAACTATTTTAGTACCCAGAAGTGATTATTAAATATAAGTGGGTAATATTTATAGTTGGAAGCTTTGTTCTAATGAAAGGTTTTAACTTCCGTCATGAAGACTGGTAGTTACAAGCATTATATTTTAGACCGACTTCAAATTTCTACAGTATGTATTCAAGTTTGACATATTACAAAGTACAAACATGCCAACGCAGTACCTATCATTTTATAAAGTGCAGAAAAAGAATAAGAGGGAAAATAATTCACATTATAGTACCTTCCTAACTTTCTCCTCTGCCACTCTTTTCTTGTCCTTTCATGCTCATCCATGTTGGCTTCAGTGTCACACCTTCATCGTCGCGGTCTTAGTGTCGCAATCCTTGCATTAATGCTTGCTTTAGGTCACGGTCTTATCCTAGCACAGATGATGGATACGGGGTGCCATTAAAATATGAATAAGTTGTAGTAAATTTCTATGAAATATTACAATCATATCACTCTATCAACAGTTTCAAATAATTATCTATATTCCATGTTTATATTTTGGTATTATTTTACACACATGATTGATAAGTGAATCAATTATGTGTTATCTACATTGTAAAAACCCTTATATGAGCTGGTCAAAATCCCAGTAATATGTTAGGTGGGGCTCTGTGCCTGAATATCAGCCTATATTTGGCAAGGCGCTAGATGAGGCTAACTGGTAGAGTTTGTAAAATATTAACAATATAGTATCATTCATAGTAACGATGAATACTTGTTAATTAATATGCAATTTTCGGCCGATAATAGCTTTCGCCTTTGTCCTTAGAATTGAAACTTGGTGTAGTTTATACAACAGTAAACAAGCCATGCATCAAATATTGAATATTTTATTAAAAACACATAAGCCTATAAAATTTCCAAACTCCATTTAATCTACGAGCAATCCCCCATCTAGATGGCTAATCTCTAGTCCAAACCCAGCTCCCACCGTCCGCCTATTTAATTTTTCAACCTTCTGCATTGTTTAGTAATAATTAGAGATTAATTTTTTATTTTGTGTGTAAAATAACCATAAAACGTAACAAATATACTTACAATAATGCCATTATCATTTATCAAGTTACTAATAACTACTAAGGCTCTGTTTGTTTTTATAAAAAAATGCTTTTTCAGTGCTGAAATAAAACGGCTGAATGTATTCAGCTGTTTTAAACCGTTTGGTTTGGAGACTCATTCAGCCATGAATCAGTCAAATTAGCTGACCGGTAAAAAGCTGATATAGCAATTTCTTTCCTAACTCTTTTTTCAGTTCAGGTTAAATGCACGCAGATAGAATACTCTTTCTGTTTCCTTCCCTTTTCAGCCCCATTAAAATTCCATCATCTTTTATTCTGCAAAGAACACATCTTAAGTTGTTTCCCAAACCCCATAACTAAGAGACATGTTTTCTTAAAAAAATTATCAAACCTACAGCAGCAGTCTAGCACCATGTCAAAAGATTTTAGGAAAATCACTTATGTTGTTTAAATTTACTTGTGCAAAACTCTTCATCTTTTAATTAGTCTACTTACAAATCACAACTCAAAACCATTTTAGCATTCGTGACAAGGAGAACTATTTCTAAGCATGTTCTAAATTTTTCCTTTACATTTTGCTTACATAATACTCTGTATTCGTTTTCCTTCCCATTCATACTCCCAAAGATATTAGAAAAAAGAAAAAGAAAATCAAGCTTGTTTCAACAGGTTGTAGAAGCATCACATTTCAACATGGATTCCACTTTTTGAGCATTTCTACAAATCAAATACTTAGAATATCGACACCAAATAATCTCCACAACATGGTGAAATTAAGCTGGACGCAAACACATAACATCGACATAGTATTAGGCATATGTATTGTAATTGGAGATTATTACATCCTAAATGATGTTGTATTGAACAAATTTCAGAATTGAACAAAAGAAGAATGAAACGAGGAAATGAAAACAAACCGTCATTTGACGGAGTGATGTTAAGGATAGACGAGGAGCAGTAGATCGACAGAGATTTAAATCTCCGGAAACAGACATGGATACTCCTCTTTTTTGTTCTAATTTTGTTATTTAGCTTATTCCATTTTCATTATTTTTTTCTACCCAGCTGATGGAAGTAGTACCTAATTCCATGGAAGTAATATCTAATCAATCGAGCAAAGGCACCAAAATCATTGTAGAAATCATCTAAAATTCGATAGAATTGGTTCTTTTACCAGAATTCATGGAGATTAGGGTTCCAAAATGTAAATGATGGATCGGAGCGACTGTGACAAACGAAGAAAGGCACATAGAATTTGGTGCAGAAGAACAGTGTAGAAAAAAGTTATGGAGATGAAATTTGTTTTAGCGAAGGGAGAGTAGCCGGCGAAAACATTAAAAAAAATTGGGACGGAGGCAAAAGAATTTGAAGGGAGTTACGAAAATTTCAGGAAAACAGAGCATTACAGATCACAATCAAAATAAATTGCGTAAAATAAATAAATATTTAGGTCTAATCAATAATATTTTCACTACTACAAAAGTGGACATATTCGACACTAATTTGTGTGCATTGCATGAAAAGTGTGGCGAAAGCTATGCTTTCTTTGATCTTCTGCAACAATATTCATATGTTGTTGCATTATACGTGAATGCACTGTTGCGGTGAGAATTCTAGTGTTTTGACGAGCAACACCAATTAAAAGCATAAAATTACGTATATATAATCTAGCTCAGCGATCCGCATTATCAATATATTAAAACCCCAACCGTAGATGCAAAATTAATCCAACGGTTCAAACCATCTGTGGGTCTGATGATCTTAACGTTAGCCATCATCCAATCATTAACAGCCATGTCATTGCATTCTTTTGACGAAATTTTGGCGTGATCTTCTTCCTCCACGAAATCGTTTTCTTCTCTATCATCTAATCGTTTTTCCCCTTTTTTACTATTGACAAAAATTTAAACCTAAATTCACGTCAGTGTCGCTTCTATCCTCGACAGCAAATTCTATTTCGAAAAGGTTGAAGCTTTGAAACACTTTCTAGCTTTGATTGTTCAAGGCATTGACATCGCCAGTTTTTCCCCTCCGATTCAGTTTGTATAGCACTGTGAATTAGTTGCGCTTATTATAGATTGGATTATGAGTAATTAGTAAGTAGTTCATTTGTTACATTTTGGAAAACCCATTCGCTTATGAGTAATTAGTTGCTTGGACATCCCAAACTTAGGAAAACCCATTCGCTTATGAGTGATTAGTCGGTGAAAGATTAGATTATGAGTAATTAGTTGTGCTTTGACCATTGATTTGGGATTATACTGAGGTTTATTCGAAAATTATACCCAGCAATAAACCATGAGAACCGGGCTATTGGCATGAAAAAGACATTGGTTTCTTATAGAGGTCGAGCTAGTTAAGGAATGAGGACTTTACAGTCGAAATTGATTTGCACTTTGCGTTCATTTACATTATCATATAATTATATGCTTGAGGTTTTGTGATACATATACATGTGTAGCACTGCGGTGTGTTTGCTTTGCGGTGTGCTTGAGGCTACCAATTTCCCGATCCGGACGAGTCGTTCACCCGTATCATAAGGCACCGCAGTGCATCAGTTCATACCATACACATCCAAAGAATGACATACAATTGTATACTTGAGGTTTGCACTGCGGTGTGTTTGCACTACGGTGTGTTTGCACTGAGGTTTTGTGATACACGCACATGTATACACGCAGAAGCATACACGTAGTGCATACACGCCCGCATAAGTATACACGCACAAGTATAAACGCACAAGTATCATAAGCATACACGCACAAGTATACACGCACGCACAAGTATACACGCTCAAGTATCATAAGCATACATGCACAAGTATACACGCACAAGTATCATAAGTGTACGCGCTCAAGTATCATAAGTATACACGCACAAGTATACACGCTCAAGTATATACGCATAAGTATACACACACGCACAAGTATACACGCACAAGTATCATAAGGCAGCATCTGAAGGCACGCACAAGTATATCCGCACGCAAAATTATACACACACAAGTATCATAAGGCGCTTTGACCATTGATTTGAGTTTGCCACCAGGATTTAGGTTTCACCTAACTGAGTGGTACCTTTTTGGGCCATGAGAACAAGGCTATTGACATGAAAAAGACATTGGTTTATTGTAGAGGTCGAGCTAGTTAAGGAATGGGGAATTTACCGTCGAAATTGATTTGCACTTTGCGTTCATTTACACTAACATATAATTGTATACTTGAGCTTTTATGATACAGATACATGTGTAGCAATGCTGTGTGTTTGCACTGCGGTGTGCTTGAGACTACCAATTTCCCAATCCGGACGAGTCGTTCACCCGTATCTAATACGCATAGGTATTTTCTATTTGATTTTGGAAACTACCAATTTCAATGTTTCGATTTTGGAAATGTATGCTCAGTTTTGCATCAGTTAATACCATACACATCCAAAAAATGACATACAACTATGTGTTTGAGGTTTTGTGATACAAATACATGTGTCGCACTGCGGTGTGTATGCACTACTGTTTTGTGATATAAATACCCGTATCTAACACGCACACACAAGTATCATAAGGCAGCATCAGTCCATACAATACACATCAGTTCATACCATACATGCACAAGTACACACACACGTACAAGTATCATAAGGCAGCATCAATCAGTTTGTACCATACACGCACAAGTATACACATACGCACAAGTATAATATGGCAGCATCGATCAGTTCATACCATACACATCCAAAAAATAACATACACATCCACATCCAAAAGTATCATAAAGTTAACTTAATACATACACATCCAAAAAATGACATTATAGTAGCATCAATTTATACCAGATCAGGGTTGCGGGGGCTGTGGAACTTCCAACTGATTCGTTAGGGCTTTGCGGCTGTGGAAGAGTCGGTCCGAAGTGAGCGGCCGCATGTGATGGACCCACAACATCAGGACAAGGGGTGAGGTAGTTTGGCCAGTCAAATTTCTGATTAACTTCTATATCTAACCACTGATCATTCCTCTGGTTCATTGGGGCTTAGTTATCAACATGTATGTCATGGGCGGCTTCCGGAAATAAGCTTGGCAAGGGGGGTAGCTCAGCAGCTTCTTGTATCATTGCATTAAATCTTTCATCTGAATCCATTTCCCATTCCCATCCGTATTGATGAAAATATGGAACCACCTCTTCCTCCCTATTGCTCACAAAAAGAAGTTCAGACCTTGTTCCAGGATGAGCATGGGTACAGCGATGAACCTTAATGAAGTAAATCTTATTATTGATTTGAGCAGCAAAAGTATTGATATTGCCAATGCCTTCATAAAATTGCATTTTCAGGTAGAAAGATGCATGGTCATATTGAGACTAGTAGCAGTCGTCAATTGCAAGCACACGTCCCATTGGCTTCATTACTTCTTCAACAGCAGGAACATTACTCTTTAGGAACTCGGGAAAGCCATCAACTTTAGCCCATGATTCCACTTCTAACGCTGGTGAGTGCTCAAATTCTTCATCAGACCATGGTTACAGGTAAATAGTACCACCAGGTTTTGTAAAAACTTTCAACATTAGGGCATGATCATGCATACTGTACGATGGGCATGATACTAGAAAAGAGTTGTTGGGTATTACCCGTATAGGCCATGAATTATGATTGAGAGCCACCTTAAGAACGTATTGCATAACTTCGAAATTCCAATGTCCATTAAGAACAGTGGTTGTGATGTACAGAGACGAGTCCATTGTTTTCTTTTCTTTTTAAAATTTCGAAGATTGGGGTTTAGGGGATATAGAGGAGATGATGTTCTGACGCTTGAAAGGATGTGCGAGGGACTCAATGGATGGTGTCAGGCAGATATCGGAACTGGAAATGCTTGCACAGAAGATGAAGCATACTCAATTCTATTTCTGAGGTGGCACGTAGTGACTAATGCTGATTGGTCAACTGTTATAATTGTATGCGTAACTCATTAAGATTCATAAGTTAATTAGATGGCCAAATGCACAGATGCAAGCACACAGCACATATGCACTTATCAAATAACTTGTAAATTCAAATTGCAGGATCTGAAATGACGAGAAGAGATACAGCCGGCAAGTGGAGGACCTGAAATGAAATAGAGAGATACAGTTTCTGGTTCATGGCATTGCTACTTCATATAATGCACAATGATCATATTTGTCGGCACTTGTATTGAAGGTGGTATGTGTTGGCACTTTTGCTACTTTTAAATTATGTATTTGATCGTATGTGTTATATATTTAAAGTGTTGAATTACGTATTTGATCGTATGTATTGAAGGTGGTACGTACTGAAGGTTTGAATGTGATGATGAATGTAATGGATGTGTTTCTTCTATGTATAAAACTGATATTGCAAAATTTATAATTAAAGCATTGTATTTGCCTTCTTTTACTGTTACATTTGTTTTTTTTTTTCCTAATGTTGTATTTCAAGATAATGGTGTCGCATTCCATAACACAGTGGTGTTGCATTACATTAAATAGTAGTAAGTCCACGTGGCACGTAAACGCCACAGCTAACGTGGTATGTGACATGTGTGCAGCCGACGTGGATATCTGACATGTCGTATGACACGTAGGCAGCTGATATGGAAAATTGACGTAGCCGCTGCTATCGTGGCCTGGTACCCAGGATCTAACTACTTTTCAAGCAACGCTGAATATTGTTGCATTACGTACAAATAGTGTTGCATTACGTCTATAATGCAACACTTTCTTTCCGTGGCAGTAGATGTGCTAAAGCGTTGCCTTAGAGGGCTAAGGCAACGACCGCGGATGCCACGCCCACCCTGTGTTACCTATTTGAAAAAGGTGAAAATGCAACACTTTTTCGATCTAAGGCCACATAAAACTTATGTCGAATATGCCCACTTTTATAGTAGTGTTTAGAATAATGTGTTATTAATTGGCGTTATTAATAATGTATTTTCTTGTAGTGAATATGCAGCGCCAAGCAGTTCCTCTTCTCAATCTGAGAAATGAATTGTTGGAACTGGGCAGGAATGCCAAACGGATCTAGATTCTAGAGTGTCTGTTATAGCTAAACGCAAAGGAAAGATCATTTATGCTGATACTCAAAAGATCATTTTAGCAAGTAATTGGGACACTATAAGCATTCAATTAGTTATGCATCACCGTTCTAGCAAAAGTACTCGTATGCATCAAAAACCTCAGGTTCGACAGACTAAATTTATATAAAAATGGGAAAATTTTAGCAGATGGGGCAGCTACGGTTGGTGGGGAACTCGCTTTAGGAAAAAACGTATTAGTCGCTTATATGCCATGGGAGAATTATAGTTTTGAAGGCACAGTACTAACTAGCGAACGACGTGTGAAGATATTTATACGTCTTTTCACATACGGAAATATGAAATTCAGGCACATGTGACAAATCAAGGTCTCGAAAGAATTTCTAAGGAAATACCTTATTTAGAGACTCATTTGCTCTGAAATTTAGATTGAAACAAAATTGTAATGCTGGGAGCTTAGATAGAAACTGACAATATTTTAATATGTCAATTAACACCTCAAACAGTAAATGAATCCTCGTATGCCCCCTGATGATAGATTATTACGAGCCGTATATACTTGGCATTCAGTTATCCACTTCAAAAGAAACTTCTCAATAATTACCTATAGGCCGAAGAGGTCGAGTTATTGATATGAGATGAATCCCAAAAAGGGGTTCTAACTATAATCCAGAAAAGATTCGTGTGTATATTTTACACAAACGTGATATCAAAGTGGGTGATAAAGTGGATGGAAGATATTAGAATAAAGGCACCATCCCAAAAAAATTGTCTACACAAAATATACCCTACTTCCAAAATGGAACACCTAATGATATGGTCTTCAATCAATTAGGAGTACGCTCACAAATGTATGTAGGATAGAACAAGAGATCCTTTTGAACTACTTATTTCAATAAGTAAGTCCTATATCCAAAAATTAATTCATCAAGTTAATAACAAAATCCATGGATGTTCGAGTGGGCATTGCACAATTGTTATACAACAACCTCTTAGAGGAAGGGCAAGTGGGGGGCAATGAGTGGAGAAAATGAGAGTTCGGGCTCTAGAAGGATTTGGTGTTGCTCATATTTTACAAGAGACACTTACATATAAATCTTGCGATGACCGCCCATATCCCCTGCACTAAACAAGAGGAGAAGTGCGCTAAAAGATGTGTTAGACAACAATGGACGATCATCAGAGTAGGTAAACACAAGAGAAACCTGTCGTATCACAGCGCAGGGATACATATAACAAAACATATACAACAGTAATGTTAGTGAACCATATTTGAGCAGAAATCTCCAATTTTCAAAACAATAAGAAACTATATCCTTACACCAGGATTACAACATATGTCTGCACAAATTTGCATCACTACATCACTCAGAGCAGAATATCAAACAACGGAAAACCTAAATACTATATAGTAAGAGAGATAGTACGCTAGCCTCCTGCTTGTCCTCAAACTGCTACATCGTCTTTACGAAGTTATCACATGCCACCTAGTCTACCCACCCAAAATTAGATGAACAACCCAAGGTAATAAGAGGGAAACATAAAACCTTGAGTCAGAACAGAGTCTTAGTGAGCGATAAAACAGCTAACAAACTTCATCAATAAAGTATATGAGAATAAGTAGATTAACAAACCATTCTACCAAACACCAGAGAAGAACAGAACTCCAGTCTTTCCCCAGATCGGACAGTGATAGCCTTTACAACAAACATTCAACCATGTGACCAAGGTAATCCAAGCAAACATTCAATCATGGCAACCAGAATTAATTCACAATAACACTCATAACGTCCAGATTATACATCTCACGTAAACCATCTTAACTGAATTCAACATCCCTCAAGCACAAGCCCCAAAGGCCTAAACCAATATCAGACAAGCACCCAAGAAACATCTCCTCCAATGCCGGACGATCTATGTGAGACGGTACAAGCGAGACAAACAACCATACAAGACAGACTTTGGCTATCACTGCCAATCCTGCTTCGTAACCATCATTAATCGTATGACTGGCCATATCATACTGCCATCCATCAAGGGCTAATGCTAACCCCGGTTCTAGCAAAAATCCCATACGCCTCGCAACCAATATGTATCTAGGCCTTTTCAATCGATACCCAGGGTACTCGACCTACATCCGGTCTTTTAGGTGCCCCTATTTTACCCCTGCTTGATCCTGCTAGAACCTACGACAACGATAATTCTTCGCCCTTCAGTATCTCTGGTCATCTTCACTTGCGACCATCCATAAGCTCAGAACACTTTAGAGCAACCATTACTTCACACGAGCTCAATACATCCTTGAGTCGTTCTTTCACATGAACTCAATACATCCTTGAGTCATTTCCACATTCGTTGTACACAATAAACAATGAACAAATCACATCATTCGAACATCCTCATCTAGACTCTTGTCGAAGCCACCATCACCATCGAACCAAACAACTTCAATATAAGGTTCAATATAGTCTATAGCATTATCACCCCACTCAGGACACCTTTGAGTTGTCATACCATTCGTTGTTCTACACCGATCAACGAACACCTTCAACACTTTGAATATTCTGACTTGAGTCCACTCCGCAGTCGCAACTTCACTGAGCCAAATTACATCACTGCGCTGCGGCTAGGGTTCAGGGGTTTGCCAAAATTACATCGACCGAACCAACCATCCAGGAACACGACCGACCCCTTCTTTTCTCCAGGCTCACTCGTCTGACCCACTCCCTAGCTCGCTCGAGCCTGCTTCCTATCTTGTTTCCCAAGAAACTCACACCATGGTGCGACTGACCCACCATGAACGACCCAAAACCTGCACCACTCCAATGCAACTCCAATTTCGACCAAAACTTCGCCAAACGATAGATTCGACGAAACCAACTTGTCCAATTCATCAAATATGACCAAAAACACGGTATGAATCCGCGAACAGCATGAAAACAATAGTTTTCACCAAATCATGCAAATCACTCCAAAAATCATAATGAATGATCATATGAAAAAACTATAGATCTAGCCTACCTAAACATATGAAATAACATAGAATAATTGATTTAAACTTACTAAGTGAGATCATAGGGTGATTCATATGAAAATGGACTTATAATGGTATAGATCTATTGTTAAACACTTGAATTTGATGAAAAGTATGATCAAACATTCATATACTTCATTGAATCCATGTGCGAGATGTAAATCGCTTACCGATTCTCCAAACCAAGCAAAAATCAATGTAATAAGATTTCGGACAGCAAGCACTTCGCACCAGATCCCTTGATCCTATGAATTCCGGCTTCAATTGATGTAGATCTAGCCTCCAATGGTGTAGATCTATGATTTCCCCTCTTAGATTTTGATTTTTAATGGTGGAAAGGTGTTAGAGGAAGGAGGAACATAAGACCACCAAATGAGAGAATGGGAGAAGTAACATATTCTGCATACCCCTCACCCCCTATTTCAGTTTCCACCTGCTTACTAATGGGCTTTCCCAATTTAGCCCATTGTGGCTCAAAATCTTGAACAACCAACTGAAAAACCTTAAAATAGCGATTCCACCCAAACTGCTGAGCCAAATTTTTAGTGTAACCACTCTACGGAAATGCAATCATCATTTCCTTTCAATGGCATAGGTCTTACCACCTGATTCGACCTACGTCAAAAGTTATTCCCTGTACAAGACTGACAGGGGCAAAATGGTCATAAACAAAATTGGCAAAAATTATGGACATGTCTCACATCCCCATAAACAACATATTAAAAGATGAGAATGATCCAACCCTCAGGGAATAAAATAAAAATATTTTACGATCTTCCAATACGTAAAATGCAGGCTGTTACATTCTCCTCCCCTTAAGAATTTCGCCCCTGAAATTCCAACAAAAACAAGCAACCAAAAAAATTCTGAATGGCTATCATCCATGAGCAATCAATTCTATCATCCAAACTAGCGGTCATCAAACCATGCATCCATAGCCTTATCCTAGCACGCAGAATTCTAATCAATACCAGCAAAGATAACAACAATAACAACAAGCTATAATGATGTAATAATGGCGCGATATCAATGGGTCATATAGACGAAAAGTTTTGGGATGGGTCGTCTTTATACCCTCCTCCGTCTCTCACGTACCATCGTCGCCATTCTCGCTCCCTTGTGCCTTAACTAGCTTAACCATTTTCCTCCTAAGCTATTTCATGTCATTTACACAACATGAAGTGGCTTACGAGGTCTCATAATCGTAACCTAGACTTCTAGGTTTTTGTTTTGTTTCGGAGATACTACCACATCCGGATCATGCGCATATCTCTTAGAAACGATTCACAAAAAGTGTTATGCACACACGATAACTTCTCGAGTAACTCTAATCTGTATGCGAGCTTTTCCTATTTGCTCGACTATTAGAAACTGCTCAACGAACCTAGGAGATAAATTTCCCTTATTTCCAAATCGAACCACATGTTTCAACGGCGAAATTTTTACAGAAACCATATCGCCAACATCGAATTCTAAATCCTTTCGATGCTTATCGGCATAACTCTTCTGACGATCTTGGGCTGCCTTCATTCATTGCCGAATGATCTCGATATAATCCGAGGTCTCTCTAATCTTCTTAGGCCCAAGTATCAACTCATCCCCAGTTTATAACAAACAAGCTAGAGAATTGCATGGTCTACCTTACAATGCTTCATATGGTGTTATCCCAATACTCGACCGATAACTATTATTATAAGCGAATTCGACTAAATGAAGATGGCCTTCCCACGATCCCCCAAAGTCCAACACACAAGCTCTTAGGAGATCTTCCAAAACTCAGTTAACCCTTTCGGTTTGACCATCAGTTTGGGGGTGGTAAGCTGTACTTAAGCAGAATCGGTCTCCAAAGCGTCCTCCAAACTCTTCCAAAATCCACTCGTAAATAACGGATCTCGGTCACTCATTATACTCTTTGTGAAACCATGAAATCGAACTATCCATTTCACATAAAGTTCAGCCAATTTTGATGCCGCCCTAGTCGACTTGATAGGAATGAACCTTGCACTTTTGGTCAAGCGGTCCACGATGACCCAAATTCCTTCATTTCCTGCCCTAGTTCTAGGTAGTCTATCGACGAAGTCCATCGATATATGTTCCCACTTCCATGTAGGAACTTCCAATGGCTGGAGCAAACCACTCAGCTTCTCTGTTCAGCTTTCCCATACTGTCAGTTCATGCATATGGGAATGAACTTTCCAATATCTCGTTTCATCCCCTCTTCGTAGTTGACTTGCCTCATGTCCTGATACATCTTATTACCACCAGGATAAATAGTCAACTTTGAGTGATGACATTCCCTCAGAACCTCATCTCTTAATCCGTCGATATCAGGAACAACCAGCCGTCCTTGTTTTCAAAGCCAACCTTCTCGATCAAATTTGAACTCTTTATCTTCTGGTTCCACCTTCTGGATAAACTTGACAATCTTTGCATCTCGCTTTTGGCTCTCATCAATCCTTTCAATAAGAGTAGGTCTTATCGAATCACTTCAGGTTCCAATTCACACCTTGGCTTGAAATCGAATCCCAGCAAATACTCAAGGCACTTCCAATCCGAAAACATCGCTCCCAAACTCGCATGTCTCCGACGCACTATCCTTTACCACTCGCAATTGGTGAAATTCCATTGCCAAATCCATTTGAGAGAAAACACTTCGGCGTCGTAAAGCTGATCGAACAATTCGTCGATCCTCGATAACAGATACTTGTTCTTTTTGGTCATCTTGTTTAGATCACGGCAGTCCTTACACAATCTCTACAAGCCACCAAACTTGGTTGCAAATACACTAGTGCACCTCATTCGGAAACATTCCTTCGAATGAATCCTTTCACAACAAGTCACGAACCTGCGCCTCTAACTCTCGTTGTCCCTTAGGCGTCATCCTCCTAAGAGACATAACAATAGGTCTAACACCCTCGACCAATTCGAACCTAAACTCAATATCACAATGAGGCGGCAACTCTTTGACTTTGCCAAAGGCATCCTCAAACCCACTTGTGATTAGCATGGATGACAAGTCATCTTGTGGAATTCCAAGCGAATACAACAAATCACGAGAACACCATCTTCGAGTTACCCCGAATCAACACCTTTCTCCCTTCCACACCCCCGACTCACATCCCTAGCTTTTCGCAACTCACTTCTACTGCACAACTCTTAGACCAGTCCATACCCAAGATGATTTCAAACCCAGAAATTACAACTAAGCAACCACTTAGAAATGAGCATCCATAATCAACAATACTGGATCGACAAAGTGTGCAAGGAGCAGATGAACCCATACTAGATTAGTTACAACCAAAGGTCTACTACTACTTCAAGTTCCAAACTTATTCGGCATACAATATTATTACAAGTAAAATAAAGTGATGCTCTAGTACCAAATAGAACTCAACAACTCCATTGGTAGAAAGCATATATCCAAACCAACAATAGCTTCTTCTAATCCTCATCAGGAAGGCAATAGGAAATTGGAGCAGCTTCCAGAACACATGCTTCCTCCGGTTTCTTATCCTTTAGAAAATCTGGACATTTTTTCTTCTTATGCCCAGGCTTGCTGCATTTAAAGCAACTCCTTTCGGCTCTTGGCTTCTTACGGTCCTTGGCATAATGGGCCTTTAGCTGACAGTTAAAGCAAATGTCATTCTTCTTGGGTTTCTTCTTTTCCCTATTCAGCTTCCTTGTTTTATCGGGGCCAGTAAAAGTTTCTTCATGAGGTTCATTTCTGTTTCTACAAGCCTCGTCCTAAGAAGCATTGATTCTCTCTCCTCGCTCCTTGGCCCGACATCGAAGTTGCTCTAAAGATATACCTCTTCTTAACTCATCTTCTTGATTTGTAGGAGAATAATCCCTCTGTCTCTTAGCAGAATTATCCCTAGGTACATGTACAGGAACTCCACGCCTTATTGTCACTTCTGGAATGGGCATGCTTAGCAGGACAGTGTCCATCATGGCACCGAACATAACTAGACATTCTGGCATAACAACGAAAGCCTCAACTGGTTGCCATCGCCCGCCCTTCCAGTCGCAGGCTCGTCCCTAGTAGTGTTTCCTAAAGTTTGACAGCTCATTTTAAATTTGAAAACTAGAATGATTAGTCCACATAGAAAATAAATTCTATAAAGTACAAACACTACTATACTTATAGTATCGTATAGTATACATCCAACTGAAATCTACAAATACGTCTCTCATACGTAATTACATCCTCGAACTTTGGCTAAAATCGTTAACCAGAGCTCTAATACCAAATGTGATGACCGCCCATATCCCCTGCACTAAACAAGAGGAGAAGTGCACTGAAAGATGTGCCAGGCAGCTATGGACGATCATCAGAGTAGGTAAACACAAGCGAAACCTGTCGTAAATCCTACAGCGCAAGGATAAAATATAACAGAACATATACAAGAAGTAATGTTAGTTAAGCATATTTGAGCATAAATATCCAATTTTCAAAACAATAAGAAAATATATCCTTACACGAGGATTACAACATATATCTGTACGAATTTGCCTCACTACATCACTCAGAGTAGAATATCAAACAGCCGAAAACCCAAATACTATATAGTAAGAGAGATAGTACACCAGCCTCCTGCCTGTCTCCGAACTGCTAAATTGTCCTTACTAAGCAATCACCTGTTACCTGCCACCTAATATGCCCACCCAAAATTGGATGAACAACCCAAGGTAATAAGAGGGAAACATAAAACCTTGACTTAGACAACAGTCTTAGTGAGGGATAAAATAGCTAATAAACATCATCAGTAAAGTATATGAGAATAGGTAGATTAACAAACCAATCTATCAAACACCAGAGAAGAACACAAATCCCATCTTTCCTCACATCGGACAATGATAGCCTTTACAACAAACATTTTTACCATGCGACCAAGGTAATCCAAGCAACCATTCAATCATGGTAATCAGAAGTAGTCCATAATAATACTCATAACATCTAGATTATACATCTCACGTAAACCGTCTTAATTGAATTGAACATCCCTCAAGCACAAGCCCCAAAGGCCTAAACCAATATTAGACAAGCACCCAAGAAACATCTCCTCCGATGTCGGACGATCTACTTGAGACGGCACAAGCAAGACAAACAACCATACAAGACAGACTTTGGCTATCACTGCCAATCCTGCTTCGAAACCATCGTTAATCGTATGATTGGCCATATCATACTGCCATCTATCAAGGGCTAATGCTAACCCCGGTTCTAGCAAAAATCCCATACGCCTCGCAACCGATATGTATCTAGGCCTTTTCAACCGATACCCAGGGTACTCGACCTACATCCGGTCTTTTAGGTGCCCCTATTATACCCCTGCTTTGAGCCCGCTAGAACTTACGACAACGATAATTCCTCGGCCTTCAGTATCTCTAGTCATCTTCACTTCCGACTATCCATAAGCTCAGAACACTTTAGAGCAACCATTACTTCACACGAACTTAATACATCCTTGAGTTGTTCTTTCACATGAACTCAATATATCCTTGAGTCATTTCCACATTCGTTGTACACAACAAACAATGAACAAATCATCACACTTCGAACATCCTCATCTGGACTCTCGTCGAAGCCACCATCACCATCAAAACAAAACAACTTTAATATAAGGTTTAATATAGTCTATAGCATTATCACCCCACTCAGGACACCTTTGAATTGTCATATCATTCGTTGTTCTACACCGATCAACGAACACCTTTTACACTTCGAATATTCCTACTTGAGTCCACTCAGAAGTCACAACATCACTGAGCCAAATTACTTCACTACGTTGCTGCGAGGGTTCTAGGGTTTGCCCTCGAATTATTTTTCCAGACCTTTTTGTTCAAATTTGAGTCATACCCAAAAATATAATTTTTCCAGAAACAACCCTGTGCGACCGACCCCCTAGCCATGCTCGACCCCATTCTCCAAAACATGACCGACCGACCGGCTCCAAGACCCCTGCACGACCCAGCTCCACCACTACTAGTGCTCGACCCAAATACCCATGCTTGATCCAACATTTCCAACCGACACAATGTGTGTGACCGACCCTTGTTTGCACTACCTTCCTCCATAGTCATGCTCGAGCCTATGCTCGACCCGTCCCCCACTTGGCTCGCTCGACCGAACCAACCATCCAGGAATGCACGACCGACCCCTTCTTTTCTCCAGGCTCACTCGTCCGACCCACTCCCTGGCTCGCTTGAGCCTGCTTCCTATCTTGTTTCCCCAGAACCTCAAACCATCATGCGACCGACCCACCATGAATGACCTAAAACCTGCACCACTCCAATGCAACTCCAATTTCGACCAAAACTTCGCCAAACGATTGATTCGATGAAACCAACTTGTCCAATTCATCAAATATGACCAAAAACACGATATGAATCTGCGAACAACATGAAAACAATAGTGTTCACCAAATCATTCAAATCACTCCAAAAATCATAATGAATGATCATACGAACAAAACTATAGATCTAAACAACCTAAACAAATGAAATAACATTGAATCATTGATTTAAACTTACTAAGTGAGACCATAGGGTGATTCATATAAAAATGGACTTATAATGGTATAAATCTATGGTAAAACACTTGAATTTGATGAAAAACATGATCAAACATTCATGTATTTCATTGAATCCATATGAAAGATGTAAATCACTCACCGATTCTTCAAAACAAGCAAAATCAATGTAATTAGATTCCGGACAACAAGCACTTCGCACCAAATGCCTTGATCCGATGAATTCCCACTTCAATTGATGTAGATCTAGCTTCCACTGGTGTAGATCTATGATTTCCTCTCTTAGATTTTGATTTTTAATGGTGGTAAGGTGTTAGAGGAAGGAGGAACACAAGACCACCAAATGAGAGAATGGGAGAAATAACATATTCTCCATTCCCCTCACTCCCTATTTATAGTTTCCACCTGCTCACTAATGGGCCTTCCCAATTCAGCCCATTATGGCTCAAGATCATGAACAACCGACTGAAAAATCTTAAAACAGCAATTCCTCCCAAACCGCTGGGCCAAATCTTTAATGTAACCACTATACGGAAAGGTAATCATCATTTCCTTTCCAATGGCACATGCATCACCACCTGATTCGACTTGAGTCAAAAGTTATGCCCTGTACAATACTGATAAGGGCAAAATTGTCACAAACAAAATTGGTAAAAATTATGGACATGTCTCACATACCCATAAACAACATAATAAATGATGAGAATGATCCAACCCTCAGGGAATAAAATAAAAATATTTACGATCTTCCGATACATAAAATGCAGGCTGTTACAAATCTGATCATATTAGAGCTCGTCAACGATTACTTAGTGCTACGATCATTGGAGAAACAATACTTAATCATGAGGATGCGCAAGAACCCATTTGAGAACTATGATCTTTGGCATTGGAAATAAGCCATTTCCTTGTATCTGAAAAGAATGTTAAGATTAATCGAAAGGAAGTTTAGACGAATGAATCAAAATTTCTATTTTATGATTGATCGGTATAAACATCAACAACTTCGAATTGGATTAGTGTCTTTTCAACAAATAAGGGCTAGGGCCAACAAAATCATACCAAATGGGGAGGTAGTTGGAGAGGTGACAAAGCCCTATACTTTTCATTATAAAAACCAATAAACCAAAAAAAGCTGGATTGTTTTTGGAAAGAATCTCTAGACCTATTGTAGTGTCCCGAAAATTCCCCTCGCAGAAAATCGCCGGATACGCTAACTTTGGGTATACAACAACATCAGAACAACAACAGAAGACTTTCATTAACATCATAATAATGTTACATCAGAGTACATAATATATCAGAGTACATCGAAAAATAATAATACAGCGGAAGATTAATTTACAATAAATGTAATACAATGCAGTGGAGGGGGGAGGAGGAGTGCGAAGCTGTCTGGAAAATGCGTCCGAAGATCATGGATCTACTACTGTTTTTCATGATTTCCGGCAAATTGGTGTAGTTTTAGAAGGAAGTCCACTAAGAAAAATTTGTCATTTAGGCTAGTGACAAAGTTTGGTGAAGATTGGAGGCCGTATGCAAATTCTAGAGCCAAAGAGGCGAATTCAAGTGTGGGGAACGACAAAAGCGAGCGCAGCGACAAGAATTTTCTATATTAGAAGAATCGCGATGAATTGATTTAGCTTCTGGGTGAGAACTTCTCACTCTAATTTTGTTTACAGTTAAATATATACTAGCATGCAGATGGTACTTAGTAGCACCCGACACATTTGTTTGAAACCATGGATGTTTGGTTGTTTGTTTGATTGATTTATTTGTTTGAATTTGGTCAGGGATGTGAATGGAATTGATTGAATTTGGTTTGTGTATGGCGCGAGCTAGTATTAGTCGAGGGATAAGGCTAGACCTTATTCTGGTTCTAGTATCGCGCCGTTATGCTGCCAAAATTTTCTAAAATATATTAGAACAATAAAAATATCATTTTTATTGTATAGATGTACTATATAAAATATTCATGTGTTAAAATCAATATTTTATAGTTAAAAATATAATTTTTAATGTGTATATGAAAGAAATAAAATATACATTTACAAATCGGACGATTTGTTTATGTACACCCATAACTAATATTGATTGGGACGATAAATTTTACACGTCGCCCAACTGCACAAATAATATTCAGTATTTGTTGGTTGAAACCCCACATGGGTATTGAGATGATATTTGACATACACTAGTCCCAATATTTATTTGTATGTCAACCGATGGGTTGATAGGCTGTGATGAGCGTTATTTATTTATTTTAATTCTCACACAGTTGTAACTTTCACTCTGGATGTGAATGGACTATTTGATAATTATTTATCATTACTGTTGAATACATGCGATGTATGAAATCCATATAACTGAAATTATATGGCAATTGATTGAGTCGCATTCCGATTCAGAAATAAAGAACATTTTAATATAAAGAATATTTTTAAAATAAAGAATTTTTTAAAATAAAGAATATTTTAAAATAAAATGTTTTAACAATAAAAATCACATTTTTATTGTATGTATAAACCAATAAAAGAAGCATATGTTAAAATACATTTTTTTTCGTTAGAAAAAAAATGTCATCTTTAACATGTTAAGGAAGAAGAAAAAGAACCATATGTTAAAATATTTTTGTTAGATAAAATACTACTCTTAACATGTTAATGAAGTGAATTAAATAGTCATATGTTGAATAAAATTTTTGAACAATAAAAATATCATTTTTATTGAATGTATTAACCATATAAAATATTAATGTGTTGAACAAAATGTTTGAACAATAAAAATATCATTTTTACTTAATGAATAAGCCATTAAAAATATTCACGTGTTGAATAAAATAAAATAACAAATATTGAAAAATAATATTCAGTAAAAGATCAAAATATGATTTTGATGTTCGATTTTGGATGGACACGAAAATATTGAAATGTGTGAAGCCGTATTGATTAGATATACGCCATTTTGACGCGAACGGTATTTATATCGATTTTATTCACTTTTATAATGAATATCGAAAAAGAAGTGATTTCAAAATCTAATATTTTAAAAATATTATCATTTTAATATTATAATGATATATATATTCAACTTTGATTTAAAATTGGAAATAAAGTTGAAACCTTTTTAAAATGAATTTATAAACAATATTTAAAATACATTTTGAATGGAAATCGGCGAAATATATATATGCACTACATATATTTAATGGCCTGAATAGAACACGCCGCGTAGCGACCGTTAGCGAATTTCGACCATTAACTTCAATTTGATGTAACGGGAGATCCGACCGTCGGATTCTCCTGAAACCAAGACGATTGGGTTCGTATCAAAAAGAGCTTTTCAATGAATATAAGAGATTTGAAATCTAACGGTTAGATTTGGAGATATGTCCAAATCAATTTCATAAAAGGTCGTTATGGATGCAGTTCGGTGGCCATTATTGGAAACCGACTGTACGGGCGATAATAAAATTATTAAAAATATGAAAAAATTATGTAAAATCATAATAAATGGTTTGGAAAGATTTTGGATGAAAAATTCCAGCTTTGGAAGGATAAAAATATATTTTTATCGAAATGAACTAGGTATTAACTAGAATAATAATCCAAATTATTTTTAGAAATAAAATAAATTGGATTTGAAAATGGTTTTAAAATAACTAGAATTTTTCCAATATATAAATTGGGATGGATTTGAATGGAAATTATCTTCGGAATATGTCGATATTGGATTCTGTTATTATACGGATATTGTGAGGAATTCGGAAGATATATAGATATCGTTATTCCCAATACGATATCCATTGGTTTCAGAATTTGTTATTGAATACAAGCTGATATAATTTCTATTCGGAGCCTTATATTTAATATCAAATGGGATTTTGGGTTAGTCGTGGACGGTGTCTTTAATAACACCGTTCTTAACCCAATTTAGAAAAGAATAAATCTTTTAATTAATATTTAGGAACTTTTATCAATTAATTAATACTTAATTGGAAATAGATAAAAGAATTGGGTTTTTGGGTTTATCGTGAACGGTGTTTTGAATAACACTTGTTTTTTAACCCAATTAACAGTGAAGGAATAATTTGGAATTTATAAATCTTTTATTAATATTTAATTGAAATTTTCCAAAAATAAAGTTTTCCAATTTAATATATTAAATTGGAATTAAATGGAATTTGATTCGGTAATAATCAAGATGAGCTCCTGTGAATGAAGACTGATACTATATATGGAATTTAAAAGTCATTTCCACTATTCCATTTATATTATTAGTCTGATACATGAATTTATATCGATTATATACTGCTATGATTTCTGTGTAGATTCCATTTTGATGGAAGATGATTTGGGTTTATCATGAATAATGCTTTTAAAAGACATTAGTTCTTTAACCAAGTTAAAAGTTAAGGTTAAATTCTTAAGCTTGAATAATCATGAAGTAATGATTTTTGAGATTAAAGAAAATTTAACAGAATTTATCCTTGATAAAATTAATGGGAACCTTTCCCTAATAATGTGAATATTTTATTAAAAGAATATTCTGAATTGGAATGAGGCGTATGATGTGTTTTTATAGCACTTGATTATAAATTACACGAGTTATTCGAAAAGATCGGTTTTAACCCATTCTGAATAATTGATACGTCGACTAACAGTCGAAGAGATTGAAGACGGTGCAAGACCGACGATCTTCATATCGAATGGATGAGTTGCTACTGATGCCCATGATTGGAGTAGCTATCTTGAAGGGGCTAAAGTGGTGGCCGTCCGGACGTACTTGTTGATTGTTCGGATATGTGAGGGCCTCTCTCCGGTATCGGACATACGGGACGAGGAATAAGGTGTCTCCGGTTTCGTTCAGACCTAGAACGGACTTGTAAATGGATGGTATGTTTGACGTTGTATTCCTTTACAATGTATTCATTGATCTCTGCTAAATATATATCTGTTTGGTGGCAGGGAATTTATTCTCTTGCTTAACACCCTTCTCTGAGACGTATGAGCTCAGAGGTTATATATTGGCAGAAATCAATGGTATGGTATGGTTTGACAATGTGGCATGCTGAGATGCATTGATCAAGGCTTTTATTGAAAAGCAAAGCCTTGTAGATGATGGTCAAAGCATAGCTTTAATTAGCATAGCTTTGTGTAGCATTACTTCGCGAGCCTCACACCCCGGTATGATGGTGAACTGATGGTTAGATCAGTATGCTTTCGATATGAGGATTGATTCGGTCGACTGAGATGAGATGAGTATGGTCGCTCCATTCTCAGAGGGATAGGACACACCCCCGATTCCCAGAGGGATAGAGTAAGTGGTGTTTTCTCTCGCCGGGACGTAAGCCGTAGTGATACTTGATTTCCCAAAACGGTGGATGTGCATTACGGTGTTTTTTCTAGTTTGGACGTAAGCCGTTGTGTATTGCACTACGCGATAGATCTTTCGAATCAGGAGCCATCATGATGGAAATCCAACTTTCCAATACGAGCTTTGCGGTTTTAATTATAAACATATATATGGAGACATGATATATGGTACCCATGCCGTCTATGATTGATACATTTAGTTTCGGAATTGATTTCTACACTATACACTTATACTAATATAAAAGAGAAATTTCGCGTACCAAGCATATTTGGCTATTATACGGTAAAACTCTATCCTCCGGCTTGCGTTGCATTATGTGATGGGATCTGAGTCTTATAATATCTTTATTTTTCTTTAATTAGCATTGCGCTGTTTGTTTATGCACTGGTATTCTTGGGGGTAAACCCGTTCCGTGTTATACGGCGTGGTCCCTTGATTTACCTAACTTTAAAATCAAATTAATAACTGTTTTAGTTCTCACACCAGTCCCATGACTGACCTGCAGTTTATTGTTCCTTCCTAAACTCTGGGCGCCCATATTTTCCACACGGGCAGACAGTAGTTTTGGTTTTGCAGATTTCTATTTAAGAGCATCCTGGATTACAGCTGGAGCTAAATTCAGAAAGCTTTGTATCCGTATATCTCTTTCAGTTGTTATTTTCCACTACGCATTATACTTATGTATTATTTTCCGCTGCTATGTAATTTTTAAATCTCTGGTATTTTTCTGTATTGTATATTATTCATACTCTGATATATACTTGTACTCTGATGTAGTTATTGTAATAAGCAATGAAATGTTCTATTGTTTGTGTTCTGATTTATCAAGTTCTCAACTCAGACTTTCCCGAAAGGGGAAGTTTGGGTCATTTCATTTTGGTGTTGGCACATAGAAATGTATGCAAACAAAATTCTTTTTATTTGTTATTAGAAGATATAGGAATTTGTATGCAAATAAAATATCTCTTTTATTTTGTCATTATAAACATTTAAATTGTTATGCAAAATAAAACATTCTTTTATTTGGCATGTTAAACATGTTAGTGGAGTCATCGAATGATTTATATATATATATATATATATATATAAATTAAAATTAAACGAATCGGACGCGGTAGTTCGCTTTTCGGAATCGTAACTTTAAATGATTATACCGAAAGATCCGACCGTCGGATTTTCCCCAAATTGAAACAGTTAGGTTCGCTATGGGAAGATCTTTCCAACGATATTAAGTTTGTTAAAATCCAACGGTAATATTTCAAGAAATGTGTAAATCAAATTTGCTTCAAAACAGCGCTAGGGCCGCCTATTGGCCCGAAGCATCATTGAACTAAATTGGACTAATAAAAATAGAGATAAATCGTTATTAAACAATATTAATGATATGAAATGATTTAAATTATATATATTCGAGAATTATTTGAAAAGGCAGAGTTCAATCTCATTTCAAATAATTATACGATGATTTAAATTGAAGATATTGAAGATGGTGATTGAAGACCGGCGATCTTCACATCGAATGGACGACTAATGATGCCCGACATTGGGTAGCTCCAAGTAAAGGGTTAAAAGTGGTAGTTTTCCGGATATACTTGTTGATTGTCCAGATATGCCAGAACCTCTCTTCTGTATTGGGCATACGGGACGAGGAATAAGGTGTCTCCGGTTTCATTCAGACCCAGAACGGACTTGTAAATGGATGTATGTCTGAAATTGGATTTCGTTCTGTGTGAATTGATTTCTATTTAATATATATCTTTTTGGTGATGGAGAATTTATTCTCTTGCTTAACACCTTTCTCTGAGATGTACAAGCAATATATTGATAGTTATCAATCACATGGTGTGGATTATAAATGTGGCATGCCAAGATGCAAATGATCAAAGATTTTATTGAAAAGCAGAGCCTTTTTTTATGGTCAAAGCACAACTTGTTTAGGCATAACTTTGTGTATAGCATTACTTCGCGAGCCTCACACCCCGGTAGGAGTCAGAAACGGGATAAGCGAACATAGGGAGTGCACACGTTTCTTTCTAGCTAGAAGTGGTGTCTTGGTATGGAGCCCAGATATTTTTACTTATGTGGATGATAGATTTCGAGGCCTCCATATATTGGTCGCTATTGGCCAAGTGATAGGTCCAATAGGACCAAGGAATGTGTGTTCATGCATAATTAATCCACTAAAGTATTTGTGGACCGGCCCTGCAGGATTTAAGGGTTCGCCAGCATCCGAGCCCTGAGACATTTGCTATAGTGTATTAAATCGTAAGGAGACCATCCCTAACCTTGACTCATGATGGAAACCCAATTTCCAATGCGACATTACAGATTTGATTGTAAATTTAAATATGGCGACATAGTAGGATGGGGTACTATGCCATCTAGGATTGATACATTTACTTTGAAAGTATTTTTAAACTGACTAGACATTAATAGTAATATTAAATATTGTTTTATATGTATCAAGCATGTTTGATCATTATAAGGTAAAACTCTATCCTCCGGTTGCATTGTGTGATGGGACTTGAGTCTTATAATGATTTCATTTTTCTAAAAAGCATTACGTTGTTTTAAAAGATTTACTTATTTTATGCACTGGCAATCCAATGGAGTAAACCCATTCCGCGTTTGCGGCGTGGTCCTGTGATTAGCCTTATTATTAGATAAGTTAAGTAAGATTTCTCATACCAGTCCTATGACTGACTCGTAGTTTGTTTCACTTGTAAACTCGAGTGCCCTTATTTTCCACATGGGCAGACGAGTGGCTTGTTTTGCAAATATGTATTTATTGAGCAGGATTCTGGACCGAAGCTTAAAGCGGTGTCCAGAGCATTGATAGTCTTCCGCTGTGTTAGTTTATTTGTTTCTGTTGCATTGTATTAAAATTATTGTAATTATCTTCCGATGTATTATATTCATTGTACTCTGATATTCTGTACTCAGATGTAACATTATTATAATGTTTATAAAGGTCTTTTGTTGTTGTTCTGATGCGTTGTATGGCCAGAGTTAGCGTATGCGGGATTCGAACGGTCTTGGTCGATTTAATGATCGATTAGGTTCGGGAGAGATCCGTGTCGTTACACCTATAAAAAGTGGAATTTGTGCCTGTAGAAATTATTGAGTGATTAAAGCAGAAAAAAGACCCAAAATTTATGGGGTGGAATTTGTTGATTATCAGATATGAAGTAATAAAATATCCAAAAAAATGAAGCAATTGGGACTTTTTCGGAGACTGGATGCACTTACTAATTTATGATTTAGCATGTACTGAATGAAAACTTCATTCTTGATTGTACAATAATTTTTATGAATGCATTTCTTTTGCTTCTGTTCAACTGAAGTTTCAATTTACCAGAATGTATCCTAATTTTTGGCTTAATTCTTCTTTAGATGATCGAATCAACCTTTGGTCAAAAAGATAGACCTTAGTTCTAATTCATCTTTTAACAAGTTTACTAATGAGCATAACGACCCAATTGTTCCAGTGGAAAGAAGAACCTATAGTTAGCGTTTTGGGAATTTCCAAATAAATAATTTCAACGAAATCTTTCAATTTCTTATTTTATTATGTTCAACTTTACGTATTCCTCTATCCGTAGAATATATTTAATGTACAGAAATGGCTATAACAAAGTTTCTTCTATTCATGCTAACAACTACTTTAGGAGGAATGTTTTTATGTGGTGCTAATAATTTATAGTTATCTTTGTAGCACCAGAATGTTTTAGTTTATGTTCCCACCTACTAAGCGGATATATCGAGAGAGATGTATGGTTTAATGAGGCTACTATGAACTATTTACTCATGGATGGTACACGCTTTTCTATTTTGTTTCAGGGTTTCTCTTGGCTATATGGTTCATATGGGGGTAGATGGAGCTTCAAGAAATAGTGAATGGTCTTATCGCTACATAAATGTATAACTTCACATGAATTACAGTTGCACTTATATCCATTACTGTAGGAATTGAGTTTAAACTTTCTCATTCCCCTTTTCATCAATGGATTCCTGATGTATACGAAGGAGTGCAGTACACTCAACAAATTCCTACCTCTATATCTATCTCTGAGAGTTTGGATTTTTAAAAACATTATAGACATGCATAAGAGAAATGTTATACCTACTCAGTCCTAGACATAACTATTACCAAAAGTTTTATATGGTTTTTTTGTTCAAATAACAGTTAAGGTGAAGCAGGGTCGGGAACATCGAATCTCTTTATACTACACAGATCCATTTTGCAAGTTCGTTATTACGGGTAGTTCCAACGTGTGCAATTAATGCCCTGCTATTACTCTGTCATATCTTCGCTATATCGTGTAGTGGATTTCTACTGCTATGCTACTTCCAAATTGCCTCTGAAATAGCATTTCCTCTTTAGTCCCTGCTATATTCCGATATTCACGATATATCCCATTATTTCAGTTATATTTCGCTATTTCTGCTATATCTTCTATAAAAGAAATGAAATTAAAAATGACATTTATATATTATAAAATTATATTTAATCAAGCTAATTGAAAGTAATCATTTATTTGCATATGCTTTTATTTAAAATTAACAATGTACTAATTATAATTAAGTTGAATGTTAATGTTCCATTTATTTGTCATTTATAAACTTGTAAATGCATTAAATACGAGTTTTATATGTTATTTTAGATTTGTACGCTATATCCCGCTATTACCTTGTTTTATCCTAGCTATAAAATTTTGCACTTTCGCCACATTGGATCAGCTATGCGCTTTTAACTCCACAGGTTCCAACAAAGGATCTGACAAATGATGTATACAATACTTGAATTATTGATGTAGTTGCTACATAGTTGGTTCTAATCTTTCAGAGACTACGAGTGTAATAAGGGCATCCATTGATAAAAGGATCACCTTAAGATGATCATCTCATGACTATTGAGAGCGAATCAAATGGTTCTATTTCTCAATCTTTCTGACTTGTGCTCCTATGGAACCAAGGTGCTTACAATAAAAAATTTCAGTCATTAACAACCAATGATGAAGAATTCCTTGAAAAGTTATGGATTAGTAATCCATTTTAGAAATCAAATGGATTCGGTCTTATACATACATGAGGAAGGTAATCAAAAAATAAAGAAAATGAGTCCAAACGGGTTCATTTGCCTGAAGAGCATATATACCAAAGCAAATATGATTATCCAGGAAACATATTCCTTTCATTCTTCCTCTAAGTTTGCTTACGAAATTTGGTTCTTTGGGGTCATAATTAATGGCTTTTTCCTACCTCTACTATAGATTTGGACATGAGAGTTTCTTCTCATCCACCTACTCATGAATGAAAGGATTCGATTATATTACAGATGCACGTTTATTTAATAACTTATACATTAAACTAAGTAAAGAGATTTATTGATATTATATTTCATTTATTAGATAAAAAGCTATATATATAGAGTTAGATTTGTCTATATATTGATATAGACAACGATTCTTTTTTTATACTCGATCCTTTTTTTTGTTAGTAAATTATTGAATCAGGACAATATTGGAATCCAATGAATAAGAAATAAGGGTTTCATGGGTGAATATTGACTCTTTTGTTTTCTTGCTTCATACATAGGATCAATCCACAGCCTCTCCTAGTAGAAAAATTCGATCTTGGTTCATTTCCCATCTGGCCTGCTCAACCATTTTGATTCTTTTTAACAGAATCTTATACAGTCACAGGTTTTGCCATTCTTATAGCTTCTCCATTAATGATTAGGCCCGAACTCTGCAGTATAGCTTTCAACAAAATCTATTTTCAAGTCGGTCTCCTCAACTTCTATTAACTGGAAGTTGTTTATTATTTATATATCATTTATTATTTATATATCAAACAATACAGTATTAAACAATATTAAAACGATATAAAATTAATGCTTTATTAGATTGCCTTTCATTTATATGGGGTAATTCATAGACCATACATATTAGAGTTATATACCAATATTTTTGTTCTCCCTTTCTATCACCTTTCCATATATCATACTGCATTCCTTTATTTCTATTCTTTTTAAAACAAATACCGATCCGAACGAAAAGGCGGTATAAATTGGATTAGCAACAATACTACTCCGCCTTTATTTCTATTCAAATACCTGGACCAATACATGATATACTTGTAGTACTTTTGGGATCATTTATTGTATTAGAAGGTTTAGAAGTAGTATTGTTGCTAATCCAATTTATACCGCCTTTTCGTTGGGATCGGTTCTTGTTTGTATATCCTTACTTTATATTTCATCAAACTCCTTTTTTGTAGCTATCATCCAACTTCTTATCTATGTGGGAGCCATAAATTTCTTAATCATACTTGTTGTTATATTCATGAATGGTTCATAATATTCTAACGACTTCTATCTTTGTACTATTGGAGATGGAATCACTTTACTGGTTTGTATAAGTATTCTTTATTTCACTACTTACTGTGATACGTCATGATACGAAATTATTTGGACTACAAGATCAAATCAGATTATAGAATAAGACTTTACAAACAACGATCAACAAATTGAAATTCATTTATCAACAGATTTTTATCTTCCATTTAAACTAATTTCTATAATTCTTTGATAGACGCAATTACTATGGCTCGTTAATAATAAACTATTTAGTTAGAATAAAAAATAGTTTAATCTATTGTTAACATTCCCTTTTTTATGTAATCACTCGATTTAGTCAATCAACTTGGTTGATTTTTTATTTATACTGAAACGAATCGGGTTTGATCAGGAGATAGTCAATTTTATTTAAACATGTACTTTTTTAGTGTCTGTTTACGCTCAATTGGTATCTATGGATTAATCATAATTTGAAACATGATTAGAGTACTTATGTGTCTTGAACTTATACTATATACAGATAATATTGATCTCATACTATTTCCTGATATATTTGATAATCAACCAATTAAAAGTTGAGATATTCTCAATCTTTATTATAGCAATTGCAGTGGCGGAAGCTGCTATTGGGCTAGCTATTGTTTTGTGGATCAATCGTAATAGAAAATCAACTCTACTAATCAATCAAGTTTGTTGAAAAATTAGCCATAACTATAATATATATACATATGAAAGAATATAACTACATATAAATAGAATATATATATAAATTGTAGAAAACTTTCTGTAAAATATCATTTCAGTGTCCTTTATATATTTATTTGTTAATAATACTAATATATATAGTAATATTCGAATATAGACCAAGAACTGTTAATTGTCATGGGAAGGTATCGCAGAATACCTAAAGAAGAAATATTTTTTTTATTAATATTTCCATTCAAATCATTTTAAATAAGTCGTATCTTTCTCAAGCCAATCAATAGAAATGGAGTTATAGTTGAAGCAACCAATAAAAATCTGAAATAACTAGTTATAGTAGGCATGAAAGAGCTCAATTAGATATTTTCTTTTGCTACATACATTGATAAAACACTTTCCTAAGTTTCCATTTTTGTAGACATGACAGTAAGAAAAAGTCAATTGAAAAAAATATTTCTAATTGAAAGCACTCATTTAATTCATTAGTTATTATAAATAGCAAAAACAAAATTAGAATGGTAGAAAAAACCTTTATTTTAATTTTATTTTTTTGGTGACAACTCAATTCCAAGAAGAGAAATTTCCTTTGTCCTTTTATTTTAGGTTTTATTCTATATCCTGTTTTTTCCACATCAAAGTGTTCCATTTTGTAGTACGGTCAAGAAAGAATCTTTGTTTTAGATCTTAATGTAATAATGATTGAATTACACCTATTGATTATTACAATTGTTTTTTCTTTTTAGATCAAATAGTATACTACTATATCTATTATAGTATATTTTTTCTTCGACCAATCAATTATTTAAAATAAATGAAAGTATTCGAAAATGAAAACCTTATACTATAATTATAAAGAACTTGCTAAATTTTCTATTGATTTACTGAATAATATAAAATTATGCATAAACAAAGAACAAAAAAGAAGAAGAAAATTATATAATATTTCGTTTCCACATTGAAAAAGATTGCGTTGTTGTGTCAGCAAAGGATAACTATATTGATTTGGTATATTCGAAATACACCTTTGGACAAAACTGATGATCTCACAAAAAAGATATCATATCAGTGGATTATTTTCCATTTACTGATCTCATTCACCAAATCGATTCTTTTTTTGTTGAATGTACAAGAATTTTTGGAGTTCAACATGTTTGAAATCACGGGAAAGCGTTCTTTTATTGATATTACTATTCAGTATTCGATGTTGGGTCATTCATAACATTATTATACCTTCCCTATTCATTTCGGGTTGGTTATTCGTCAGTACATGTTTAGCTTAAAATGTATTTGGAAGTCCTCGATCGAACGAATATTTCATAGAGAGCCGAACGTTGATTTCATTAATAACGGGTCATTCTGATTTTTTGGAATGACTTCATGAATTTAGTAGATCCTTTTAGGAGTTTGGTGACCGTTAATGATATATATCGAACCTATCCAATTTTTACAATGCGACGGTTAACTATCCTTAGACTAGTTGTACGCACTGTTTCCTTTTTGGGATCAATAATACCAACGTAGTTCATCCAAAGATAAACCCAATTTGAATTATAGAGATATGACACAATCAAACCCGAATGAACAAAATGTTGATTTGAATCGTATCATTTTATACTGGGGTTAATTACTCATTTTCGTACTTGCTGCTTTATTTTACAATTATTTCTTCACTTGAGAGAAAGAACGAGAGCAGCCGGAATTTTCTTATTCCATTCTAAAGGATATCATCTTCATAATTATCCATGACTGTTTTTGTCTATAGTAGACCACTTGATAAAATGTGAACGAAAGTAGGGGAAATGGCTGATACAGTTGGAAGGATTCCTCTTTGGCTAATAAATATTGTAGCTGGTACTCTTGTTATTGATTTAGTAACTATTTACTTTTACTGTTCATATTCTGGATTGGGTTCATCTTTGTAGTGATCAAATGAACCGAATTATAGACATGAAAATGTAAGAACTCGGTGATACCTTACCCTTTTTTTGGCAAGGTACCGATGCGTTCTTACTATTTTCTTACTCTTAGAGCAACAAGAGACTTTGGACTATTCCATAACATACAAGTTGGAAAAAAAATTCAATCAACTTAAGCAAAATTTATATGGGGATTTTTAAAGAGACTTCAAATTTAGTTAAGAGAAAGACAATTTTAAGGGTACTCCACCTTAATTTTTATTTGTTAAGGGAGGTTTCAATTTTTTTTTTAAATAGAGACTAAACTACCCCTGTCTCGTAACTTACAACACGCGTTCTGGTAAAACCCTAACGTTATAAATTCGTGATCAGCGATAATATGTAACCGAACGTATACAATTTCGCGATCAGTACTAGTGCACGAATATGTAATCATCTCGATAACGGAATTCGATTCAACATATTGGATCAAAATTTTTGTTTATTCATCTATTTTAAATTAACTAGTCCAATTTCAATATGAAAATTATGATTAAATACCTGATCTGATGCCTTCTGATCACCCATGCAACATTCATGTGTCTCTATCACATTAACTATTTCCATTTTTTACTTCATATGCAACATTAAATTATATTCAATGATTAGGGTTTGAGTTTGAATGTTTATATTAAGGAGGACTATAAGGTTAGTACTGGAATTTTAATTTACAGATTTAAGAGGAGGCTAATTTATTTTGTCTCCCTCCCCATAAAAATTGTACAATAAACTAAAATTGTAACCTTCTTTTTCTATTTGTGTAATGCTAAAATAGATCTGTTTCTCTGATCTTTCAAACTGTTATATTCTTTTGTTTCTTATGATGTTTTTGCACATTGGAATAAAAGCTTTATTTAATGATTGATTTATATATAATAGGGGCTTTGGCTCTCATTAACTCTTATCTTACAAAGATCAAGAAAGAAGAAATCAAACTATTTGGGAGGGGGGGGGGGAGGGGGTAATCCAATATCATATGGGTAATTTAAATGGATGAGACACTCTGTAAATCATTTCTAAATTTCTTATAGTAAACAAATAAAAACTTATTATGTATAAAATAGAAAAAAATGACGAAATAAAAAGGAAGCATTTCAATATGCATAAAATAGGTTCTAATTCGCAGCACTTTTCAATGAAACAGTTTAAATTTTAGTAATATTGAAAAATAAATAATAGAAATTAAAAGTGGAAGTTCATTGAATAATAGAAGTAGCTTCATTTACTCACTCTAAATTTTTTTATTTGTCTACTACTACTTATTTTTTATGTTTTATTCATTAAAAATAATGAATATATGAATCCAAACAAAAGATTACCAGTATATCCGATAAAGTAGAAATATTGATATTTGGTGAACAAGAGAAAAAACATTATTATTTCGATACAAGACGACATAAGAAAATGGAGCTCTACCTTTTTTGTGTCGAATAGAATATTAGGAAGACTTATAATCCTTCCTAGAGGTACCTATTCCTTTCATTTCATTTATCCAACCCATGTCTTGTATCTTCTTCCTTTATTTTTGTATACTTATTGGGTAGTGTTTAGTACTAAAAATAGAATATAAGCAATGAATTCCATAGACCTCGCACAAATACTATAAACAAAAAACAAACAAAGTAGGTTTAAGAACATTTACAGAAATACATTATTTTTTTATTAATAAGAATTCTTCGTTTTTTATCAACTTGATGGTAAGGAATTTCCGGATCTAGAAATTCATTTCATATAATTGAACCATTTGAAAATGTTTCTTTTAAAAACCAAAAAGCATTGTGCTAAAATAAGAGATGCCAAGAAGAACAAAAGAAATTGGACACATAATGGACCTCGAATCACTATTTCTACATCTCCCTAACCAAACCCTCTACATTAGGATTGTTTGTCAATGGTTGATCAAGCTTAATAGATTCACCCTTTGAAATAAGAAGTTTTGGCCCTGAAGGTATAATATCAACCGCTTGGTGACCATACGATGCATCAATCATGTCCTAGTTAATCCTGATTCGACATTAGAAGTATATTCATTGTTCTACAATAACTGAATGCTTTTTTCTGTAAATATTGCATATTTGATTCCGTCCATAACACTGTTTTTCTTGTATATGAGTTCTAGTATTGATAAGAATTCTACTATTCATATGGTGCAGTATGAATATACAATTCTAATTTGTTATGTATGGATGAAGAGATTCCATTGATTCATATCCAATTTAAGTAGACTTATTGAACATTCCCATTGGCGTGTATCCAATAGGAACCGAGCCAAAGAATTTGGCAATTATGAGTTGGGCGCTTTAACCATTCATCCATGGATGCTTAGCAGGGCTCATTGTACATCGTAAATAACCGAATTCCAATTGAAAAGAATTTTTTATGAAGAATTAATAAAAGAAAATTAGGAAGAATCATTGAAACATATCATTTCAAATTTTTGGATCTTCGAACTAAAAGAGATATTGAGTAAGATCAATGATTCTCATTATTTCTTAGATTCATGGATCAAATTCCATTCAATGGGATCTTTAACTCATATTTCTTTCCACTAAAATGTTCTATGGAACTCTCTGACCCCCGAATTTGGAGTATTCTACTTCCACTCTATTCACAGGGTTTAATAAGCAGCCGATATTTCACGATCAAAGATGTAGTATTGATTGCAGTAGTGATCTTTATATCTCGTATTACCAATCGAAAGATGATCAAAAGAAAATTTTCTGTTTGATGGAGCTTCTTCCTGCACCTATGAACTCCACAGGAACCAGAAATGAGACATTAGAAGAATATTTTTGGTCTTCCACTATCAATAGATTTATTATTTCGCTCCTGAATCTTCCATAAGAGAAAAAGATTTCTAAGAGTTGTTTCATGCATCTGCATGATTGTTCTTGGGTCCTCCTAATAAATAAAAAATGTATCATGCCTGAATCAAACCAGGGTTCGCAGTGATAGAGGAATCAGATCGGAAAAAAGAGGGATTTAATTGTAAGATAGCTAATGAAACCATAGTTGGAATTGAGATCACATTCAAAGAAAAAGATAAAAAATATCTAGGATTTCAGTTTTTATCCTATAGAGAAGATCCAATCTATAACATTACATATTTTGCGTATATTTAAGTTCCAATTTAAATATATAAATTGGAATAATATTGGGAAAAATCAAATTTTGTCGATTATAATGATAATGATTTGATTAAATTGAGAATAAATAAGTTTCGGAATTTGGTTATTTCAAATGTTGTAACTTGAAATTTAATATTTCATAATTAATGTATTTCAAGTGTTTAAGTCAAAATGAAAATTTCATTTATAAATGGTGAAATTCTAAGTGTTCAATAATAACTGAATTCAAATTTTAAATTTCAAATAACCAAATCTGGGAACTTAAAATAGGTGAAATAAATTTATGAAATTTATTTAAGTTGAAATTTGATAAAAAGAAATTTTATTAATATTTAAATTTGAAATTTAAACAGTTAATCGAATAATTGAATATTTTTAATAATTAATTAACGGTGAAAGTTAACGGTTTTCGCGACTGTCTCGGAATTCGACGAAACGGGCGCCATTGGATCCGGAACGGCGAATTATTGCAGGATTCCAGTTTTTAGAATTTTCGGACTTACGGTTTGATCGTACAGGAGAATTTGTGAATGAGAGCAATGTATCAAGATAATGGTTGTTTGTCAAATTTGGGCCTCCATTTTTATATAAATAAAAATCTTCTTTATTACTTCAGTCCATTTCTCACTTATACGTAATTCTTTTTCTACTTCAAGTCCTCTTTTCCATGGCTGAAAAATCAAAAACCCTAGATCTAAAACAAATTCAAGCTTCAAAATAAAATTGCTTCAAAACATAGATTATTATATGTTTATTCGAAGGTCTCGACGATACGAACTCGCGGGTGGTCTCAGTTTTTACATGCAGCGCTCCAGGTGACCGGAATTCTCGGTCAAAGTCTGAAATTTTCGAGTTAGGGTTCAAGAATTGGGCGTTTTTGATTTTTGACGAAATTGAAGATTATGAGATATGGGTTTTGTTGGGAGTGGCCATACGAGTGCAATGGAGGTGGTGGCGTCGTCTGAAACCAAGTGTGGTCGTCGGAATTGGGGATTTAGGGTTCAAAACCCGGTTCGAACTCGGGTTCGTTGGAGGCGGAAGGCGCCACCGGAGGTGTTGGCTCCGGTACTGGTAGAGGCGGCTCGGGATGGGCTTCAATATGGTGGTGGTCGGAGCAAATACGGTGGCCGGAGGAGCGAGTTTTGGTTGGTCAAAGTGGGCGGTTTTTGGGTTCCTCTCACGATGTTACTGTAGCGGAAATAAGATGAGCGGGAAGGAGAAGGGGGGGCCTGATGACATGGCCTCAATTGATTTGGTGAGAAGTTATTTTAATTATTTTATATATATATTAAATCCAAACCGTAAAATACTGATAACTTCTTCGTATTAACTCGGATTTGGACACGGTTTGTTGCATTAGGATCGTGGTGGAATTGCAGACGTTTTGGCACTAACCTGGCTGTGTTTAGAGACTGTGAAATTTTGGGCTATAGTTGAACGTACGATCAATAGAAGACTCAAAGGTGAGTGATTTTCTCACTCACGAAATACTGAATTATTCCCATATTTGTTTAATTAAATTGTGAAATAAGTTTGGTTGGATGGTTGTGTTGGATTGATGTGTTGTTGCTTAAACCGACATGCAAGTATGGAAAACTGAAAATTTAGGCAGATAATTAATTATTAAATATAATTTAATTACTAGTTAGAAATTATGATCCCTGCAAACATGTGAAACAGTTTAATACTGATGGATTGGATGAATTGGTTGTGATGGATGCTTTGGTTGTTTGATTACTGAATGAATATTGTCATGTCCCATTATTCAGTATATGAATGTGTATGTTTATTTTATGATTTATCCCATTTTCACCCTTGATGTTACGGGCATCGAATAAACCCGGGATTTATCGATTTAAAATAAATTAAGAACACAGAGTGAAATGATAAATCTCTGTGACCCTGATTTGGATTAAAATGATATACATCCATCCCTGAATATCGAGAAATTTAAAAATCGCTTGGCCATAGGATAGCAAATCATATATGGACATCGGTTGATTAAATGATTTTTAATATTTGAAATTTTATTAATGGAAATTTCATTTAAAGGAATGTGTCGGATCTCAATAAAGTTTATCCTTCCTTTAAAGATCAAAATCTTGAATGTTATTTGAAATGATTAAGTAAATTTTCCCAAAGTGAATTTGAAGTTTAAAGTTAAATTTATACGATTTGGGATTTTCAAGGATTGGGTAGACTCAAATATAAAAAAAAATTCTTATTGAATTTAATATTGGTATAAAGATAATTGAGAATACCTGGAGTTGTTTTAAACGTAATACGAGTATGGGTTTTAAATCCTTGAAATTTAAAGATGGGTTGAAATGAGTTTCGAAACGAGTCCTTTGGGCTAAGCAACTCCATTGAGACTGGAGTTTAGATCCAAGTATTGAAGTTCGGAAGAAGAATCGATTTTTGAAAGAATTTTTTTTATATATATACATACAGTTTTATGTCAAATAACTATCTTTTATTCGAAACTTATTTATTTAACTCTTTATCTACAACTATTTTATTGTAACTAAATTCTCCTTATATTCTATTATTTTAATTATTTAGTAGACTTTTAAATTTATGTTTATACATAGTGTTTAAAATTATTGTATTCTATTTTAATTATTATATTCTACACATATTATTTTATATAAAGATTTTCTCTATAAGCATCTACTTTTCATAAATTATACTTTATAAGTGAAATTTCTTCTGAATGGAAATGTTTGGGTTTAGATCATGGGTTCGAAATGGAGTTGAGATAAAGTCATATCCTCTTTAATATGAATCGATTTTAAACTGATTCCAAATTCGAAAGGTGAATTATATGTTACTCGAATAAGTTTCTCTTAAGGGATTGAAATTAATTATGGAGATATATATATACCATATTGAATATGAACGGTTTTTGAACATAAAATCAATTCGGAATAATTTGAAAATCTTGAGATGAAACATACTCTATTTGAATATAGTCGATTTTGAAATATTATATGATTATAATATAAGGATGGAGAAATATTCTAATTTAGAATATAATCGGTTGGTATGATTATAATAAAATGATATGGAATTATATTCTATTTTGAATATAAATTTGGTTCGAAACAAAATATGATATTTTGGATATAAAGCGAACCTTTGTGAAATGTAAAAGAACCGAACGATGTGAAATTTGTAAGCGTTGGTTGTTAAAGAGACCGGAGTCGACACAAGGCATACTCTCTGTCAGTGTCGATACCACTTTGACAACTGTGAACGTTGTGACGTATCCATAATGAGTATGATGACTTGGAGGCGATTATCGAATCGAAGGAGATGAACGATGACGAAATAGCCCTGACCTTCGGGTCAGAATTGAAATGACTAAAACAGGAGCTATACCGTGACTAACTGAGGTAGCACCTTTGATCGGACACACTTCTTCGATACTACTTCTATGACTATGATGATGATGACGATGATTGAGGGCCCTTTTATGACTTTGGGAGTGTGTTCCGAGGTGGGCGGTAGTGGCTGCTATGCGTTACCACCGGTCCGGGAGTGCAATTGGTAGAATCCTACCCTAGGCATTGCCTCGAGTGCCTTGTCATATATATCCATATCGAGCCCCATACGATTTTGATTTGTATCGTACCTATGGAGTGCCCTCTGATGCCATCGGTTACGGTGGGTTTACGGTACTGTATAGACTACGGTATTATAAACGGTGTAAGGGTAAAAATGTAATCCCGCTTACGCTATTTTCAGTATTTATACTTTACTGAGTAGACACTATCATAATAGCGTATTATCTATGTATGTATTAGTTTGACGGATCCTCAAGAGATGGAAAAATCCCGTAACATCTCTTGAGTTACTGCACCCATGACACTCAGTTTATTTCATTATTTAATTTAACTTATATGAGATGATTTAGTGCTGATCCGAGTGTTTGTTGTGTTTTCTTTTTATGCAATACGCTCGGGTCAGCAGACGTTTGCAGTTACCAAAGATGACTGTACCTTGGAGACTGAAGGCGAAGATTTGGTATATATCTATCATATATATATATATATATATATATATATATATATATATATGTATTCCTGCTGCATTTTATTTCCGCTGCCATGTGATGAAACCTGTATATGTATAACTCTGATATTCAATGTATATATTTCAACTGTTTTAAACTGCTATTGTGTATTATATGTTGTCCTTCCGCTGTGAGATTCTGTTATTGTTTTTCTCTTCTTTTTTTCTTTTCTTCTTTTCCAATAACTACCTGTATTTGCGATTGTTTGGGGTCGACATGTGTGGTTTATTGTCGATTTTAAACGGTCAAAAATGTGGGTCGTTACATTTGGTATCAGAGCGATGGTTAGCGTTAACCTTGGCTCTGTTGGGAATTAACTCGTTAGAGATAGGGTTAGTAGTGCCCTAGAACAAGTTTGAGTGGTATGAGAGAGCGTATTTGTATTTTTATGTAAAATGGTTTTATATTGTATTGACTTGTTCTGTTGAATATTTATGAATTCTGGTCGATATGTGGGACGCCATACAATCGATAGGGATTTCTAAATAGTCGGATAGAATGAATTGACATAATAAGGTTTTCGATAATGTTTTATATATAAATTAAATATGTTACTTTTGGTTTAAAGAATATGCATTCGATACTAGTAGGTAGTAATAGTAAGTTATTACCTATTTGGGTCAATTTAATAATAGATATAATAAGAAAAAAATTAGCTGGTTTTATAAAAATATTCGAGAATGAAATATCTTAAGCCTAATTGGTTATATAATATGTCTGTGACTTAAATGGAAATGAATTTGAAACTTGATCCTGGGAATACTTTTGAAATAAGTTTTGTCAAGTTTGAAATGAAAATCATATTATAAGTATTATAAAAAAGAATGGGGCTTTCAAAAGTCTTTATAAACGAGTGTATAATCCCTTGCTCAGATCTTCGAAATAGCGTTGGTAACGAGTGCACGCATTATCGATGGTTATTCTGAAGAGTCTAAGTGGGGGAGAGACCACTCAATAATGATTATAATTGGGTTTGCCACAGAATTTTTGGATTTAACTTTATATCGTATAAAATTTTTAAAGGTATTAGTTTACTATATTCAAAGTTTAATTTAAATTTAAACCCAGAATTTAAATTTCTTGCTTAAATTAAAGTCCGGATTTGAAATTTCATATAGTATGGTTTATAAAATAATATAAGTATATATATATATATATATGTTATTTTAAACTTGTTTTGGTAACCCGGAATCCAACATTTAGTTTTTTAACTAATGATGACTATATATTTATTAAAACGAAACGTGAGTTCGGAATTTATAAAATTTATATATATTACGAGCCTGAAACGGCGCGGTAGTTTGGAAATTCGATCTTTAACTTTGGAGAAATATATAAAATTCAATATAAGTCAGAATTGGATAAAACAAGAAACGCTAGGATCGAATTGGTCATACATTTCTAATGAATGTAGGAAATTTAGTTTTCACTTTATAATTGGAAAGTTATGACTAAATTAAAATTTAGAAATAGCGCTATGGAAATTATATATATTTATATGTAGTTATTAATATATAGGCTTAAATAGGAATCCCACGAATGCTTTCTGAATTCGATAAACCACTTTCTATGGGTTAGTGTAAATGTGAAATGAAGACATAGAAATCTAAATTGGTTAAATCTCTTTGAGACAATATATCAAATGTAAATCTGAGTAGGAAAAAATAAAACAAAGGAAATATAAATTAATTGTCAAATGAAATATAATTTAATTAAATAGAGGGATTTAGCTAACTAAAGTTTAACTTAGGGAATTGGAAATAGTGGGTTGAGAACTAAATAGAGAGCTGGGCTATATAATCATCCTTAACTCAAGGTATGATTTGAGAGCCGAATAAATAAATTTAGTAAAAGGAATAAGAATATATATATATATAACTTGAGTAGGGTGATGGATTAAATTTAAAGAAATCAACTTAAGAATTTAATAAGTTGTTTTAGAATTCATGTGGACGATTGGATTAAGTAAGTAAATGGAAGTTTAATAAACGAGATCAAAGTGAAATGGTGTATATCAAAACATAACTGACCTTAATCCATTGATATTGATTCTAAGATAACTAAGTATGAATAATAAATGAAATAAACTTGAAATTGGAATAAGGACGAAGGTATAAGAAATTTAAAACCAAAGTTTGGATCATTAAATAGAGTGTCGAAAGAATTTAGAACCAAACCAATTCAAATAGGTCAAGTAAATTAAAACAAATGAAGGTAAACTTGGAAAAATTTAATTTAGTCAGGTTAGAACTAAATATAAGTGGATTCAATTAAGTCGAAGGAATAACGATTTAACACTTATAAAGGATAAATAAGAAATTGAATATGAACCATTGCTTGGATAATGAAGTAAATGCAAATACTATAATGGACTTAAATAAATAAATAAATGAGTTGGAAAAAAAAAGTATACTTAAGCAATAAAGGCTAAACCACACTCAAGCATAATGGAATGATTCGTTTAGATGGTTTAAGTTTGGCTTAAATTTTGAATTGGAAAGTTTGAACTTGAAATAAAATCAATCAATGTTTATGCCAAAAATCTGAAATAGTCAATAGGCTGTAGTAATATGGCCATAACTTTTGAATGGATGATCGGAATCGGACGATTTTGGACTTTCCGGAAACCTTAGAACCCGAACTAAAACTTTCGTCTATAGAGTCATGTTGAAATTCTCATGCTTGCTAAGTCGAAATTCAAGTTTAACCATAATAACATGTGCAGGAAATTTTAAAGCTGAGATGTATATCAATATTGTTTTGACCATAACTTCCGAATGGAGCGTCGGATTTTAATCCACGAGTACAATTCGGAAAGGTCAGAATGTAAACTAAATTTTCTCATAACATGCTGAGTCAAATTCTGATGTTTAGAGGGCTAAAAACTGGGTAGAACATTTCAGACCTGCAATTTCAGTGTATGGGCTGAAGCGTGCACCTTTACTTAAACTGTCATAACTTTTAAACGAATTATCCGAATTCGACGAGTCCGGACAATTCGGAAAGCCTGAAACGAATGCAATAAATTTTTCCTAGTGTGTCTTAGTCCAATTTCATCATCTAAGAGTCGATAATACCCTCTTTGTTCGCTGCCCTGTTATTAACATGTTTGTTTGGTGATTGAAATAGTGGATATATGTTGTATAAGTTTATGCAAATTGAAATGTATTGTTATATGTTTGATTCTTATGCATGTTTGAGTGTTCTAGTAGGTACAAGGAATGTTGCTACGTTTTGGAGCTCGCTTGCGCTAAATATTAGAATGCTAAGGTAAATGAAATTGCATATAAAACGCTAAAAGGTACGTATTTGGGATTTTGTTGGTTTTGGAGTTTTGTTTTGTTTTTCCCCTGGTTCAGGGATGCCTCATCGTTGATGAGATGTATATTTGGTTAATATATGTATCAGGATTTTTCCCGGGGCTCTCCGTACAGGGGAGATGCTGCCGAAATTTTCCGTGATTTCGGGAGTTAGAAAATTTATGAGTTTACAACTTTATAACTTATTTTATAAAAGTTTGGTATGAGTTTAAAATGGATATGTGCTTAATATCGTTCGTTCTCTTTTCGAGGACGAAAAGATTTTTAAGTGGGGGAGAATGTAACATTCCATATTTTGCGTATATTTAAGTTCCAATTTAAATATATAAATTGGAATAATATTGGGAAAAATCAAATTTTGACGATTCTAATGATAATGATTTGATTAAATTGAGAATAAATAAGTTTCGGAATTTGGTTATTTCAAATGTTGTAACTTGAAATTTAATATTTCATAATTAATGTATTTCAAGTGTTTAAGTCAAAATGAAAATTTCATTTATAAATGGTGAAATTCTAAGTGTTCAATAATAACTGAATTCAAATTTTAAATTTCAAATAACCAAATTTGGGAACTTAAAATAGGTGAAATAAATTTATGAAATTTATTTAAGTTGAAATTTGATAAAAAGAAATTTTATTAATATTTAAATCTGAAATTTAAACAGTTAATTGAATAATTGAATATTTTTAATAATTAATTAACGGTGAAAGTTAACGGTTTTCGCGACTGTCTCGGAATTCGACGAAACGGGCGCCATTGGATCCGGAACGGCGAATTATTGCAGGATTCCAGTTTTTAGAATTTTCGGACTTACGGTTTGATTGTACAGGAGAATTTGTGAATGAGAGCAATGTATTAAGATAATGGTTGTTTCTCAAATTTGGGCCTCCATTTTTATATAAATAAAAATCTTCTTTATTACTTCAGTCCATTTCTCACTTATACGTAATTCTTTTTCTACTTCAAGTCCTCTTTTCCATGGCTGAAAAATCAAAAACCCTAGATCTAAAACAAATTCAAGCTTCAAAATAAAATTGCTTCAAAACATAGATTATTATATGTCTATTCGAAGGTCTCGACGATACAAACTCGCGGGTGGTCTCAGTTTTTACATGCAGCGCTCCAGGTGACCGGAATTCTCGGTCAAAGTTTGAAATTTTCGAGTTAGGGTTCAAGAATTGGGCGTTTTTGATTTTTGACGAAATTGAAGATTATGAGATATGGGTTTTGTTGGGAATGGCCATACGAGTGCAATGGAGGTGGTGGCGTCGTCTGAAACCAAGTGTGGTCGTCGGAATTGGGGATTTAGGGTTCAAAACCCGGTTCGAACTCGGGTTCGTTGGAGGCGGAAGGCGCCACCGGAGGTGTTGGCTCCGGTACTGGTAGAGGCGGCTCGGGATGGGCTTCAATATGGTGGTGGTCGGAGCAAATACGGTGGCCGGAGGAGCGAGTTTTGGTTGGTCAAAGTGGGCGGTTTTTGGGTTCCTCTCACGATGTTACTGTAGAGGAAATAAGATGAGCGGGAAGGAGAAGGGGGGGCCTGATGACATGGCCTCAATTGATTTGGTGAGAAGTTATTTTAATTATTTTATATATATATTAAATCCAAACCGTAAAATACTGATAACTTCTTCGTATTAACTCGGATTTGGACACGGTTTGTTGCATTGGGATCGTGGTGGAATTGCGGACGTTTTGGCACTAACCTGGTTGTGTTTAGAGACTGTGAAATTTTGGGCTATAGTTGAACGTACGATCAATAGAAGACTCAAAGGTGAGTGATTTTCTCACTCACGAAATACTGAATTATTCCCATATTTGTTTAATTAAATTGTGAAATAAGTTTGGTTGGATGGTTGTGTTGGATTGATGTGTTGTTGCTTAAAACGACATGCAAGTATGGAAAACTGAAAATTTAGGCAGATAATTAATTATTAAATATAATTTAATTACTAGTTAGAAATTATGATCCCTGCAAACATGTGAAACAGTTTAATACTGATGGATTGGATGAATTGGTTGTGATGGATGCTTTGGTTGTTTGATTGCTGAATGAATATTGTCATGTCCCGTTATTCAGTATATGAATGTGTATGTTTATTTTATGATTTATCCCATTTTCACCCTTGATGTTACGGGCATCGAATAAACCCGGGATTTATCGATTTAAAATAAATTAAGAACACAGAGTGAAATGATAAATCTCTGTGACCCTGATTTGGATTAAAATGATATACATCCATCCCTAAATATCGAGAAATTTAAAAATCACTTGGCCATAGGATAACAAATCATATATGGACATCGGTTGATTAAATGATTTTTAATATTTGAAATTTTATTAATGGAAATTTCAGTTAAAGGAATGTGTCGGATCTCAATAAAGTTTATCCTTCCTTTAAAGATCAAAATCTTGAATGTTATTTGAAATGATTAAGTAAATTTTCCCAAAGTGAATTTGAAGTTTAAAGTTAAATTTATACGATTTGGGATTTTCAAGGATTGGGTAGACTCAAATATAAAAAAAATTCTTATTGAATTTAATATTGGTATAAAGATAATTGAGAATACCTGGAGTTGTTTTAAACGTAATACGAGTATGGGTTTTAAATCCTTGAAATTTAAAGATGGGTTGAAATGAGTTTCGAAACGAGTCCTTTGGGCTAAGCAACTCCATTGAGACTGGAGTTTAGATCCAAGTATTGAAGTTCGGAAGAAGAATCGATTTTTGAAAGAATTTTTTTTATATATATACATACAGTTTTATGTCAAATAACTATCTTTTATTCGAAACTTATTTATTTAACTCTTTATCTACAACTATTTTATTGTAACTAAATTCTCCTTATATTCTATTATTTTAATTATTTAGTAGACTTTTAAATTTATGTTTATACATAGTGTTTAAAATTATTGTATTCTATTTTAATTATTATATTCTACACATATTATTTTATATAAAGATTTTCTCTATAAGCATCTACTTTTCATAAATTATACTTTATAAGTGAAATTTCTTCTGAATGGAAATGTTTGGGTTTAGATCATGGGTTCGAAATGGAGTTGAGATAAAGTCATATCCTCTTTAATATGAATCGATTTTAAACTGATTCCAAATCCGAAAGGTGAATTATATGTTACTCGAATAAGTTTCTCCTAAGGGATTGAAATTAATTATGGAGATATATATATATATACCATATTGAATATGAACGGTTTTCGAACATAAAATCGATTCGGAATAATTTGAAAAATTTGAGATGAAACATACTCTATTTGAATATAGTCGATTTTGAAATATTATATGATTATAATATAAGGATGGAGAAATATTATAATTTAGAATATAATCGGTTGGTATGATTATAATAAAATGATATGGAATTATATTCTATTTTGAATATAAATTTGGTTCGAAACAAAATATGATATTTTGGATATAAAGCGAACCTTTGTGAAATGTAAAAGAACCAACCGATGTGAAATTTGTAAGCGTTGGTTGTTAAAGAGACCGGAGTCGACACAAGGCATACTCTCTGTCAGTGTCGATACCACTTTGACAACTGTGAACGTTGTGACGTATCCAGAATGAGTATGATGACTTGGAGGCGATTATCGAATCGAAGGAGATGAACGATGACGAAATAGCCCTGACCTTCGGGTCAGAATTGAAATGACTAAAACAGGAGCTATACCGTGACTAACTGAGGTAGCACCTTTGATCGGACACACTTCTTTGATACTACTTCTATGACTATGATGATGATTGAGGGCCCTTTTATGACTTTGGGAGTGTGTTCCGAGGTGGGCGGTAGTGGCTGCTATGCGTTACCACTGGTCCGGGAGTGCAATTGGTAGAATCCTACCCTGGGCATTGCCTCGAGTGCCTTGTTATATATATCCATATCGAGCCCCATACGATTTTGATTTGTATCGTACCTATGGAGTGCCCTCTGATGCCATCGGTTACGGTGGGTTTACGGTACTGTATAGACTACGGTATTATAAACGGTGTAAGGGTAAAAATGTAATCCCGCTTACGCTATTTTCAGTATTTATACTTTACTGAGTAGACACTATCATAATAGCGTATTATCTATGTATGTATTAGTTTGACGGATCCTCAAGAGATGGAAAAATCCCGTAACATCTCTTGAGTTACTGCACCCATGACACTCAATTTATTTCATTATTTAATTTAACTTATATGAGATGATTTAGTGCTGATCCGAGTGTTTGTTGTGTTTTCTTTTTATGCAATACGCTCGGGTCAGCAGACATTTGCAGTTACCAAAGATGACTGTACCTTGGAGACTGAAGGCGAAGATTTGGTATATATCTATCATATATATATATATATGTATTCCTGCTGCATTTTATTTCCGCTGCCATGTGATGAAACCTGTATATGTATAACTCTGATATTCAATGTATATATTTCAACTGTTTTAAACTGCTATTGTGTATTATATGTTGTCCTTCCGCTGTGAGATTTTGTTATTGTTTTTCTCTTCTTTCTTTCTTTTCTTCTTTTCCAATAACTACCTGTATTTGCGATTGTTTGGGGTCGACATGTGTGGTTTATTGTCGATTTTAAATGGTCAAAAATGTAGGTCGTTACACAATCAGCAAGGACCATGATTGGGAATTGTTTGATCCTCTTTCTCTGAGGAAGAAGCAAAACATAATCCACTTAAATTCTAGATAACTATTCAAAATCTTTAGGAAAGACTTGATTTGTTATCTCATGTTTGTTTTTCATAAAAAAAGACAAACTAAAGGGGAGGTTTTTTTCGAACAAGGAGCTGACACAACTATTCAACCAAATGATATGAGCATGTTTCCCATTTAGGGGTATTTCTTTGCAAAATTGTCCTCGATTTCGTGTGGTAATTCCGCAAAGATATCTTTGTTAACTGAGGGAAGAAACAACACGAATAGTATTTTTTAGGAACGTATTGAGAGGGAATTGGATTTGGTTAGATAATGTATGACTAGAAAATAAGAATTGGATTTTTTTTCGCAGGATACGGAATGAAATATTTAATATGATTCTACAAGATCTTTTTTCATTTAAGTAACGGATTCTTGGTGAACAAAAGGATCCTCCGATCAATCCAGAGATCATTTCGATTCCATTAGAAATTAGGACTCAGAATATCACACATTGATCGATTAAACAGAGATTCAACAACTAAAATAAAGATCAATTCTTTAGGGTTCTACCTTTCTTTAAATGGAACGATTAGAGATAGAATCAGATCGATTCCCGATATGCCTTTTTGGATCTTCCTCGATGTCCTGGCTATTCACGAAACATGAGAAGAAGATGGATAATCATTGCTTCTGAAAGAAATCAAAGAATTTCCTAGAGATCCTACAAGATCAATTCATTCTTTTTTCTCTGACAGATGGTCAAAACTTCATCTGGGTTCGAATCCTACTAAGAGTTTCACTAGAGAACAGAAATTTTTAAAGAAAAAACAAGATGTTTCTTTTATCCCTTCAAGGCGATCGTAAAATAAAGAAATGGTTGATATGGACCAGTCATGGACCATTCCAATAAGATTTCATTCTTGAAATAAAAAAATTTTTGGATTTATTTCATCTATTCCATAACCGAAACAATGGGAGTTGCACGTTACACCAATATTTTAAATCAGAAGAGAGATTTCAAGAAATGGAAGTTCCTATTTCATCAGATCCAGGATGTGACAAAATATCATTTCAGTGTCCTCTATATATTTACTTACAAAGAAATTCTCTTGTAGCTGGATTCTCTGAAACCACAAAAATCCTTAAAATGAATGGGATTCCAACTCAGCACCATTTGAGAATTTGAGAAGAGTTGCCCTTTGGAGAGCACAGTACGATGAAAGTTGTAAGCTGTGTTCAGAGGGGTTATTGTCCAACATTGGCTTCTATGCAGAATCAGTCGGGGAGACCCGAAGGGCAGTGGTTTACCATGTGGCAAATGTTAGTAGTTCGCATTCGCTTATCTCAAGCCTAACACTTAGCTGATACAATGACAACACCCAATTTTTTCAATTTGGCAGTTCGCTCTATGATTTTTCATTCATGGACGCTGATGAGATCCTTACGGTAACACCTCACATTTTTAACTAAAGATAATAAAATAAGAATAACTTAATTAAATATTCAGAATTAAGTAAAATGGAATGTCCCGTTGTGTTTATCTCGGATTTTGGTTCAGATAGACTCCAAGATTGCGTACTTAGCTGATAAATGACAACACCCGATTTTATCAATTCGACAGTTCGATCAATGGTTTTTCATTCATGGACGCTGATGAGATCCTTATTGTAACACCCCGCATTTTTAACTTAAGATAATAAAATAAGAATAACTTAATTAAATATTCGGAATTAAGTAAAACAGATTGAACCATTGCGTTCGTCTCGGAATTCTGGTTCAGACAGACTCCGAGTTTGCGTAAAACGGACATCGTATGAAGAAGTTGTGGGCTACAGAAGTTGTCAGAGAAAACAGGAAACAACCCAGATCAATTTTCGGCCTCCGAACTCACTGGGGTCGTCCTCTTCAAGGGGTTCGACCCACATGAAGGTGAGTCGACCCACATGAAAGAGGGTCCCTCCTACGGTAGAATTTGGCAGATTAGGTTTTTTTCGAGAATTGGACGTTTATGATGGTTTTTGGTCAAATCTGAGGGTTCTGGTTTCACTGTTACACCTATAAATAAGACCTTAGACCTAACCCTAAACCTCATAATTTTGAGGCTATGCTGAATCTCTATCGTTACGCACTTTCTCTCCTCAAATCTATTCAGAAATTTAGATTATTAATAACAAGATTTTAAAATTCAGGATCTAGAAAAGAGAATCGACATTAATAAAAAGATTGTTCAGAATCATGAAAAGCAAGGTAAAATTCTAGATCCAATCCATTCAAATTCTTACTCTTTATTTCCCTTCCCTTTTGATGAAAATAAGCAAACCACGGTTATTAGGTTTCAAATAAAATTAAAGGGGAAAAACCATGGATGCTAAAACTGGATCAGATCAGAATTAGGGAAAGCATAAAAGGTGAGTGGATTTAAGCTATACAGTTTAGATAAGAATATGTTATCGTTTACCATTCCCCTGTATGTATAATTGAAATGCAATATGTTGAGAAATGTAACATATGTTAATAATGCTAAATTGATGGGTACGAAGTAGTAATAATTAATATGCTAAATATTAATTTTTTGTGATATGAACTTGTCAAATCTTGTATAGTAATTACCATTACTGAAATTTCATGTCAATTTGTGTAAATTATGTATCGAGGCCATTTACTGTAAGAATTGAGAAAGGTACATATTGGTTTATGTGATTTAAACAATTATCTGATTAATTGACTACATGTTAGGAAGGAATTGATTATATATGAAGAATTATAATAGGCATGATACAATCACATGTGAATTATAAATTACGAGCGTCACGGCACGCGCTTCGCACGTGGTAACAGCACGCACTCCGCGCGTGATGATGGCACACACTCTGCGTGTGATGGCGGCACGCGCTCCCGCATGATCGTGGTACGCGCTCCGCGCATGGATTATTATTTCTAAAATGTTTGTGTATTTTATGTATTTATTTGAATGTGAATTATACTGTCACTAAAAAGAAAAAAAATAGAAATCACTAAATAGTAAATTGACATATAAATGGCATAAACGAAAGTGAAGTTTTAAATATAATACAATTTGTAACATTGGGGTCTATTTCATTTCAAATGAGTTTCTTCTAAAAGCAGTGTATAAAAATATTTTTTTCTTGTTGAACAATAACTATATAAACAGTTTTTTCCAAAAATAAAACAATTTTTTCCGTTTGAAACACTTGTAGGGACAGACATTGGACAGATCAAATATACAAACTTCTAAATAATTTATTTCCATCTTTATTTTTTCACAGAGAAAAGCTGAAAACCACATGCATCTCTCATATCGATCCATCCCATATAGTTGCATAAACCTACATTGGCTTGGGAGGATACTATATCTCCCAATTTAGAGCTGTGATCAACATATTGAATCGGCCATGCAAAATATGAAACACACAAACGACGACGATATCTGTGTATATTATATATGGTTTGAGGTATACATCTGACTCTAAATACTGTAATTGACTTACATTATTTCACTGTTGTTCCAAAGAATAAAGTATTGATGGTGGGATCAAAACAGATAGCTCATTATATTAAAAAAAACAAATTGAACCTGTGGAAAATTTTAAAAAAAGTTCTGACTTCCGTCTAGAAGAATTGGATAAAGCATGTTATATCAAAGATGGAATTAACAAAATGAGATGAATAAATTTATAATATAATGATTGAATTGTTCCAGCGGATTATATAAAATAGAATAGCAAACCTGCATAGCTGATAGATTGGGTGCAAATCCATTGGTGCAAAGTATCATTTCCCTGAGCTTGTTGAATGAGAAAATATTTGAAAGGAAAAGAATCACCTGATATAAAATTGTTTATAGCTTTGTGATTATATATCTCAGCGATTAATTCAAGTTGTAAAAATAAAATCATACCTGCACGTTATATGCAAAGGTGACTTAGAGGTTGCTCAGTTGGACCAATTTGATTGTCAGACTTTCAAAAGTAGCATAAAAAATGTGTAAGAAGAAAGAATTAGATCTGAGGAAGGAGAGATTTACAAAGAAAAGTGGCGTTGATATAAAAGCAAGAGGTAAAGCAACTGGTATTTATAGGTAACATGGTATTCTCCGGAACATCAAATAATTGCCACAAATCCGGTCTAAATTGAACGCAAATCTGGGTGACACATCAAATAATAGCTTTGAGAATTTCGGAACCATTCAAATACGGAAGTTGCTGTGTATTCGCAGATGCTATTTCTTAGGCTTTTTTTCTTTTTCGAATTGATTTATTATGCTATTTCGACAGTGCATTTTAGGAATGGGATAAAATATATAATATTTTCACAGTGCACTATTTCGCTAATTTACTGTTATGAAAATTGGATAAAATATATACTCTGCCAGTTATATTTAAATGACATAGGCCATATAAAGTAATTATACAAATCAAATGCAATTAGACTAAAAAGAGAGAAATGCAGCGTTTTACAAATTTAATCATCCTACCATAATTCTATTAGTTAATGCATTGTTTTTGCCATATAAAGAATGCATCATCCTACCACAATTCTATTAATTAATAATCAAAAATCATTATGAGTTAATTCTATTAATGAATGCATGATTTATGATTTAATTGAAAATGATCAATGCGCTCAAAAGGTATGTCCCGATATTCATGCAGATTCTTATGTAAGGACGTTTTAGGAACTTCACGGTCGGACCAAAAGTTTATGGTTCCAAGAGAATTATTAATAAAGATAATGGATAGTTGGAAGAAACAAACATGCCTAGACTGTATAGAAGGTTTACGATAAATAAGAAATTTAACCGCTCTTAGACACGAGGTTAGATTTCACTTGTGATAGTAGTCTGCCCGGAACCGCCTGGCATATCCAGCATTCACAAGTAGTAAATCTAATGAGGGGTCTAAGCGCAAAAATCAAAAACATGTAATGGTGCTAAGACACGAGGTTAAGTCAACTTGTGGTAGAAGTCTGCCCGGACCCACCCGACAAGTCTAGCGTCCACGAGTGTAGGCTTAATGTGAGAGGTCTAGTGCTTATATATATACACACACACATAACAAGACATGAATAAATGGCAATAATGGTAATTAAATGTCTAACTCAGAAAGTAAGAAAGGAAGCGATGTACTGAACTGAGATAGTGTGATGCGAAGGAAAAGCGATGTATTTTCCTAAATGACCTATTTCTGATAACGTTGTTGCAAGTAAGCCACAGTAAATAAAGTAAGAAAAGTAAAGATATTACTTGCTACCATGGATTTAGATGGGAATACGTTATGAAAATAAATCACTGATTCTTCATTCAAACTGATAAGGGGCATGAAGTGTTTTCCTTAATTATAATATGGAATATATATTACAATGAGTGAAGAATAATGGTTTACAATAGTGAATGGTTTAAAAGGGGAATGATAATCACCTATTATAAATAAATAACATTAATGAAAATGTTGTATAATAGGTAGACTTGTCCAAGGGACAAAGTAAAGATTATAACTTAGGTTATAATAAATTATTAAGGAAATGGGATAATTGGCGAAACGAGAGAAAAGACACTTAATTATAAATTAAGTAATCAGTAAATAGGGAAAACCAGAAGCCGGTTGAGAAAATGGGGTAAAATATATGAAATATACGAAGTTGTACTTAATTATAAATTAAGTAATCTATAAAATTGGAAGTCTGAAACCCGCTGATAAGAAAACATGTTTAGGCTTGTCCTAGGAACAAGAGGAAATTATGACATAGGTTATAATAAATGGGTAGAGAAACTTATTAATGGGCCTTAGTTAATAGAACTAAGTTAATAAGTAAACAATGATAAGTTGTATTGACAATGTAAAATGGAACTGTGATTAAATGAGAAAGAATGAGGAAAACTTATGAAATAAGTTATATTTAATCGTGACTGACATGTTAAACAAGAAAACATGTAAATTGAGATATACTTAATTACATATTAAGTAAAACATGTTATTGTAGTGATGAAATCAAACAAGAAAATAAAAGGGGTTGTGGATTACAGACCTTGGACCATAACTTTGAGAATAACATGTTGTGGGCTTATTAATAAACTTAAATGGGTTAAGTTATATTACTGGAATTAATAAGCAAGAGGGACGAGGTAACTTGATTAAGAATTCAATATGAATGGGAATAACCAAGTTAAATGGAAACCTGGTGAGGTAAGGCAAGCGCGTAAATGAATGTTTAGACATAGAGTCTAACAACATATTAAAGTGAGGCGCTTGGACCTGTCCGTACATTTGAGGGTGAATAACCCAACAAAATAGATCATCGTGGTGTTATAAGGCACGAGGGGAGCGCACATTCATTTGATTGTTTTGACGGCTCCAAAGGACTGGAAGGGGAAGCACGCGACTTCCTGAGGTGCATAAGGTGCACCTAGTAGCACTACAACAAAATGACCCTATTACAACGGTGGAAAACCGTTGTAATATATATTTTACAATGGTGGGATAACCGTCGTGTATTAAGAAGTTGTAATAGACTATAATCTTTTACAACTTTTTTGCACCGTTGTAGCACCGTTGTAATATGTATATTTTACAACTTTTTTTCACCGTTGTAATAAACTTTGTTACAGCTGTTATGCACCGTTGTTGTTATAATTTTTACAACTGTTTATAACCATTGTGATATATTTTATTACAACTATTATTTTGCATTTGTAATACATCCACAAATTATATACATATTACTAATAAAAGAATTCATTTCAGAATATATTATCTACAAAACTAAAGATATCAAACAAACTTAAAACATGAATCAAAACAATATATTAATTTTTTCAAACTCATCATTTTTTACATAATACATTAAATTTATAAATTATACACATAGCTCAAGTACATAAATACTTTCCATTAATACATCAATGTAATTAAAATCACTTTGACTTTTCATTAGAGTGAAACCTATTTTTGATTGGTCTTACAGGGATGTGGGCTTTTTTATTGACTTGTGATGTCTCGTACTGCAGCGTATATAAGAAAGGGTACACATCAAAGCATACATGATACAGTCCCAAATGCATTCTTGAGTATTCCAGATTCTTTGAGCAACGAAGAAAATTTCAAGCCTGCATATTTATTGCCAGATGTAGGATTAAAAAGAGCTGGAAGAGCAAAAAAAAAATCCATGTCAAAGGCAGAAAACTCTCCTATTATTACCATGGCGCACTGTGCTAATCTGCACTTGGATAGCTCACTGTCATCAATCAAAGCTGCAAGCGACGAGTATCTATAGGTATAACTGACTTACTGCACCATGAAAACCTACTCGTGCCCATGGTCAAATGTGAGAATATAATGCCTTGCAAAAAAAAATTTGAGAGAATATAATTGTTCTAACTTCAACTAATATTTGTGAACTTGAAGCGGAATGGAACTGTCACTTAGTTACCAGGCATGCCTATAATAAAACTAACCTCGTACGAAATCAAAATATCTTAGCACAAACTCTCTGATGATGACATGGCTGAGAGTACAAATAGTATACTAATGTTTTAGATGATAAAATGTTCGAATTGAATATATAAAATGGGACATTAAAGTCCTGGACTAGGACATTGAAGTCCAGTATAATACAAAAAAGTCGTGGACTGGGGCATTGAAGTGAAGAATACATAAAATGTTTGAATTGAATATCAAACAAGAATGAGCCATTTTAAAATACTAATGGACAAAATTTTCTACCCAAATATAAGATCATGTATACTACCTCATCAAAAATTTATTTATTTTTCCAAGGATAGGTTCATATCTATTTGTTCAGTTGTAACAATTCATGCCTACAAGTATCAAACCATATTACAAATCACAAACATTTGCATCTTTCAACAGATGTTTTATTATCAGATATCATCCATGATTATTTATCAAAAATACATTACCCTTTCAATAAATTTAAAAATTAAAAAAAATGAATAAAAGAAATTTCAACCCATGGGTTCAATCGAATAGAAGTAACAGCTAATGCACATACAAAATAAGTACCTTAATTGTTACTGTAATTTGATTTTTGATTTTTCAGAATAGTGATAATATATTCAACACTTTCCGAATTCGTGCTATCTTCGTGCAGCCTGTTTTTGATTCTTTGCTCAATGTGAATTATAAGCTCATTCAGCCATAGTTTGTTAATTTTTTAGATAATCCTGTCTAAAAAAGTTTGTAGCTAAACATAATAAAAGGAAGAGTACATGTACCTGCAGTAGCTTCAGACGATGACCACACGAAAGGGAAACACAACTACAGAAAATGATTCCACAATGCATACAAGATAAAGAGGAGCCAAAATAATGTAATAGAAGTTGCATCAATCATTGTGCACAATTTGTTCAAAGTCACAAATAGATGTGTAAGTCCTGCTAAAAAGGAAAAAAATCAAAAAACAAAGACAAAAATTATTTATCAAGAGGGTTCAACAAGTTATTAGTTGTGAACTGATGGTAGGTTGTTGCCCAAACATCTAACCATCATTAGTTGATAAGAATGTTAATGTACTGCAAAAACAGCATCATTAATTTAATTAATTATAACAACAAAAAAGGAGGAAAATATGGTGAACTAGACCTGAGACTGAAGTACCCAAAGAATTTGAATAATCAACACTATTATTCAGACATAGAAAATTGTGTGACCGAATTCTAGAACTTTGAACTTTGAACTTATTGTGTAATATATCAAATAGATTAATAATAATGTTATTCTAAGTCATTGTTAGAAGCTCATCTGAAGCTTGGGTCCTTGACCAATTTGAATCCACATTATATTAAGTTAAGCATATTATACATGCTCTTATATGTATTTGTTCACTCTATTACAACCTATCAATCATTTTCGTGCCCTTCATAATTACACAAAGTGAGAAATCCTTATCTGATGCTTTAGGAACACACATACATATAACACACATACATATGCAGTTATAAAACAAATAATATAATGTATTTATAGAGCAGGTATTAGTGTTATATAGCAATTGTAAAATTGAAATTAATGTTGTTCATGTAATCAACTCAGTTCTATCTAATTCAATTCTACAGTTCATTATTTATTTAGTTTCAACTATAACTTCATCATATTCAGTTTCAGTGAAAATATTCTTGAGTACAGTAGAGTTTCATCAATACTAAATCAATTGCAGTCCAAAGATTGACAGTTCAACAACAATATTCAATGAGAAGATTTGCAGTTCATTCAATAAATAAGTTAGTAGGAAAAATAGCAGACATCATAGTTATGATTAAATATTAAATAAAATCATACATTCTAGGCAGCAGTTTGACTAAAGACTCTGGTCAGATTTGCAATTGGAGCATCGCCGCTGGGCCGCACACGAGAGAAGCAGGCCATAGGAGTGGATATGGCGTAGAGCGGCAAAGGAGAAGGTCGTGCTCCAGCGTAGTCGAGAATTACAATTGAGAGCAAACTTCGTTCTTTTCCCTCTGTTTCCCGTTCCGAGACTGATATCCCAGGCCAATGCCTTCTTCACCTTGGTCTTGGATCGGCACTGAAGTTAGAGGAAGAGGCTATGACGAAGGTTGCAGCGCCGATTACTTAGGCATTAGGGTTTTTCAATTTGGGGGAAAATCCAGACAGTCAGCACAACTGCAAGTAAAACCCACTTACAACTTAACTAGAAAAATTATCAACGATAATTAAAAAAAAGCCGATACCTGTACAACGATTATCGATACCTCTTTAATGGAGGTGAGCGACAACGAAAGCGAGCATACGATTATTTTGTTTCTTTTTATTTTGAACGAGGAGAACATGAATCTGGAAACGACGTCCTCTCTATTTTTTTATTGGATTAATTCCATACGGCTAGGGTTTTTAATTCCTTGATAATTCCAATTTTACCCCTAGCTTTTGTATTAGCCTGTTATGATAGTTGAGCCCATTTTCCCATAACACTTTAATTAATTTTCATGCTATATTTAACCCAATAATAAACATGAATCTTTACTTATAAATTAAACACACAAATAATATACAAATCGACATGTATATTTTTCCACAATTTAAACCATGGCACAATTATTAAAGATTTCATATTAATCGTTCGTTATTATAAATTAATTATTAAATATAATCTTAATTATTAATCTCTTCTTCTTAATTATTAATCTCTACTTCTTAATTATTAACAGCAATCATTGATTATTCATGATTAGCATTAATTATTATATTTTAATTATTAACTATTTAATAGTAATTATGTATATTAACTATATTTTTTAAAATATTCTTCTTAATTGCTAAGTATTGAATATTACATATTGATTATTGATTATTACTTCCTAATTGATTATTAATAGTAATTATTAGTTATTAATTATAAATAATCAATATATATGTATTAAATATTAATTATTAGTTGTTAATTATATTAAATATAGTCATATATTACAACAATCAAAAAATAAAAGTTGTGATACGCTTCTATTACAACTGTCAAAATAACACAGTTGTTAAAAATAAATTTATTACAGCCTTTTCTGGAAAAAAGTTGTAAAAAACATTTATTACAACGGTGCTTTTACCACCGTTGTAAAATTAAAGTTGTAATATGGTGTTTTTGTTGTAGTGTAGTCCTTGTGCAGTGGCAGATGTTTTAGGCTGTGCTCGCAGAGGTTGGGTTTGCGCGTAACTACTAGGTGGGTGGGCCTCGACTGCAGAATTAGCTATGCAGTCAGAATGCTGTGATGCGGTGACACCAGGGTGATTCGGTGATTGCCACAACAGGGAGGCGAAGGGTCACGACCAACAAGGATAGTAGATTGTTGGATACCCATCATTGACAGCCAGTGAGATGCGAAAAGACTAGAGCTAAGACCGATAGACATTCACCTTTCACTATCGGGGTACGGTGGTTGAGGGAAGACGCCAAATGGATATTTAGATTGTTTTTCTTAGGGGCAGTCGTTTAGCTCTTGTAGTCTTTACTAGTTGAGGGAGGGGACGAGGTGGGGACATAGCCACCGTGAAAACAAACCCTAGGTATATCTGTATATAGAAGCTTTTAAAGACGTGCATGTACAGATATATAAAAGCTCCCGACTGAGTTCCGAGATTCTTATATCGCCCTGCCACGGAACTCGGTGCACATTAAAGGACGTGCGATTAAGGCATCGAGCTAAAATTGATGATACGTATATGGTACAGTCTAGATACATGCATGTCAGCTCTGGTTGGTGTATCGTAGACTTAAGGGAAATACTCTTGTATGAAATCTGATTCGATCGAAGGTGGCAGCCCGTACGGGTACGTAGCATAGTAATGATAGATATATGCGGAATGTAACAATGTTATATAGAGATTCGTAAGTCACTACGGCGTAGAACGAGGGATTATGTATATTTCAATGGTGTTATGGTGGAGACCGTGCGAGTGGGGTACCATGGGGCATACCTTAGTATTGGGGGTAGCTACATATATACTGTAATTAAGCTCACATCTTCCTGTTTCAAAACATATAAATTACATCCCTAATTTTAAACAGCGGCTAATATTTTTCCAAAACTGCCTTTGTTCTTAATTCACGCCGTAATTACCTACGTTGGATTTACTCAGTACATAATTAGTATTTTTTATTTTCCAGAAACCTATATTTCGTTGTCCATGGCAGCACCATCATCAATTTAATTTCTTCAGAGCGTTAATTATATCGAACCTAGATTTATTCAATGGATTGAGGTCTTCCATTCGGTCAGATCAAGGGTTGATCAATGGCAGAGAGAAGTAGCTATTGAAATTTGCAGCGACTTAGGGAAAACGTTGGTTCAATGAAGAGTCGCAATGGAAGTTTTGGGAAGCTGGTGGTTACAATTTTTCAAATGATCGTGTATGGGAGATTGCTGCAGCAAGCCGCGATCTTTGAGCAGTAGTCGGTGGTGTAATGATGAGGAGAAGTGAATGGAGGATTTGTGGAGCTTGTGTACGTGGAGAAGGCATTGATCATGGAATTAATGTAATTTTTTTACAAAATTTTATGGATCATACAGTCGTATATATTAATTTTTCATTTTATTTGATCTTCTATTCTTAATACGTGTATAAGAATATGCATATATTGTTAATATAAGCATATTTGTATGCAACTATTGTTAGATCTCGTGCATATGGGTTTGGTTATATTTAGGGAACTTGCGTATAAGTATGCATATATTTTGTATATATGCATAATTATACTTATATCTTTTTAATAAAATGTTTTCATGTGTTTGCTGATTAGTTGCATACAAATATGCATATATTATTAATAAATGCATAGTGAAAGTTTTTTGCATATAATCTAACTAAAAGTACGTGCAACTAATCTGACAATTTGCACACAATTATGCAATTATTATTGATATATGCGTATATGTATGCATCTATTTATAATTATTTGAAGATGTTTATGTATTTTTATATGATTACTGCACATTAATTTTATTAATGTTGATTCTCTTCTTTGTTTAACAGTGTTCCTGCTGGTATTGGTGTATTGGTGCTGTTGAAGTTTCGGAATGATATCTGTCGTATCCGTCTTTAATTTGATAGTTCTATTGATATCGTGAGAGATGTTGTTTGTGGTAAATAGATTGATTTAAGTCCATTGTCCTTTGAGTTATATCACCTCAGAGATGGTTTAACAAGAAAAGATGTCTACATGTGGTTTGTGCAAGAAGCTGGGTCATAACAAAAGGACTTGTTCTTCAAAAGACTATTAAATATGCTTTGTAATTTTATTTTATTTTGACGACACTTTGTTTTAGTGTAAATTATTGTGAACATTTGCTTTAAATTTAGTTCAACATTTTAATGTTAAATTCTCTGGTTTTTACAATTATTTTTTAGGGCTTATTTTTATGTGATTAGTCTGTACATTTGCATACATGTATGCAATTATAATCATGTATGCAATTATAATGCATATTTGTATCATTTTTGTAGCATTTTGCGTAAATGCATAAATGTATGAAACAGATCGTGTTCGGTACACACAGGTACGAAAGTATTTATACAACATATAATGTACACATGTATTCTATTTTGTTGTATATAAGTATGCAAATACTCTCATTACATGCATTCATGTCTGCAAAAGTTCAACGTGTGCATTTTCTCTTTTATCGTTGAATATATGTTCCCTTTGTTAATCATGAATTTTCTTTACCTGCATAATTTCCAGTTTTAAATGTCATATCAAAAATCATCGACGGTTGGATTTATTCTGTAAAAATTGCACTTTTGTAAGAAATTATATAGAAAAAATGCATAAATGTATGCAAGTATTCAAAATATGCTCGTAATACAAAAAATTTAAAGCATTTCCATTTACGCTTGCCACTACTTACAATACTTTCATATAACTATGAAATTATCCTGATTATATTGACAATACATATACCCTTAACATTTAACAATATTTGCATTTAAGTATGCCAGTATTATAATGTATACAGGGAAGCAACAATTCGTAATATCATTTAATATCAGAAGAATTAGTATCAGTACATAAAGTTCAACCGTAATTCAACAAAGAAACTACATAATCATGTCGTTGTAGTTCAGCATTTAAGATTTCGCTTTCTCGACCATATCTACACATGATTTCAGGTTGTTTCTATATACTACTTCTTCTTTTTTTTTTCTTTTTTTTTTTGAAATCTTTGGGTCCTCTTCAACTTTCTGTTTTTTTCAAACATGTAAAGATGTTGTCGGTTGGTCAGTTGTAACTAAGGCTTTCTCCTGCTCACTGTCAACTGCATCATTTTCTTCTTCATTAGGTCTCTGCAAAACAAGGAAAACATTTTTAAATAACCATGTTTAAATGTATATAACTATGAAACAATATTGGATATATGCACAATTGTATGCAGCAGTTATTAGTGCATCAACAAAATCATGCAACAATAATTAGATAAATGCACACTTGCATTCTAAAATTTTGATTTACTGCACAGAATTATGATCATATTTGTTGATGGTTGTAGGCTTGCAATCATTAATTCTAATTAAATGTATAGAATCATGCAACAATCAAGTGATAATTGCACATTAATATGCAAATTTTATTATCAAATTGATTCTAATTCTTTAATAATCATTTTATAAATGCAGAGTTGCATGCTACATCTATTAAAAAAATGCCTACAAGTATACTGTACTAATTAAAAAATCATTACATTATGCAAAAAAGCTGTATAACTTCATGGGTTTATGCAATTATGCTAAATATATTTATCCATTTATGCAAATGAATTTAAATATACGCATGTATGTTTGAATATTAACTGAATATACGCATATAATTTTGAATTTACTGAAAATACATGCTTACTTCAAATCTAAAGTTATTATTAAACTCATTTATGCTATTTTAATCTGACTTTATTTCGGTGATAACTGCTCGCTGGCAACAATCAACCAAGACATAAATAGCAGCATCTAACAAATCTTGTAAAATTCATATAATCATGCAACAAATAGATAATAATTGTACAATTTTATGCAAGAATTCTTATTATATGCATATATTCAACCATCACATCAGGGGATAAATGCACACTTTTACGCATTAGTTAAAACCTGCATATAAAAATGCAAGTATCTGTTGACATTTGCACAATTGCATTCAACATTTCTTGTTTGAATTCAGAGATTTCTTGATAAATCGGCTGATAATTTCACAACTATGTCCAACATTTTTAATTGGATAATGTACATCTGAATGAATGCATATAATCATGTAGCTATCTGTTGATAGTTGCAAATCTGAATAACGTCTTTCAATAATTTTTCAAATCTAAAAAAAACCGATCGTACTGAATTTTTTTACAACCTAAACCAATTTTACAACCAAATTTGCATGAATAATTGTATATAACCATATAATAATGCAACAATTCAACGTTTATTCATATTTCAATATAAAATATGACAAGATTATCGGTTGTTTGACAAAAAATAAGAAAATCAGTTTTTTACCTTTGTATTTGCCATGTCGATGAAAATTTCTGCTCAAATCGGCACTAATTTTATGTCTTTTCACTAGATCGGGATTAGCAATCTGAAAATCGACTGAATTTTTTTAATTTTCTCCAATGGTCAGCTGCGCTAATTATGCGATTTGATAAATGAAACAATAATTCGGGGAACAAAGGTTTTGACGGTATCGAAGGCTATAATCGGAAATTTATTATCGGATTTTCAAAAATAGGGATGTAATTCGGACTTTTTTTATGGCTGGACTTTTTTTACATTTTAAAACATAATAGGGACTTGTAAAAAACACACTCTATATTGTATTAGGTTAATCTACTGGGAAGTGAATGGGTACGACGTGTGTGTAAGCCTTGAGTGTTGTTAACCCAAGTAACTTAATAAATAAGAAAATATGATTGAACGATATATGTAGTGTTATCCAAAGTGTATAATTTAAATCCAGTCACTAGAACTTGTGTTCTGACCCCCTCCTCATAACATACTCACAGGATAGATTTGTGGCAGAGACATGATAGCCTTGGATACTGGTTAGGCGGTATTATTAATACGGTAAGGCTATATTTTGACTATATTATATTTTATCCATTCCGCTGTGAGATATTTTCTGAGCTCTGACATGTTTTATATCTTTGTCTTTTCTGCAGGATACCAGAGCAAACCAATCCGAGTTTCAGTAGATTGGAATAATGAAACAAAATCGGTATGTTGAAATTCAGGTTATTACATCTGGTATCAAACGACGTTTAGGATTCCTATATAAATAGTGAGTGTTAGACCAAAAAGTGGTTCTAACAACCAAATTGACTAAAATCGAAATAAAATAAGATCGAAAATAAAAAGGGGACACAGGATTTATAGTGGTTCGGCGTTGAAAAGCCTACGTCCACTTTATAATCACTTTGCTTGATGATGTAGATGAAAATACAATGAGATATTCACTCAATTTCACTCACTTTTCATACATTCACTTATCTACCTCAACATATACTTTGAATGATGATTTTGGATTGTTTGGAATGCTGGAATTCGGTTCTCTTTGATGTTTGAACTGTACGAGTGCTCAAAAAAGATCCTTTCAAATGCCTCTTGATGGGGTATTTATAGGTGGAAATTCACCCAGAATCCAGTTCGGATCGGAGCTACGTGGCTCTTATCCCATCATTCTCGGGCTCAGATGGATTTCAATGTTGACAGCGCATCAGGTTAGTGGTCAACATGGGTAGGAAATGGTTGTAACTACCCCCGAATATCCAGGAGATCGTGGGGTGAAGCAACATGGTATACTGGGTTCGGTTCGGAGGGGCGAGTAGAAGGGGTTCGGATCGGGGCATCCGATCCGGTCCGACCTATGTTGAACTTGAGCTCTTGTCCACTCTGCTCTGTTCCGTCCCGGTCTGGTAGTAGCCTTCCGATCCGATCCAATGCTTTTTAGGAAGAAGTGTTCTTCAACGCTTGACATCTCGACTTTGTGTTGCCTAGTTCACAAAGTAGGCTAACATTTTGCCCCCTCAAAGGATGCTTCTATTGGATACAGAGCATGCTTTGACTGTCATTTACACAGTGCCTTTCTGAAATTGAATCGTTGGAAAGTCATCTCTATTGACATATAAAGGCATGTTGCTTCAGAAAGTTGCATCTCTTGATGTTTATATATACTTCGCATAGTATGTAAATCCCTTTCTTTATTTTCAAACAGCTTGGAGAACTCTTGTTAACATTCGATTATCCTTCCAGGTGATTTTCGTTTTGATTTTTCTTTGTTTTTATTTCCTCTTCGAATTTTAACTCAATTTTGATGCCAACCTGATGCACGAAATTACATTCGGTTCGGGCTCCGACCCGAACAGCATTTCCTCCTCTCTTGGTTAACACTGGGTCAGTGGGCTGGAATTCCTCATGGGCTTATATCCCGGTCCGAGCGGAGAAAAAGAGAAGGGAATACGAGTAGTCACCATCGACCTATATAAGCTTATCACCCTTTTCTTTCTTCCTCTCTTTCTTTTCATTTTCTTTTTCTCAGCCGATTGAACACAGAATCCCTAACTTTCTGAAACTCCAAAGTCCCCTTTATTAATCATCAAATCGCTCCCGTAAGTGGGTTTTAAACTCGATTCTCTTGATAATAATCGATATCAACTAGGATTTACGATTGACTTGACTGATTTAGACACGGTTTTGGTTCGAGTTCGTCATTACAGCCTCCTCCTCCGCTACCATCGTCGTTGGTGGCCCAGTCGCCGCCTCGAGGTGTTGGGAGGAGGGGATTAATACCCACTGTAGGCGATTTGACCAAAAAATAAAAACTTGGTCTTGATTGGGGATATTAGCATAGAATTGGGTTCTAAGTTAAAAAAGGAGGAAGAAGAAGGATATTACAGGGGATCGGTTCGGATGATGAGATGTAGAAAATGGAGAAGAAGAAAGGGAAGAGAAATTTGCAAAACTGGATCGGTTCGAAGAAAAAAGTCATAGAGGCAGGGCTCCCTTGATCGGGTCGGGTCGGACTTGAAATCGGAACAAAGGAAGAAAATGGTGTGGTTGTCTAATCTGATCCGGACCGTTTCATAAGTCCACCTCCGATCCGATCCGATTTGATCCCTAAGCAACAATGTTTATCCCCAAGCCAAGATAAGGCTATATTCTCCGATCCGATCCCAATGCATACATCTGAACCGAACCGAAGAAAAACAATCCCGCTCAACACATAAGAGCTTGCTTAAGTAGCCCGTTCAATTCTTGATATAATCTTCAACTTAATGGACAGTTAGGATAGTGCCTTGTGAACATACATGAACATCAAGAACTGCCCTGAACATTATTACTTTGCCAAGATTTTGCATTGCACTTTCGAGCGTTGACTTTACATTTTCTGCATACACTGTTCACACTTTAGTTCATACACATGCACAGGGGGATACAGGCTAATTTACTCTAACTTGTGCTATTGCTTCTTCAATAATTTAGTGACCATGACATCCAGACGTTCATCTAGATTAGCAAAAAAGAAAGAGATCCCAGAGACATCCAACAAAATCACTCTTGAAGACATGTCTTCTTCCTCAGATCCAGAATGGGATGATGAGGGCTCAAACTACGAGGTAGAAACTCATGAAAGCGATAATGTGTCTTCTGAGGGTGGAGTTTCTCTGGGTTGTGAAGAGGAAGGAGGGATTGGATATAATCGAGCTCCTGACGAATTTGAGTCTGCCATCATACTGGAATCACCTCAAGATTCTGTTGAATCGACGATTGACAATGACAGACTTATTCGAATACGCCTAAAGTACGGGATACCCAAAGGGGATACCTTGTTGCCATCAAAAGTTGATCATCCTCACAACCCTCCGGAGGGATTTATGGCAATCACTCGATTGATGTGCATGGTTGGGGCTATCCCTCCATTTTCTCCTTTCATCGTCGATTTTCTAAGACAAATGCGGATTACCCCCATGCAGCTGCACCCCAATTCCTATGCTTACCTGTACACCCTATATGTAGCGTACCGCGAGATCTTAGGCATAGAGCTCACTTTTGATGATGTTCATTTCTTTTATAACTTCAAGCACCGGACTCGAGAAACTCCTTCTTTCTGTTACTTCGAGTCTGTCCCGAAGTGGAAAATAATTCCAGCACCGTTCAGCAGTAAAGCGGGTGACTCCAGGCTGGAATGGTTTTATGTAAGGCAACAGCCAGGGTGTGCTAGGAGATGGACGAAATCAAGTAAAGCACTGGTTTTCTAAATCTCGACTCTGTACGTCCAAGCCACCACAATAATCCATTTTCTTTTTGTTTGCGGTTGATAACCCAAAACAAATATCGGATCAAGCGTTCTTTGGTTGGATGCACCGGCTCCTTAACGGTGTTCAAAGGTTTTTAACTATTGATGAAGTCCTTAAGGATGAATATCTTCATCTTCATGGGTTGCTGTCCATTACCCGTAGCATTGGTCACGGGACGGGTCCATATGTATATATTCCCTCAGTGGACGTAATCCCAGAAACGGGCGAAAGCTCGAAAGCTCCTACAATGCCGCTTCAGGCTTCACCTTCTCCATCTTCTACTCAAGATGATGAATTGGATAACATGCCCGAAAAGCACCGTGAGGGGTATATTGTTCCCGAGGATGCCATTTCTCCGGAGAGGTCAACGACTTCCAAAGAGCTGCCAATTGATGCTTCTCAGGGAGATGCCCCTAGTACCGATGACCCAACATTTCAGGGTTTGGGGGATCTCCCCTTACCTGAAACTATTTACACTTCAGAGGATTTTGGGACGAATCCTTTAGTTTTCACTTCTTCCGAAGAGACCACTCCTGCTAAGGCCAAAGAGCCTGCTCGTACTAGTCTGGCTTCGGACTCGGGTTTGTCGGGGGGAAAACACCACTTAGGACGCACTTAACACAATAGCACCACATTTCATAGCACTTTTCTTTTGTGAAAACACTGACTCTGAATTTCATTTGCCTTGTTGTGCAGGTACAATGTCCTGTTCCTATTATGATATCAGGAAACTTCGTCACAGCATGTCTAATCCCCCTCACGATACTGAGTATGATCGTCGCGAAGATCGCGGTAGGGAGGATAGAAGGCCCTATGATTCTTATCGTTCGCGGTCCTCGCGCTCTCGCTCTCCCGTCTGGTCATATCCAGAGCGATATAAGGGTTACCAAGGTCGCCGAGAAGAGGACAGGCCGCAATCAAAAGACTCAACCTCTTCTCAAGAAAAGCGCAGTAGGGAGAGGTGCCCGCCAAGAGATACTGAATCACGAAGCAAGCATAAGGTTCCCGCTAAACGGCCTAGAAGGGATGAAGAGGCCATTGAGCCCTCCACGCACAGGGATACCGAGCTGACATTCCCTGCACCTCCACCGCTGGATGCTGAAACTGCAGTTAAGCAGGTGTATCTAGAGGAGCAATTTCCTGATCATTACTTCGAAAACTTGACTTTTTTACCTGCTCTTGAGCCTGTTTCTTCGAGGTGCGCAGATGAGGCCAAAGCAAAAATAGACGCGGTCGAGAAACAATATTCAGAAATGTTCAAGTATTCACGCAGCCTCTCTAGAATCATCCGAACTTTAATCACGAATACTGACTCGATGCAAAAGACCGCAGAAGACGATGCAAGGGCCTTAAAAAATTTAGGAAAAGACCTCGAGGATACACAGGCTCAACTTGTTGTTGCTCAACGGGATGCTGCCAGCTTCAAGCAACAATTTGAGGATCTACAAAAACGCTACCATGATTTGCTTGAGTCTCATACCCAAGAGCGTTCAGAATTGAAAAAGCAAGCCGAAGATGCCAAGTCAGATGCTGCCAAAATGCAACTTGCTTACGCTGACCTTGAGCGGGAGAAGGCCAAGTTAGCGAAGAAGAATGCTGAATTGGAAAAGAAAAACGCTGACTTGGCTTCGAAGTTGGTGGAGGCGGAGAACATGGCTGCCCTAGCGGAGGGTAACGTCGAAGGTGTTATCAAATCCGCTGAAGAGACCCACAAGCAACTGTCAGAAGCTGAGGAAGAGGTGCATGGTTTCGGCGAATTAATGATTGAATTCTTTGCGCATATAATTCGCCGTCGGAACATCTCTTGGATTGAAAATTATCCATCTACCTTGGTCCAAGTATGAAGTCAAATCGTTGAATGGGAGAAAGAGGAGCTCAAGGTTGATTCCATTGACAAGGACAAGCTTATGGAGAAATATCTACGAGATGATGAACCAGAACGCCTAGCCGAGGGACGCCGCCTTATTACTGCTACTATGGAGGAAGAGAAGCAGAAGGCTAAGCAAAAGAACATTCCTGAGGCTGTTTCTTCCTCTACTGCCTCTGAAACTTCTGAAGTAGAGGGATATGATCCCGAAAACCCGGGGATCCCTCGGGCATCTCTTTTATCCCCCATACCCGAAACAACGTCAGAGACAGCGGTCACTCTAGCTGAGAAGTCATTGGAAGGTATCTCTACCTTTTCACCTCAATTCGTCAAAGCTATCTCTACCTTTCGTCACGTAATTGGGCAATCGATGAAGAATCCATTATTTTCTCCTGAGTTGATAACTGTTGCTTCTCACTCTGTAAGTATTGAACCATCCGAAAAGACAGACGTGTCCCAGGGAACCACCGCTGGAGCAGAACCTACGGAGAAGGCTAAAGGGGGAAAGGACAAGGCTGCCGCCATAGATTCGGGAGAAGGAACTGAACCTTCTAAGGCTGATACTCCTCATGATGACGAAATGATAGATGCCTTAAAAGACGATGGCGGCAATGGGGGACACGAGGAAGACCCTGAGGTAGCTATAGTTGGGGAGTCGAAAAGCGCCGATGACGTTACTTTAGCTGCACTAAAAGCCGAACAAGATAAACGTATGCAGCTTAAAGTTGAAGACTTAGACCCCGAAAGCCTTAAGCTCCTCGCAGTAGTGGATGCTAGATCAAGGTTAGTTGTTAAGCTTTCAACTAGATCTATTACAGAAGAACTTGCTAAAAAGTCTTCTCTTGATTCCAGCGTTCCACCTTCCAGGAAAAAGTCGATTGATTCCAGCACTTCAGCCTCAGGGAAGAAAAAGTCAAAGCGCATCTTGACTGAGGCTGAAAAAGAGGCGAGGGATGCGGAGAAGGCTGCTAAGAAGTCCAAGTCCACTTCGAAGTCTAAATGATGGAGTGTCTTGCTTTATTTAAGCATTTGATTGGCCCATAATTGTTGCTGCAAGTGTGGCCCTCGCACCTTCTTTTTGCCTATTTTCCTGTACAAATTAATTCATTTGTAAATAAAAACAATTCATTTCCTGCAATGCCTGTTAGTTGTCAGTTCTGTACTTATGTAAAAATGCAAATGCATGTCCTACTATAGTTGTGTAATGGAGTCATAGAGGGGGGAAATATGTGTGTACATATATGCCCCCAGTCAGTCTTGAAAAACTATTCAAGATTTAGTCAAAATGTCTGAATGACCCTGATTCTCCGACGGGGTCACATTCCTTATGTCATTGATGCCTGTCCTTTTTCTGGCATTTTTTATACTCTCCCGTCTTATATTCAAGTTAGAGTTCTTGCTGAGGCGGTCTCTTGTCTGGGTCACCTTCACGTCTCAGAGGACGTCGTCTTCCCGTCCTTTATACTCTCTCTCAATTCTTGAGAGTTAGAGTTAAGAATGTCGTCTTCCCATTCTTTCATGTCTTATTGCACAAACAGTCGTTGTGTTTGTTCCTGCATATAAGTTGTTTTCAACTTTTCAGGTTTTAAATTAACTTCTTATATTCCACAATCATAATGGAATAGTAGTTGAAGGTATAAATAATGTAGGAAAGTAAATGGCACACGATATTTTTATAGTGGTTCGTCTAAGTCGTAGCCTACATCCACTTTATAGTTCTTTATTCATATCAACAGACTTTTCTAAGGCAAGTCGTGCCTTTTTATAGAGTTCATAAGGAAAACAACAAAAAGTACAACATCCCTAATTCAAATATCGCATCAAGTGTTGGGCATTCCAAGCCCTAGGTACTTCTTCGCCATCTACGGTCGTTAACTTGAAGGCTCCTGTTTCAAGTTTCCATTGGATGACAAAGGGTCCTTCCCACTTTGGACCGAGGTGAGGAGGGGATGGAAAAACTCGCTTTAGCACCAAATCTCCTGGTTCAAAGGTCCTAAAACGAACTTTTTTGTCATAATAGCGTGCCATCTGACGTCGATGTCTTGACGCACGCAAGTCTGCCTCGTCTCTTTTCTCTTCGATTTCATCAAGAGACTCGAGGAGGAGTGCCCGATTCGTCATCGGGTCATAATATGTAACCATGTGAGAGGGAACTTCAAGCTCTACTGGAATTACCGCTTCTGAACCAAATGAGAGAGAGAAAGGAGTATGACCGGTAGCTGTCTTAAACGTTGTCCGATATACCCACAAAGCTAAGGGCAATTCATCCACCCATTTTGCCTTTGCACGTTCTAATCGCTTCTTGAGGATGGACTTTATGACTTTGTTTATTGCTTCTACTTGCCCGTTTGACAGCGGATGGGCGACTGCAGTGTACCGTTTGTCGATCTTATATTTCTGGCAGAAATTTCTGCTGGGTTCCATTATCAGTTGTAATGGTCCTTGGAATCCCAAATCGGCATATGATATTTCTAACCATGAAAATTATCACCTTTCTCGCTGTGATTTTAGTTAAGGGCTCAGCTTCCACCCATTTCGTAAAATAGTCCACGGAGACTATTGCATACTTTTCTCCTCCTTTGGCAATTGGTAGAACTTCAATGATGTCAATTCCCCACATGGCAAACCGCCAAGGACTCATCATCGATTTGAGCTGGGTCGGTGGTGCTCTGAGGATCTTGGCGAATCTCTGGCATTTGTCGCAGCGTCGTGAATAGTCAGCTGCATCTTTATTAATTGTGGGCCAGAAGTATCCATACTGCAATACCTTTTTTGCTAAGGTCTGACCTCCCGTATGATCTCCACACTCACCTTCGTGTACTTCTCTTAGTACACGCTTGATGTCGTTGTGTGCTATACATCGTAACAGTGGCATAGAAAATCCTTGTTTTCAGAGAGTATCATCTTGAAGGATGTATCTGGTGGCCTTGCGAACTATGGCCCACCTCTCACTCTTCTTTGACGGGAGTATCCCATTTCTAAGGAAATTCTTAATTGGGGTCATCCATGGCTCCTTCTCCGGTTCTGCTTCGAAAGCTAATTCAATTTCCATCGACTCAAAGCTTGGCGATCCCAACGTTTCAATTGGAATCATTTCGGTTTCCTCCGGATTGTCGGAACTAGCTAGCTTTGCTAGCCTGTCTGCCTTCTGGTTTTCGGCTCTTGGGATATGTGTTATGTTATACTGTTCCAAGTTGCTCAACAGCTCCTCCACTTTCCCGAGATAGGCGATAAGTCGAGGTCCCCGAGACACAAACTCCTTCCGCACTTGGCAGACGACTATTTTGGAGTCGCAGAATATATCCAATGCCTTTATTCCGAGTTCCTTAGCAAGTTTCAGCCTGACAATCAGGGCTTCATATTCAGAGTCGTTATTAGTCATTGAGAATTCTAATCGCAGAGCATAATATAACGATCGTCCCTCAGGAGTAACTAAGACGACACCAGCTCCGGACCTTCGGTCGTTCTTGGCTCCGTCTGTGTACAACTTCCATGGATCTAATTTTAACTCCTCCTCTGACTTGACCACCTTGTCATTGACCATTTCCTCCTTTGGAATCGTGAACTCTGCTATAAAGTCAACCAGAGCTTGCCCCCTGATCGATCTCTGTGGCTGAAAATTTAAATCAAACTGACTTAATTCAATATTCCATTTGATCAAACATCCCGATGCTTGGGTCTTTGCAACACCTGCCTCAGAGGCTGATCAGTGTATATGGTTATTGGGTGAGCTTGGAAATAGTGGCGAAGTTTTCGGGAGGCAATCAGGAGGCTGTAAGCATGCTTCTCAATCCTTGGGTAGTTGCGTTCTGCAGTTGCCAATTTCTTGCTTACATAATATACCGGCCTTTGCACTTTGTCTTCTTCTCGGACCAAGGCGGTGCTAACAGCGTGAGCTGAAACCGCTAGGTAAACAAATAGCTCTTCATGATCCACTGGCTTTGACAAAATCGGTGGTTTCTCTAGTAATTCCAATAAATTTTGAAAGGCCTCAACACAGTACGGAGTCCATTCGAAATTTTTCTTTCCCTTTTTTATCAAGTCAAAAAATGGGACGCATTTATCCGTTGCTTTGGAGATAAATCTACTCAACGCAGCTACTTTCCCTGCAAGACTTTGGACATCTTTGATTCTCCTTGGTTCTTCAATGTTTCTTATCGCTGCTATTTGACTGGGATTGATTTCAATCCCTCGAGAGCTCGCGATGAAACCTAGAAACTTTCCAGATGCCACTCCAAGTGAGCATTTCAAAGGATTTAACTTCATCCGATACTTTCGCAGGATACCAAACATCTCTGCCAAGTCTTGTGTATGGCTGGAGGACTGTTTCGATTTGACAAGCATATCATCCACATAAACTTTCATAGTCTTCCCTATTTGGTTATAAAACATCCTGTTCACCAAGCGTTGGTAGGTAGCTCCAGCGTTTTTCAATCCAAACGACATGACCACATAGCAATACAACCCCAAATTTGTAATGAAGCTCGTGTGCTCTTGATCGGGCACATGCATGGGGATCTGGTTGTACCCGGAATTCGCGTCCATGAAAGAATGAAGTTCATGTCCCTTTGTCGAATCTACAAGCTGGTCAATTCTGGGGAGTGGGAAGCTATCTTTCGGGCAAGCTTTGTTCAAGTCTGAAAAATCAATGCATGTCCGCCACGTTCTGTTCGACTTCTTTACCAAAACAGGATTCGATATCCAGTCGGGATATGTTGAATCTCTAATAAATCCGTTCTCTTTCAACTTCTCCACTTCCTCTTTCAGAGCTGCCGACCTCTCTGGGCCCAGCACACGTCTCTTTTGCTTTACAGGCGGGTGTTTTGGATTTATACTCAGTGAATGACTCATGATGGATGGCGATATCCCACACATGTCGGCGTGGGTCCAGGCAAACACATCCAGGTTTGCCTTCAGGAAGTCAGTCAGTTCTTTAGCTCGGTGTGGATCCAACTGGGATCCAATCTTCAAAACTTTTGCTGGATCAGCTTTGTCAATGGGTATGTCCACTGTCGCTTCGTTAGGAGTTGCATTTCTAGCCTCTGGTTCCTCATCTTCTCTGGGATCCAAGTCTTCAGGCATTCCCTTGGGCAACTCCTTCGGGGCTGATCCCTCTAATTGCTACGCCGAACCCTCCTTTGGAGGAGGTGAGGTACCTTTAATCTCGATGGTGAGTCCCTTCATCAGCATCTTTAACTCGGCAATATAGCAAGCCCGTCCGGAGACTTGATCTCCTCTCATTACTCCTGTTCCGGCTTCAGTTGGGAACTTAAGCAATAAACACCATAGGGCGATACAGGCCCTAAATCAGCAAGGGAAGGCCTTCCTAAAAATGCATTGTAGGGCGAATCTACGTCCAGCACTACGAACTGAAGCATTCGTACTCTTCGACGATCCCCTTGCCCCAATGTTACGGGCAATTCTATATACCCCATTGGAGCTGTCGATGCCCCGTTGAAGCCTCGGATCCAACCTTCACAAGGCTTCAAATCTCCAGACTCAAGTTTCATCTGATCAAATGACTTCTTAAACAAAATATTGACAGAGCTTCCATTGTCCACTAGTACCTTATGAACCAGTGTCGGTCTAATGGTAGTGGTAATGACCAACGGATCTTCGGTAGGTGACTGGATTCCGGTATCGTCTCTGCTACGGAACACCACGTCATTGAACATTGTCTTCTGCTGTTTCACAGGGGTGATATCTTACAAATCGTCGCACTCATCCACATCTACGTGCTTAACTACATTAACGTATTGGTCCATTGCTCTAAAACTGTGGATAGCTGGGTGGAGTCCACCTAATATTGTGTTAATAACAATTCCCTTGCCTTTCTGCTGCGCTGTAGGCTTGGGAGCAGACTGATTCTGGTTTGGGGTCTGTTCTCCTTACCCCCGTCTCTTGGGGCAGCCTTATACTCATCCAATTTTCCTTCGCGCAGCAGCTTCTCAACCACATCTCTCAAGTGTCGACATTCATTCATTGAATGCCCATGAGTTCCATGAAATAAACAAAATTTTCCAGTTGCAATTTCTTTCTCTATTGAATCTCGAGGCGGCGATCTTTTGTATTGCAACACATTGTATGTATCCAAATAAATGTTCTCTAGAGTGTCATTCAGCTGTGAATAATTCTCAAAGGTCTGGAACCGGGGTCTTTTGTCAGAATTACTTCCTAGGTTCCTATTTCTCCTGTTACCATTCGCATTACGGTTGCTGTTGCCCCTGTTTCCATTATTATTGTTTCCATTCTTCTTTCCCACATTCACTTTGACTTTCCCAGAACTTTCTCCAGACTGCTTTACGACAACATTACTCTGAATAGTTTCTTTTGAAGCCGCTCCGGACCTCCTCTTTCTATTTGCCCTTGCTTCCTCTCGTCTTAACTGAATATTGGCCTTCTCATAAAACATCTCTCTTATGAGAGGTGGCTTCCCAGAAAGATAATCTCCAAACTCGGAATCAGGATCAACTCCTTCTATTAAAGCCATCAAGATGGTGGGCTTGTGCGGGTCACTGACTTCTGTTACAGCTAAGTTGAAACGGTCAAGATATGACTTCAGAGACTCACCCGGCGCTTGCTTAATTCTCGATAATTCAATAACATTATTAGACTTTCGGGCGTGAAGTCGGAATTGATTCATAAAACGTTCACTTAATTCCTTGAAATTCGATATCGATCAAGGAGGAAGTCAGGTAAACCATAGTAATGCCACGTCTTCTAAGTAAATCGGGAAAGCCTTACACTTCACTACGTCAGGGGCAGTGGCAGCATTCATAAGCCATGCGTATCACATCAAATGTTGTCCCGGGTCGGTTCTCCCGTTATACCTGTCCATCTGCGGCAGGTTAAAACGTCGGGGGAACTGAAAATCAAGGATGTCATCAGTAAAGGGTGTATGGCTTCGCTCAATGCCATAATCTTCATTTGTGTAGTTTCGACTCTCAGACATGATCTGGCGTACCATAGCCCATACGTCAGCATTGGTCAAGGGTCGTTCATGCTCCTTGGCTCTGCTATTCAGGTTTCCTCTGGGCTCCTGATCAGGGGACGCCCTCCTTCTTCTACCTGCTTCTACTCTGCTTTGCTCCCTACGTTCCCGGTCGATCTCGGGAGGAAGGGGCTGAAGCATTTGTCCCTGAGTGGGATTGGTAAGGTTAGGGTCTCTAGGCAACATATAGGATCCCCGCATTGGTAATAGCATAGGCTCTCTCAAGCTCGGATCATTGGGTCCTAGTACTCGAGCAGCGTCCTCGCGGGACCCCAAAGATCTGAAAGTCATTTGCTCCAAATTCTGAGGTCGTTCGATCGGCCTTCTTTCACGGGGCCGTTTTCCTTAGAAGAAGAAGACTGATCCATTGTAGTGTGATGAACCGGGGATGGAGTTCTTTGTCTGCGGAGTTTGCCAATTTCCGTACTCATGATTCTCATATTCTCTTGCATCATAAGATTGGTGCGCTCGTGGATTTTCATAGCCTCCCTAGTGCTCTCAAGCATGTCAAGAAGGTGCAAAAAATCTCCTTAGGTAACAGGCGCAGATGGATTGATCTGATCGTTGATCCTGGTGGCTGGAGTCGGAGCATTTGGAGGAGCTCAAGTAGAGGTTCCAGCATCACCTAGTGACGGATTGGATCGGAGCTGAGCAACCTGGTCGGATCGGAGCTGAGCAACCTGGTCGGATCGGAGCTGAGCAACCTGTTCAGATCGGTTCGGGTTAGGGGAGTGCACTTCTTCAATGTCTCCTACTCGGTTCGGATCGGAGCTCTCTCCTTGAGGTCGGTTCGTATTTCCTAAACCTGTCCGATCCGCTCCCGAACTCTGCCCACGAGACCTTGTCACGACCGGGTTTTGCTGATCTTCACCATCTCCGTTCCCTCGACTGGTTTGAACTTCCTAGCCTTTTCCTTTGGCCATAGTTCTTCAACAATCAACCAACAAGTATTCAAAAGCGTCGAAAATTGAGGATTAACTTCTTTGAACTCAACGGTCCAAAAAGTAGAACGATAATCTAGAAAAACAGAGAATTCAAACGTTCTCAGTGAAAGCACCAAAATGTTAGACCAAAAAGTGGTTCTAACACCCAAATTGACTAAAATCGAAATAAAATAAGATCGAAAATAAAAAGGAGACACATGATTTATAGTGGTTCGGCGTTGAAAAGCCTACATCCACTTTATAATCACTTTGCTTGATAATGTAGATGAAAATACAATGAGATATTCACTCAATTTCACTCACTTTTCATATACGTTCACTTATCTACCTCAACATATACTTTGAATGATGACTTTAGATTGTTTGGAATGCTGGAATTCGGTTCTCTTTGATGTTTGAACTGTACGAGTCCTCAAAAAATATCCTTTCAAATGCCTCTTTATGGGGTATTTATAGGTGGAAATTCACCCATAATCCGGTTCGGATCGGAGCTACGTGGCTCTTATCCCATCATTCTCGGGCTCAGATGGATTTCAATGTTGACAGCGCATCAGGTTAGTGGTCAACATGGGTAGGAAATGGTTGTAACTACCCCGAATATCCAGGAGATCGTGGGGTGAAGCAACATGGTATACTGGGTTCGGTTCGGAGGGGCGAGTAGAAGGGGTTCGGATCGGGGCATCCGATCCAGTCCGACCTGTGTTGAACTTGAGCTCTTGTCCACTCTGCTCTGTTCCATCCCGGTCTGGTAGTAGCCTTCCGATCCGATCTGATGCTTTTTAGGAAGAAGTGTTCTTCAATGCTTGACATCTCGACTTTGTGTTGCCTAGTTCACAAAGTAGGCTAACAGTGAGTGAGCGTATTTTTTTTTTAAAATATAAATATATTATATATGTATATATATATATGTAGATGCATAGAGGAACCCACTAAATAGAAAAGAGTATAATATGGTAAGGAATGAGATGTTTGTTTTGTACACTAAAGGAATGAATATGGGAATCTGAGACCCTTAGGTAATTTAGAAAGGGAGTGTACAATGTACTTTATATGGAAGGAAAGTGAATCCCATATGATTAGTATTTTGGTTTAGTGGGCTTGAAAACCTTATAAATTGGAAAAGGTTGAAAGAGGAAAATGGATTAGAAATATATATAGTTGAGAAAACTGACTTTGTAGGAGTGTCTAGGAAAGCCTAGAAAAATGGGAAACCTGCTTTGAGTCTACCCCCACTGTTAACTTTTAAGAACTTGAAATTGTAAAAGTTTTGGGAAAATGGTTTGTGATATTTTCAAGTTTTAATCTTAAAAGTTATGGTTTTAAAATATGTAAAGAAGTACATATTGGGCTTTGAAGTAAAATGGGGTATATTTTGAAAATAGTGATTTCTTTCGAAAATTTTGTCTAAAGTAAAATTCTCTTGGAAAAAGATGCATATTATAGAGCATGTATACCTCACTAGTTTTCTTGTTATATTTCATACAAGAATTTTTAATAAAGAAAGATTTGAAATCTCTATTCTTATGACAATCCTTTTTGGATAAATTATTTTGGCAATATAATATTGTTGGGTGGACAAAATAAGTGTAGAAATTAAGAATAGAGTGGATGTTTGCACCTTATGGTAAGAGATTGAGCTGACCTTATAGGTAAAAACAAGTTATAAACCCGATTAATAAATAGTTGTCCTTATCTACTCCAGTTTTTGTGATTTGGAAAAAAAATATGATTTACATTTTTTTATATAACATGTTTTATGGTTTGGCAAAAGTAAGTCTTCATGAGGAAAATAAGGTTTTTGGCATTTTTAAATTTTTGGAAGAAAGTTTAAATGAAAAAGGCCAAACTGTGTTTTAAAAGTATGGAGTAGGTAAGGATTAGTGCCCAAAGAAGACGAGAAAAGTTTTAAAGCTATGACGCAGATAGCGAGAAATATCTTGGAATAATAGTGAGTTCCCGCAGAATGCGTAAGCGTTGAAAAGCCTAGGGAGTTACTTAAAATAATTGTTGGTACACAACTAGAATTAGTAGTGACTACTAGATAAGGGCAAGTGAGTGTTTAGATCATGTTGCTAATTTTCATGTTAGGGGTAAAACCCGTTACTACGTTCAGTTATTTTGTTCTTATTGGATAGTTAGAGTAACACCTAAACCTATCGTAGATCCCATAGTTTGGACTTTTCTATCTGAGGAGGACATAGTCCCGAGATTCTTAGCCCTTAGTAGTAGCTGTGTAGGGTGTCTGTTCTCCTGATTTAGTTGAAGGACTATAAGGCTTATTTTTTTAAACTAAGATCAGATGATTAAATAAGCTAAGGAAAGAGAAATTTTACAACTGAAAATGAAATAGAAAATTCAATGAAGCAATAAAAATGGAAAATTATGAGAAAGGATGGATAAAGATAAAAAAATCATGATAAGATGAAAAAGAAAACTAGCAACAAAAGAAAAATTTCTTATGTGGGTTGTGCTTGGATAGGAAAATAAGAGAATCTTTATAAATAGTTACATAAAATCCAAGTACGGTTAGAAAAAGGTTGAAAAAGAAAAACGGAAGATGCAAAGTTTTCCATTTTCCACCTTTCTGTAACATAAGAAATCAAATTTAGAAAATTAGATATTTCAGAAATTCAGAAAATAAAGTTGGTTGGTAGGATTATGGATGCAACAATTGGATGAACTACGCTCCTACTCAGTAAGGGTGTGGGAAAATTTGGATGAAAAAGCATTTTTGATTTTCAAAATATTGCATTCATATAGAACTGCCAGTATATTTAGGATGTCAGCATCATATTTTAAAAAGAATTTTGAAAATTTGCATACACATAGGAGGTAACGCTTAGGAATACATGTATTATTATGTTGTATTTCACTTTGCACAAGTGCACGATGTTTGCAAAAATTGGATGCACACGTGATGGATGTATGTTATGCGAGGATTTAATTGATTTTACCCTTATCAAATTTCGAGGACGAAATTTCCTAAGGGTGGAAGAATGTAACACCCTGCATTTTTAACTTAAGATAATAAAATAAGAATAACTTAACTAAATATTCAGAATTAAGTAAAACGGACTGTACCGTTGCATTCATCTCGGAATTCTGGTTCGGATAGATTCGGAGTTTGCATAAAACGGACATCGTATGAAGAAATTATGGGCTGCAGAAGTTGTCAGAAAAAATAGGAAACAACCCAGATCAATTTTCGGCCTCCGGACACATGGGGTCGACGCCTCCAAGGGGGTTCGACCTACATAAAGGTGGGTCGACCCATATGAAGGGGGGTCAATGTAACACCCCGTATTTTCTGTAAACACTAAGGTTACGAATTAAAGAATAATTAATTTCAAATGTAAGAACTAAGGGAATTGGGTTACGCCATTGCGTTCGTCTCGGAATTCTGCTTGAGACAGGGTCCGAATTTGCGTAAATCGGAATCCGAATGAAGGAGTTATGGCCTTCAGAAGTTTCAGAATTAAATTAAAAATTCAAACAGCTCGGTTCAGAATTCAAAATTCAAAAATTAGAAGCAGAACCGGGCTGGGCGGGAAATTTCCCGCCCAAGGCCAGGTCAACCTCCCCCCAAACAGGTCGACCAAGGGGTCGATCTACCCCCCCCCCTCCCCGGGCAGATCTGAAAGATGACGATTTCTGACTCCCTGCTGAGTCATTAGGGCTTATGTGGCTATTCTATCTTGTCTGGACGGTATTGATTGCATCTAGGGTTGATCTAATGGATCTTATTTAATTAAACCTCTATAAAAGCAACCTAACACTCAACCTTAAATCACAAATATTCATACCAAGAGTCGTCATGCCGTTAATGGCCGACCTAGAGTAGTCGTCATCCTCCTTCCACTTGAAAGCAAGATAGAAGCTTCATATCAAACTAAATCAAGTCTAATTTAGAACAACGATTAGTCTACATCAAGGGCGAGCAATTCAGTTTCAGAATACAGATCCCAAAAATCAAGTTTTTTCCTTTTGTTGTAAGTGTAGTTATCTTTCAGATGTGAATAAATTAATGACATGGTTTGTAATGAATTGTAAAATAGAATTGTATTAAGTTGTATGTGATGCTGATTCATGTCTATTCTATCATATATGCCTATGAACTATTGTGGTCTATCGAACCTATCATGTTATGTGGAAATTTGTGAATAAACCTATGATGTTGTATAGGAATTTGGGAATGAAATTATCATATGTAAGTTGGTGATATTTTGATACATACAAGTTTTAGGTTAAGTCATGTCGTTTATGCCTAATTGTATAGATCTATTATGCATACATGTTTAGATCTATGACCTTGATGATATTATGATACATACAAGTTTTAGGCTAAGTCATGTCGTTTATGCCTAATTGTTTAGATCCATTATGCATACATGTTTAGATCTACGACCTTATATGTTTAGATCTACAACTTCATATGTTAGATCCATATGCCTTTATGTTAGATCCATATGCCTTTATGTTAGATTTATGTTAACTTGATTCAACCCCTATGCAAGTTCACTACTACATGCCAAGTTTAATTTGTATAGTTTTATGTAAATTCACATGCTTGTGGTTCATGTTGCATAGATCTAATTTGTAAGTTCATAATTAAAAGCATATTGTTCTATGCCAAATTCATGTGACACATGTGTAGTTAGATCCATACTCTTGTATGATGTTGGAATATTGCAAAGTTCCTCTTTTCCCCTTTTTGTTTTATAAGTTAGGCTAAAATATCGAGCCTAACATCCTATGTAATTTTGCGAACGTACAATGGGGGTAGCGTTGGGGAAAACTTGAAAGTACATTATCTGATTAATTGATTACATGTTAGGAAGGAATTGATTATATGTGAAGAACTAGAATAGGCATGATACAATCACATGTGAATTATAAATTATAATGGATAACTGGAAGAAATAAACATACCTATACTTAGGGCTGTCACTGAGTCGGGTTGGGTCGGGTTCGGGACGGGTCAAGTCGGGTTTGGATCAAATTTTAAACGGGTCGGGTCAAGTCGGGTTTGGGTCAAAATTTAAACGGGTTAGGTCAACCCGCTTAACAAATGGGTCAGATATTGCCAACCCGATCCCGACCCATTTATAAACGGGTTGACCCGACCCGACCCGCCTAACCCGTTTATCTAATCGGGTCGGGTCGGGTCCACCCGTTTGACCTGTTTAATTTAGAAGTTAAAACTTAAAACAACGGCAAGTGAGAAAACAGCCCTAGGATCTAGCAAGTAGCAACAAACAAATACTTTAAACTTTACGGCAACAGCCTAGCAAGTAGCAACAAACAAATACCTAATCATCAAGCATCAATGATCCAAAACAGTACAATTCTTAAAACTCTAAGGCAACATACAATGCAATCATCAATTACAAACTAGAAATAAAGTAAACAAATAGATAATCATCAAGTAGATCATACAAATTACAAATAGAATACACATAAAAGACAACTTGCAAGCAGTTTGATAGAAGATTCCCTGAAGCATTGGCACTTTGCAACATCTAAATCCTACATGCATTGAAAACAATGGTATTACTGTTCATTTCTCTTACATGCACTTCGCAACATCTAAATTATTTGCACTAGCATTGTCTAAGGTAATGAAAAATATCTTTCTTTCAATTCCCCAATCAGTCAACAAATTATAAACTTTTTCGGACAAAGCAACTCCAGTATGTGGAGGAGGCATGAAACTAAAATTTAAAACTCTCTTTTGGAGGACCCAATTAGCATCAACAAAATGAGAAGTTAGACAAATGTACCCATTGGTTGCAATAGAAGTCCATAAATCGGAAGTCAAACAAATTCTCCCTGGAATTGAAACTAATGTGTGTCTAAGTTTCAATTTTTCCCTTTCATACATTTTAATCACATCAGCTCTAGCAGTATTTCTAGAAATCAATTTAATATCCGCACAGACATAAGAAAATAATTGTCTAATTCTAGCGTACTCCATAAATTGAAATGGTAGATCATGCATCAATATTGACATTACCAACAATTCTCTAAATTTATCCGGATCAAATTTAGACGACCTTGTAATAAGAGAGCCCTCGGTTTGACTTAATAGCAATTGACCTAGATCCTGATTTTTGGTACAAGATTTAATATGTCGTTTTAAGTTTCCAGTGCCATACATACTATCACATAAATAAGTAGCAGCACATTTCACAAACTTAGCTCTTTCCTTTCTGTCATCTTGCAATGGAAAATTTCAAACTTAGTCCATACCTCAGAAGTAAGCTTTCTACTTCTCTTACTGATCGTTTTTTCACCTTCTATTTCTGTGTTTCCTGTTTCCACTTCTTCCATATTGACATCTTCAACTCGATCACCACTGCTTGGGGGTAAAAACACTCATCTCTTTTCTGCAAAACATAAGAAGAAAAAAATATACATTACTACATAATGAAAAAACAAAACATAAGAAGAAAAAACATACTGTGATTGTAATGTTGTATAAACAGTTTACAAGTAAAAATATTGTGATTGTAGTGTTGTAATATTGTGAATTTATGATTGTATAAATTTTTATAAGTATAAATATACTTAGGTTCCTTTAAAGAAAGGTTACTGGATTAAATACTATTTATAAGCAGATGCATTCACACCGTCACACGTCAACGAAAATACTCTTCTAATGAAGGTCAAAGGTATTCGATAACATAAATGGAGGAATTTATTATCGACCAGCCCTATTCAAATGATATATTTGTAAATACATGAATGCTCATTGGACAGCACCAAGCGTGTTACAATCAGACTGCACCTAAATAAAATGCGTGGAGTAGATCGCGCTTGTTATCCCAACAAATTATGAGTGAAAATTAGGAGATTTGAATGTCGGTTTCGCCAATTGTATAGAAATAACATTAATTTTAAACACAAAATATAAATTACTATTTTAGTTTTAAAAAAGGAAACGGTATATGATAAATGATAAAGGTTAAGAAAATCATATACATGATGAATGTCCTTGAATTAACTATTGAAGTGTTGTTTCAGAAATTTATTACCCTAAATTATATGGTTCTTTAAGTGAAAATATATCTTGTAAATTTATAAGCATCAATATTACTGCAAGATCTGAAAACAAAACAACTATTTTATCTTATTTCGAAACTATATCTCAATGCAAACTACTCAAAATATTTACCATCAGTTTAACACATGATTTTGAATCTGTTATATTATACCATTATTTTCACAATGGAATCGAATAACTCAAGCTTGAGCTCTCTGTTTTCAAATATAACTAAAGACAAACATACAGTCTTGAAGACTTGAAGTGACGATGATTCACACATATCTGCCGTATAGTTCAAACAATTACACAAAATGAAAATATGAAATTACGTTCGCTGTCTGTGAGCCTGTGAGTGTAATCGAGAGTCCTGCTGCCGTGCTGTGGCTGCTGCCTGTGAGTGTCGAATCGATTCGAGAGTGTGGCCTGTGAGTGTAATCGAGAGTCCTGCTGCCGTGCTGTGGCTGCTGCTCGTGAATGTCGAATCGATTCGAGAGCGCGACTTTCAGAAATTGAAGGATCGAAGAAATTGAAGGAGCGGCTTTCAGAAAGAAGAATCCTAAACTGGAAGTGGCAGCTTGGTATCTCCTTGGGCAAATTGTATTATGAAATCCGTGGACCGTGGTATCCTGGGGGATGCGGCTGGGTCCCTTAGTCATTTAGTCTTGAAGAATTAAGTATTAACGGGATGGGCTGGGCATGAAAATGGTTTTAATTTTTATATAGCTTGGCAATTGGGCTTGGTATCAATGTTTTATGTTAAACGGGTTAGGACGTGTCAACCCACGGGTTTGCGAGTTAACCCGTAACCCACCCGTTTATTAAATGGGTCATAGCGGGTTGACCCAAAAATGACCCGTTTATAAATGGGTCGGGTCGGGTCGGGTTTTTTTCGTGCGGGTTACGAGTCGTGTTTCGGGTCGTGTACGAAATTGACGGCCCTACCTATACTGTATAGAAGGTTTATGATAAATAAGAAATTTAATCGCTCTTAGACATGAGGTTAGATTTCAATTGTTATAGAAGTTTGCTCGGAACCGCCTGGCATATCCAGCATTCACAAATGGTAAATCTAATGTGAGGGGTCTAAGTGCAAAAATTAAAAACATATAATGATGCTTAGACACGCGGTTAAATCAATTTGTGTTAGAAGTATGCCCGGACCCGCTAGACAAGTCCACCGTCCACGAGTGTAGGCTTAATGTGAGACGTCTACTGCTTATATATATAAACATATTTACATAAAAAGACATGAATAAATGGCAATAATGGTAATTAAATTTCTAACTCAGAAACTAAGAAAGGAAGCGATGTAATGAATTGAGTTAGTGTAATGCGAAGGAATAGTGATATATTTCCCTAAATGACATATTTCTGAGAACGTTGTTGCAAGTAAGACACAGTAAATAAAGTAATAAAAGTAAAGAAATTACTTGCTACCACGGATTTAGATGGGAATACGTTATGAAAATAAATCACTGATTCCTTCTATCAAACTGATAAGGTGAATTAGGAGTTTTCCTTAATTATAATAAGGAATATATATTACAGTGAGTGAAGAATAATGGTTTACAATAGTAAATGGTTTAAAAGGGGAATGATAATCACCTATTATAAATAAAAAACATTAATGAAAATGTTGTATAATAGGTAGACTTGTCCAAGGGACAAAGTAAAGATTATAACTTAGGTTAGAATAAACTATTAAGGAAATGGGATAACTGGCGAAACGAGAGAAGGGACAATTAATTATAAATTAAGTATTCAGTAAATGGGGAAAACCAGAAGCTGGTTGAGAAAAGGGAAAAAATATATGAAATACAAGAAGTTGTACTTAATTATAAATTAAGTAATCTGTAAACTTGGAAGTCTAAAACCCGCTGATAAGAAAAACATGTTTAGGCTTGTCCTACGGACAAGAGGAAATTATAACATAGGTTATAATAAATGGGTAGAAAAACTTATTAATGGGCCTTAGTTAATAGAACTAAGTTAATAAGTAAACAATGATAAGTTGTATTGACAATGTAAAATAGAATTATGACTAAATGAGAAATAATGAGGAAAACTTATGAAATAAGTTATATTTAATCATGACTGACATGTTAAACAAGAAAACATGTAAATTGAGATATACTTAATTACATATTAAGTAAAACATGTTATTGTAGTGATGAAATCAAACAAGAAAATAAAAGGGGTTGTGGATTACAGACCTTGGACCACAACCTTGAGAACAACATGTTGTGGACTTATTAATAAACTTAAATGGGTTAGGTTATATTACTGAAATTAATAAGCAAGAGGGACTGAGTAACTTGATTAAGAATTCAATATGAATGGGAATAACCAAGTTAAATGGAAACCCGGTGAGGTAAGGCAAGCACGTAAAAGAATGCTTAGACAAAGGGTCTAACAACATATTAAAGTGAGGCTTGGACTAGTCCACACGTTTGAGGATGAATAACCCAACGGGGTATATCATCGTGGTGTTATAAGGCACGAGGGGGGCGCATATTCACTTTGTTGTTCTGACGTCTCCAAATGACTGAAAGGGCATGAGGTGCATAAGGTGCACCTAGTAGTCCTCTATGCAGTGGTAGATGTTTTAGGCTGTGCTTGCATAGGTTGGGTCTGCGGGTAACTACTAGGTGGGTGGGCCTTGACTGCAGAAGTAGCTATGCAGTCAGAATGTTGTGACGCGGTGACACCAGGGCGATTCGGCGGTTGCCTCAACGGGGAGGCGAAGGGTCATGACCAATAAGGATAGTAGATCATCGGATACCCGTCATTGGCAGCCAGTGGGATGCGAAAAGACTAGAGCTAAAACCAATAGACCATTCACCTTTCACTATCGAGGTATGCTGGTTGAGGGAAGATGCCAAACAGATGTCTAGATTGTTTTTCTTAGGGGCATTCGTTTAGCTCTTGTAGTCTTTACTAGTTGAGGGAGGGGCCGAGGTGGGGACATAGCCACCGTGCAAACAGACCCTAGGTATATTTGTATATAGATGCTCTTAAAGACGGGCCTATGCAGATATGGAAAAGCTCCCAACCGAGTACCGTGTTTCTTGTATCGCCCTGCCATGGAACTCGGTGCACATTAGAGGACGTGCGGTTAAGGCATCGAGCTACAATTGATGATATGTATATGGGACAGTCTAGATACATGCATGTCGGCTCTGGATGGTGTATCTTAGACTTGAGGGCATTACTCTAGTATGAAATCTGATTCGATCGAAGGTGGTAGTCCGTACGCTTACGTAGTATAGTAATGATAGATACATGTGGAACATAACAGTGTTATATAGAGATTCATACGTCACTACGACGTAGGATGAGGGACTACGTATATTTCGATGGTGTTACGGTGGAGACCGTGCGAGTGGGGTACCATGGGGCGTACCTTAATATTGGGGGTAGCTACATATATACTGTATTAGGTTAATCTACTGGGAAGTAAATGGGTACGACGTGTGTGTAAGCCTTGAGTGTTGTTAACCCAAGTAACTTAATAAATAAGAAAATATGATTAAACGGTATATGTAGTGTTATCCAAAGTGTATAATTTAAATCCAGTCACCAGAACTTGTGTTCTGACCCCCTCCTTATAACATACTCGCAGGTTAAATTTGTGGCAGAGACATGATAGCCTTGGATACTGGTTAGGCAGTATTATTAATACAGTAAGACTATATTTTGACTATATTATATTTTATTCATTCCGCTGTGAGATGTTTTCCGAGCTCAGACATGTTTTATGTCACTGTCTTTTCTGCAGGATACCAGAGCAAACCAATCCGAGTTTCGATAGATTGGAATAACGAAAAAAAATTGGTCTGTTGGAATTCGGGTTGTTACACTTACATTTAGCAACACCTTAGGATGACATGACCTTAACATTAATGGTGAGGTTCAGATGAGGAAAGGCTTATGGTGGATACCTAAGCACCCAGAGACGAGGAAGGATGTAGCAAGTGATGAAATGCTTCGTGAAGCTGAAAAAAAACATAGATTCAGAGATCCCTAAATATGTTAACCTTTCAAACTGCTGCAAAATCCGTGGGAAAACAAGAGACAACCTAACGAACTGAAATAACTTGGCAGCCAGAGAAGAAAGCGAAAGTGATTCTCGTGGTAGCGATGAACGAAATGGAAGCACCTTAAATCGCGGAAACAGGGTTGTGGGAGAGCAATACAAGCGTCGTGCTGCTAGGCGAAACAGTGGAGTGTTGCACTCCAAACGGTGAGAGTCCTGTAGCCAAAAGCATCATCATCTTACGCCCTGACCCGAGTAGCATGAAATATGTGGAATCTTGTGTGAATTAGCAAGGACCACCTTACAAGGCTAAATACTCCTGGGTGATCGATAGCGAAGTAGTACGGTGAGGGAAAGGTGAAAAGATCTCCATCGGGAAATGAAATAAAATATGCAATCGTGAGCTCCCAAGCAGGGGAGGAGAATGTGATCTCTGACCGCATGCTTATTGAAGAATAAGTCGGCAACTCATAGGCAGTGGCTTGGTTAAGGGAACTCACCGGAGCCATAACGAAAGCGGGTCTTCATATGGCAATTGTCACTACTTATGGATCCCAACCTAGATGATCTATCCGAGACCAGGATAAAGCTTGTATAAAACTATGTGGAGGTCTGAACCGATTGATGTTGAAGAATCAACGAATGAGTTCTAGTTAGGGGTGAAATGCCACTAAAAACCAAAAGCTAGCTAGTTCTTCCAGAAATGGATTGAGGTGCAACAGTCGACTGGACATATAGGAGTACAACATTGTTTTGGTGCGGGTCGCAAGAGCAGTACCAAATCGAGGCAAACTCTGAATACTAAACATGACGCCAAAATTACAAAGGCCAAGATCAGCTAGTGAGATGATGTGGGATACGCTTCATCGTCGAGAGGAACACGCCCAAATCACTAGCTAAGAACCATAAATGACAGCTTAGTGATAAAGAAGGTAGGGGTGTAGAGATAACCAAGAGGTTTTTCTAGAAACAACCACCCTTAAAAGAGTGCATGATAGCTCATTGGGGCTCAGAATGGTATAGGATTTGCGAACAATCTAAAAGGATTGTATTCGGCATGCGACTACTAAATTTCAAACGAACATGGAAAGACAAATTAATGGATTATATGGTATTTTGGATTGGGTTTGGCTTGGCTAATTCGAATACTCAGGGGATTATGGACTTCGGACTTTTGGCAATACAAAACACGCATTCCACAACACAGTATGTTTTGAGGGGCAGGTGTTAACCTGTAATTTTTTAAGATCATTACACATCGGATTTGGATACACAGACTATTCAATCACCATGGAAGATAGACCGAACAAATGGTATGATCGCTCAAGACTCGAGCACGGATGATGATATGGAGTTGTGATTAAGCAAGCTTGCTCGGGTGGAACTTTGGAGTTGGTTAAAAATGGATTTGGAACTGGATATAATTTGCACCGACATGAATTCGAAACGTGGGGTGCACGTTTCAATTTCTACGAATGGATGCAAGACCCTGTGGACATGGCTACAAAACTCAAAGATGATGGGGAGTACGTCATTCGAAACGCGGCATGTGACACATGATTTGACCCTGATGGTACAGACCCAAGGATTATGTTCGATACCGCTCCGAGGAGAATAATGATGATCTGGATGAGATTTTACAGGCGGCTCGATCTTTCGAACTTCCCTGCAAATTTTCAAACAAATGCGAGTTCATAAGCACCTATAAATTCACCGCTTATTGCTCATGGAGAATAGATCTTCTCTCTGTAAAACAGGCGGAATCTCTTCCCTTTTTGGATCAGCTAAAACTTCTTTCTCTCCTCTTTCATAATCAAAAGGACTGTATTTGTAATTTTACAGTATAATAAAAAGATCACCTCACAGTGGACATAAGCGGATTTTCAAGCCACTGTAAATTTCTTGTCTTCTTTGCTTTTTTGCACTTTTTATCTATGGTCTGTAGCTTTTAATTGGATTTCTATAATTATTCTTCTTGGATTTGTGATTCGAAACTTAAAATTGATACTTTTACAGTTATTGGGGCTGTTGATGTCTTATTTTAAGGTGAACACCAATAATCCAATACCATGTTATTTCCCAGGATAATCATGTTGTATTAGTTACTGAAGATAACACCTAAGTAAAAAAAATATAAGTAAATCAAGATAATACCTAAGTAAAAATATAAATAAATCGTACTCTTTGTGTATTTTAGCACCTGGGTTTCCGGTCCAGCTAGTAATGCTAAATCTTAAATCCACTGGGACCAACAATGAGTCGAATCTCTGACCGAAGGCTGTAAGAATAATTCATGAGGGAGCAATATAAACTAGTGAACTTGATTAAATTGAAACAGCTGTAAATGTTGAAGTAGAACCCTGTGTGATATATAAAGGGTCCGTTCGCAGCAAGATTTTGGCACGTTAGAAATTTCGGTGGCGTCCGACGCGTCAGATGCCAGCATATTTCTCTCCATCCACATGGAACGATTTCTGAACGTGAGAAATCGAGGTGTATGCGTCGGACGCGTCCGACGCAAAGACATTAAAATTCCTAAACCTGTTTAATAATGAAAATGTATGTAGCTTAGTTGGTCAATGCGTTCACTTTGTTGCACACAGACCTGGGTTCAAGTCCTACATACTACAGCTATGTACTTATTTTTCATTATTTTTTATTTTCAGTTCACATTTTCTAGTTCAGGGATCAAGTCACACGTTGGGCTCTTTAATTTCCCGTCACATTTTCCAGTTCGGGGATCAAGTCACACATAAACTGTTTTGAAGTTTTGGCCTATTTGTTAATGTTAAAAGTTAGTATTAGAACAACCAGGTTAATCAGGTTAATTAATAATGGAATATTGGTTAAGAACACTAATTACCCCCCATTTAAAAATTAATGTTTAATTAATTTAGAACAAACAAATTAACAACTAAGTACCCTCTATTTAAAAATTAGTGTTAATTAATTCAAAACAAAAAATTAACAACTAATTACCCCCTTCAAATACCACGCTCAAATTCCTTGTTTGCTGCAAAAAACACATTCCCCGTTCGCTGCAGTACCACACTCAAATGCCACGCTCAAATACCCTGTTCCCGTTCGTTAAGAACGCACCCAAAGAGTATGAAATACCTCCTACAGGATTTTCTTCCTGGAACAGTTAGCTGCTTAATAAATCCTTGTTTCTTGTGAATTTCTCTAGGCTCTGGGGTCTGCCAGTGAATATGTCAACTGGTATAAGAAGGGTAGTATACAAGTTAATAGCATAAAAATATTTAAGTGAAGAAAAATAGGGAATCAAAGTACCTCAGGTTACTTTCATATGACGAAGTAATAGCATTCCATATTTTCAAAAACCATTCTTGCCATAGATTCTTCAATATGACAGCTGTTGGGAAACAATGGCTGAGTCACGTACTTGGTCGCTTTCTTGAAGACGATTTGGCGATCCGATCGGTGGTGCAAACCAGTTCATACTTCCGCCGCCGCCTCTAGGATAAAACAGCCTTTGAAAAGAATAACTGATTTGCTTGCACAACAAATCAGTGCAGATTTGTACTTTCGAATATAAAAAACTGCTTTTTTAATGATGAAGGTATGAAAACATTTTTTAGATTGATAATCTAGTTTACAATTGAAGATAATATGTAGACGGGGATTAGGGCTAAACGAAAATAGTGGCAGTGAGATAAAATTGGATCTACTGAAATAACGAGTCAAGAGTTTACCGTTTCATGTAAAATGTAACAACCCGAAAATCTAAGCCAGTTTAAAATTTTTATTTTGGCAATTTTAGCGAATTTTGAAGATTTAAAATAGGTTATTTTAAATATAATATCGACGAGAAATTTATTTTGTATATAATTCGAACTTATATATCTATATACGTCGTCGTTAGAATATAAATAATTATATATAATTATAAATAGAATTGAAAATGGCGCGGTAGTTCGATAAGTCGATTTCAAACTTCAATTGAATGTACCGGGTGCAAAACAATCCGGATTTTAGTGAAACCAAAAACATTAGGATCTAATTGATAAGATCTTTCCAACGAATCCGAAAAATTGAGATTTCATAACGGGAATCAAAAGATATGTCCAGTTGAAAATTCTGAATAGTCGCTATGGAATTCAGGCCCTTAAAAATAGGAATTTTGCAAACGTCCTCGGATTTCGACGAAACCACTTTTGTTGGGTCCGTGAAGTCAAATTATTGCTAGGTTTTAAATTTCATAATTTTTCGAATCAATATGTGAGCGTGGCAAAGGAAAACGTGTTTGACCAGTTTCAGTTGATTTTAATCGACTGGAAAATGGCCATTTTTCCAACGGTCTCAGAATTCGACGAAACTAGTTTTGTTAGGACCGTATCGTCAATACGAAGCTAGAAAATATTTTTCTGGAATTTTTAGAGTTAGTATGTGACCCCGGTAAATTGAAATGCGCGTTAAAAATCAATATAAAGAGTTATATGTTGATTTTGACGAAAACAGATTTAAACGATCGAATCAGCCTACGATACATATCCCATTGTGTTCGGAATGGGGGTAATTAGCTATGGACGACAGACGTTGGGCCTCGTTTTGAGGTCGAAAATAAAAGTTGCTTTTTGGTGGAAAATAAAATAATAAAATAAAATAAACCCTCTTCTCCCCCCCTTTTATTCGTTCTGCCCCCCCCCCCCCCCGTTTCTTCAAATCAGAAGACGAAAAAAAAGGAGAGAGAAGGGGGGATCGTGATCCGCCGCCCCCCTAGTCGGACGCCGCCGCCCCAGGTGGGGCGCCACCACCTCCCGCTCCACCCTCTCTTCCTCCTCCCTGCGCCTGCTCCACCTCCCTCTCCTTCTTCCCCCAATCCCCTTCCGACCGCGACAACACTCCAACCCGCACCGCCCCCTCCTCTTCTTCTTCTCCTCCCTCCTGAAACCGACCGCACCCCCTCAGCCCCAAACCCCGAACCCTAATTCAACTGCACCGACCGCCTCAGACTTCGGGACGATATCCACACCCCCGTTTCAGTCCGGTGAGTGTTTAATTTCAACATTACACAAGTATGCAATATAGGAATATGATTTTTATAGTTAAAACTTTGATTTTTAATTGCATGAAGATCGTATTGATAAGGTTTGATTATTTATAAACCAACAAGATTGGATTTTTATTTAGAAAACATGGTCGGATTTTTATAGTGGGTTTTAACATTAAAAAGTTTGATTTTTAGAAAGAGAAAATTTGGTTTTTATATATAGAAAGATTCGATTTTTAAAATGAAAAAGATTAGATTTTTAAAATGAAATAGATTAGTTTTTTTAAAAATAGAAAAGGCGAAACCTTTTAAATAGAAAAGACGGAATTTTTATTAAGTAGAAGATGTAAAAATATGATTTTTGTTTAGGTAGAGAATTAAAAATATAATTTTTACATGATAGGAATATTAGAAATATCATCTTTATATGTATAGCAAAATAAAAATGTGATTTTTATAATGTTAAGTTTAAAAAGGCGAGATCTTTATATGTAAAAAGGCAAAATATTTATTATTGAAAAGGCGAAATCTTTATATGAAGAATAGCGGGATAAAAATAAAATCTTTATCTATATAACATCGTCGTAAAAATAGAATTTTTATCTATTTAGTAGCGTAGTAAAAATTCGATTTTTATATATTGAATAGCAAAGTAAAAATTCGATTTTTATATATTGAATAGCAAAGTAAAATTTCGATTTTTAAATATATGAAGTGATTATAAAATTATGATTTTTTAAATTGAAAGTGAATAAATAAAAATGTGATTTTTATTTTAAAGACATCAGTATATAAAAATGTGATTTTTACATATGTAGTGAAAGCGGACAACGAAAGCGACAAAAGGCGAGAATGGCGAAGATTTCTATAAAAGAAGTGACGTGAAGTTGAATAGCTATTGGTGAGAACTTCTCACTCTTCAATTTCTTTTTCTAGTTATATATATATATATATATATACTAGGATGTAGACGGTGTTTAGTAGCACCCGACACCCGTCATCCACAGACCATGGATGGCTTGTTTGTTAAATTGTTTGGTTGTGTAGTTGGTTAGTCTATTTGGTTTGAATTGTTTGGTGAAATGGAATGGATTTGATTGATGTGTGAATGGCGTGGGCCTTCACTAGACCGGGGATAAGGCTAGGCCTTGTCCCGTTTCTAGTATCGTGTCGTTATGCCGCCGAAATTTTCTAAAATATGTTAGAAAAATAAAAATATCATTTTATTGAATAAATGAACTGAATAGAAATTCATGTGTTAAAATAAAATGTTTTATCGTTAAAAATATAATTTTTAACGTGAAAGTGAATAAATGAATATTTATAAACAAATCGGCCGATTTGTTTATATACACTGATTTGACTGATATCGATTGGGTCGATAAATTTTACACGTCGCCCAACTGCACAACTAAAATCTGTGTTTGATTGTTTGAAACCCCACACGGGTGTTGGGATGAAATTTGAAGTTCACTCATCCTGATTGATTAAATATGTCGATCGATCGATTGACAGGCTGTTATAAGCGTCAGATATCTATATTTGATGCTTATTCAGTGTAGTGCACTTTGGTTGATGGTTGATTATTTTTCAATGCTATTATATACGTGTGATGTATGAAAATCCATATAATTAACATTATATGGTGATTGATTGGGCCTCATTCCAATCGGGAAAATAATGAATGTTATAAAAGAAAATTCATGTGTTGAATATAAAAATAGTCATGTGTTGACGATGATCATGTGTTGAAACTATTAATGTGTTGAGTAAAATATTTTAAATAATAAAAATTACATCTTTATCATATTTACAATTAGAATCTACTTCACGGTGGAGTCTAATTAAAATCAAAACGATAGATACCATAGTTTTATAAAATATTTTACATAACAAAAATAGTGATGTGTTGACAGTACTCATGTGTTGAGATTAGTCGTGTGTTGAAAGAAATATAGATTCATGTGTTGAATGGGATAAATATTCATTTGTTGAATAGAATAAAGAAGTTTTTGAAAAATATAAAGCCGTGTTGATTAGAGATGCGTTATTTTGACGCGAACGATATTTATATCGATTTTATTCGTTTTATAATGAATATGGAAAAGTGATTTCAAAATTTAATATTTGAAATGAATTCAAATTGAATTGAATAGAAAGTGAATTTGAAAACCGAATTGTTTTTGAAACGAATTTAGAACTATTTATAAATTTCGTTTTAAAAGGAAATCGACGAAATATATAATATATATATATATATATATATATATTATATATATAATGGCCTGAATAGAACGCGCCGCGCCGCGGCAGTTCGTGAATTTCAACCATTGGCTTCGAATTGACGTTGCGGGAGATCCGACCGTTGGATTCTCCTAAAACCGGAACCGTTGGGTTCTTATCGAAAAGAGCTTTCCAATGAATATTAGAAATTTGAAATCTAACGGTTGGATTTGGAATTATGTCCAAATCAAATTTGAAAAAGGTCGCTATAAGTGCAGTTCGATGGCCGTTGATGGAAATCGACTGTACGGGCCTTGATAAAATTATTAAAAATGTCCATAATTTTTGTAAAATCATAATATGTGAATTGGAAAGAATTGGGATGAAAAATTCAATATTTGAAAAGATAAAAATAGATTTTTATCGAAATGAACTAGTTTTGAACTAGAATTAAAATCAATTTATTTTTGAGATAAATAAATTGAATTTGAAGGTGATTTTAAAAATAATCAATATTCCCAATACGTGGATTGGACTGGAGTTGAATCGAAATTATCTTCGGAATATTTCGATGTTGGATTTCGTGATTATACAGATATTGTTATGGGAATTTGAAAGATATATTTTATATCGTTATTTCCAATACGATATTTGTTGGTTTCAGAATTTGATATTGAATATAAGCCGGTATATTTTCTATTCAGAGCCTTGTATTTAATATCAAATGTGATTTGGGTTTATCGTGAATCGTGTTTTAGATGACATTGGTTCTTTAACCCAGTTAAATGCAGGATATTGATTTTTTGAAAAGATTAAAACTAAGTGGTGTTTTAATGAATCTTTAATTAGGTTAAAATGTGAATTGATAATTTAATTTATCAAATCTGAAAGGTGATCGAGAATGGAGTACCACCAGTTTTTCTCTAAAGCGATAGTTAAATCTTTAATTAGATTTGAACGTGAAATGGTAATTAATTTTAACGATAACACCGTGGTGTTAGATATGGAGTATTACCAGTTTTGCTCCATGGGCTGAATAGGTTGGGATTGGGAAATAAAATAAATAATTACTTCGGTGTGGTTCGCTAATCCCGACTAGTTTGAAATGATATCCTAAGGAGGATTAAAGAATAAATTTAGTAGAATTTATCTTTGATAAAATTAATGGGAACCTTTCCCTAAGAATGTGATTTTGTGAATAAAAGAATATTCTGTATTGGAATGAGGCGTTCGTTGTGTTTGTGTAACATTTGTTTATTATATACGTGGGTTATTCAGAAAGGCCGGGTTTATACCCATTCTGAATAACCGATGCGACGAGATTTCGAAGATGAAGACGGTGGTTGAAGACCGGAAGTCTTCACATCGTTTGGGGGATTACTGATGATCTTGATTGGGCTGTACACCCAAGATGAGGGAAACAGTCGGTGATCGTCCAGACGTACCTGGAGATGGATGGATATGCGAGGAAAGTGCCTCCGGTTTCGTTCAGACCTAGAACGAACTTGTAAATGGATTGTGTGTCTGACATTGGATTTTATTATGTGTTGATTGATCTCTATTAAATATACATCTGTTTGGCGGCGGAGAATTTATTCTCTTGCTTAACGCCCTTCTCTGAGACGTACGAGCTCAGAGGTTGTATATTGATGGACATCAGTCGCATGGAATGAATTGCCAGTGTGGCATGCGTAAGTGGCAATTGATCAAGGCTTCTGTTGAAAAGCAAAGTCTTGTGGTTGAGGATCAAAGCACGGCCTGTGTGGCGTAGCTTTGTGTATAACGTGAATTCGCGAGCCTCACATCTCGGTATGAGTCAAAAACGGGATACGAACCCAAGGAGTGCACGGCGTTTCTTTCTAGCTAGGGTGGTGTCAGTGACCTACCAGCCCTGACATTTATATACTTTTCACCTGTGTGGTTGTTGGATATGAGGCGACTCGGATATAGGTCTGTAAGGACCGGGAAATGTGTGTTCAGGAATAACTAATCCTCAAAAGTAAGAGAGGACCGGCCTTGGAGGTTCCAAAGGATCAGAGTGGGGTCCTGAGATATTTGCTAGAGTGTCTCGAACGCGGAGAGGAGCTTGCCCCTTGCCTCGGCTCATGACGAAAATCCAATTTCCAATACGTGATATTGCGGTTTTAATTGTAGAACTAGTATGGCGACATGATATATGGTACCCATGCCGTCTATGATTTATATTTATGATTGAAATTGTTTTGATACTATACACTTATTATAGTATCAAATGATTTTTTTTAAACGTATCAAGCATGCTTTGGCTGTTATAAGGGAAAACCCTATCCTCCGGCTTGCGTTGCATTGTGTGATGGGACCTGGGTCTTATAACAGCTTCATTTTTCTTTATTTAGCATTGCGCTGTTTGTTCTATGCACTGGTATTCTTGGGAGGAAACCCGTTCCGTGTTATACGGCGTGGTCCCTTGATTTACCAAACTTTAAAACCAATATTAATAACTGTTTTAGTTCTCACACCAGTCACATGACTGACCTGGAGTTTATTGTTTTAACCTAAACTCTGGGTGCCCCTATTTTCCGCACGGGCATCTAGTAGTTTTGGTTTTGCAGATTTATATCCACAGGGTCCTGATTTACAGCTGGAACGATGCTCGGAAAGCTCTGTATCCGTGTATTACTTTCAGTTGTGTTTTGTATTATTTTCCGCTGCTATGTAATTTATTGTAATCTCTGATATTTATCGAATGTATATTATTCATTTATACTCTGTATATTCTTGTATCTGATGGAATTGTTGAAATAACAATGAAATGTTCTTCTGTTTGCATTCTGATTTGTCTTGTCCTCAACGCTATCCGCGCTTTCCTTACCGGGGAAGTTCGGGTCGTGTCAGTTTGGTATCAGAGCTTTGGTTTACAGAGCTCGAGAACAAGACACATTAGAACCATACGAAAGAATTGATCAGATATTGGATTAGTAATATCCAATTAGAATGACTCGTTAGAGATAGGATTAGTAGTATCCTAGAATGAGCGTGAAGAGTATATATTTCAAATGAAAACAACTTTGTTTTGAAAATTTAAATTGCTTTATATGTATTGATATGGGCAATCCAGTATATAGAAGTTTTGTATATACGCGTCATGAACGTATATTCGAAGTTTTAATATACTGGGTAGATATAGAATCACATTCTAGATATCCGGGGATGATTCTGATGATGGTGCATCATCATCAGTATTCATATTCGAATTTCGAAGGTGTGATTTCTATATATTTCCATTAGACTGGTGTGAGAACCAAAACTTATATAGATAGAACACATTGTTGTGAATTGGCATCAAAACAAGATTTTCCGTATATATGTATCAAATTATGAATTTGAAACTCTAATTCACTAATTGATTGATGTTTGTGTTGTTTGTTTAGTTGTTTGATAATTTTTAACCATTTATGCCTAATTCAATCAAATATTGAATTGTATTGAAAATTGGTCGCATTTGCTTGCATATACATATACTTACATGGAACAGGTCATAGCAAGGAGGCTAGAGTCGAAGAATAAAATTTGTTTGCCCGACAAATAGGTACATGTTTACTAGAATTTACTGTTTTGTTTGGGTGATGATGATTTTATGAGCCTATTGGCTAGCTGCTTGGCTTTTTCTTTTTCTTTCTGAGATCAGAAGGCCTATATGGCAATTTCGGGATTTTCCCGTGGTTCCCGGTGCAGGGGAGGTTATGGCGAAATTTTTCGAAAATTTAGGGTGTTAGCCAAATTTTTGAAGAATTTGAAAATTCTCAGAAACTGAAAAGTTGGAGAAAGGAAACGAGATCGAACGTAGAGTTGATTTATCAAACCACTTTCGACATTGTTCCTTTTCTGGGACGAAAAGTTTTAAGTGGGGGAGATTGTAACAACCCGAAAATCTGAGCCAGTTTAAAATTTTAGTTTGGCAATTTTAGCGAATTTTGAAGATTTAAAATAGGTTATTTTAAATATAATATCGACGAGAAATTTATTTTGTATATAAGTCGAACGTATATATCTATATACGTCGTCGTTAGAATATAAATAATTATATATAATTATAAATAGAATTGAAAATGGCGCGGTAGTTCGATAATTCGATTTCAAACTTCAATTGAATGTACCGGGTGCAAAACAATCCGGATTTTAGTGAAACCAAAAACATTAGGATCTAATTGATAAGATCTTTCCAACGAATCCGAAAAATTGAGATTTCATAGCGGGAATCAAAAGATATGTCCAGTTGAAAATTCTGAATAGTCGCTATGGAATTCAGGCCCTTAAAAATAGGAATTTTGCAAACGACCTCGGATTTCGACGAAACCACTTTTGTTGGGTCCGTGATGTCAAATTATTGCTAGGTTTTAAATTTCATAATTTTTCGAATCAATATGTGAGCGTGGCAAAGGAAAACGCGTTTGACCAGTTTCAGTTGATTTTAATCGACTGGAAAATGGCCATTTTTCCAACGGTCTCAGAATTCGACGAAACTAGTTTTGTTAGGACCGTATCATCAATACGAAGCTAGAAAATATTTTTCTGTAATTTTTAGAGTTAGTATGTGACCCCGGTAAATTGAAATGCGCGTTAAAAATCAATATAAAGAGTTATATGTTGATTTTGACGAAAACAGATTTAAACGATCGAATCAGCCTACGATACATATCCCATTGTGTTCGGAATGGGGGTAATTAGCTATGGACGACAGACGTTGGGCCTCGTTTTGAGGTCGAAAATAAAAGTTGCTTTTTGGTGGAAAATAAAATAATTAAATAATAATAAAATAAAATAAACCCTCTTCTCCCCCCTTTTATTCGTTCTGCCCCCCCCCCCCCGTTTTTTCAAATCAGAAGACGAAAAAAAAAGGAGAGAGAAGGGGGGATCGCGATCCACCGCCCCCCCTAGTCGGACGCCGCCGCCCCAGGTGGGGCGCCACCACCTCCCGCTCCACCCTCTCTTCCTCCTCCCCGCGCCTGCTCCACCTCCCTCTCCTTCTTCCCCCAATCCCCTTCCGACCGCGACAGCACTCCAACCCGCACCGCCCCCTCCTCTTGTTCTTCTCCTCCCTCCTGAAACCGACCGCACCCACTCAGCCCCAAACCCCGAACCCTAATTCAACTGCACCGACCGCCTCAGACTTCGGGACGATATCCACACCCCCGTTTCAGTCCGGTGAGTGTTTAATTTCAACATTACACAAGTATGCAATATAGGAATATGATTTTTATAGTTAAAACTTTGATTTTTAATTGCATGAAGATCGTATTGATAAGGTTTGATTATTTATAAACCAACAAGATTGGATTTTTATTTAGAAAACAAGGTCGGATTTTTATAGTGGGTTTTAACATTAAAAAGTTTGATTTTTAGAAAGAGAAAATTTGGTTTTTATATATAGAAAGATTCGATTTTTAAAATGAAAAAGATTAGATTTTTAAAATGAAATAGATTAGTTTTTTTAAAAATAGAAAAGGCGAAACCTTTTAAATAGAAAAGACGGAATTTTTATTAAGTAGAAGATGTAAAAATATGATTTTTGTTTAGGTAGAGAATTAAAAATATAATTTTTACATGATAGGAATATTAGAAATATCATCTTTATATGTATAGCAAAATAAAAATGTGATTTTTATAATGTTAAGTTTAAAAAGGCGAGATCTTTATATGTAAAAAGGCAAAATCTTTATTATTGAAAAGGCGAAATCTTTATATGAAGAATAGCGGGATAAAAATAAAATCTTTATCTATATAACATCGTCGTAAAAATAGAATTTTTATCTATTTAGTAGCATAGTAAAAATTCGATTTTTATATATTGAATAGCAAAGTAAAAATTCGATTTTTATATATTGAATAGCAAAGTAAAAATTCGATTTTTAAATATATGAAGTGATTATAAAAATATGATTTTTTAAATTGAAAGCGAATAAATAAAAATGTGAATTTTATTTTAAAGACATCAGTATATAAAAATGTGATTTTTACATATGTAGTGAAAGCGGACAACGAAAGCGACAAAAGGCGAGAATGGCGAAGATTTCTATAAAAGAAGTGACGTGAAATTGGATAGCTATTGGTGAGAACTTCTCACTCTTCAATTTCTTTTTCTAGTTATATATATATATACTAGGATGTAGACGGTGTTTAGTAGCACCCGACACCCGTCATCCACAGACCATGGATGGCTTATTTGTTAAATTGTTTGGTTGTGTAGTTGGTTAGTCTATTTGGTTTGAATTGTTTGGTGAAATGGAATGGATTTGATTGATGTGTGAATGGCGTGGGCCTTCACTAGACCGGGGATAAGGCTAGGCCTTGTCCCGTTTCTAGTATCGTGCCGTTATGCCGCCGAAATTTTCTAAAATATGTTAGAAAAATAAAAATATCATTTTATTGAATAAATGAACTGAATAGAAATTCATGTGTTAAAATAAAATGTTTTATCGTTAAAAATATAATTTTTAACGTGAAAGTGAATTAATGAATATTTATAAACAAATCGGCCGATTTGTTTATATACACTGATTTGACTGATATCGATTGGGTCGATAAATTTTACACGTCGCCCAACTGCACAACTAAAATCTGTGTTTGATTGTTTGAAACCCCACACGGGTGTTGGGATGAAATTTGAAGTTCACTCATCCTGATTGATTAAATATGTCGATCGATCGATTGACAGGCTGTTATAAGCGTCAGATATCTATATTTGATGCTTATTCAGTGTAGTGCACTTTGGTTGATGGTTGATTATTTTTCAATGCTTTTATATACGTGTGATGTATGAAAATCCATATAATTAACATTATATGGTGATTGATTGGGCCTCATTCCAATCGGGAAAATAATGAATGTTATAAAAGAAAATTCATGTGTTGAATATAAAAATAGTCATGTGTTGACGATGATCATGTGTTGAAACTATTCATGTGTTGAGTAAAATAATTTAAATAATAAAAATTACATCTTTATCATATTTACAATTAGAATCTACTTCACGGTGGAGTTTAATTAAAATCAAAACGATAGATACCATAGTTTTATAAAATATTTTACATAACAAAAATAGTGATGTGTTGACAGTACTCATGTGTTGAGATTAGTCGTGTGTTGAAAGAAATATAGATTCATGTGTTGAATGGGATAAATATTCATTTGTTGAATAGAATAAAGAAGTTTTTGAAAAATATAAAGCCGTGTTGATTAGAGATGCGTTATTTTGACGCGAACGATATTTATATCGATTTTATTCGTTTTATAATGAATATGGAAAAGTGATTTCAAAATTTAATATTTGAAATGAATTCAAATTGAATTGAATAGAAAGTGAATTTGAAAACCGAATTGTTTTTTAAACGAATTTAGAACTATTTATAAATTTCGTTTTAAAAGGAAATCGACGAAATATATATAATATATATATATATATATTATATATATATAATGGCCTGAATAGAACGCGCCGCGCCGCGGCAGTTCGTGAATTTCAACCATTGACTTCGAATTGACGTTGCGGGAGATCCGACCGTTGGATTCTCCTAAAACCGGAACCGTTGGGTTCGTATCGAAAATAGCTTTCCAATGAATATTAGAAATTTGAAATCTAACGGTTGGATTTGGAATTATGTCCAAATCAAATTCGAAAAAGGTCGCTATAAGTGCAGTTCGATGGCCGTTGATGAAAATCGACTGTACGGGCCTTGATAAAATTATTAAAAATGTCCATAATTTTTGTAAAATCATAATATGTGAATTGGAAAGAATTGGGATGAAAAATTCCATATTTGAAAAGATAAAAATAGATTTTTATCGAAATGAACTAGTTTTGAACTAGAATTAAAATCAATTTATTTTTGAGATAAATAAATTGAATTTGAAGGTGATTTTAAAAATAATCAATATTCCCAATACGTGGATTGGACTGGAGTTGAATCGAAATTATCTTCGGAATATTTCGATGTTGGATTTCGTGATTATACAGATATTGTTATGGGAATTTGAAAGATATATTTTATATCGTTATTTCCAATACGATATTTGTTGGTTTCAGAATTTGATATTGAATATAAGCCGGTATATTTTCTATTCAGAGCCTTGTATTTAATATCAAATGTGATTTGGGTTTATCGTGAATCGTGTTTTAGATGACATTGGTTCTTTAACCCAGTTAAATGCAGGATATTGATTTTTTGAAAAGATTAAAACTAAGTGGTGTTTTAATGAATCTTTAATTAGGTTAAAATGTGAATTGATAATTTAAATTATCAAATCTGAAAGGTGATCGAGAATGGAGTACCACCAGTTTTTCTCCAAAGCGATAGTTAAATCTTTAATTAAATTTGAACGTGAAATGGTACTTAATTTTACCGATAACACCGTGGTGTTAGATATGGAGTATTACCAGTTTTGCTCCATGGGCTGAATAGGTTGGGATTGGGAAATAAAATAAATAATTACTTCGGTGTGATTCGCTAATCCCGACTAGTTTGAAATGATATCCAAAGGAGGATTAAAGAATAAATTTAGTAGAATTTATCTTTGATAAAATTAATGGGAACCTTTCCCTAAGAATGTGATTTTGTGAATAAAAGAATATTCTGTATTGGAATGAGGCGTTCGTTGTGTTTGTGTAACATTTGTTTATTATATACGTGGGTTATTCAGAAAGGCCGGGTTTATACCCATTCTGAATAACCGATTCGACGAGATGTCGAAGATGAAGACGGTGGTTGAAGACCGGAAGTCTTCACATCGTTTGGGTGATTACTGATGATCTTGATTGGGCTGTACACCCAAGATGAGGGAAACAGTCGGTGATCGTCCAGACGTACCTGGAGATGGATGGATATGCGAGGAAAGTGCCTCCGGTTTCGTTCAGACCTAGAATGAACTTGTAAATGGATTGTGTGTCTGGCATGGATTGTGTGTCTGGCATTGGATTTTATTATGTGTTGATTGATCTCTATTAAATATAGATCTGTTTGGCGGCGGAGAATTTATTCTCTTGCTTAACGCCCTTCTCTGAGACGTACGAGCTCAGAGGTTGTATATCGATGGACATCAGTCGCATGGAATGAATTGCCAGTGTGGCATGCGTAAGTGGCAATTGATCAAGGCTTCTGTTGAAAAGCAAAGTCTTGTGGTTGAGGATCAAAGCACGGCCTGTGTGGCGTAGCTTTGTGTATAACGTGAATTCGCGAGCCTCACATCTCGGTATGAGTCAAAAACGGGATACGGACCCAAGGAGTGCACGACGTTTCTTTCTAGCTAGGGTGGTGTCAGTGACCTACCAGCCTTGACATTTATATACTTTTCACCTGTGTGGTTGTTGGATATGAGGCGCCTCGGATATAGGTCTGTAAGGACCGGGAAACGTGTGTTCAGGAATAACTAATCCTCAAAAGTAAGAGAGGACCGGCCTTGGAGGTTCCAAAGGATCAGAGTGGGGTCCTGAGACATTTGCTAGAGTGTCTCGAACGCGGAGAGGAGCTTGCCCCTTGCCTCGGCTCTTGACGGAAATCCAATTTCCAATACGTGATATTGCGGTTTTAATTGTAGAACTAGTATGGCGACATGATATATGGTACCCATGCCGTCTATGATTTATATTTATGATTGAAATTGTTTTGACACTATACACTTATTATAGTATCAAATGATTTGTTTTAAACGTATCAAGCATGCTTTGGCTGTTATAAGGGAAAACCCTATCCTCCGGCTTGCGCTGCATTGTGTGATGGGACCTGGGTCTTATAACAGCTTCATTTTTCTTTATTTAGCATTGCGCTGTTTGTTCTATGCACTGGTATTCTTGGGAGGAAACCCATTCCGTGTTATACGGCGTGGTCCCTTGATTTACCAAACTTTAAAACCAATATTAATAACTGTTTTAGTTCTCACACCAGTCACATGACTGACCTGGAGTTTATTGTTTTAACCTAAACTCTGGGTGCCCCTATTTTCCGCACGGGCAGCTAGTAGTTTTGGTTTTGCAGATTTATATCCACAGGGTCCTGATTTACAGCTGGAACGATGCTCGGAAAGCTCTGTATCCGTGTATTACTTTCAGTTGTGTTTTGTATTATTTTCCGCTGCTATGTAATTTATTGTAATCTCTGATATTTATCGAATGTATATTATTCATTTATACTCTGTATATTCTTGTATCTGATGGAATTGTTGAAATAACAATGAAATGTTCTTCTGTTTGCGTTCTGATTTGTCTTGTCCTCAACGCTATCCGCGCTTTCCTTACCGGGGAAGTTCGGGTCGTGTCATAAAAGTCGGCTCAGAAATATTTTCCATAAAAAATGGTTTGAAAAAGGCAAGGTTTTCTGGTCCAAAAATATAAGTGTCTACACCACAAAGCCAAAGCCCAAAGCCCAGACCCGAGCCGAACCGGACCGGGCCGGTTCGGGTCGAGTCGGTCGGTCGCGCATGTGTGTGGTGGTCATGATCCATGGTCTTCCACCTCACAACAAAGCATGTATTGGGAGCCCAAGGCCCCAACATGATTTCTTAGAAACAAGTATAAATACTTGCTTTTTCCATATAGTCCCATGATGTGGGAATATTCACATATAGGAGCCATTCATACACTTATTCCAACATTTTTAATAATTCACCTAATGTTTATAAAAACATTTCCAACAATCCCCCACTTGAATTTGTAAAAATATTTTCGAGCAGTTTCTAAAAAGCAAAGGATTGTGCATAAACAAAGGTGTCATCCGACTTGAACCTTTGTATAGTGAATAAGATTTAGTTTTTACTAGAGTGACACGTAGTCTTGAACTCTATTCCTGACATCAAACCACACACAACCTTTTCTATAGTGCAATCAAATAAACCCGTGCATTTATGGCCATGCACGTCTATCCCAGTTTAGTGAACGCTCTAGAATTTTTGCCCAAAACTCCATATGAAATGGCCATATTTCCACATTCACATAGGTGAGTCTATCAAGAGTACTCCTGAAGGTAGGTACTCCACTCCAAATAGAGTATAGATCTCATTAAGAGTTTCTATCAACTCATACTCTAATCACTTCAAGAATACATGCTTCTTGGTTTATTAAATAGCATGTTCAACTCCTATCACTACACAACTTGTTTTTACCCATTGAACCTAGTTATTGGATCTCCAGTCATTTAGGTCGGGTTACCATTGTGCGTGACTCAACAATCTAACGGCAATAGTCCCATTTTTTTTAGAAGAATCAAGGGCTTTCTCTCTGGACAATCCTTTCGTCAAAGGGTCTACCAAATTTTCATCACTACGAACGTAATCCACTATAACGATACCTGTAGAAAGTAGTTCTCTAACACTGTTGTGCTTACGACATATTTATCGTCTCTTACCGTTAAAATAATGGTTCTGAACTTTTGCAATAGCAGCGGTACTATCGCAATGTATCAACAAAGCTGGTATCGGTTTTTCCCATAAGGTGTAATAACCCGGAAAATGTGAACCAGTTTAAAAATTTTAAATTAGGTTATTACCAAAGAATTTGAATAGTTGAAATAGCATATTTCAATAAAATATAAAATTGGGTATGGTATAGCAGTTTGAAATTTAGAATATAAACTTTGTCTGACTGTACCGGGTGGAAAATATAACGGATTTTAGCAAAACTGAAAATATTTAAATCTGTTTATGAATACCTTTCTAACGAATCCGAAAAATCGAAGTTTCATAACGGAAATCAAAAGTTATGGCCAAAGGAATTTTCAGAAAGGTCGCTATATAGCATATATAGCCCTTGAAAATTGATATTTTGCATACGACCTCAGAATTCGACGAAACCACTTTTGTTGGGTCCGGGATGTCAAATTATTGCGAAGTTTCAAATTTCGTAATTTTTGAAGCTAGTATGTGAGCGGGGCAAAAGAAAAGGTGATTGGTCAAGTTCTGTTAAAATGGGTCGACCTAAAAATGGCCGTTTTTCAAATGAGCTCAGAATTCGACGAAACTGGTTTTGTTAGGACCGTATCGTCAAAACAAAGCTAGATTTATTTTTCTGGAATTTTTCGATTCAGTTTGCGGCCCTCGCAAATTGAAATGTACGTTTAAATTAAATATCGAATGTTTTATATTTTAATTTGAAAATTAACTGACTGTAACAGTCGAATTGGCCAGCGAAACATATCCCATTGTGTTCGGAATGGGGGTAATTAGCTAGGGGCGACAGTCGTTGGGTTTGATTTCAAGTTCGTGTGTGGAAGGGGGTATTTTTGGAATTAAATAAATTAAAAATTAACATAAAAAGGAGCGGACCAATCACATCTTTTCTCCCTCATCGTTCTTCCAGGCGCGAGGCGGAATAAAGCTCCGAACATCTCTCTTCAATTTCTCCAGAACCACACAACGAAATCAAGCAAACTAAGATCCATTTTGAAGAGCGTTCAGAGATCTTCAAATCCATAGCAATTTCAAGAATTATCGTTGAGTGTAGAGGGAGATATCGCGCCGAGAAAGCCCGAACTTCGTGCCGCCGTCGTGGGTGCTAGGGACCACCGAGCCGTTCATCTCGGGTAGCGTTGGGAAGCTCTTCCCTTCCTCTTCGACGCAACGCTGGTCGTTCGTCCTATTACTTCGCGGTTTAGCCGAAAAGTGGAACCCTAGTTTTCGAATTCAAAGGAGGTATACGGCTAAACCTATTTTCAACTGATTTTTACACTATAAAGCGTTCCAAACTTGTAAAAATCGTATCTTTTTGCTATGTTAACGAAATTCGATGAAACAGGAGACACCGTGACCGCAAGGAGGCTCTCTACATTCTAGAAGAAGCCGCGGATTTTTCTGACCTTCCTACGATTTTTAGCACTGCAATAACCAATGTGAGGAATCTAAACTATTTGTTTGAATGAAATCGCGTTGTATAAATTATATAAGCGAAGTGCAAATTATATACGCATTGTATACCTCATGTACATGTGTTGTATAAGTTATATTAGCGATGTATAAATTATACAAGCGTTGAATGAAACATATATGCTTTGAATTGTGATGAAATGCAAGTGAATTATTATAATATATATATATATATATACTCCCCTCGTCCACAGACCATGGACGATATTTATTGCTTGGGATTGACGTGATATTATATGGTATGACGAATGGTTGGAAATAATTGTTTGTGGTTGATATTATGGTTGAAAAATACCTTTGTGGTTGAAAAATACCCTCTTGTGGTTGAAACAAAATAGAATAGGATTGTGGAATTGAAAATAAAACATGCCGCCTGCGTGCGAACTAGATGCATGATCCCCATTGTCAAAAACCGCGAGGTTTTAAGGTAGAGCGAGGAGCCGTACTAGGGACGGTCCCGGTTTTAACTACCCTGCCGTTATGCTGCCGAAATTTTCTGAAATTCATGTGTTGAATATTATTTGAATTTAAACAAATAGCTTTAGCAATAAAAATCACATTTTTATATATATACAAACTATATCGAATATTCATGTGTTGAGTTGCAATTCATTCGTTGAGTTGAAATTCATGTGTTGAATATTATTTGAATTTAAACAAATAGCCTTTGCGATAAAAATCACATTTTTATATATATACAAACTATATCGAATATTCATGTGTTGAGTTGCAATTCATTCGTTGAGTTGAAATTCATGTGTTGAATATTATTTGAATTTAAACAAATAGCTTTAGCAATAAAAATCACATTTTTATATATATATACAAACTATATCGAATATTCATGTGTTGAGTTGCAATTCATTCGTTGAGTTGAAATTCATGTGTTGAATATTATTTGAATTTAAACAAATAGCCTTTGCGATAAAAATCACATTTTTATATATATACAAACTATATCGAATATTCATGTGTTGAGTTGCAATTCATTCGTTGAGTTAAAATTCATGTGTTGAATATTATTTGAATTTAAACAAATAGCTTTAGCAATAAAAATCACATTTTTATATATATACAAACTATATTGAATATTCATGTGTTGAGTTGCAATTCATTCGTTGAGTTGAAATTCATGTGTTGAATATTATTTGAATTTAAACAAATAGCTTTTGCGATAAAAATCACATTTTTATATATATATATACAAACTATATAGAATATTCATATGTTGAATTGCAATTTGTTCGTCGAATTGAAATTCATGTGTTGAATGTTATCATCTTTTAAAAATAAAATGAATCGACAATAAAAACTACACCTTTATTGTAAATATGAAGAGTTAAAAATACACACGTGTCGAATAAATATTTTTGATGATAAAAATATTTCTTCTATCATGTATACGCTTAGTTAAAAATACATACGTGTTGAAATAAATAATAGTTTGCTAGAAATATTATTATTAGCTTTGTTCTTCATATATATACATGTGTTGAACAGGAAAAATGGATTAGCTGTAGAGTAAAGAAATTATTTGCGTGCCCGACAAATAGGTAAACCTTGATGAGTTGGCTACGCAATTTTATTTATATATCAACTCCTGTGAATGCCATTGGATGCGGAGTGCTGGTTATTCTATGTGAAATAATATGTAACGCCATAGGATAGTAACAATTAATTTTGAACTACACTACACGGCATACTTCTTGACGATAGGCATACTTCATCATATTCCACATAAGCAATTGGAGCTTGTGTGACGAGGTGGAAGATTTACCATACGAGCGAGAGGCTTGTATGACGATGACTATATACTACAGGTAGAACTGATGACTGATATGGACTATATAAATTATAACGATAAATTGCCAGATTAATAAAAACCCCACACGGGTCTGGAGTTGACAATAATCATGTCGCTCTAGTTATTAGATACGGCACATGGACTATTTATTTCCACACGGAAACGGGGTGACGAGAATTTATTCTCTGGAGTGATTATCAGTACATACTCCCCCGTAAACACCAGAATATATCACTATAAATATGTGAATGCTTTTTAGGATTTATTGGGTACCTAATACGGCCCAATAAATTTCCAAACCCCTCCCCGTACAAAGGAGGTTATGGCGAAATTTTTTGAAATATTAAGGCGTTAGTGAAATATTTGAAGTGAAAACGAAGTTGAAAATATAGAATGAACTATAGTTGAAATAATAGAATGAACTATATTTTTATATATAAATATAAATATAATTAAAGGGAATAGAGGCCGTGCAGTTCGTGTTTCAGAATCGTAATTTGAAACGATTAGTGCGAGAAATCCGACCATCGGATTTTCCCGAAACCGCAACCGCTGGGTTCGCCTTGGAAATATCTTTCCAACGGCACCAACCCTGTAAAAATCCAACGGTTGGATTGTCCGGAATGTTTAATTCAAATCTGAAGAAAAACAGCGCCAGAATCGTTTATATTTATATATAAATATAAATATAAATATATTTAAAATTAAATCGAATAACGACGCTGCAGTTCGAATTTTGAAACCGTAACTTCAAACGACTAGTGTGGAAGATCCGACCGTCGGATTCTCACGAAACTGGAACCGTTGGGTTCGCTTTGGGAATATCTTCCCACTGATATAGACTTTGTAGAAATCCAACGGTTAGATTTTCCGATATGTGTAAAACAAATTAAGGGAAAAACAGCGCCAGTGCCACGACACGACCTGAAATGTCATTTAATTAAATATGGCCATTTTTAAATAAATAAAAATGGCGAAAAATCGTTATAAAATATTATAAGCAACATTGATTGAAAATAAACCAATTGGGTTTGAATTGTTTGATATTTGATGGTTGTATGTGTATGACATAAAAATAACACTAAAGAACCGAAAGATGGATGTCGAATAATATAACCAAAAAAAAAGAATCGATTTAAATTCTAATGACGTGAATTATTTGAAAAGGCCGAGCTAACCCTCATTTCAAATAATTTATCGAGCGATTCGAATTGGAAAATGCAAAGACGATTCAAGACCGACGATCTTCGTATCGGTTGGATGGGCGCTGCTGAGGTTCCCGACCGGAGTAGCTACCGGAAAGGGACGGAAGTAGTAGCCGTCTGAACGTATGTGTCGATTGGACGGATATACGAGGAATTTGACGCCTCCGGTTTCGTTCAGACCCAGGACGGACTTGTAAATGGACTGTGTGTCTGACATTGGATTTTTTTCTATACTGATTGATCTCTGTTAAATATATATCTGTTTGGCGGCGGAGAATTTATTCTTTTGCTTAACGCCCTTCTCTGAGACGTACGAGCTCAGGGGTTATATATCGATGGAAATCAATCGTATGGAGTAGACTGCCTATGTGGCATGCCAAGATGCTGTGATCAAGGCTTCTGTTGCAAAGCAAATTCTTGTGGATGATGATCAAAGCACGGTCTATGTGGCCTAGCTTTGTGTATTTCGTAGATTCGCGAGCCTCACACCCCGGTATGAGTTAAAAACGGGATACGGACTGTAGGGAGAGCACGGCGTTTCTTTCTAGCTATGGTGGTGTCAGTGACTTACCAGCCCTTACATATATGTCTACTTTTCACCTTTGTGGTTGTTGGAATGCGAGGCGCCTCGATTATAGGTCTGTAAGGACTGGGAAACGTGTGTTCAGGAATACTAATCCTCAAACGTAAGAGAGGACCGGCCCTGAAGATCCAGGATTGCCCAGAGTGCGTAGTCCTGAGGCATTTGCAAGAGTGTCTCGAAGCGGAGAGGATCTTGCCCCTTGCCTCGACTCATGACGGAAATCCAATTTCCAATACGAAATAACGGACTCGATTGTAGAACTAGTATGGCGACATAGTGGTATGGGGCACTTATGCCGTCTATGATTGATATTTATGATGCTATTCATTTTTGAAACATATAAGCACTAGTAGTAATATCAATTGATTTTGCTTTATACGTATCAAGCATATTTGGCTATTATAAGGTAAAACTCTATCCTCCGGCTTGCGTTGCATTGTATGATGGGACTAGAGTCTTATAATGGCTTCATTCTTTCTAAAAGCATTGCGTTGTTTTAAAAGAATTTACTTTGTTTTAATTGCACTAGCAATCACTGGAGTAAACCCGTTCCGCGAAAGTGGCGTGGTCCTATGATTTGCTATCACTGTTGTTTAACTGTTAAATAGATTCCTCATACCAGTCCCCATGACTGACTCGTTGTTTGTTTCACTTTGCAAACGCGGGTGCCCTTATTTTCACACGGGCAGCCTAGTACACAGGTGACAGGTTGTTTTTGGCTCTGCACTGCTGCATAGGGTGCATTTTTGGCTCATGGCGAGGCTGACTTCACAGAGATGACTTTGACTTTTTCCGCCATTACTGTACTTATATTATGATTCCGCCACGGGCGATGCAGACTGATTTACTTTATGTACTTTTTACTATATGTATATGTATTCCGCCTTCGGCGATGTAGACTGATACCCTTATTTTGTCTCACTGCATGTATGTATTCCGCCTCTGGCGATGATGACTGATCACTTTCCTTTTTATTTACTAAGCTATATCCCACGCTATGATATTCTGATGTTATTACATGTTGTGATTCCGCTGTCATATCCATGTAAAATTATTCTATTTATTGTTTCTGCTATTATCTGTTCTCTGCTACGATGATTAATGTGTTATATTCCAATGATTATCCTTAATACCGCCCCTCGGATTTTGGTTTCTCCATAGTTGGTATCAGAGCTTTGGTTAACCTTAGTTCCGGGATCTAATAGATTAAACACCTCGTCAGAATAGAATCAGTAGTGTTCTAATGCGAGTAGCTCATTAGAGATAGGATTAGCAATGTCCTAGAATGAGCTAAGCAGATTAGCAAAACATATTGATCAGTACATCATTACCTTTCCTTATGTTCCCCTGCTTTATCATTTATGAAAATTATCAAATCTGTGAGCTTGACTCTTTTCTTGCTTATACAGTATTCTCTTAGATGGCTACACGAGCAGCAACAGCTAGAGGAGGTCGTGGAGGCCGAGGAGATGCAGCAGGAGGATGGGGGAATATCCCCATAGTTGTGGAAGGCCCTATTGTTCAGCCACCAGCACCTGAGGACTTTGAGCTAGATAAAGTAGCAAAGAGGTACAGGAACCTTGGGGGAAAACCTTTTACTGGCACTGGTACAGTGACCGAGGCTATAGCTTGGTTGAAGACCTGTGAAAAAATATTTGAAGGCATGGGTATGGGAACCAACAAAAAAGCCCGACTTGGTATTTGGCTCCTTCAGGAGGAAGCAGAGCTGTGGTGGGATGCCATTACCTCAGAGGATGCAGCGGGTACTATCAGGACCTGGGAGCAATTCAAAACTATGTTCAATGAGAAGTTTGTACCTGAACAGGCTCTAGAGAGGATGCGAGAGCAGTTTTCTAATCTCCAGCAAGGAGATCTCTCTATTCAGGATTACCTAAATAAGTTCACCCAGTTGTCGCGCTATGCTCCAGAGCTGATTTTGACCAACAAAGCAAAGAACAAGAGATTCATATTTGGGCTAAAGCGCAAGTACCACGACAGAGCTATGAGCAATATCAAACTCTCCTTTTCAGAATTAGTAGAAATGGCTTGCAATTATGAAGATATGGACGAAAGATACGCTAGCCAAGACCGCGCCAAAAGCCAAGCTGGAAATAAGCGCAAGACTTCAGCAGATCAACCCGAGTCTAGCATCACCGCGGCCGCTACTCAGAAACCTGGAAAGATCCCCAAAGGAAATTGCTACAACTGCGGGAAGCCAGGTCATTTTTCTAATGTATGCAAAGCCCCAAGGAAGCGAAAGGCAAATGACTCAGCCGAATGCTACAACTGCCATAAGAAGGGGCACTATAGCAGGAACTTTCCTCTGAAGCAGAATGCACAAGTGTCTCATGTGTATGACGGGAAGATCCCGCAAGCTATCACGGATGGATCAGGTAAACCCGACGTCTTGGGAGGTACCCTTACCATTAAAAATATTCCTGTTTTTGTACTTTTTGATACTGGTGCATCACGTAGCTTCATTTCTGGTAACATTGTTCACAAGTTAAAATTGAATCCAAGGAAGCTTAAAGAACCAATTAAAGTTCAAAATCCGATAGGAGGGTCTACTATTCTTGTCTCATATTGTAATGTGCCTGCCTCATATTCTTGTTATCGATTTCCTTTTAAAGTGATTGTCATGGATCTCTCCGAATTTGATATTATTTTGGGACTTGATTGGTTGACAAAATATAAGGCCAAAGTTAGATGCGCCGAAAGAATCGTGAAAGTTAAAACAAAACTTGGGCATATCACTATACCATGCCATGGCTCAGAAATTAATAGAACAGAATTTTGGTCTTCTTTAGAAGTTACTCCCCCTTCGATAGAAAAGATACCAGTCGTTAAAAACTTCGCGGACGTGTTTGAAGAAGTAGAAAACGTACCGCCGCAAAGAGAGATTGAATTTAGAATAGATCTAATTCCTAATGCACGACCAGTAGTACATCCAATCAGAAGAATGGCCCCGAAAGAAAAAGAAGAGTTAAGTAGTCAAACCCGAGAATTGCTTTGGAAAGGTCTGATCAGACCGAGCTTTTCAGCAAGGGGAGCAGCAGTAGTATTTGTCCCGAAATCAGACGATACTCTAAGACTTTGCGTTGATTACCGAGATCTCAATAATCAGACACTAAAGAACAAATATCCCTTGCCCCGAATAGACGATCTGTTAGATCAATTAAATGGAGCAACAGTATTCTCCAGAATGGACCTGGCTACAGGTTTCCACCAATTACGCATAGCGGAAGACTGTGTTCATTTGACAGCCTTCAGGGGTCCCGATTTATTCTACGAATGGTTAGTAATGCCGTTCGGCTTGTGCAACGCTCCGGCATACTTCGTTGATCTTATGAACAGGGTGTTCCGTGGTGTATTGAATAAATTTGTTCTAGTCTTCATCGATGACATTTTAATCTACTCCAAGTCGGAAGACGAACATGCAAAACATTTAGAACAAGTGTTGAAAATTCTAAGGAGAAATGTCTTGAAATCTAAATTTTCTAAATGTGTCTTCTGGCAGAATGAAGTTAAATTCCTAGGCCATGTCGTATCAAAGGAAGGAATTGCTGTAGATCCAAGCAAAATTACAGCGATTCAGAACTGGAAACAATCTACTACGCCCACCAAAGTTCGAAGTTTCCTTGGATTGGCTAGTTACTATCGGAAATTCATTCAGGATTTTTCAAAGATATCTGGTGTATTGACAAAGCTTACAAAGAAGCATGAGAAATTCAAATGGACTCCCGAATGTGAAGGAGCTTTCCAGGAGCTGAAACAGAAGTTGACAACCGCTCCAGTATTGACCATTATAGAAGGTAACCAAGACTTGACTGTATGGACAGATGCTTCTATTAAAGGGCTAGGCACAGTACTAATGCAAAAAGGCCAAGTGATCGCTTATGCCAGCCGTCAGCTGAAGCCGCATGAAAGAAACTATGCAACTCATGATCTTGAGTTATTGGCTATCGTGTTTGCTTTAAGAATCTGGAGGCATTATTTGTTGGGCGAGAAGTTCGAACTATACACCGATCATCAATCCTTGAAATATCTATTCACTCAGAAAGATCTAAACTTGATACAATAGCGTTGGTTAGAATTCCTTGCAGCATACGATTTTGAAATCCTATACACTCCAGGGAAAGCCAATGTTGTCGCAGATGCTGTCAGTAGAAAGAATGAAATCATCGCCAGTTTTGTCATCACGTCTTCATTAATAGACAGGATCTCGACCCTTCAAAAGGAGGATAATTTTGTAAAACTAATGATCAAAAGGATCAATGAAGGCACAGACTCCAGCTTCCAAGTGGATAGTGAGGGGGTTTTGAGATTAAAAGGAAGAATTTGTGTTCCCGACATCTCCGAGCTAAAAAGAGAAGTGCTTGATGAATGCCACAAGTCCAAATTAAGCATCCATCCCGGTGTGAGCAAAATGTGTAACGATATCAAGCGCACATTCTGGTGGAAGGCGATGAAAAGAGATATCTCATTATATGTTAGCAGATGCCCCACTTGTCAGCTAGTTTAGAGTGATCAGCAGAAATTGGCTGGATTATTACAACCATTAGAAATTCCAGGATGGAAGTGGGTACAAATCTCGATGGACTTCATCGATGGCTTGCCTCGAACTAGAAAAGGAAACGAAAGTATATGGGAAATCGTAGATCGCTTCACGAAGACTGCCCATTTCATACCTGTCCGATCCAACAGAACGACTCAAAGTCTAGCACAGATTTACTTCAAAGAAATAGTTAAACTACATGGAGTGCCGCTCAATATAGTCAGTGATAGAGATCCCCTATTTACTAGCAAATTCTGGGAAGCATTCCAGGAAGAATTGGGAACCAAATTAAATCTAAGCACCGCTTATCACCCTTAGACAGACGGCCAAACCGAGCGGGTGAATAGAATTTTAGAAGATTTGCTGCGGGCTTGCGTTATTGATTTCGGAGGTTCATGGGAAGATCATTTACATTTAGCCGAATTCTCTTACAACAATAGCTATCAAGCAAGTCTGGGAATGTCCCCATTTGAGGCATTATACGGTAGACCGTGCAGATCTCCCGCATGTTGGGTAGAACCTGGCAACAGACTTGTGTTAGGACCCGATATGATTCGAGAAGCATCGGGTAAAGTTGATTTCATTAAGAAGCGATTGAAAACCGCACAGAGCCGACAGAAAAGTTATGCTGATGCGAGGAGAAGGGATATATCGTTTGCCGTTGGCGATTATGTTTATTTAAGAGTTTCTCCAATGCGAGGAGTAATCAGATTTGGCAAGACTGGGAAGTTGGCACCGAGATTTATTGGTCCCTTTCCTATACTTGAACGGATTGGAACTCTTGCGTATAGGGTTTCATTACCTAATTGGTTGCCTGGTATACATGATGTGTTCCACGTATCTCAACTCAGAAAACATGTTCATGATCCAGATCTTGTTGTGGAAGAAGCAGCGCAACATGATATTGACATAACTCCAGAATTAGCACTCAGAAGAGAGCCATTAAAGATAGTTGGCAAAGAAACTAGAGAGCTAAGGAGGAAAAAGATTCATCTAGTCAAAGTGCAGTGGAGTAGTGATCCTAGAGACTGTACTTGGGAAACTGAGGAAAGCATTAAACAAGCCTATCCCAAATGCAGGGTGGACATCTCTGACTAACTCCGGTGCAAGGTACCCATACAATGTTTTGCATTTACATTTTGTTTCCTGCTTAGCTGTTATTTCCTTTTCGAGGACGAAAAGTTTTAAGTGGGGGAGATCGTAATAACCCGGAAAATGTGAACCAGTTTAAAATTTTTAAATTAGGTTATTACCAAAGAATTTGAATAGTTGAAATAGCATATTTCAATAAAATATAAAATTGGGTATGGTATAGCAGTTTGAAATTTAGAATTTAAACTTTGTCTGACTGTACCGGGTGGAAAATATAACGGATTTTAGCGAAACTAAAAATATTTAAATCTGTTTATGAATACCTTTCTAACGAATCCGAAAAATCGAAGTTTCATAACGGAAATCAAAAGTCATGGCCAAAGAAATTTTCAGAAAGGTCGCTATATAGCATATATAGCCCTTGAAAATTGATATTTTGCATACGACCTCGGAATTCGACGAAACCACTTTTGTTGGGTCCGGGATGTCAAATTATTGCTAAGTTTCAAATTTCGTAATTTTTGAAGCTAGCATGTGAGCGGGGCAAAAGAAAAGGTGATTGATCAAGTTCTGTTAAAATGGGTTGACATAAAAATGGCCGTTTTTCAAATGAGCTCAGAATTCGACGAAACTGGTTTTGTTAGGACTGTATCGTCAAAACAAAGCTAGATTTATTTTTCTGGAATTTTTCGATTCAGTTTGTGGCCCTCGCAAATTGAAATGTACGTTTAAATTAAATATCGAATGTTTTATATTTTAATTTGAAAATTAACTGACTGTAACAGTCCAATTGGCCAGCGAAACATACCCCATTGTGTTCGGAATGGGGGTAATTAGCTAAGGGCGATAGTCGTTGGGTTTGATTTCGAGTTCGTGTGTGGAAGGGGGTATTTTTGGAATTAAATAAATTAAAAATTAAAATAAAAAGGAGCGGACCAATCACATCTTTTCTCCCTCATCGTTCTTCCAGGCGCGAGGCGGAATAAAGCTCCGAACTTCTCTCTTCAATTTCTCCACAACCACACAACGAAATCAAGCAAACTAAGATCCATTTTGAAGAGCGTTCAGAGATCTTCAAATCCATAGCAATTTCAAGAACTATCGTTGAGTGTAGAGGGAGATATCGCGCCGAGAAAGCCCGAACTTCGCGCCGCCGTCGTGGGTGCTAGGGACCACCGAGCCGTTCATCTCGGGTAGCGTTGGGAAGCTCTTCCCTTCCTCTTCGACGCAACGCTGGTCTTTCGTCCTATTACTTCGCGGTTTAGCCGAAAAGTGGAACCCTAGTTTTCGAATTCAAAGGTGGTATACGGCTAAACCTATTTTCAACTGATTTTTACACTATAAAGCGTTGCAAACTTGTAAAAATCGTATCTTTTTGCTATGTTAACGAAATTCGATGAAACAGGAGACACCGTGACCGCAAGGAGGCTCTCTACATTCTAGAAGAAGCCGCGGATTTTTCTGACCTTCCTACGATTTTTAGCACTGCAATAACCAATGTGAGGAATCTAAACTATTTGTGTAAATGAAATCGCGTTGTATAAATTATATAAGTGAAGTGCAAATTATATACGCATTGTATACCTCATGTACATGTGTTGTATAAGTTATATTAGCGATGTATAAATTATACAAGCGTTGAATGAAACATATATGCTTTGAATTGTGATGTAATGCAAGTGGATTATTATATATATATATATATATATATATATATATATACACTCCCCTCGTCCACAGACCATGGACGATATTTATTGCTTGGGATTGACGTGATATTATATTGTATGACGAATGGTTGGAAATAATTGTTTGTGGTTGATATTATGGTTGAAAAATACCTTTGTGGTTGAAAAATACCCTCTTGTGGTTGAAACAAAATAGAATAGGATTGTGGAATTGAAAATAAAACATGCCGCCTGCGTGCGAACTAGATGCATGATCCCCATTGTCAAAAACCGCGAGGTTTTAAGGTAGAGCGAGGAGCCGTACTAGGGACGGTCCCGGTTTTAACTACCATGCCATTATGCTGCCGAAATTTTCTGAAATTCATGTGTTGAATATTATTTGAATTTAAACAAATAGCTTTAGCAATAAAAATCACATTTTTATATATATACAAACTATATCGAATATTCATGTGTTGAGTTGCAATTAATTCGTTGAGTTGAAATTCATGTGTTGAATATTATTTGAATTTAAACAAATAGCCTTTGCGATAAAAATCACATTTTTATATATATACAAACTATATCGAATATTCATGTGTTGAGTTGCAATTCATTCGTTGAGTTGAAATTCATGTGTTGAATATTATTTGAATTTAAACAAATAGCTTTAGCAATAAAAATCACATTTTTATATATATATACAAACTATATCGAATATTCATGTGTTGAGTTGCAATTCATTCGTTGAGTTGAAATTCATGTGTTGAATATTATTTGAATTTAAACAAATAGCCTTTGCGATAAAAATCACATTTTTATATATATACAAACTATATCGAATATTCATGTGTTGAGTTGCAATTCATTCGTTGAGTTGAAATTCATGTGTTGAATATTATTTGAATTTAAACAAATAGCTTTAGCAATAAAAATCACATTTTTATATATATACAAACTATATCGAATATTCATGTGTTGAGTTGCAATTCATTCGTTGAGTTGAAATTCATGTGTTGAATATTATTTGAATTTAAACAAATAGCTTTTGCGATAAAAATCACATTTTTATATATATATACAAACTATATAGAATATTCATATGTTGAGTTGCAATTTGTTCGTCGAATTGAAATTCATGTGTTGAATGTTATCATCTTTTAAAAATAAAATGAATCGACAATAAAAACTACACCTTTATTGTAAATATGAAGAGTTAAAAATACACACGTGTCGAATAAATATTTTTGATGATAAAAATATTTCTTCTATCATGTATACGCTTAGTTAAAAATACATACGTGTTGAAATAAATAATAATTTGCTAGAAATATTATTATTAGCTTTGTTCTGCATATATATACATGTGTTGAACAGGAAAAATGGATTAGCTGTAGAGTAAAGAAATTATTTGCGTGCCCGACAAATAGGTAAACCTTGATGAGTTGGCTACGCAATTTTATTTATATATCAACTCCTGTGAATGCTATTGGATGCGGAGTGCTGGTTATTCTGTGTGAAATAATAAATAACGCCATAGGATAGTAACAATTAATTTTGAACTACACTACACGGCATACTTCTTGACGATAGGCATACTTCATCATATTCCACATAAGCAATTGGAGCTTGTGTGACGAGGTGGAAGATTTACCATACGAGCGAGAGGCTTGTATGACGATGACTATATACTACAGGTAGAACTGATGACTGATATGGACTATATAAATTATAACGATAAATTGCCAGATTAATAAAAACCCCACACGGGTCTGGAGTTGACAATAATCACGTCGCTCTAGTTATTAGATACGGCACATGGACTATTTATTTCCACACGGAAACGGGGTGACGAGAATTTATTCTCTGGAGTGATTATCAGTACATACTCCCCCGTAAACACCAGAATATATCACTATAAATATGTGAATGCTTTTTAGGATTTATTGGGTACCTAATACGGCCCAATAAATTTCCAAACCCCTCCCCGTACAAAGGAGGTTATGGCGAATTTTTTTGAAATATTAAGGCGTTAGTGAAATATTTGAAGTGAAAACGAAGTTGAAAATATAGAATGAACTATAGTTGAAATAATAGAATGAACTATATTTATATATATAAATATAAATATAATTAAAGGGAATAGAGGCCGTGCAGTTTGTGTTTCAGAATCGTAATTTGAAACGATTAGTGCGAGAAATCCGACCATTGGATTTTCCCGAAACCGCAACCGCTGGGTTCGCCTTGGAAATATCTTTCCAACGGCACCAACCCTGTAAAAATCCAACGGTTGGATTGTCCGGAATGTTTAATTCAAATCTGAAGAAAAACAACGCCAGAATCGTTTATATTTATATATAAATATAAATATATTTAAAATTAAATCGAATAACGACGCTGCAGTTCGAATTTTGAAACCGTAACTTCAAACGACTAGTGTGGAAGATCCGACCGTCGGATTCTCACGAAACTGGAACCGTTGGGTTCGCTTTGGGAATATCTTCCCACTGATATAGACTTTGTAGAAATCCAACGGTTAGATTTTCCGATATGTGTAAAACAAATTAAGGGAAAAACAGCGCCAGTGCCACGACACGACCTGAAATGTCGTTTAATTAAATATGGCCATTTTTAAATAAATAAAAATGGCGAAAAATCGTTATAAAATATTATAAGCAACATTGATTGAAAATAAACCAATTGGGTTTGAATTGTTTGATATTTGATGGTTGTATGTGTATGACATAAAAATAACACTAAAGAACCGAAAGATGGATGTCGAATAATATAACCAAAAAAAAAAGAATCGATTTAAATTCAAATGACGTGAATTATTTGAAAAGGCCGAGCTAACCCTCATTTCAAATAATTTATCGAGCGATTCGAATTGGAAAATGCAAAGACGATTCAAGACCGACGATCTTCGTATCGGTTGGATGGGCGCTGCTGAGGTTCCTGACCGGAGTATCTACCGGAAAGGGACGGAAGTAGTAGCCGTCTGAACGTATGTGTCGATTGGACGGATATACGAGGAATTTGACGCCTCCGGTTTCGTTCAGACCCAGGACGGACTTGTAAATGGACTGTGTGTCTGACATTGGATTTTGTTCTATACTGATTGATCTCTGTTAAATATATATCTGTTTGGCGGCGGAGAATTTATTCTTTTGCTTAACGCCCTTCTCTGAGACGTACGAGCTCAGGGGTTATATATCGATGGAAATCAATCGTATGGAGTAGACTGCCTATGTGGCATGCCAAGATGTTGTGATCAAGGCTTCTGTTGCAAAGCAAAGTCTTGTGAATGATGATCAAAGCACGGTCTACGTGGCCTAGCTTTGTGTATTTCGTAGATTCGCGAGCCTCACACCCCGGTATGAGTTAAAAACGGGATACGGACTGCAGGGAGAGCACGGCGTTTCTTTCTAGCTATGGTGGTGTCAGTGACTTACCAGCCCTGACATATATATCTACTTTTCACCTTTGTCGTTGTTGGAATGCGAGCCGCCTCGATTATAGGTCTGTAAGGACCGGGAAACGTGTGTTCAGGAATACTAATCCTCAAACGTAAGAGAGTACCAGCCCTAAAGATCCGGGATTGCCCAGAGTGCGTAGTCCTAAGGCATTTGCTAGAGTGTCTCAAAGCGGAGAGGAGCTTGCCCCTTGCCTCGACTCATGACGGAAATCCAATTTCCAATACGAAATAACGGACTCGATTGTAGAACTAGTATGGCGACATAGTGGTATGGGGCACTTATGCCGTCTATGATTGATATTTATGATGTTATTCATTTTTGAAACATATATGCACAAGTAATAATATCAATTGATTTTGCTTTATACGTATCAAGCATATTTGGCTATTATAAGGTAAAACTCTATCCTCCGGCTTGCGTTGCATTGTATGATGGGACTAGAGTCTTATAATGGCTTCATTCTTTCTAAAAGCATTGCGTTGTTTTAAAAGAATTTACTTTGTTTTAATTGCACTAGCAATCACTGGAGTAAACCCGTTCCGCGAAAGTGGCGTGGTCCTATGATTTGCTATCACTGTTGTTTAACTGTTAAATAGATTCCTCATACCAGTCCCCATGACTGACTCGTTGTTTGTTTCACTTTGCAAATGCGGGTGCCCTTATTTTCACACGGGCAGCCTTGTACACATGTGACAGGTTGTTTTTGGCTCTGCACTGCTGCATAGGGTGCATTTTTGGCTCATGGCGAGGCTGACTTCACAGAGATGACTTTGACTTTTTCCGCCATTACTGTACTTATATTATGATTCCGCCACGGGCGATGCAGACTGATTTACTTTCTGTACTTCTTACTATATGTATATGTATTCCGCCTTCGGCGATGTAGACTGATACCCTTATTTTGTCTCACTGCATGTATGTATTCCGCCTCTGGCGATGATGACTGATCACTTTCCTTTTTATTTACTAAGTTATATCCCACGCTATGCTATTCTGATGTTATTACATGTTGTGATTCCGCTGTCATATCCATGTAAAATTATTCTATTTATTGTTTCTGCTATTATCTGTTCTCTGCTATGATGATTAATGTGTTATATTCCAATGATTATCCTTAATACCGCCCCTCGGATTTTGGGATCGTCACAGTTGGTATCAGAGCTTTGGTTAACCTTAGTTCCGGGATCTAACAGATTAAACACCTCGTCAGAATAGAATCAGTAGTGTTCTAATGCGAGTAGCTCATTAGAGATAGGATTAGCAATGTCCTAGAATGAGCTAAGCAGAATTGCAAAACATATTGATCAGTACATCATTACCTTTCCTTATGTTCCCCTGCTTTATCATTTATGAAAATTATCAAATCTGTGAGCTTGACTCTTTTCTTGCTTATACAGTATTCTCTTAGATGGCTACACGAGCAGCAGCAGCTAGAGGAGGCCGTGGAGGCCGAGGAGATGCAGCAGGAGGACGGGGGAATATCCCCGTAGTTGTGGAAGGCCCTATTGTTCATCCACCAGCACCTGAGGACTTTGAGCTAGATAAAGTAGCAAAGAGGTACAGGAACCTTGGGGGAAAACCTTTTACTGGCACTGGTACAGTGACCGAGGCTATAGCTTGGTTGAAGACCTGTGAGAAAATCTTTGAAGGCATGGGTATGGGAACCAACAATAAAGCCCGACTTGGTATTTGGCTCCTTCAAGAGGAAGCAGAGCTGTGGTGGGATGCCATTACCTCAGAGGATGCAGCGGGTACTGTCAGGACCTGGGAGCAATTCAAAACTATGTTCAATGAGAAGTTTGTACCTGAACAGGCTCTAGAGAGGATGCAAGAGCAGTTTGCTAATCTCCAGCAAGGAGATCTCTCTAGTCAGGATTACCTAAATAAGTTCACCCAGTTGTCGCGCTATGCTCCAGAGCTGATTTTGACCAACAAAGCAAAGAACAAGAGATTCATATTTGGGCTAAAGCGCAAGTACCACGACAGAGCTATGAGCAATATCAAACTCTCCTTTTCAGAATTAGTAGAAATGGCTTGTAATTATGAAGATATGGACGAAAGACACGCTAGCCAAGACCGCGCCAAAAGCCAAGCTGGAATTAAGCGCAAGACTTCAGCAGATCAACCCGAGTCTAGCATCACCGCGGCCGCTACTCAGTAACCTGGAAAGATCCCCAAAGGAAATTGCTACAACTGCGGGAAGCCAGGTCATTTTTCTAATGTATGCAAAGCCCCAAGGAAGCCAAAGGCAAATGACTCAGCCGAATGCTACAACTGCCATAAGAAGGGGCACTATAGCAGGAACTGTCCTCTGAAGCAGAATGCACAAGTGGCTCATGTGTATGACGGGAAGACCCCGCCAGCTATCACGGATGGATCAGGTAAACCCGACGTCTTGGGAGGTACCCTTACCATTAAAAATATTCCTGTTTTTGTACTTTTTGATACTGGTGCATCACGTAGCTTCATTTCTGGTAACATTGTTCACAAGTTAAAATTGAATCCAAGGAAGCTTAAAGAACCAATTAAAGTTCAAAATCCGATAGGAGGGTCTACTATTCTTGTCTCATATTGTAATGTGCCCGCCTCATATTCTTGTTATCGATTTCCTTTTAAAGTGATTGTCATGGATCTTTCCGAATTTGATATTATTTTGGGACTTGATTGGTTGACAAAATATAAGGCCAAAGTTAGATGCGCCAAAAGAATCGTGAAAGTTAAAACAAAACTTGGGCATATCACTATACCATGCCATGGCTCAGAAATTAATAGAACAGAATTTTGGTCTTCTTTAGAAGTTACTCCCCCTTCGATAGAAAAGATACCAGTCATTAAAAACTTCGCGGACGTGTTTGAAGAAGTAGAAAACCTACCGCCGCAAAGAGAGATTGAATTTAGAATAGATCTAATTCCTAACGTGCGACCAGTAGTACATCCAATCAGAAGAATGGCCCCGAAAGAAAAGGAGGAGTTAAGTAGTCAAACCCGAGAATTGCTTTGGAAAGGTCTGATCAGACCGAGCTTTTCAGCATGGGGAGCAGCAGTAGTATTTGTCCCGAAATCAGACGATACTCTAAGACTTTGCGTTGATTACCGAGATCTCAATAATCAGACACTGAAGAACAAATATCCCTTGCCCCGAATAGACGATCTGTTAGATCAATTAAATGGAGCAACAGTATTCTCCAGAATGGACCTAGCTACAAGTTTCCACCAATTACGCATAGCGGAAGACTGTGTTCCTTTGACAGCCTTCAGGGGTCCCGATTTATTCTACGAATGGTTAGTAATGCCGTTCGGCTTGTGCAACGCTCCGGCATACTTCGTTGATCTTATGAACAGGGTGTTCCATGGTGTATTGAATAAATTTGTTCTAGTCTTCATCGATGACATTTTAGTCTACTCCAAGTCGGAAGACGAACATGCAAAACATTTAGAACAAGTGTTGAAAATTCTAAGGAGAAATGTCTTGAAAGCTAAATTTTATAAATGTGTCTTCTGGCAGAATGAAGTTAAATTCCTAGGCCATGTCGCATCAAAGGAAGGAATTGCTGTAGATCCAAGCAAAATTACAGCGATTCAGAACTGGAAACAATCTACTACGCCCACCGAAGTTCGAATTTCCTTGGATTGGCTAGTTACTATCGGAAATTCGTTCAGGATTTTTCAAAGATATCTGGTGTATTGACAAAGCTTACAAAGAAGCATGAGAAATTCAAATGGACTCCCGAATGTGAAGGAGCTTTCCAGGAGCTGAAACAGAAGTTGACAACCGCTCCAGTATTGACCATTATAGAAGGTAACCAAGACTTGACTGTATGGACAGATGCTTCTATTAGAGGGCTAGGCGCAGTACTAATGCAAAAAGGCCAAGTGATCGCTTATGCCAGCCGTCAGCTGAAGCCGCATGAAAGAAACTATGTAACTCATGATCTTGAGTTATTGGCTATCGTGTTTGCTTTAAGAATCTGGAGGCATTATTTGTTGGGCGAGAAGTTCGAACTATACACCGATCATCAATCCTTGAAATATCTATTCACTCAGAAAGATCTAAACTTGAGACAACAGCGTTGGTTAGAATTCCTTGCAGCATACGATTTTGAAATCCTATACACTCTAGGGAAAGCCAATGTTGTCGCAGATGCTCTCAGCAGAAAGAATGAAATCATCGCCAGTTTTTTCATCACGTCTTCATTAATAGACAGGATCTTGACCCTTCAAAAGGAGGATAATTTTGTAAAAATAATGATCAAAAGGATCAATGAAGGCACAGACTCCAGCTTCCAAGTGGATAGTGACGGGGTTTTGAGATTAAAAAGAAGAATTTGTGTTCCCGACATCTCCGAGCTAAAAAGAGAAGTGCTTGATGAATGCCACAAGTCCAAATTAAGCATCCATCCCGGTGTGAGCAAAATGTGTAACGATATCAAGCGCACATTCTGGTGGAAGGCGATGAAAAGAGATATCTCATTATATGTTAGCAGATGCCCCACTTGTCAGCTAGTTTAGAGTGATCAGCAGAAATTGGCTGGATTATTACAACCATTAGAAATTCCAGGATGGAAGTGGGAACAAATCTCGATGGACTTCATCGATGTCTTGCCTCGAACTAGAAAAGGAAACGACATTATATGGGTAATCGTAGATCGCTTCACGAAGATTGCCCATTTCATACCTGTCCGATCCAACAGAACGACTCAAAGTCTAGCACTGATTTACTTCAAAGAAATAGTTAAACTACATGGAGTGCCGCTCAATATAGTCAGTGATAGAGATCCCCTATTTACTAGCAAATTCTGGGAAGCATTCCAGGAAGAATTGGGAACCAAATTAAATCTAAGCACCGCTTATCACCCTCAGACAGACGGCCAAACCGAGCGGGTGAATAGAATTTTAGAAGATTTGCTGTGGGCTTGCGTTATTGATTTCGAAGGTTCATGGGAAGATCATTTACATTTAGCCGAATTCTCTTACAACAATAGCTATCAAGCAAGTCTGGGAATGTCCCCATTTGAGGCATTATACGGTAGACCGTGCAGATCTCCCGCATGTTCGGTAGAACCTGGCAACAGACTTGTGTTAGGACCCGATATGATTCGAGAAGCATCGGATAAAGTTGATTTCATTAAGAAGCGATTGAAAACCGCACAGAGCCGACAGAAAAGTTATGCTGATGCGAGGAGAAGGGATATATCGTTTGCCGTTGGCGATTATGTTTATTTAAGAGTTTCTCCAATGCGAGGAGTAATCAGATTTGGCAAGACTGGGAAGTTGGCACCGAGATTTATTGGTCCCTTTCCTATACTTGAACGGATTGGAGCTCTTGCGTATAGGGTTTCATTACCTAATTGGTTGCCTGGTATACATGATGTGTTCCACGTATCTCAACTCAGAAAACATGTTCATGATCCAGATCTTGTTGTGGAAGAAGCAGCGCAACATGATATTGACATAACTCCAGAATTAGCACTCAGAAGAGAGCCATTAAAGATAGTTGGCTAAGAAACTAGAGAGCTAAGGAGGAAAAAGATTCATCTAGTCAAAGTGCAGTGGAGTAGTGATCCTAGAGACTGTACTTGGGAAACTGAGGAAAGCATTAAACAAGCCTATCCCAAATGCAGGGTGGACATCTCTGACTAATTCCGGTGCAAGGTACCCATACAATATTTTGCATTTACATTTTGTTTCCTGCTTAGCTGTTATTTCCTTTTCGAGGACGAAAAATTTTAAGTGGGGGAGATTGTAATAACCCGGAAAATTGAACCAGTTTAAAATTTTCAAATTAGGTTATTACCAAAGAATTTGAATAGTTGAAATAGCATATTTCAATAAAATATAAAATTGGGTATGGTATAGCAGTTTGAAATTTAGAATATAAACTATGTCTGACTGTACCGGGTGGAAAATATAACGGATTTTAGCAAAACTAAAAATATTTAAATCTGTTTATGAATACCTATCTAACGAATCCGAAAAATCGAAGTTTCATAACGGAAATCAAAAGTTATGGCCAAAGGAATTTTCAAAAAGGTCGCTATATAGCATATATAGCCCTTGAAAATTGATATTTTGCATACGACCTCGGAATTCGACGAAACCACTTTTGTTGGGTCCGGGATGTCAAATTATTGCTAAGTTTTAAATTTTGTAATTTTTGAAGCTAGTATGTGAGCGGGGCAAAAGAAAAGGTGATTGGTCAAGTTCTGTTAAAATGGGTCGACCTAAAAATGGCCGTTTTTCAAACGAGCTCAGAATTCAACGAAACTGGTTTTGTTTGGACCGTATCGTCAAAACAAAGCTAGATTTATTTTTTTGGAATTCTTCGATTCAGTTTGTGGCCCTGGCAAATTGAAATGTACGTTTAAATTAAATATCGAATGTTTTATATTTTAATTTGAAAAATAACTGACTGTAACAGTCGAATTGGCCAGCGAAACATATCCCATTGTGTTCGGAATGGGGGTAATTAGCTAGGGGCGACAGTCTTTGGGTTTGATTTCGAGTTCGTGTGTGGAAGGGGGTATTTTTGGAATTAAATAAATTAAAAATTAAAATAAAAAGGAGCGGACCAATCACATCTTTTCTCCCTCATCGTTCTTCCAGGCGCGAGGCGGAATAAAGCTCCGAACTTCTCTCTTTAATTTCTCCACAACCACACAACGAAATCAAGCAAACTAAGATCCATTTTGAAGAGCGTTCAGAGATCTTCAAATTTATAGCAATTTCAAGAATTATCGTTGAGTGTAGAGGGAGATATCGCGCCGAGAAAGCCCGAACTTCGCGCCGCCGCCGTGGGTGCTAGGGACCACCGAGCCGTTCATCTCAGGTAGCGTTGGGAAGCTCTTCCCTTCCTCTTTGACGCCGCGCTGGCCGTTCGTCCTATCGCTTCGCGGTTTAGCCGAAAAGTGGAACCCTAGTTTTCGAATTCAAAGGAGGTATACGGCTAAACCTATTTTCAACTGATTTTTACACTATAAAGCGTTGCAAACTTGTAAAAATCGTATCTTTTTGCTATGTTAACGAAATTCGATGAAACAGGAGACACCGTGACCGCAAGGAGGCTCTCTACATTCTAGAAGAAGCCGCGGATTTTTCTGACCTTCCTACGATTTTTAGCACTGCAATAACCAATGTGAGGAATCTAAACTATTTGTATGAATGAAATCGCGTTGTATAAATTATATAAGCGAAGTGTAAATTATATACGCATTGTATACCTCATGTACATGTGTTGTATAAGTTATATTAGCGATGTATAAATTATACAAGCGTTGAATGAAACATATATGCTTTGAATTGTGATGAAATGCAAGTGAATTATTATATTATATATATATATACTCCCCTCGTCCACAGACCATGGACGATATTTGTTGCTTGGGATTGACGTGATATTATATGGTATGACGAATGGTTGGAAATAATTGTTTGTGGTTGATATTATGGTTGAAAAATACCTTTGTGGTTGAAAAATACCCTCTTGTGGTTGAAACAAAATAGAATAGGATTGTGGAATTGAAAATAAAACATGCCGCCTGCGTGCGAACTAGATGCATGATCCCCATTGTCAAAAACCGCGAGGTTTTAAGGTAGAGCGAGGAGCCGTACTAGGGACGGTCCCGGTTTTAACTACCCTGCCGTTATGCTGCCGAAATTTTCTGAAATTCATGTGTTGAATATTATTTGAATTTAAACAAATAGCTATAGCAATAAAAATCACATTTTTATATATATACAAACTATATCGAATATTCATGTGTTGAGTTGCAATTCATTCGTTGAGTTGAAATTCATGTGTTGAATATTAGTTGAATTTAAACAAATAGCCTTTGCGCTAAAAATCACATTTTTATATATATACAAACTATATCGAATATTCATGTGTTGAGTTGCAATTCATTCGTTGAGTTGAAATTCATGTGTTGAATATTATTTGAATTTAAACAAATAGCTTTAGCAATAAAAATCACATTTTTATATATATATACAAACTATATCGAATATTCATGTGTTGAGTTGCAATTCATTCGTTGAGTTGAAATTCATGTGTTGAATATTATTTGAATTTAAACAAATAGCCTTTGCGATAAAAATCACATTTTTATATATATACAAACTATATCGAATATTCATGTGTTGAGTTGCAATTCATTCGTTGAGTTGAAATTCATGTGTTGAATATTATTTGAATTTAAACAAATAGCTTTAGCAATAAAAATCACATTTTTATATATATACAAACTATATCGAATATTCATGTGTTGAGTTGCAATTCATTCGTTGAGTTGAAATTCATGTGTTGAATATTATTTGAATTTAAACAAATAGCCTTTGCGATAAAAATCACATTTTTATATATATAAAAACTATATCGAATATTCATGTGTTGAGTTGCAATTCATTCGTTGAGTTGAAATTCATGTGTTGAATATTATTTGAATTTAAACAAATAGCTTTAGCAATAAAAATCACATTTATATATATATATATATATATACAAACTATATCGAATATTCATGTGTTGAGTTGCAATTCATTCGTTGAGTTGAAATTCATGTGTTGAATATTATTTGAATTTAAACAAATAGCTTTTGCGATAAAAATCACATTTTTATATATATACAAACTATATAGAATATTCATATGTTGAATTGCAATTTGTTCGTCGAATTGAAATTCATGTGTTGAATGTTATCATCTTTTAAAAATAAAATGAATCGACAATAAAAACTACACCCTTATTGTAAATATGAAGAGTTAAAAATACACACGTGTCGAATAAATATTTTTGATGATAAAAATATTTCTTTTCTCATGTATACGCTTAGTTAAAAATACACACGTGTTGAAATAAATAATAGTTTGCTAGAAATATTATTATTAGCTTTGTTCTGCATATATATACATGTGTTGAACAGGAAAAATGGATTAGCTGTAGAGTAAAGAAATTATTTGCGTGCCCGACAAATAGGTAAACCTTGATGAGTTGGCTGCGCAATTTTATTTATATATCAACTCCTGTGAATGCCATTGGATGCGGAGTGCTGGTTATTCTGTGTGAAATAATAAATAACGCCATAGGATAGTAACAATTAATTTTGAACTACACTACACGGCATACTTCTTGACGATAGGCATACTTCATCATATTCCACATAAGCAATTGGAGCTTGTGTGACGAGGTGGAAGATTTACCATACGAGCGAGAGGCTTGTATGACGATGACTATATACTACAGGTAGAACTGATGACTGATATGGACTATATAAATTATAACGATAAATTGCCGGATTAATAAAAACCCCACACGGGTCTGGAGTTGACAATAATCACGTCACTCTAGTTATTAGATACGGCACATGGACTATTTATTTCCACATGGAAACGGGGTGACGAGAATTTATTCTCTGGAGTGATTATCAGTACATACTCCCCCGTAAACACCAGAATATATCACTATAAATATGTGAATGCTTTTTAGGATTTATTGGGTACCTAATACGGCCCAATAAATTTCCAAACCCCTCCCCGTACAAAGGAGGTTATGGCGAAATTTTTTGAAATATTAAGGCGTTAGTGAAATATTTGAAGTGAAAACGAAGTTGAAAATATAGAATGAACTATAGTTGAAATAATAGAATGAACTATATTTATATATATAAATATAAATATAATTAAAGGGAATAGAGGCCGTGCAGTTCGTGTTTCGGAATCGTAATTTGAAACGATTAGTGCGAGAAATCCGACCATCGGATTTTCCCGAAACCGCAACTACTGGGTTCGCCTTGGAAATATCTTTCCAACGGCACCAACCTTGTAAAAATCCAACGGTTGGATTGTCCGGAATGTTTAATTCAAATCTGAAGAAAAACAGCGCCAGAATCGTTTATATTTATATATAAATGTAAATATATTTAAAATTAAATCGAATAACGACGCTGCAGTTCGAATTTTGAAACCGTAACTTCAAACGACTAATGTGGAAGATCCGACCGTCGGATTCTCACGAAACAGGAACCGTTGGGTTCGCTTTGGGAATATCTTCCCACTGATATAGACTTTATAGAAATCCAACGGTTAGATTTTCCGATATGTGTAAAACAAATTAAGGGAAAAACAGCGCCAGTGCCACGACACGACCTGAAACGTCGTTTAATTAAATATGGCCATTTTTAAATAAATAAAAATGATGAAAAATCATTATAAAATATTATAAGCAACATTGATTGAAAATAAACAAATTGGGTTTGAATTGTTTGATATTTGATGGTTGTATGTGTATGACATAAAAATAACACTAAAGAACCGAAAGATGGATGTCGAATAATATAACCAAAAAAAAGAATCGATTTAAATTCTAATGACGTGAATTATTTGAAAAGGCCGAGCTAACCCTCATTTCAAATAATTTATCGAGCGATTCGAATTGGAAAATGCAAAGACGATTCAAGACCGACGATCTTCGTATCGGTTGGATGGGCGCTGCTGAGGTTCCTGACCGGAGTAGCTACCGGAAAGGGACGGAAGTAGTTGCCGTCTGAACGTATGTGTCGACTGGACAGTTATACGAGGAATTTGACGCCTCCGGTTTCGTTCAGACCCAGGACGGACTTGTAAATGGACTGTGTGTCTGACATTGGATTTTGTTCTATACTGATTGATCTCTGTTAAATATATATATATGTTTGGCGGCGGATAATTTATTCTTTTGCTTAACGCCCTTCTCTGAGACGTATGAGCTCAGGGGTTATATATCGATGGAAATCAATCGTATGGAGTAGACTGCCTATGTGGCATGCCAAGATGCTGTGATCAAGGCTTCTGTTGCAAAGCAAAGTCTTGTGGATGATGATCAAAGCACGGTCTACGTGGCCTAGCTTTGTGTATTTCGTAGATTCGCGAGCCTCACACCCCGGTATGAGTTAAAAACGGGATACGGATTGCAGGGAGAGCACGACGTTTCTTTCTAGCTATGGTGGTGTCAGTGACTTACCAGCCCTGACATATATATCTACTTTTCAGCTTTGTGGTTGTTGGAATGCGTGGCGCCTCGATTATAGGTCTGTAAGGACCGGGAAACGTGTGTTCAGGAATACTAATCCTCAAACGTAAGAGAGGACCGGCCCTGAAGATCCAGGATTGCCCAGAGTGCGTAGTCCTGAGGCATTTGCTAGAGTGTCTCGAAGCGGAGAGGAGCTTGCCCCTTGCCTCGACTCATGACGGAAATCCAATTTCCAATACGAAATAACGGACTCGATTGTAGAACTAGTATGGCGACATAGTGGTATGGGGCACTTATGCCGTCTATGATTGATATTTATGATGCTATTCATTTTTGAAACATATATGCACTAGTAATAATATCAATTGATTTTGCTTTATACGTATCAAGCATATTTGGCTATTATAAGGTAAAACTCTATCCTCCGACTTGCGTTGCATTGTACAATGGGACTAGAGTCTTATAATGGCTTCATTCTTTCTAAAAGCATTGCGTTGTTTTAAAAGAATTTACTTTGTTTTAATTGCACTAGCAATCACTGGAGTAAACCCGTTCCGCGAAAGTGGCGTGGTCCTATGATTTGCTATCATTGTTGTTTAACTGTTAAATAGATTCCTCATACCAGTCCCCATGACTGACTCGTTGTTTGTTTCACTTTGCAAACGCGGGTGCCCTTATTTTCACACGGGCAGCCTAGTACACAGGTGACAGGTTGTTTTTGGCTCTGCACTGCTGCATAGGGTGCATTTTTGGCTCATGGCGAGGCTGACTTCACAGAGATGACTTTGACTTTTTCCGCCATTACTGTACTTATATTATGATTCCACCACGGGCGATGCAGACTGATTTACTTTCTGTACTTCTTACTATATGTATATGTATTCCGCCTTCGGCGATGTAGACTGATACCCTTATTTTGTCTCACTGCATGTATGTATTCCGCCTCTGGCGATGATGACTGATCACTTTCCTTTTTATTTACTAAGTTATATCCCACGCTATGCTATTATGATGTTATTACATGTTGTGATTCCGCTGTCATATCCATGTAAAATTATTCTATTTATTGTTTCTGCTATTATCCGTTCTCTGCTATGATGATTAATGTGTTATATTCCAATGATTATCCTTAATACCGCCCCTCGGATTTTGGGATCGTCACATAAGGGAATCTCAGCTAGCAGATTTCTTAAATACTCTGCATCTTCACTAGTTGTGGCTAGTGCTATCATCTCAGACTCCATAGTGGACTGAGCCAAAATAGTATGTTTCTTGGATTTCCAAGAAACAGCTCCTCCAGCGATGCTAAATATATAGCCACTGGTCGCTTTAGAATCATCAGATAAGGTATTCCAGTCTGCATTAGAATATCCTTCAAGTACAGCTGGAAACCTTTCATAATGTAATCCAAGGTTCATAGTTCGTTTAAGGTATTTCGTGGCCCTTTCAATAGCATGCCAGTGCTCTATACTAGGTCAACTGGTAAACTTGCACAATAGTCCTACGACATAGGCAATGTCGGGTCTAGTACAATCAGTGGCATACCAAAGGCTGCCAATGATGCTCGCATAATCAGATTGTCTAACACCCTCACCAGTGTTCTTAAATAACTTTACACTTGGATCATATGGTGTACATGCAGGTTTACAGTCAAAGTAATTGTATTTCTTCAGTATTTTCTCAATGTAATGAGATTGATCCAAAGAAATTCCCTTTTCTGACCTAGTAATTTTAATACCAAGGATTACACTTGCCTTACCTAGATCTTTAATATCAAAATTGGCACTTAATAAGGATTTGACTGAGTTTGTAACAACCCGAAAATCCGAGCCAGTTTAAAAATTTTATTTAGTCAATTTTATCGAATTTTGAATATTTAAAATAGATTATTTTAAATAATATCGACGAGAAATTTATTTTGAATATAATTCGAACGTATATATTTATACGCGTCGTCGTTAGAATATAAATATTTATATATAATTATAAATAGAATTGAAAATGGCGCGGTAGTTCGATAATTCGATCTCAAACTTCAATTGAATGTACCGGGTGCAAAACAATCCGAATTTTAGTGAAACCAAAAACATTAGGATCTAATTGATAATATCTTTCCAACGAATCCGAAAAATCAAAATTTCATAGCGGGAATCAAAAGATATGTCTAGTTGAGAATTCTGAATAGTCGCTATGGAATTCAGGCCCTTAAAAATGGGAATTTTGCAAATGACCTCGGATTTTGACGAAACCACTTTTGTTGGATCCGCAGTGTCAAGATATTGCTAGATTCCAAATTTCATAATTTTTTGAATCAATATGTGAGCGTGGCAAAGGAAAACGCGTTTGACCAGTTTTAGTTGATTTTAATCGACTGGAAATTGGCCATTTTTCCAACGGTCTCAGAATTCGACGAAACTAATTTTGTTAGGACCGTATCGTCAATACGAAGCTAGAAAATATTTTTATGGAATTTTTAGAGTTCGTATGTGACCCCGGTAAATTGAAATGCGCGTTCAAAATTCAATATATAGAGTTATATGTTGATTTTGATGGAAACTGATCGAAACAGTCGAATCAGCTTGCGGTACATATCCCATTGGGTTCGGAATGGGGGTGAAACGCTATGGGCGGCAGGCGGTGGGTCTCGTTTTGAGGTCAAAAATAAGGGTTGCTTTTTGGTGGAAAATTAAATAAATTAAATAATCAAACTCTCTCCTCACCCCCTTTAATTCCTCTGCCCCCCCCCAATTCATTTCTGATCGAAGTAAACTAAAAAAAAACCTCGCGTCTCCTCTACAGCCGCCGTCGTCGATCGACGACCGCTCCTCCACCTCGCTCCCCCACTCCGACGCTCCCTCTCTCCTCCCTCAGCGACGCACTCGAGAACCCCTTCACCCCCACCGTAGGAGAAACCACGCGCCCTTCGATTTTGCCACCGCGTCACTCCGTCGTTCACCGGAGTTAGCATCGCCGCCACCAATGTCGGAGGAGCAGCCCACGCCGCCGACGAAGACCAGAACCTCCTCCGCTCCTCTGTCTTCTCCTCCTGCAGATCCGACGCAGGCGAGCTCCGAAACCCCTCATCCCAGAGATGCAGCCACCAACCGACGTCCATACCACCTCCGCTCGTGCCTGACCCCGCCTCCGACCACCTCTGAGCAACCACCAGCGCCCCCCTAAAGAGAGAACCCGTAAGTTTGTATAAATACTGATTCTGTTTAGACTAAAATGCTGATTTTGTTTAACTTGATATACTAGTTTTGTTTAACTTGATTTTTCAAAGTAAAAAGGTATAATCTTTATATATAAAAAGTTATAATTTTTACAATTAAAAATGTGATTTTGATATATGAATGAGCATCATAAAAGTAGGATTTTTATTTTTACGAATAGCATATAAAAATATGGTTTTTATTTATATAAAGTAGCGAAGATAAAGATGTGATTTTTATTGCTTTGAAATAAAAGTATACTTTGCTTTGAAATAAAAATATAATTTTTATAATATAGAAAGGTTAAAAATATAATTTTTATACTAGTGGCATATTAAAAATATGATTTTTACTTAGGTAGAGTATTAAAAATATGGGTTTTATTAAAGTAGAAATATAAAAATATAATTTTTATATAGAAAGAAGTGTTGTAAATATATGAAGTGAAATAAAAATCTGAACTTTATTTTATCGTGAAGTAGTGATAATATAAAAATGCGCTTTTTATATATGTAGTAGATACGGGCAAACGAAGGTGACAAAAAGGCGAGAATGACGAAGACTTCTACATATGAAGTGTCGTGGAGTTGGGATAGCTATCTGTGAGAACTTCTAACTCTTCAATTTCTTTTTCTATTTATATATATATATATATTAGGATGCAGACGGTGTTCAGTAGCACCGGACATAATCATCCACAGACCATGGACTTGTTTGTTTGATTGCAAAAATTAGTTAGATTATTTGGTTTGAATTGAGTTGTTTGGTGAAAGGAATGGATTTGATTGATGTGTGAATGGCGTGGGCCTTCACTAGACCGGGGATAAGGCTAGGCCTCGTCCCGTTTCTAGTATCGTGCCGTTATGCCGCCGAAATTTTCTAAAATAAGTTAGAAAAATAAAAATATCATTTTTATTTGTAAATGAACGGAATAAAAATTCATGTGTGAAGATAAAATGTTTTATCGTTAAAAATATAATTTTTAACGTGGAAGTGAATAAAATAAAATATTCATTTACAAACCGGATGGTTTGTTTATGTACACCTATTTGAAGGACATTGATTGGGTCGATAAATTTTACACATCGCCCAACTGCACACATAAAATCTGTGTTTGATTGTTTGAAACCCCACACGGGTGTTGGGATGAAATTTGAAGTTCACTCATCCTGATTGATTAAATATGTCGATCAATTGATTGACAAGCTGTTATAAGCGTTAAATATCTATATTTGATGCTTATACAGTGTAGTGCACTTTGGTTGATGGTTGATTATTTTTCAATGCTATTATATACGGTTGATGTGTGAAAATCCATATAATTAACTTTATATGGTAATTGATTGGGCCTCATTCCAATTTAGAAAATAAAGAATTTTATAAAATAAAGGTTCATGTGTTGACAGTACTCATACGTTGAGATTAGTCATGTGTTGAACGAAACATTTTAATAATAAAATTTACATCTTTATCAATATAAATAAAGGTTCATGTGTTGACAGTACTCATCTGTTGAGATTAGTCATGTGTTGAACGAAACATTTTAATAATAAAATTTACATCTTTATCAATATAAATAAAGGTTCATGTGTTGACAGTACTCATCCGTTGAGATTAGTCATGTGTTGAACGAAACATTTTAATAATAAAATTTACATCTTTATCAATATAAATAAAGGTTCATGTGTTGACAGTACTCATCCGTTGAGATTAGTCATGTGTTGAACGAAATATTTGAAATAGAAATATTTGAAAACGAAATATTCAAAATAGAAATATTTGAAAACGAAATATATGAAGCCGTGTTGATTAGATTGATGCCATTTTGACGTGAACGATATTTATATCAATTTTATTCATTTTAAAATGAATATTGAAAAGTGATTTCGAAATCGAATATTTTGAAATGAAATTTGAATTGAATAGAATAGAAAATCAATTAAATTTGAATAGAATAGAAAACCAATTGAATTTGAATAGGATAGAAAACGAATTTGATTTGAATTGAATAAATAATGAATTGAATTCGAATTTAATTAATAACGAATTCGAGTTGAATTGAATAGAAAACGAATTCGAATCGAATTGAATTAATAACGAATTCGAGTTGAATTGAATTAATAACGAATTCGAGTTGAATTGAATAGATAACGATTTCGAAATAAATTGAATATAAAATGAATTCGAATTGAATAGATAACGAATTCGAATTGAATTGAATAGATAACGATTTCGAAATGAATTGAATATAAAACGAATTCGAATTGAATTGAATAGATAACGATTTCGAAATGAATTGAATATAAAACGATTTCGAAATGAATTGAATATAAAACGATTTCGAAATGAATTGAATATAAAACGATTTCGAAATGAATTGAATATAAAACGATTTCGAATTGAATGGAATAGAAAACTAATTTGAATTCGAATTGAATATATAACGAATTGAATTCGAATTGAAAACCAATATGAATTTGATTCAAATAGAAAACCAATATGAATTTGATTCGAATAGAAAACCAATATGAATTTGATTCAAATAGAAAACCAATATGAATTTGATTCCAATAGAAAACCAATATGAATTTGATTCGAATAGAAAACCAATATGAATTTGATTCGAATAGAAAACCAATATGAATTTGATTCGAATAGAAAACCAATTTGAATTGAATCGAATAGAAAATGAGTTGAATCGAATATATAACCAATTTGAATTGGATCGAATAGAAAACGAATTTGACTTGAATCGAATTGAAAACGAATTCGAATTGAATTGAAAACGAATTGAAATGAATTCAAATTGAATTGAAATTTGAATTGAATAAACATGAATTTTAAAACGAATTTATAAGGAGAAATTCAATTTTGATTTGAATTTGAAATGAAGGTTGAAATTGTTTTTGAAACGAATTCAAAACTATTTATAAAATTCGTTTTTAAATAGGAATCGACGAAATATATATTATATATATTATATATATAATAGAATGGCCTGAATAGAACGCGCCGCGCCGCGGCTGTTCGTGAATTTCGACCATTTATTTCAAACGGATATTACGGGAGATCCGACCGTCGGATTCTCCTAAAACCGGAAACGTTGGGTTCGTATCGAAAAGAGCTTTCTAAGAATATTAGAAATTTGAAATCTAACGGTTGGATTTGGAGATACGTCCAAATCAAATTCGAAAAAGGTCGCTATAGGTGCAGTTCGATGGCCGTTGATGGAAATCGACTGTACGGGCCTTAATAAAATTATTAAAAATAGTAATAATTTGTGTAAAATCATAAGAAATGATTTGAGAAAAATTGGGGTGAAAAACTCCATATTTGAAAAGATAAAAATGAATTTTTATCGAAATGAACTAGTTTTGAACTAAATTTAAAACCCAATTATTTTTAAATAAATAAATTAGATTTAAAAAGGGGTTTTAAATAATCGGAATTTCTAATATATTTGATTGGATTTGAAATGGATTTATCGTGAACGGTGTTTTAAATAACACTAGTTCTTTAACCCGATAACAAATAGAATGTGATTTGGGTTTGTCGTGAACTGTGTTTTAAATAACACCTAGTTCTTTAACCCAGTAAAAGGAGTTTTAACGAATCTGAAATTAGGTTGAAATGTGAATCTATAATCTAAATTATCAAATTTAGAAATGAGCGAGAATGGAGTATCGCCAGTTTTTCTCCAAAGCGATAGTTAAATCTTTAATAAGATTTGAACGTGAAATGGTAATTAATTTTACCGATAACACCATAGTATTAGATATGGAGTATTACCAGTTTTGCTTCATGGGATGAATAGGTTGGGATTGGGAAATAAAATAAATAATTACTTCGTTGTGGTTCGCTAATCTCGACTAGTTTGGAAAACCATAATTTGGTTTGAAATGACATCCAAAGGAAGATTAAAGGATAAATTTTAAAGAATTTATCTTGGATAAAATTAATGGGAACCTTTCCCTAAAAATGTGATTTTGTGAATAAAAGAATATTCTGGATTGGAATGAGGCGTATGTTGTGTTTGTGTAACATTTGTTTTTAATATAAGCGGGTTGTTCGGAAAGGCCGGGTTTATACCCATTCTGAATAACCGATTCGACGATAAGTCGAAGATGAAGACGGTGGTCGAAGACCGGAAGTCTTCACATCGTTTGGGTAATTACTGACGATCCTGATTGGGTTGTACACCCAAGAGGATGGAAATAGTTGGTGGTCGTCCAGACGTATTTGGAGATGGATAGATATGCGAGGAAAGTGCCTCCGGTTTCTTTCAGACCCAGAACGGACTTGTAAATGGATTGTGTGTCTGACATTGGATTTTATTCTGTGTTGATTGATTTCTATTAAATATACATCTGTTTGGCGGCGGAGAATTTATTCTTTTGCTCAACGCCCTTCTCTGAGACGTACGAGCTCAGAGGTTGTATATCGATGGACATCAGTCGCATGGCATGAATTGCCTGTGTGGCACACTAAGATGCAATGATCAAGGCTTTTGTTGAAAAGCAGAGTCTTGTGGTTGATGATCAAAGCACGGCCTACGTGGCAGCTTTGTGTATAACGTGAATTCGCGAGCCTCACACCTCGGTATGAGTCAAAAACGGGATACGGACTGCAGGGAGAGCACGACGTTTCTTTCTAGCTTTGGTGGTGTCAGTGACTTACCAGCCCTGACATTTATATACTTTTCACCTTTGTGGTTATTGGAATGCGAGGCGCCTCGATTATAGGTCTGTAAGGACCGGGAAACGTGTGTTCAGGCATAATTAATCCTCTAACGTAAGTGAGGACCGACCCTGAAGCATCCAGGGGTTGCCCAGAGTGCGTAACCCTGGGACATTTGCTAGAGTGTCTCGAACGCGGAGAGGAGCTTGCCCCTTGCCTCGCTTCATGACGGAAATCAAATTTCCAATACGTGTATTGCGGTTTTAATTGTAGAACTAGTATGGCGACATGATATATGGTACCCATGCCGTCTATGATTTATATTTATGATTGAAATTGTTTTGACACTATACACTTATTATAGTATCAAATGATTTGTTTTAAACGTACCAAGCATATTTGGCTATTATAAGGGAAAACCCTATCCTTCGGCTTGCGTTGCATTGTGTGATGGGACCTGGGTCTTATAATAGCTTCATTTTTCGAAAAAGCATTGCTCTGTTTATTCTATGCACTGGTATTCTTGGGAGGAAACCCGTTCCGTGTTATACGGCGTGGTCCCTTGAATTACTCTCTTTTAAAGTAAAGTTTTAAATAACTGTTTTAGTTCTCACACCAGTCACATGACTGACCTGGAGTTTATTGTTTTAACATAAACTCTGGGTGCCCCTATTTTCTGCACGGGCAGCTAGTAGTTTTGGTTTTGCAGATTTATATTCACAGGATCTTGGTTTACAGCTGGAATGATATCTGGAAAGCTCTGTATCCGTGTATCACCTTCAGTTGTGCTTTGTATTATTTTCCGCTGTTATGTAATTTAATGTAATCTCTGATATTTATTGAATGTAATTTATTCATTTATACTCTGTATATTCTTGTATCTGATGGAATTGTTGTAATACAATGAAATGTTCTTCCGTCTGCGTTCGTTTGTGTGTTGTTCTCAAAGTATCCGCTCTTTCCTTCACGGGGAAGTAACGGGTCCTTACAGTGGTATCATAGCTTTGGTTTACAGACCTCGAGAACAAGACACATTAGAACCATACGAAAGAATTCATCAGATATTGGATTGGTAATATCCAATTAGAATGACTCGTTAGAGATAGGATCAGTAGTATCCTAGAACGAGTGTGAAGAGTATATATTTCGAACGAAAACAATTTTGTTTTGAAAATTTAAACCATTTTATACGTATTTGATTATTTGTTTATTTTGAATTTGGACAATCCAGTATATAAAGGTTTTGCATATACGCGTCATGAACGTATATTCGAAGTTTTAATATATTAGATAGATATAGAGTCACACTCTAGTCGCCCGGAGATGATTCTACTGATGACTATATAGCATCAGTAGTGTGTGTTCGAGTTTCGAAGGTGTGATTTTCTATATATTTCCATTAGACTGGTGTGAGAACCAAAACTTATATAGCTAGAACACATTGTTGTGAATTGGCATCAAAAACAAGATTTTCAGTATATATATCAAAGTTATGAATTTGAAACTCTAATTCACTAATTGATTGGTGTTTGTGTTGTTTATTTGTTTGATAATTTTGAACCATTATGCCTAATTGCATCAAATATAAAATTTTATAGAAAATTGGTCGCATATGCATGCATATACATATACTTACATTGAACAGGTCATAGCAAGGAGGCTAGAGCCGAAGAATAAAATTTGTTTGCCCGACAAATAGGTACATGTTTACTACATAATTTACTGTTTTGTTTGGGTAATGATGATTTTATGAGCCTATTGGCTAGCCGCTTGGCTTTTTCTTTTTCTTTTTTAGATCAGAAGGCCTATATGGCAATTTCGGGATTTTCCCGTGGCTCCCGGTGTAGGGGAGGTTATGGCAAAAATTTTCGAAAATTTAGGGTGTTAGGCAAATTTTTGAAAATTTGAAAATTCTCAAAAACTGAAAAGTTGGAGAATGGAAGCCAGATCGAACGTAGAGTAGATTAATCAAACCACTTTCGACTTTGTTCCTTTTCGGGGACGAAAAGTTTTAAGTGGGGGAGATTGTAACAACCCGAAAATCCGAGCCAGTTTAAAATTTTTATTTAGTCAATTTTATCGAATTTTGAATATTTAAAATAGATTATTTTAAATAATATCGACGAGAAATTTATTTTGAATATAATTCGAATGTATATATTTATACGCGTCGTCGTTAGAATATAAATATTTATATATAATTATAAATAGAATTGAAAATGGCGCGGTAGTTCGATAATTCGATCTCAAACTTCAATTGAATGTACCGGGTGCAAAACAATCCGGATTTTAGTTAAACCAAAAACTTTAGGATCTAATTGATAATATCTTTCCAACGAATCCGAAAAATCAAAATTTCATAGCGGGAATCAAAAGATATGACCAGTTGAAAATTCTGAATAGTCACTATGGAATTCAGGCCCTTAAAAATGGGAATTTTGCAAATGACCTCAGATTTTGACGAAACCACTTTTGTTGGATCCGCAGTGTCAAGATATTGCTAGATTCCAAATTTCATGATTTTCTGAATCAATATGTGAGCGTGGCAAAGGAAAACGCGTTTGACCAGTTTTAGTTGATTTTAATCGACTGGAAATTGGCCATTTTTCCAACGGTCTAAGAATTCGACGAAACTAGTTTTGTTAGGACCGTATCGTCAATACGAAGCTAGAAAATATTTTTATGGAATTTTTAGAGTTCGTATGTGACCCCGGTAAATTGAAATGCGCGTTCAAAATTCAATATATAGAGTTATATGTTGATTTTGATGGAAACTGGTCGAAACAGTCGAATCAGCTTGTGGTACATATCCCATTGTGTTCGGAATGGGGGTGAAACGTTATGGGCGGCAGGCGGTGGGCCTCGTTTTAAGGTCAAAAATAAGGGTTGCTTTTTGGTGGAAAATTAAATAAATTAAATAATCAAACTCTCTCCTCACCCCCTTTAATTCCTCTGCCCCCCCCCCCAATTCATTTCTGATCGAAGCAAACTAAAAAAAAACCTCGCGTCTCCTCTACAGCCGCCGTCGTCGATCGACGACCGCTCCTCCACCTCGCTCCCCCACTCCGCCGCTCCCTCTCTCCTCCCTCAGCGACGCACTCGAGAACCCCTTCACCCCCACCGTAGGAGAAACCACGCGCCCTTCGATTTTTCCACCGCGTCACTCCGTCGTTCACCGGAGTTAGCATCGCCGCCACCAATGTCGGAGGAGCAGCCCATGCCGCCGACGAAGACCAGAACCTCCTCCGCTCCTCTGTCTTCTCCTCCTGCAGATCCGACGCAGGCAAGCTCCGAAACCCCTCATCCCAGAGATGCAGCCACCAACCGACGTCCATACCACCTCCGCTCGTGCCTGACCCCGCCTCCGACCACCTCTGAGCAACCACCAGCGCCCCCCTAAAGAGAGAACCCGTAAGTTTGTATAAATATTGATTCTGTTTAGACTAAAATGCTGATTTTGTTTAACTTGATATGCTAGTTTTGTTTAACTTGATTTTTCAAAGTAAAAAGGTATAATCTTTATATATATAAAGTTATAATTTTTACAATTAAAAATGTGATTTTGATATATGAATGAGCATCATAAAAGTAGGATTTTTATTTTTACGAATAGCATATAAAAATATGGTTTTTATTTATATAAAGTAGCGAAGATAAAGATGTGATTTTTATTGCTTTGAAATAAAAGTATACTTTGCTTTGAAATAAAAATATAATTTTTATAATATAGAAAGGTTAAAAATATAATTTTTATACTAGTGGCATATTAAAAATATGATTTTTACTTAGGTAGAGTATTAAAAATATGGGTTTTATTAAAGTAGAAATATAAAAATATATTTTTTATATAGAAAGAAGCGTTGTAAATATATGAAGTGAAATAAAAATCTGAACTTTATTTTATCGTGAAGTAGTGATAATATAAAAATGCGCTTTTTATATATGTAGTAGATACGGGCAAACGAAGGTGACAAAAAGGCGAGAATGACGAAGACTTCTACATATGAAGTGTCGTGGAGTTGGGATAGCTATCTGTGAGAACTTCTCACTCTTCAATTTCTTTTTCTATTTATATATATATATATTAGGATGCAGACGGTGTTCAGTAGCACCGGACACAATCGTCCACAGACCATGGACTTGTTTGTTTGATTGCAAAAATTAGTTAGATTATTTGGTTTGAATTGAGTTGTTTGGTGAAAGGAATGGATTTGATTGATGTGTGAATGGCGTGGGCCTTCACTAGACCGGGGATAAGGCTAGGCCTCGTCCCGTTTCTAGTATCGTGCTGTTATGCCGCCGAATTTTTCTAAAATAAGTTAGAAAAATAAAAATATCATTTTTATTTGTAAATGAACGGAATAAAAATTCATGTGTGAAGATAAAATGTTTTATCGTTAAAAATATAAATTTTAACGTGGATGTGAATAAAATAAAATATTCATTTACAAACCGGACGGTTTGTTTATGTACACCTATTTGAAGGACATTGATTGGGTCAATAAATTTTACACATCGCCCTACTGCACACATAAAATCTGTGTTTGATTGTTTGAAACCCCACACGGGTGTTGGGATGAAATTTGAAGTTCACTCATCCTGATTGATTAAATATGTCGATCGATTAATTGACAGGCTGTTATAAGCGTTAAATATCTATATTTGATACTTATACAGTGTAGTGCACTTTGGTTGATGGTTGATTATTTTTCAATGCTATTATATACGGTTGATGTGTGAAAATCCATATAATTAACTTTATATGGTAATTGATTGGGCCTCATTCCAATTTAGAAAATAAAGAATTTTATAAAATAAAGGTTCATGTGTTGACAGTACTCATCCGTTGAGATTAGTCATGTGTTGAACGAAACATTTTAATAATAAAATTTACATCTTTATCAATATAAATAAAGGTTCATGTGTTGACAGTACTCATCCGTTGAGATTAGTCATGTGTTGAACGAAACATTTTAATAATAAAATTTACATCTTTATCAATATAAATAAAGGTTCATGTGTTGACAGTACTCATCCGTTGAGATTAGTCATGTGTTGAACGAAACATTTTAATAATAAAATTTACATCTTTATCAATATAAATAAAGGTTCATGTGTTGACAGTACTCATCCGTTGAGATTAGTCATGTGTTGAACGAAATATTTGAAATAGAAATATTTGAAAACGAAATATTTAAAATAGAAATATTTGAAAACGAAATATATGAAGCCGTGTTGATTAGATTGACGCCATTTTGACGTGAACGATATTTATATCGATTTTATTCATTTTAAAATGAATATTGAAAAGTGATCTCGAAATCGAATATTTTGAAATGAAATTTGAATTGAATAGAATAGAAAATCAATTAAATTTGAATAGAATAGAAAACCAATTGAATTTGAATAGGATAGAAAACGAATTTGATTTGAATTGGATTTGAATTGAATAAATAATGAATTGAATTCGAATTGAATTAATAACGAATTCGAGTTGAATTGAATAGAAAACGAATTCGAATCGAATTGAATTAATAACGAATTCGAGTTGAATTGAATTAATAACGAATTCGAGTTGAATTGAATAGATAACGATTTGGAAATAAATTGAATATAAAACGAATTCGAATTGAAGTGAATAGATAACGAATTCGAATTGAATTGAATAGATAATGATTTCGAAATGAATTGAATATAAAACGAATTCGAGTTGAATTGAATAGATAACGATTTCGAAATGAATTGAATATAAAACGATTTCGAAATGAATTGAATATAAAACGATTTCGAAATGAATTGAATATAAAACGATTTCGAAATGAATTGAATATAAAACGATTTCAAATTGAATGGAATAGAAAACTAATTTGAATTGGAATTGAATATATAACGAATTGAATTCGAATTGAAAACCAATATGAATTTGATTCAAATAGAAAACCAATATGAATTTGATTCGAATAGAAAACCAATATGAATTTGATTCGAATAGAAAACCAATATGAATTTGATTCGAATAGAAAACCAATATGAATTTGATTCGAATAGAAAACCAATTTGAATTGAATCGAATAGAAAATGAGTTGAATCGAATATATAACCAATTTGAATTGGATCGAATAGAAAACGAATTTGACTTGAATCGAATTGAAAACGAATTGAAATGAATTCAAATTGAATTGAAATTTGAATTGAATAAACATGAATTTTAAAACGAATTTATAAGGAGAAATTCAATTTTGATTTGAATTTGAAATGAAGGTTGAAATTGTTTTTGAAACGAATTCAAAACTATTTATAAAATTCGTTTTTAAATAGGAATCGACGAAATATATATTATATATATTATATATATAATAAAATGGCCTGAATAGAATGCGCCGCGCCGTGGCAGTTCGTGAATTTCGACCATTTATTTCAAACGGATATTACGGGAGATCCGACCGTCGGATTCTCCTAAAACCGGAACCGTTGGGTTCGTATCGAAAAGAGCTTTCTAATGAATATTAGAAATTTGAAATATAACGGTTGGATTTGGAGATACGTCCAAATAAAATTCGAAAAAGGTCGCTATAGGTGCAGTTCGATAGCCGTTGATGGAAATCGACTGTACGGGCCTTAATAAAATTATTAAAAAATGTAATAATTTGTGTAAAATCATAAGAAATGATTTGAGAAAAATTGGGGTGAAAAACTCCATATTTGAAAAGATAAAAATGAATTTTTATCGAAATGAACTAGTTTTGAACTAAATTTAAAACCCAATTATTTTTAAATAAATAAATTAGATTTAAAAAGGGGTTTTAAATAATCGGAATTTCTAATATATTTGATTGGATTTGAAATGGATTTATCGTGAACGGTGTTTTAAATAACACTAGTTCTTTAACCCGATAACAAATAGAATGTGATTTGGGTTTGTCGTGAACTGTGTTTTAAATAACACCTAGTTCTTTAACCCAGTAAAAGGAGTTTTAACGAATCTGCAATTAGGTTGAAATGTGAATCTATAATCTAAATTATCAAATTTAGAAATGAGCGAGAATGGAGTATCGCCAGTTTTGCTCCAAAGCGATAGTTAAATCTTTAATAAGATTTGAACGTGAAATGGTAATTAATTTTACCGATAACACCATAGTATTAGATATGGAGTATTACCAGTTTTGCTTCATGGGATGAATAGGTTGGGATTGGGAAATAAAATAAATAATTACTTCGTTGTGGTTCGCTAATCTCGACTAGTTTGGAAAACCATAATTTGGTTTGAAATGACATCCAAAGGAAGATTAAAGGATAAATTTTAAAGAATTTATCTTGGATAAAATTAATGGGAACCTTTCCCTAAAAATGTGATTTTGTGAATAAAAGAATATTTTGAATTGGAATGAGGCGTATGTTGTGTTTGTGTATCATTTGTTTTTAATATACGCGGGTTGTTCGGAAAGGCCGGGTTTATACCCATTCTGAATAACCGATTCGACGATAAGTCGAAGATGAAGACGGTGGTCGAAGACTGGAAGTCTTCACATCGTTTGTGTAATTACTGACGATCCTGATTGGGCTGTACACCCAAGAGGATGGAAATAGTTGGTGGTCGTCCAGACGTACTTGGAGATTGATGGATATGCGAGGAAAGTGCCTCCGGTTTCGTTCAAACCCAGAACGGACTTGTAAATGGATTGTGTGTCTGACATTGGATTTTATTCTGTGTTGATTGATTTATATTAAATATACATCTGTTTGGCGGTGGAGAATTTATTCTTTTGCTCAACGCCCTTCTCTGAGACGTACGAGCTCAGAGGTTGTATATCGATGGACATCAGTCGCATGGCATGAATTGCCTGTGTGGCACACTAAGATGCAATGATCAAGGCTTTTGTTGAAAAGCAGAGTCTTGTGGTTGATGATCAAAGCACCGCCTACGTGGCAGCTTTGTGTATAGCGTGAATTCGCGAGCCTCACAGCTCGGTATGTGTCAAAAACGGGATACAGACTGCAGGGAGAGCACGACGTTTCTTTCTAGCTTTGGTGGTGTCAGTGACTTACCAGCCCTGACATTTATATACTTTTCACCTTTGTGGTTGTTGGAATGCGAGGCGCCTCGATTATAGGTCTGTAAGGACCGGGAAACGTGTGTTCAGGCATAATTAATCCTCTAACGTAAGTGAGGACCGACCCTGAAGCATCCAGGGGTTGCCCAGAGTGCGTAACCCCGGGACATTTGCTAGAGTGTCTCGAACGCGGAGAGGAGCTTGCCCCTTGCCTCGACTCATGATGGAAATCCAATTTCTAATACGTGTATTGCGGTTTTAATTGTAGAACTAGTATGGTGACATGATATATGGTACCCATGCCGTCTATGATTTATATTTATGATTGAAATTGTTTTGACACTATACACTTATTATAGTATCAAATGATTTGTTTTAAACGTACCAAGCATATTTGGCTATTATAAGGGAAAACCCTATCCTTCGACTTGCGTTGCATTGTGTGATGGGACCTGGGTCTTATAATAGCTTCATTTTTCGAAAAAGCATTGCGATGTTTATTCTATGCACTGGTATTCTTGGGAGGAAACCCGTTCCATGTTATACGGCGTGGTCCCTTGAATTACTCTCTTTTAAAGTAAAGTTTTAAATAATTGTTTTAGTTCTCACACCAGTCACATGACTGACCTGGAGTTTATTGTTTTAACCTAAACTCTGGGTGCCCCTATTTTCCGCACGGGCAGCTAGTAGTTTTGGTTTTGCAGATTTATATTCACAGGATCCTGGTTTACAGCTGGAATGATATCCGGAAAGCTCTGTATCCGTGTATCACCTTCAGTTGTGCTTTGTATTATTTTCCAGTGTTATGTAATTTAATGTAATCTCTGATATTTATCGAATGTAATTTATTCATTTATACTCTGTATATTCTTGTATCTGATGGAATTGTTGAAATACAATGAAATGTTCTTCCGTCTGCGTTCATTTGTGTGTTGTTCTCAAAGTATCCGCTCTTTCCTTCACGGGGAAGTAACGGGTCCTTACAGAGTTTGTGGCATGAATGTTTGACCCAAAGATGAGTAGGTCATCTACATGAAGGCATATGATAGTGCAAATGTCATTCTCAAATTTGTAATAAATGCATTTGTCACTTTTATTAACTTTAAAACCATGTGAAATGATCAAGTTATCAAGTTTTTTATGCCATTGTTTAGGTGCTTATTTTAAACCATGTAATGGTTTATCTAATTTGCATACTTTATGTTCTTGACCATGTACTACAAATCCTTCAGGTTGGTCTATATAAATTTCTTCGTCTAATTCACCATTTAAAAAGCGATTTTAACATCCATTTGGTGTTTTAGTAAATTATGAATGGAAGCAAGTGATATTAATACCCGAATGGATGTTATTCTAATTACGGGTGAAAAAGTGTCAAAGAAATTTATATTTTCTTTTTGTCTAAAACCTTTAGCTACTAGTCGTGCTTTATATTTATCAATAATGCCATCAGGTTTTAATTTCTTTTTAACCACTCATTTACAGCCTATAGATTTACAACCAGGGGGTAAATCTACCAAATGCCAAGTCTTATTGGATTCCAATGTGACGACCGCCCATAACCCCTGCACTATACAAGAGAAATAATGCACTGAAAAATGTGCCAGGCTGTCATGGATGATCATCAGAGTAGGTAAACACAAGTGGAACCTGTCGTAAAACTCACAACGCAAGGATAAAATATAATAGAACATATACAACAGGTAATAATAGTGAAGCAGAAACACTAGACTTCCATACAACTAGAAAGTAAGATCCGCAAACTTGGAAATAGTGTTTATACAAAGTTGCCTCACTATATCACCCAGAAAAGCAAACATTACTACAAAATAGAGTATTTGCATTCGTCTTTTTTTGCACCATTTACATCTGCTCCACTGCCGAAGCAAATGCAATGGACGCAAATTATAAAAAGAATTTGCTTCTGATTTTTAACCGATGCAAATAATCCATATTTGCATCTGTTGTAGCCTGAAGCAGATGCGAATATACTCGTATTTGCATCTATTTCTTTACTACAGCAGATGCAAATTGCTTATTGTAGTTTTACTCTTTAGTGCATTTGTGTTTGTTATAACCAGAAGCAGATGCGAAATCTCTACGTATTTGCGTCCTTTTTTTTTACTATAGCAGATGAAAATTGTTTATGGTAGTTTTACTCTTCAGTGCATTTGCATCTGTTTTGTCACTATGACAGACGCAAATTTGTTTTTTTTCCTTTTAAAAAATGAGCCTTTTTGGCTTGCCAACACAAATCTACAAATTTAAATACAATCAAATAAAACAACACATATCCACAGCACTCAAATATAAATGTTGCAATAGTACACTACAATCAAATATAATTAACCTAGAAATTATGTGCAACAATTTGAATAAATATAATTTAATTTAAGAAGGGTTACAACACTACACAAATATAACCAACATTACGCATACAATTTGAACTATGTCAGTTGTCACAGTTTTTCAGTTAGTGGAAAAAGACCGAAAATAAAAATAAAAATAAAAATTCTTAACTGTGGAACTATCATGAAAGTATTTCTTTGAGGAAATGACTGCAACATTTTAATCAGCGCTTAATGATGCATAATTCTTCCTATGCTTTGTGCAATCAAAAGGCTCCACTTCTTGAACCTTCTTAACCTGTAAAAATAAGAAATAACCAGGTGAAAACGGGCTTAAAACATATACGTTATAATTTATATATTGTGAATAATGTTTGAACAATGAAATCAATTTTACAGGGGATCTGCAATGGTTGTTCAAATCGAAAAACATTTGCCTCCTGAATCTTTTTGCCTGTTCTTCTACCTTACGTTGTGCCCTCTGACAGACGCCCTTTACGTGCCTATGTAAAAATAAGGGCCGGTTGAGTTAGTGAGTTGTATACTAATATAGTATTGGTAAATAGCAGTATCAATATATAGCAGTTACCGCTATTAGTTACAATGAGTTAAATAAAATAAGGATTAATGTAGATATATCAAATTACCTGATCAGCCTGAAGAATAGTGTAGCTATTTGAACCATTAACCATGGTCCCTTCCTTGAATTTTATGATAATATCATCTAGTTTCTCATCATCAAGTTCTTTACTTATTGGCTTATGAAGAACCTCAAGTGAACATGAACTATTTTTCTTTAAAATTGGATCAATATCACCCGCTGCAGTATCTTCTGACATACCAGAATGAATCACCTTGTCAGATGATTGAAATGGTATTATGTTTGTGTTGTTCTCAGCATTTACCAAGTTGCAATCAGTAGTGTTTATCTTACATGTATCATAGGATTTAATTATTCTAGAATTTATAACTCTTAAACTGTAAAGTACAGAAAGGATGGAGAGCATAGGTTTTTACTTGAGTCTTCTTTGGCAAGACCATTCAGATAAGGAAGCGAGTCAAACGACCTTTTATAGCTTGGTGAATTTTGATTATCGATCAATCTTGACAACAAGCTTGAAGAGATTTCCTGATAGAATCAATAACCAATTTTTTTGATTAAGCTGATAAAGAAGAAATTAATTTTCCAGCAGTAGTGATACCCTAAAATTCTACTAAGAGGCATGTGATACCCTAAAATTCTACGACATATGGAAGCCAAGCTAATCGAACTATAGTGATAAAAAAGCAAGCTTAAGTCTTTAAACATACAATCTGAAATGGTAATCATGATATAACAAATTATATAAAAGTAGCTCAGTCAAATACATTGGCCTAGATCATGTATCTCAATTTCCAGCTGAAACAACACCTAAATTACAAGAGGAAGGTAATGGATTCCTATCTATAGCCCAACACAAATCAAGTAAATCATAGGCATTAGATTATAATTTTTATTTATGATAGGACTGGATAATAATCAATTTTGATGGCAAATAACACCGGATCATACTTTCTTGGACAAGTTTGCATCAGTTACAGTTTTGTTCACCAAAGAACTACTCATACTCATCTCATCTGAAGCCTCAACAGGTTTTACTCCATCAAGTCTACCCATAATATTAGAGTTTTGAAGCAAAACCTTTTTAATGTTCGATAAACAGTTGTAAGATTGGCAAATTTTAATTACACCTACACCACATTAATTCCTTAGTGATTTTTTCTTCTGACAATTAACATGAGAATATACTAGTGAACAAGGATTAAATAAAATTACTTGATTCATCCTTGATCAGGTTTTTAAGATAAGGAAACAACCTTCTAAAACCAACTGAACTTGAATTTTTTACCAGCTTTGATTGAGGAGTTTCCTGTAATGTCAAAACAATTAAAAATCCAGATTGTAGATACAAGCTTAATTGCTGAAAATTTGCAGTAGATAGCGATACATGATCAACATGTATGCAACTATGCTGCAACGGATTTTATTTATATCCTACACCTCTGAGTATTTTGCTTTAAATGTCAGGCCAAATACATGTATAGTGCAGTATCAATTGGTCAATTTTAGTTTAAAATTAAGTTTGGCATGCACTTAATAAAGCGAGATAAAGTTGGAAGTATAACCTGAGACCAATTTAGGACATCCATAATATTAGTATTTATAACAACCCATGGACTCAAAACGAGTAATTACTTTTATCCAACAAAAATTGCTTGAAAACAAAGAAACAAGTATATTTACCGATTTGTTCTCATTCAAATTCCCTATTTGCACTTCATCAAATATTTGGGCATTTTGTTCTGCAATGACATCCATCTACAAAATATTTGAATAAAGTTGTTAAACTCCAATGATAATGCATTCACTACAGTAAAATTGAAATAAACAATAATTATTAAATCCAAACATTTTTTTGAACAAAAGAGGGTACTTAATATTACAAAATAAGAAGTACAAATGTTTTGAGCTGGTACAAATACAACATGAAAACGAATTCTTTACAACAATAACTAAGACCGTCTCAAAACAGAGAAAAAACTGACCCAGATACACACTTAAACAGAAAAACAATTAAAACACTACATATAGGAGCACAACAACAAAGCCCAAAAGACTTTAGCACATAAGAGACAACACAGCCCAAAAAAGCCCAACTAACAATCCCACTGCAGAAAACCAAGTCAGATGAACGAACTATATACTGCAGCAGCAACTGAGATGAACCACATCATCACACAAATCATCACAGCAACTAAAATACGACTGACGGGAAAAAACAAGGGCATGGCCAAGAACCACAATACCACTACACCACTTCAAGCCCTTAAACTGAGTCACCATAAAACAAACTCCCCTTGAAACAAATCCACATTACTCAACAAAAACAGAAGCCAAAACACATTGCATGTAACAGCAAAGATCAAGAAACATTAACACTTTCAGCAAATCCCATGTAGACTTCACCAATGGGGCTGCCACAAATCCATCCACAACAAAACATAAACTAGAACACACCATGAAAAATTCCAGGTTGAAAGCCATGCAAAACTTCTAATAAACCCAATAGTCAGAAGACCATATTATGCCCAACTCTCCAAAGCAACAAGTAAAGATTGGATGAATCAACTAACAACAGAACAAAAAGTGAACAAAGAGGAGGCTTACTTTTTAGTAATTCTACCATGTATGATAACACCAGGATAATTTTAGAGGATTAGAAAATAAGGAAGGATCAAGTCATTTTCCACAAATTAGCATACGGTAGTGGATAATATTTTCTTATTAAAAAAAGATAATAATGGCGAAAGAAAGGTGAGAAACTATGGAAAAAGAGACCAATATAATCACCTAAAGTTGAGGATGGTAGCTTGAAACATAGCTTGCATCTGCAAATTTGGATTGTACTATTTGACTCAGCCACGCTTTTGGTATTGAGGTGCACTTTTCATATACTCAAGTAGACAATTATAAGGAAGAAAATCATAAAATAGCTATACATAAGAAGAAGAAAAAAGCAGAACCTAGAATAAGTTGGATGATGATCAATGTAATAACCCGGAAATTCTGAGCCAGTTTAAAATTTTTATTTTGGCAATTTTAGCGAATTCTGAATAATCGACGAGAAATTTATTTTGAATATAATTCGAACGTATATATTATACGCGTCGTCGTTAGAATATAAATAATTATATATAATTATAAAAGGAATTGAAAATGGCGCGGTAGTTCGATAATTCGATTTCAAACTTCAATTGAATGTACCGGGTGCAAAACAATCGGATTTTAGTGAAACCAAAAATGATAGGATCTAATTGATGATATCTTCCTAACGAATCCGAAAAATCAAAATTTCATAGCGGGAATCAAAAGATATGTCCAGTTGAAAATTCTGAATAGTCGCTATGGAATTCAGGCCCTTAAAAATAGACATTTTGCAAACGACCTCGGATTTCGACGAAACCACTTTTGTTGGATCCGCAGTGTCAAATTATTGCTAGGTTTCAAATTTCATAATTTTTCGAATCAATATGTGAGCGTGGCAAAGGAAAACGCGTTTGACCAATTTCAGTTGATTTTAATCGACTGGAAATTGGCCATTTTTCCAACGGTCTCGGAATTCGACGAAACTAGTTTTGTTAGGACCGTATCGTCTATACGAAGCTAGAAAAGAAATTTCTGGAATTTTCTAGTTAGTATGTGACCCCGGTAATTTGAAATGTACGTTTAAAATTCAATATAATGATTTAAATGTAAATTCAATTGAAACTGATCGAAACGACCGAATCAGCTTACGATACATGTCCCATTTTGTTCGGAATGGGGGTGAAGCGCTATGGACGACAGGCGGTGGGCCTCGTTTAGAGGTCGTATGTAAAAGTCAACTTTTAGAAATTAAATAAAATAAAAATATCCCTTCTCCTATATCTCTGCCCCCCCCCCCCCGTATCATTTCAAAACTGAAAGCAAAAGAAAAAAAATATGGCTGGGGGGAAATCGCGATCGCCCCCCCCCCCCCCCCCATTTACTCGTCGCCGCCGTCGGTGGCAGAGCCACCACCACCGCACGCCTCCCCTCCTCTCCCTTCTTCCCCTCCGCTGCTTCCTCCTTCTCCTCCTAATCCCGAACGCAACCCAACCCTACCCCGAGTTCCCCCGCGACCACCACCTCGAGCCCAGACTCCGACCTCCCCTCGCCTGGCGCCCCACCTCGATCCCCTCTTCTCCTTCAACCGCATGCCCTCCACCTCCAGTTAGGACGCAAGCAAACCCCCCCCCCCTTTCGAAGTTCAACAGCAGTAAACCTAACCCCCCCCCCCTCAGTCGCGAATCGAAGACGCAGCACCCCAATCCAGGAAATTAACAGAGAAAGGTAATTTTTCTTCTTTAATTTAAAATCTGAAATTTATTTATTATAAAATCTGAAATTTATTTATTATAAAATCTGAAATTTATTTGATTCAAAGTGTTTGAGTACAAAGATTGGATTTTTATTATGAGAAAGACGAGATTTTTAATTATAAAAAGATTTGATTTTTGTGTATAGAAAGATTTATTTTCACGTATAGAAAGGTTTGATTTTTAATTATTCAAAGATATGATTTTTATATTTTTAAAGTATTAAAAATATGATTTTTATATTTTTAAAGTATTAAAAATATAATCTTTATTAAGTAGAAGATGTAAAAATATGATTTTTGTTTAGATAGAGAATTAAAAATATAATTTTTACACGATAGGAATAGTAAAGATATCATCTTTATATGTGTAGCAAAATAAAAATGTGATTTTTATGATTATATTTTTGAAAAGATGAAATCTATATTTTTGAAAAGATGAAATCTATATTTTTGAAAAGGCGAAATCCATATATATGAAAAGAGCCATATTTTTGAAAATCGATATTTTTATAAGTGAAAGGAATTATAAAAATATAATCTTTATCGATACGAACACTGTTATAAAATTAGATTTTTTTTATATTGAATAGTATAATAAAATTTGATTTTTATATATTGAATAGTATAATAAAATTTGATTTTTATATATTGAATAGTATAATAAAATTTGATTTTTATATATTGAATAGTATAATAAAAATTCGATTTTTATATATTGAATAGCGAAGTAAAAATTCGATTTTTACACATGTAGTGGCTACAGCAACGAAGATGACAAAAATGCGATAAAGATGAAGATTTCTATCAAAGAAGAGTCACAGTGCTTGGATTAGCTTCGATGAGAATTTCTCACCTTTCAATTTCATTTTCTAGTTATATATATATACTAGGATGCAGACGGTGCTTAGTAGCACCCGACACAATCGTCCACAGACCATGGACTTGTTTGTTTGGTTGCATAAATTAATTAGATGATTTGATTTGAATTTGGTTGTTTGGTAAATTTGATTGATATGTGAATGGCGTGGGCCTTCACTAGACCGGGGATAAGGCTAGGCCTCGTCCCGTTTCTAGTATCGTGCCGTTATGCCGCCGAAATTTTCTAAAATATGTTAGAAAAATAAAAATATCATTTTTATTTTGTAAATGAACTGAATAAAAATTCATATGTTGAAATAAAATGTTTTATCGTTAAAAATATAATTTTTAACGTGAAGATGAATATAGTGAATGTGAATAAATAAAATATTCATTTACAAACCGGACGGTTTGTTTATGTACACCTATTTGAAGGACATTGATTGGGTCGATAAATTTTACACATCGCCCAACTGCACGAATAAAATCTGTGTTTGATTGTTTGAAACCCCACACGGGTATTGGGATGAAATTTGAAGTTCACTCATCCTGATTGATTAAATGTGTCGATCGATTGATTGACAGGCTGTTATAAGCGTTATATATCTATATTTGATACTTATACAGTGTAGTGCACTTTGGTTGATGGTTGACTATTTTTCAATGCTATTATATACGTGTGATGTATGAAAATCCGTATAATTAACTTTATATGGTGATTGATTGGGCCTCATTCCAATTTAGAAAATAAAGAATAATATAAAATAAATGTTCATGTGTTGACTGTACTCATCCGTTGAGATTAGTCGTGTGTTGAACGAAATATTTTAACAATAAAATTTATATCTTTATCACTATAAAATAAAGGTTCATGTGTTGACTGTACTCATCCGTTGAGATTAGTCATGTGTTGAACGGAATAATTTAACAAAAATAGTCACACGTGGACAGTACTCATTCGTTGAGATTAGTCGTGTGTTGACAAAAATAAATATTCATTTCTTGAATAGAATGAAGGAATATATGAAGCCGTGTTGATCAGATTGACGCCATTTTGACGTGAACGATATTTATATCGATTTTATTCATTTTAAAATGAATATTGAAAAGTGATTTCGAAATCGAATATTTTGAAATGAAATTTGAATTTGAATAGAATAGAAAATCAATCGAATTTGAATAGAATAGAAAATCAATCGAATTTGAATAGAATAGAAAATCAAACGAATTTGAATTCAAATGGAATTGAATCGAATAGAAAACCAATTTTAATTGAATTGATTATAAAACGAATTTGAATTGAATCGAATAGAAAACCAATTTTAATTGAATCGAATAGAAAACCAATTTTAATTGAATCGAATAGAAAACCAATTTGAATTGAATTGAATTGAAAACGAATTCAAATTGAATTGAAAGCGAATTGAAATGAACTCAAATTGAATTGAAATTTGAATTGAATTGAAATGAATTTTAAAACGAATTTATAAGGAAAAATTCAATTTTGATTTAAATTGAAATGGAAGTTGAAATGTTTTTGAAACGAATATAGAACTATTTATATAATTCATTTTAAATAGAAATTGACGAAATATATATTATATATATTATATATATAATATAATGGCCTGAATAGAACGCGCCGCGCCGCGACTGTTCGTGAATTTCGACCATTTATTTAAAACGGACATTACGGGAGATCCGACCGTCGGATTCTCCTAAAACCGAAACCGTTGGGTTCGTATCGAAAAGAGCTTTCTAACGAATATTAGAAATTCAAAATCTAACGGTTGGATTTGGAGATACGTCCAAATCAAATTTGGAAAAGGTCGTTGTAAGTGCAGTTCGATGGCCGTTGATGGAAATCGACTGTACGGGCCTTGATAAAATTATTAAAAATAGTAATAATTAGTGTAGAATCATAGGAAATGATTTGGGAAAAATTGGGGTGAAAAACTCCATATTTGAAAAGATAAAAATAGATTTTTATCGAAATGAACTATATTGAACTAAATTTAAAACCCGATTTGTTTTTAAATAAATAAATTAGATTTAAAAAGGGGTTTTAAATAATCGGAATTCCTAATATATTTGATTTGAATTGAACTAGAATTGATTTGTGGGTTTATCGTGAACTGTGTTTTAAACAACACCAGTTCTTTAACCCGATGATAAATAGAATGTGATTTGGGTTTGTCGTGAACTGTGTTTTAGATGACATTAGTTCTTTAACCCAATAAAAAGAGTTTTAACGAATCTGCAATTAGGTTGAAATGTGAATCTATAATCTAAATTATCAAATTTAGAAATGAGCGAGAATGGAGTATTACCAGTTTTGCTCCAAAGCGATAGTTAAATCTTTAATTAGATTTGAACGTGAAATGGTAATTAATTTTACCAATAACACCGTGGTGTTAGATATGGAGTATTACCAGTTTTGCTTCATGGGATGAATAGGTTGGGATTGGGAAATAAAATAAATAATTACTTCATTACGGTTCGCTAATCTCGACTAGTTTAGAAGACCATAATTTGGTTTGAAACGACATCCAGAGGAAGATTAAAGGATAAATTTTAAAGAATTTATCTTGGATAAAATTAATGGGAACATTTCCCTAAGAATGTGATTTCGTGAATAAAAAGGATATTCTGCATTGGAATGAGGCGTATGTTGGGTTTGTGTAACATTTGTTTTTAATATACGCGGGTTGTTCGGAAAGGCCGGGTTTATACCCATTCTGAATAACCGATTCGACGATAAGTCGAAGATGAAGACGGTGGTTGAAGACCGGAAGTCTTCACATCGTTTGGATAATTACTGACGATCCTGATTGGGCTGTACACCCAAGAGGATGGAAATAGTTGGTGGTCGTCCAGACGTACTTGGAGATGGATGGATATGCGAGGAAAGTGCCTCCGGTTTCGTTCAGACCCGGAACGGACTTGTAAATGGATTGTGTGTCTGACACTGGATTTTATTCTGTGTTGATTGACTTCTGTTAAATATATGTTAGACCCAAATGTGGTTCTAACACCCAAATTGATTAGAAACAAGATAAAGTAAAGCAGAAATAAAAAAGAACACACAAGATTTATAGTGGTTCGGCGAAGAAATGCCTACGTCCACTTAGTTTCACTATATTCAGTAATTCAATTACAAATACAATGCAAGATTCGCTCACAACTCACTTTTGTTCACTCAGAAAGATTAAAACAGGAAATGAAAGATGGTTTGGATTTTCCGGGAGTGAAGGAATTCGAATGATGGAGGTACTTAGATTCTCAAAAGTGCTGAAAAAGATCCTTCTCTTTGTCTCTAGTTGGGGTATTTATAGGTGTGAATTTGCCTGAGATGCAATCCGGGTCGGAACACGTGTCATCCATCGCCCTCTCTTCGGGTTCGGATGGGCCATCAAGCAGACAACGCATCAATGAGACGGACGTTAGGGGTAGGAATTGGTCACATCCGGTCCGGTTCTCCAGGCGGCTTTATAGGAGATTTTTCTGGATCATGGGTGCGGGTCGGAGACATGCAGGTTGGGGGTTCGGATCGGAATACCCGACCCGACCCGGAGTAGCTTGAACGTCTCTTCTTCTCTAATCATACTCCGCTCCGCTCCGAAGTCATGGCAAGCAGACGGCTTTCCGATCCACCTGAGATTCATTGGCCTTCCGATCCGATCAGGTATGCTTTGCCTATTTATCCAGTAAGAGATATCCGATCCGAACAGAGAATTTTACCCGATCCGAACCGATACGCTGCTATCAATCTGAATCGTGGAGCTTCCTTCCGATCCGAACCGGAGTCGCATAACTTGAAATATTCTTCAACAGTTGGTTTCTTGACTTTGTGTTGCCTAGTTCACAAAGTAGGCTAACATTTTGCCCCCTCAAAGGATGCTTTCGTTGTACAAAGCGTCCTTTGATGTCGTTCAACCAGAATTGTCAAGGGTAATGCATCGATTTCCATTCGGTTCGGCGTCCGATCCGAGTGGCTTTTCTTCATTTCTGAGCAAATTTGGGAACTCTACTAGCCGTGTAACGCTTCTTGTAGGTATGCTCCTTTTACTTCCCTTCTCTTCAATTCGAATCGGATGCTAAATCAACATGTGAAATTTCCACTCGGCTCGGATTCCGATCCGGAGCGTGTTCGTGGATTTAGTTCTTAAACACTGGGCCTTCAGAGAGAGTTGTGCTATTGGGCTTCCACCCCGGTCCGATCGGGCGAGACAAAATAGGGAGACGAAGAGCCAACTCCATTCTCTATATAAACTCATCACCGTCTTCACTTCTTTCTTCTTCGTTTCTATTGCGGCTCGGACCCAAGCATCGAAAATCTTAAAAACTCTAAAACTCCGAATTCCTTTCTTGTTGATTCCTCAAATCAATCACATAGGTAGCTTTTTAAACTCGAATAACATCGTAATAAACGTTCTTGATTTCAATTAGCGTTGGATTAGGATGGTTTAATCGTAGGCTTGGCTTGAACCCCCCGCCGCCGCTGGTGGATGCGCTATCGCTTCAAGACATTGCGAGGCTGGAGAGGGCAAACTTTATCCTCAACGATGGCCTTGATGATAAAATGGACCTGTCTGTGAATAACTGGGGAAAGAGGAAAGAGATGAAGAGTGGGATGACAAGCTGGAGTCGGTTCGGGTGGAAGACGAAGGAACAGAAAGGAAAAGGAGGGAAAGGGGATCGGCTCGGGTTCCGTTCTTTGGAAAGATGGAAAGGAAAGGAAAAGGCGGTTCGGGTCGGAAAAGTGAATGGGATAAGAGGCTGAAGTAAACGGGTCGGTTAGGTGATGCTGGTTCGGTTCGGATCGGGCTAACCGACCCGAACGGATCAGTCCCGCTTCTGCATCCGTTGCTTCCCTTGTCTTGAACTGACCACGCTTTAATGAGGCATCCAAACCGACTATTATCTTTGCCTGCGTCGAGCTAGTCATCATATGCATATCCGAACCGACCCGAACATATTGAACTTGACACATAAAGACCACTCAACTAATTCAACTAACACTCATTCTAGACGAATATGCCTCGCGGACAGTTAGGATAGTGCCTTGTAAACATAAACGAGAATTAAGAACAATTCTGACTATCACCTTCTCTTTAAAGCTTCGCCTTACATTGCTGTACTCTTATTTTGTACTTCCCGCATTTGTTGCACACACCTTAGTTCACACACATACACAAAAAGGGGACACGGGATAATTCACTCTAATTCGTGCTATTGCTTCTTCAATAGTTCCATGACAATGAGGCCCAGACGCTCTTCTCGTCTAGCTGAGAGGAAAGAAGCTCCAGAAACTTCCCACAAAACTACTCTCGAGGATATATCTTCTTCATCTGACCCAGAATGGGACAGCGAGGGCCCGGATTACGGAGCTGGTCATCGGGAAAGCGGTGAAGTGTCTTCAGAAAATGAAGTTTCCCTAAGCTTTGAGGAGGAAGGAGGGATCGGTGACACCCGAGCACCCGATGAATTCGACTCAGCCATTATATTGGAATCACCTCCAGATTCCGTAGAGTCAACAATTGACAATGACCGACTCGTGAGAATTTGCTTGAAGTATGGAATAATGAAGAGAGACACTCTAGTGCCCTCACGTTCTGATCGTCCACATAACCCTCCAGAAGGATATATGACGGTCACTCGTCTGATGTGCATGGTTGGCGCTATTCCTCCTTTCTCGCCTTTCATCGTCGATTTCTTAAGACAAATGCGGATTGCCCCCATGCAGCTGCATCCCAATTCATATGCCTATTTGCATACCTTATTCATAGCATATCGTGAAATTCTAGGCGTGGAGCTTACGTTTGACGACGTTCATTTCTTCTATAATTTCAAACACCGGACTAGAGAAACCCCTTCTTTCTGTTACTTTGAGTCGGTCCCAAAGAGGAAGATAATCTCTACGCCGTTTAGCAGCAAGGCTGGAGATTCCAGACTGGAGTGGTTCTATATAAAGCAACAGCCTGGATGTGCCAGAAGATGGATAAAATCAAGTAAAGCACTGATTTTCTGACCCTGGGTTCTAGACACTTGAATCATCACCCTGACCGGTTTTTCCTTTTTATTTGCAGTCGATAATCCCAAACAGGTATCAGACCAAGTGTTCTTTGATCGAATGCACCGTCTCCTCAATGGCGACCAAAAATTCCTTACTATTGACGAGGTTCTTAAAGATGAGTACCTTCATTTTCACGGGCTGCTATCCGTCCACCGTAGCATCGGTCATGGGACAGTCCCTTATGCATATATCCCTCCAGTGGAAACAGTTCCAGAAATAGGAGAAGGCTCGGGGATTCCTGCAGCTTCTCTTCAAACTTCACCCTCTCCCTCTTCCACTCAAGACGATGAGCTGGCTAATCTGGCCAAAAAACATCGTGAAGGGTACGTTGCCCCCGAGGAAACTACCTCGGTAGACAAATCAAAATCTCCCCAAGGGTCGCCACTTCACGCTTCCGAAGGGGATGTTCCTAGCGCCGACGAGCACATATTTCAGGGTTTGGGGGATCTCCCTTTACCCGAGGCTATATACACTTCGGAAGATTTCAGAAAGGACCCTCTAGTCTTCACTTCTTCTGAAGAGACTACTCCTGCTAAGGCCAAAGAGCCTGCCCGCACCACTTTAGCTTCAGACTCGGGTTGGTTGGGGGGACACATACACTACATAGGATGCACTTTGCACCGTAGCACCAGCATTCATTGCACTTCTCTTTCCATGGATCCGCTGATTCTAAACTTCGTTTAACTTATCGTGCAGGTACAATGTCTCGATCCTCTTATGACATAAGGAAGCTTCGTCGTAGCATGTCTAATCCTCCCCAGGATGCCGAATATAACCGCCGAGATGACCGCGGCAGGGAGGAAAGGAGACCCTATGATCCTTATCGATCTCGATCCTCACGCTCCCGCTCACCAGTTCGACCGGAACAGGAAAAATACAAAAGCTATCAAGGTCGTAGGGAGGAGGATAGACCACAATCTAGGGATTCCACTTCCTCCCATGAAAAGCGAAGCAGAGAGAAAACACCTCCAAAGGAAACTGGGGCTAGAAGCAAGCAAAAAGTCCCTGCTACTAAGCGACCTCGGACAGACAAGGGTTCTACAGAATCTTCTTCGAGAAGGGACGCTGAACTAACAACCCTAGCCCCTCCTCCACCAGATGCGGGAACCGCCGTAAGGCTGGCATACTTAAAGGAGCAATTTCCCGAGCACTACTTCGAGACTCTGACCTTTCTACCTTCCCTTGAACCTATTTCTTCTAATTGGGCAGAGGAGGCCAGAGCAAAGATTGATTTGGTGGAAAAACAATATACCGAAATGTTCAAGTATTCCCGCACTCTCTCTAGGATCATTCGCACGCTAATGACAAATGCTGACTCAATGCACAAAACTGCAGAGGAAGATGCTAAGGCCCTAAAAACCTTAGGAAAAAATTTAGAAGATACTCAAGCTCAACTAGCTATTGCTCAGAAGAACGCTTCTAACTTCAAACAACAGTTTGAGGACATGCAAAAGCGCTATCATGATTTGCTAGAATCCCACACTCAGGAACGCTCCGAGTTGAAGAAGCAAGCCGACGAAGCCAAGTCAGAGGCTGCTAAGACACGTCTCGCTTATGTTGAGCTTGAGCAAAAGAATGCCGAGTTAGCGAAAAGGAGTGCTGAGTTAGAAAAGAAAAACGCTGATTTGGCTTCAAAATTGTTAGAGGCGGAAAACAGGGCTGCTCTGGCTGAGGGCAACGTTGAATGCGCTATTAAATCTGCGGAGGAAACCCGCAAACAGCTATCAGAGGCGGAGGCCGATATTCAGGGCTTCGGGGAGCTAATGATCGAATTTTTTGCGCACATTATTCGTCGTCGAAACATTTCCTGGATCGAGGACTATCCATCCACCTTGGTTCATGTGTGGAATCAAATCGTTGAATGGGAAAAAGAAGAGCTTAAGGTCGATTCCCTTGACGAAGATAAGTTGATGGAGAAGTACTTGAGAGACGACGAACCAGAGCGCCTAGCTGAAGGTCGCCGCCTAATTGCTGAGGCCATGGAAGAAGAGAGGCGGAAGTCTAAACAGAAAACCATTCCTGAAGCTGGCTCCTCTTCTTCTGCTCCTGTAACTCCTGAAGTGGAAGGGTATGATCCCGAAAACCCGGGAATTCCCCGATCAACTTTACTATCTCCCATTCCTGAAATAACTCCAGAGGTAGTAGTCACCCCCGCTGAGAAGTCTTCAGAAGGTATCCCTGTCTTTTCTCCTCAACTTGTCAAGGCTACTACTACCTTTGGCTACACGATTGAACGTTCAATGAGAAATCCTTTGCTCTCGCCTGAGTTGATAACCGATATTTCTCATTTTGTAGGCGTTGAATCCTCCGCGAAGACAGATGTAGTTCAAGGAGCTACCACTGGGACAGAGCCCGCTGATAGGGTCAAAGAAGGAGAAAACAAGGCTGCTTCCACAGACTTGGGGGAAAGGAGTGAATCAACTAAGGTGACTACTCCCCATGACGAAGAAATGATTGCAGCGTTAAAAGATGACGGAGGAGACGAGGGGCATGATGAGGAACCAGAAGTTACCATAACCGGGGAGTCGAAAAGCGCTGAGGACATTACCTTGGCTGCCATGAAGGCTGATCAAGACAAGCGCTTGCAATTAAAGGCTGAAGAATTAGACCCTGAGGTCCTCAAGCCCCTCGCTGTTGTGGATGCAGGTTCAAGGTTAGTTGTTAAGCTTTCCACTAGATCTATTACCGAAGAACTTGCTGAAAAATCTTCTCTCGATTCCAGTGCCCCGCCCTCCGGGAAAAAGTCTGCTGGTCCCAGTACTACATCTTCAGGGAAAAAGAAACCGAAGCGGATCTTGACTGAAGCCGAGAAGGAAGCAAAAGATGCAGAAAAAGCTGTCAAGAAATCAAAGGCTCATTCCAAGCCCAAATAGTGGGTTCTTCTGTGTCCTTTTAGCATCTTTGTAAATCAATAAGTGCTGCTACACCAGCAGCTTTCGCACTTTCTTTTTCAGTTATTTCCCTGTACAAATTCATTCATTCGTAAATAAAAATAATTCACTTTCTGCAATGTTTATTTGTTAGCAGTTCTGCACTTATGTAAAAATGCATATCTATAGTTATGAAACAAAGTTGTGAAGAGGGGAGATATGTGTATGGGCATGTGTCCCCAGTCAATCTCCGTAAGTTATTCAGTGCCTAACTATGCAATCTGGATGCTCCCGATTCTCTAACGGGATAGCGTTTCCTGTATCATCAATACCTGTTGTTTTTCCTGGCATTTCTTTTATACTCTTTCTCACTCTCTTGAGAGTTAGAGTTCGAGTTCAGTTATTTGTTTATCCCCCGGTCGTTCAACGGGAAAAGATTTCTTTCTCGGCGCTCGGTCGGAGACGCCTTTATACTCTCTCTCTTTCTCTGGAGAGTTAGAGTTCAGAGTTGAACCTCTTTCTCAGCGCTCAGTCTGAGACGCTTTTATACTCTCTCTCTTTCTCTGGAGAGTTAGAGTTAAGAATGTCGTTTTCTCATTCTTTTATGTCTTATTGCACAAATAATCATTGTGCTTCTTTTTATGCCCAAACTGTTTCAACCCTTTTAGGTTCTAAGTTGTCCTGTATTGTATAATCACAACAGAACAACTAATGAATGTAAATGCATAAAAGTAAATAACACACAATATTTTTATAGTGGTTCGGCTAAGTCATAGCCTACATCCACTTTATAGTTCTTTATTCATATCATCGGATTTTCCCAAGGCAAGTCGTGCCTTATTACAGAGTTTACAGGAAAAACAGCAAAAAGTATAGCATTTCTAATCCAAATATCGCATTAAGTGTTGGGCATTCCATGCTCGAGGGACTTCTTCGCCATCTACGGTCGTTAACTTGAATGTTCCTTTATCAAGTTTCCGTAGGATGACAAAGGGTCCCTCCCATTTTGGGCCGAGGTGAGGAAGGGATGGAAAAACTCTCTTGAGCACCAAATCTCCGGGTTCAAAAGTTCTGAGGCGAACTTTTTTGTCATAATAGCGCGCTATCTGACGCCGATGTCTTGCTGCACGCAAGTCTGCTTCGTCTCTTTTCTCTTCGACTTCATCAAGAGACTCAAGTAAAAGTGCCCGATTCGTCATCGGGTCATAATATGTCACTCTGTGGGAAGGAACTTCCAGTTCAACTGGAATTACTGCTTCTGAACCAAAGGAGAGGGAGAAAGGGGTATGACCAGTAGCCGTTTTAAACGTTGTTCGATATGCCCACAAAGCTAGGGGCAGTTCATCCACCCATTTTGCCTTCGCATGCTCTAATCGCTTTTTGAGGATGGATTTTATTACCTTGTTTATTGCCTCTACTTGCCCATTAGATTGTGGATAGGCAACTGCTGTATATCTTTTGTCTATCTTATATTTCTGGCAAAAGTTTCTGAATTCAGTGCTATCAAATTGAGTCCCGTTATCGGTAATAATCGTCCTTGGGATCCCGAATCGGCATATAATATTTCTGACCACAAAACTTATCACCTTTCTTGTGGTGATCTTAGTCAAGGGTTCAGCTTCCACCCATTTTGTAAAATAATCCACGGCTACTATGGCATACTTAGCCCCTCCTTTAGCGATCGGTAAAACTCCAATGATATCGATTCCCCATGTGGCAAATGGCCAAGGACTCACCATCGATTTAAGCTGGGTTGACGGTGCCCTGGGGATTTTGGCAAATCTCTGGCACTTATCGCAGCGTCGTGAATAATCAGCTGCATCTTTGTTGATCGTAGGCCAGAAGTATCCGTACCGCAATATTTTCTTTGCTAAAGTTTGACCTCCTGTATGATCTCCACACTCACCTTCGTGTACTTCTCTCAGTACACGCTTGATGTCGTCGTGTGCGATACATCGTAACAGGGGCATAGAAAATCCTTGCCTATAGAGGGTATCGTCTTGCATAACATATCTGGCAGCTTTGCGAACTACAGCTCTCTTTTCACTCTTCTTTAATGGGAGTGTCCCATTCTTAAGAAAATTCTTGATTGGAGTCATCCATGATTCCTTCTCTGGTTCCGTTCCAAGAACGAATTCCATTTCCATTGACTCAAAGCTTGGCGACTCCAACGTTTCAATTGGAATTACCTCAGTCCCTTCTGGATTGTCAGAACTAGCTAATTTTGCTAGTCTATCCGCCTTCTGGTTTTCTTCTCTGGGAATATGTGTTATGTTGTACCGTTCTAAGCTACTTAATAGCTCTTTCACTTTCTTAAGGTAAGCAACAAGTCGAGGTCCTCGAGCCGCGAACTCCTCTCGCACTTGACAAACAACAATCTTAGAGTCACAAAATATATCCATCACTTTTACTCCGAGGTCTTTAGCGAGTTTCAGCCCGGCAATCAGGGCTTCATACTCAGAGTCGTTGTTTGTTGCCGAAAATTCTAATCGCAGGGCGTAATATAACGACCGTCCCTCCGGAGTGACTAAGACAATTCCTGCTCCGGATCTTCGGTCATTTTTAGCTCCATCTGTATATAGTCTCCACGGATTCATCTCTAGCTTATCCTCAGATTTGACCACTTGGTCATTGATTATTTCTTCTTCTGGAATGGTGAACTCCGCAATAAAGTCTGCAAGAGCTTGCCCCCTGATTGACTTTCGTGGTTGAAAATTCAAATCAAACTGACTTAGTTCTATGTTCCATTTAATCAACCTTCCTGACGCTTCGGTTCTCTGCAGCACTTGTCTTAACGGCTGATCGGTGTATATGGTTATTGGATGGGCTTGGAAGTAGTGACGAAGCTTTCGGGATGCAATCAGGAGGCTATAAGCAAGCTTCTCGATCTTTGGGTAGTTGCGCTCTGCCGCTGCTAATTTCTTACTCACATAGTATACTGGCCTTTGTACTTTATCTTCCTCTCGAACCAGAACTGTGCTGACAGCGTGAGCCGAGACTGCTAGATAAACAAATAGTTCTTCATGGTCTACGGGCTTTGATAAGATTGGCGGTTTTTCTAACAGTTCTAACAGATTTTGAAAAGCCTCGACACAATCGGGAGTCCACTGGAAGTTCTTCTTTCCCCTTTTTATCAAATCAAAAAATGGAACACATTTATCGGTGGCTTTGGAGATGAATCTACTTAGCGCCGCTACCTTCCCTGCCAGACTTTGGACGTCTTTAATTTTCCTTGGTTCTTTGATATTTCTAATCGCCGCTATCTGGCTAGGGTTGATCTCAATTCCTCGGGAACTCACAATGAAGCCAAGGAACTTTCCCGACGCCACTCCAAATGAACATTTTAAAGGATTCAATTTCATACGGTATTTTCGCAAGATACCAAACATTTCTGCTAAGTCTTGCGTATGACTGGAGGACTGCTTTGATTTAACCAGCATATCATCCACATAAACTTCCATGGTTTTTCCTATCTGATCGTAAAACATTCTATTTACCAACCGCTGATAAGTAGCTCCAGCGTTTTTTAATCCGAATGGCATTACAACATAACAATATAATCTCAGATTCGTAATGAAACTTGTATGCTCTTGGTCTGGTACATGCATAGGAATTTGATTGTATCCAGAATATGCATCCATGAAAGAGAGAAGTTCATGACCTGCTGTCGAGTCTACAAGCTGGTCAATCCTGGGAAGTGGGAAACTATCTTTTGGGCAAGCCTTATTTAAATCTGAAAAGTCAATACAAGTTCGCCACTTTCCGTTTGGCTTCTTTACCAGAACGGGATTCGATATCCAGTCGGGATAGGTCGAATCTCGAATAAATCCATTTTGCTTCAATTTCTCTACTTCCTCTTTGAGGGCAGCCGACCTCTCTGGGCCCAGCATGCGTCTCTTTTGCTTTACAGGTGGATGCTTCGGATTTACATTCAATTTGTGACTGATAACGGAAGGCGATATCCCACACATGTCAGCATGGGTCCAGGCGAACACATCTAAGTTCGCTTTTAAGAAGTTCGTCAGCTCTTCAGCACGACGTGGATTCAATTGGGAACCAATCTTCAAAACTTTCGTCGGATCAGCTTTATCAACAGGAATTTCCACTGTTGCTTCATTAGGAGTTGCATTCCTAGCCTCCGGTTCCTCGTCTTTTCTAGGATCCAGGTCTTCAGGCGTTCCTTTTCGCAACTCCCTTGGGTTCAACCTCTCTAATTGCTATGCCGAGTCCCCCTTTGAGGGAGATGAGGCATCCTTATTCTCAGCATTAACTCCTTTCATCAACATCTTCAGTTCGGCCACATAGCAGGCCCGTCCAGAAACCTGATCCCCTCTTATTACTCCAGTCCCGGCTTCGGTTGGGAACTTTAGTAACAAGCACCAAGGGGCGATACAAATTCTAAACTCAGCGAGGGCAGGCCTCCCTAAAAATGCGTTATATGGCGAATCTACGTCCAGTACTACAAACTGAAGCATTCGCACTCTTCTACGTTCTCCTTGCCCTAGGGTCACAGGCAACTCTATATATCCCATAGGAGCTGTCGTCGCTCCGTTGAAACCTCTAATCCATCCTTCACAAGGTTTCAGATCTTCAGGCTCAAGCTTCATCTGATCAAATGACTTCTTGAACAAAATATTAACGGAACTTCCGTTGTCTACTAATACCTTATGGACCAACGCTGGCCCAATAGCGGTAGTAATAACCAACGGATCATTGGTGGGAGATTGTATTCCCGTGTTGTCTCGGCTGCGAAACACCACGTCATCGAACATGGTTTTTTGTTGTTTGATGGGGGTAACATCTTCCAAATCGTCACCTTCATTCACATCTAGATGCTTGGCCGCATTCACATATTGGTCCATTGACCTAAAGCTTCGGATTGCCGGGTGCGGTCCGCCTACTATGGAGTTGATGACGATCCCTTTACCTTTCTGCTGCGCGGTAGGCTTAGGAGCAGGTAGGATTTGCTTTGGAGCCTGCTCTCCTTGCCCCCTGTCCCTCGGGGCAACCTTGTACTCATCCAACTTTCCTTCACGCAGCAGCTTTTCAATTACATCCCTCAAATGTCGACACTCATTGGTCGAATGTCCATGCGTTCCGTGAAACAAGCAAAATTTCCCTGTCGCCATTTCTTTCTCGGTCGAATCACGAGGTGGCGGTCTTTTGTATTGCAACACATTATACGTGTCCAGGTAAATATTTTCCAACGTGTCATTCAATGGTGTGTAGTTCTCGTAGTTCTGGAATCGGGGCCTTTTGTTTGGGTCGCTTCCCCTATTTCTGTTTCTCCTGTTACCGTTCGAATTACGGTTGTTGTTGTTTCCCCCGCTTCCAGTATTGCTGTTTCCACCCTTGTTTCCTACATTTACTTCAACCTTGCCAGAACTTTCCCCGGACTGCTTCACTGCAATATTACTCTGCACATTCTCCTTTGAAGCTGTCTCAGACTTTCTCTTCCGGTTTGCCCGGGCCTCCTCTCGTCTCAGATAAATATCGGCTTTTTCGTAGAATATCGCCCTTGTGGGGGGTGTCTTCCCAGAAAGGTAGTCTCCAAACTCAGACTCGGGATCGACTCCTTCCTTCAATGCCATCAGAATAGTGGGCTCATGCGGGTCACTGACCTCAGTTACAGCTTGGTTAAATCGATCTAAATATGCCCTTAAAGATTCTCCTGGTGCCTGTTTGATCCTTGACAATTCAATAACGCTCTTGGACTTTCGAGCATGTAATCGGAACTGGTTCATGAAACGCTCGCTTAGCTCTTTGTAATTAGAAATTGAACGAGGAGGAAGTCGGGTAAACCAAAATAAAGCCACATCTTCTAGGTAGATTGGGAACGCTTTGCATTTTACTTCATCGGGGGCAGCAGCTGCATTCATAAGCCACGAATACCGCATCAAGTGCTGTCCTGGATCAGTCCTTCCGTTATATTTATCCATCTGTGGCAAATTAAAGCGTCGGGGGAACTGGAAGTCTAGGATGTCGTCAGTGAACGGAGTATGGCTTCGCTCTATACCGTAGTCTTCATTTGTATAATTCCGGCTTTCGGACATAATTCGACGAACCATCGCCTGCACATCGGCACTAGTTAGGGGCTGCTCAGGTTCCCTGGCCCTAGTGTCCGAGTTCCTCCGGGGCTCTTGCTCAGGAGACGCCCTTCTTCTTCGAGCTGCCTCTGCTCGATTCCTTTCCCTGCGTTCCCGGTCGATCTCGGGAAGAGGGGACTGGAGTCTTTGCCCCCGAGATGGGCTATCGTTTCCTAATGCTCGTGCGATATCCTCGCGAGATCCCAAAGATCCAAACGTTAGCTGCTCCACGTTCTGAGGTCGTTCGAGTGGCCTTCGCTCACGGGGCCTCTCTTCCTCAGAAGATGAAGATTGATCTACTGGTGTATGACGAACTGGCGACGGAGTTCTTTGCCGGCGGAGCTCGCTGATTTCCCGACTCATGAGCCTCATATTTTCCTGCATCATGAGATTGGTGCGCTCATGAACTCTCATAGCTTCCCTCGTGCTCTCAAGCATATCAAGCAAGCGCGAGAAATCTCCTTGAGTGATGGGAGCAGATGGATTGGCCTGGTCTCCAACCCTGGCAGCTGGAATTGGAGCATTCGCGGGGACTCGAGTAGATGTTCCAGCTTCACCAAGCATCGGGTCGGATCGGAGGTAGGAAGTCGGGTCGGATCGGAGCTGGGGTGTCTGTTCGGATCGGTGTGCAGCGAGCAAGTCGGGTCGGTTCAGACTGGGGGAGTGCACTGCTTCAGAGTCTCCAACCCGAATCGGATCGGAACTTTCCACTTGCTGTCGGTTCGGATTTCCTGCGTTGATTCTCCCTGCTGCTGAACTCTGCCCCCTAGACCTTGTTACAACAGCATGTTGCTGATCTTCACCAGCTCCATTTCCTTGAACAGACTGGACTTCCTTGCCTTTTCCTCTGGCCATGAGTCTTTGACAATTACTTCAACGAATGTAAGAAAGTGGAGAAGCTTAAGGATTCACTTCTTTGAACTCAACGGTCCAAAAAGTAGAAAGAGATCCCGGAAAATAAAGAATTTAGATGAGGATTCTCAGTGAAAGCACCAAAATGTTAGACCCAAATGTGGTTCTAACACCCAAATTGATTAGAAACAAGATAAAGTAAAGCAGAAATAAAAAAGAACACACAAGATTTATAGTGGTTCGGCGAAGAAATGCCTACGTCCACTTAGTTTCACTATATTCAGTAATTCAATTACAAATACAATGCAAGATTCGCTCACAACTCACTTTTGTTCACTCAGAAAGATTAAAACAGGAAATGAAAGATGGTTTGGATTTTCCGGGAGTGAAGGAATTCGAATGATGGAGGTACTTAGATTCTCAAAAGTGCTGAAAAAGATCCTTCTCTTTGTCTCTAGTTGGGGTATTTATAGGTGTGAATTTGCCTGAGATGCAATCCGGGTCGGAACACGTGTCATCCATCGCCCTCTCTTCGGGTTCGGATGGGCCATCAAGCAGACAACGCATCAATGAGACGGACGTTAGGGGTAGGAATTGGTCACATCCGGTCCGGTTCTCCAGGCGGCTTTATAGGAGATTTTTCTGGATCATGGGTGCGGGTCGGAGACATGCAGGTTGGGGGTTCGGATCGGAATACCCGACCCGACCCGGAGTAGCTTGAACGTCTCTTCTTCTCTAATCATACTCCGCTCCGCTCCGAAGTCATGGCAAGCAGACGGCTTTCCGATCCACCTGAGATTCATTGGCCTTCCGATCCGATCAGGTATGCTTTGCCTATTTATCCAGTAAGAGATATCCGATCCGAACAGAGAATTTTACCCGATCCGAACCGATACGCTGCTATCAATCTGAATCGTGGAGCTTCCTTCCGATCCGAACCGGAGTCGCATAACTTGAAATATTCTTCAACAGTTGGTTTCTTGACTTTGTGTTGCCTAGTTCACAAAGTAGGCTAACAATATACATCTGTTTGGCGGCGGAGAATTTATTCTTTTGCTTAACGCCCTTCTCTGAGATGTACGAGCTCAGAGGTTGTATATCGATGGACATCAGTCGCACGACATGAATTGCCTGTGTGGCACGCTATGATGCAATGATCAAGGCTTCTGTTGAAAAGCAAAGTCTTGTGGTTGATGATCAATGCACGGCCTATGTGGCAGCTTTGTGTATAGCGTGAATTCGCGAGCCTCACACCTCGGTATGAGTTAAAAACGGGATACAGACTGCAGGGAGAGCACGACGTTTCTTTCTAGCTTTGGTGGTGTCAGTGGCTTACCAGCCCTGACATTTATATACTTTTCACCTTTGTGGTTGTTGGATGAGGCGCCTCGATTTTAGGTCTGTAAGGACCGGGAAACGTGTGTTCAGGCATAATTAATCCTCTAACGTAAGTGAGGACCGGCCCTGAAGCATCCAGGGGTTGCCCAGAGTGCGTAGCCCTGGGACATTTGCTAGAGTGTATCGAACGCGGAGAGGAGCTTGCCCCTTGCCTCGACTCATGACGGAATCCAATTTCCAATACGTGTATTGCGGCTTTATTTGTAGAGCCTAGTATGGCGACATAGTAGCATGGGATGCTATGCCGTCTATGATTTATATTTATGATTGAAATTGTTTTGACACTATACACTTATTATAGTATCAAATGATTTGTTTTAAACGTATCAAGCATGTTTGGCTATTATAAGGGAAAACCCTATCCTCCGGCTTGCGTTGCATTGTGTGATGGGACCTGGGTCTTATAATAGCTTCATTTTTCGAAAAAGCATTGCGCTGTTTATTCTATGCACTGGTATTCTTGGGAGGAAACCCGTTCCGTGTTATACGGCGTGGTCCCTTGAATTACTCTCTTTTAAAGTAAAGCTTTAAATAACTGTTTTAGTTCTCACACCAGTCACATGACTGACCTGGAGTTTATTGTTTTAACCTAAACTCTGGGTGCCCCTATTTTCCGCACGGGCAGCTAGTAGTTTTGGTTTTGCAGATTTATATTCACAGGATCCTGGTTTACAGCTGGAATGATATCCAGAAAGCTCTGTATCCGTATATCACCTTCAGTTGTGCTTTGTATTATTTTTCCGCTGCTATGTAATTTATTGTAATCTCTGATATTTATCGAATGTAATTTATTCTTTTATACTCTGTATATTCTTGTATCTGATGGAATTGTTGTAATAGCAATGAAATGTTCTTCCGTCTGCGTTCTGATTTGTCCTGTTCTCAAACGATCAGGGGTTTCGAACGGTCTAGATCGGTTTAACGACTGATTCAGATCGAGCGAAATACCAAGAACGTCACATTTGGTATCATAGCTTTGGTTTACAGAGCTCGAGAACAAGACGCATTAGAACCATACGAAAGAATTCATTAGATATTGGATTAGTAATATCCAATTAGAATGACTCGTTAGAGATGGGATTAGTAGTATCCTAGAACGAGTGTGAAGAGTATATTTTTTTTCAAATGAAAACAATTTTGTTTAAAAAAAATTAAATCGTTTAATACGTATTTGATTATTTATTTATTTTGAATTTGGACAATCTAGTATATAAAGGTTTTGCATATACGCGTCATGAACGTATATTCGAAGTTCTAATATACTGGATAGATATAGAATCATGCTCTAGTGGCCCGAAGATGATTCTGATGGTTGAGTACTCGTCGTCAGAATTTATATTCGAGTGACGAAGGTGTGATATCTATATATTTCCATTAGACTGGTGTGAGAACCAAAACTAATATAGCTAGAACACATTGTTGTGAATTGGCATCAAAAACAAGATTTTCAGTATATATATCAAAATTATGAATTTGAAACGTTAATCCACTAATTGATTGATGTTTGTGTTGTTTGTTTATTTGTTTGATAATTTTGAACCATTATGCCTAATTGCATCAAATATTGAATTGTATTGAAATTGGTTGCTTTTGCTTGCATATACATATACTTACATTGAACAGGTCATAGCAAGGAGGCTAGAGCAGAGAATAAAATTTGTTTGCCCGACAAATAGGTACATGTTTACTACATAATTTACTGTTTTGTTTGGGTGATGATGATTTTATGAGCCTATTGGCTAGCCGCTTGGCTTTTTCTTTTTCTTTTTGAGATCAGAAGGCCTATATGGCAATTTCGGGATTTTCCCGTGGCTCCCGGTGCAGGGGAGGTTATGGCGAAATTTTTCGAAAATTTACGGTGTTAGCCAAATTTTTGAAAATTTGAAAATTCTCAGAAACTGAAAAGTTGGAGAATGGAAGCCAGATCGAACATAGAGTTGATTAATCAAACCACTTTCGACTTTGTTCCTTTTCGGGGACGAAAAGTTTTAAGTGGGGGAGATTGTAATAACCCGGAAATTCTGAGCCAGTTTAAAAATTTTATTTTGGCAATTTTAGCGAATTCTGAATATTTAAAATAGATTATTTTAAATAATATCGACGAGAAATTTATTTTGAATATAATTCAAACGTATATATTATACGCGTCGTCGTTAGAATATAAATAATTATATATAATTATAAAAGGAATTGAAAATGGCGCGGTAGTTCGATAATTCGATTTCAAACTTCAATTGAATGTACCGGGTGCAAAACAATCCGGATTTTAGTGAAACCAAAAATGATAGGATCTAATTGATGATATCTTCCTAACGAATCAGAAAAATCAAAATTTCATAGCGGGAATCAAAAGATATGTCCAGTTGAAAATTCTGAATAGTCGCTATGGAATTCAGGCCCTTAAAAATAGACATTTTGCAAACGACCTCGGATTTTGACGAAACCACTTTTGTTGGATCCGCAGTGTCAAATTATTGCTAGGTTTCAAATTTTATAATTTTTCGAATCAATATGTGAGCATGGCAAAGGAAAACGCGTTTGACCAATGTCAGTTGATTTTAATCGACTGGAAATTGGCCATTTTTCCAACGGTCTGGAATTCGACGAAACTAGTTTTGTTAGGACCGTATCGTCTATACGAAGCTAGAAAATATTTTTCTAGAATTTTTCTAGTTAGTATGTGACCCCGGTAATTTGAAATGTACGTTTAAAATTCAATATAATGATTTAAATGTAAATTCAATTGAAACTGATCGAAACGACCGAATCAGCTTATGATACATGTCCCATTGTGTTCGGAATGGGGGTGAAGCGCTATGGATGACAGGCGGTGGGCCTCGTTTAGAGGTCGTATGTAAAAGTCAACTTTTAGAAATTAAATAATATAAAATAAAATAAAAATATCCCTTCTCCTATATCTCTGCCCCCCCCCCCCCCCCCCCGTATCATTTCAAAACTGAACGCAAAAGAAAAGACAATATGGAAGGGGGAAAATCGCGATCGCCGACCCCCCCCCCCATTTACTCGTCGCCGCCGTCGGTGGCAGAGCCACCACCAACGCACGCCTCCCCTCCTCTCCCTTCTTCCCCTCCGCTGCTTCCTCCCTCTCCTCCTAATCCCGAACGCAACCCAACCCTACCCCGAGTTCCCCCGCGACCACCACCTCGAGCCCAGACTCCGACCTCCCCTCGCCTGGCGCCCCACCTCGATCCCCTCTTCTCCTTCAACCACATCCCCTCCACCTCCTGTTAGGACGCAAGCAACCCCCCCCCCTTCCGAAGTTCAACAGCAGTAAACCCCCCCCCCCCCTCAGTCGCGAATCGAAGACGCAGCACCCCAATCCAGGAAATTAACGGAGAAAGGTAATTTTTCTTCTTTAATTTAAAATCTGAAATTTATTTATTATAAAATCTGAAATTTATTTGATTCAAAGTGTTTGAGTACAAAGATTGGATTTTTATTATGAGAAAGACGAGATTTTTAATTATAAAAAGATTTGATTTTTGTGTATAGAAAGATTTATTTTCACGTATAGAAAGGTTTGATTTTTAATTATTCAAAGATATGATTTTTATATTTTTAAAGTATTAAAAATATGATTTTTATATTTTTAAAGTATTAAAAATATAATCTTTATTAAGTAGAAGATGTAAAAATATGATTTTTGTTTAGATAGAGAATTAAAAATATAATTTTTACACGATAGGAATAGTAAAGATATCATCTTTATATGTGTAGCAAAATAAAAATGTGATTTTTTTGATTATATTTTTGAAAAGATGAAATCTATATTTTTGAAAAGATGAAATCTATATTTTTGAAAAGGCGAAATCCATATATATGAAAAGAGCCATATTTTTGAAAATCGATATTTTTATAAGTGAAAGGAATTATAAAAATATAATCTTTATCGATACGAACACTGTTATAAAATTCGATTTTTTTTATATTGAATAGTATAATAAAATTTGATTTTTATATATTGAATAGTATAATAAAATTTGATTTTTATATATTGAATAGTATAATAAAATTTGATTTTTATATATTGAATAATATAATAAAAATTCGATTTTTATATATTGAATAGCGAAGTAAAAATTCGATTTTTACACATGTAGTGGCTACAGCAACGAAGATGACAAAAATGCGATAAAGATGAAGATTTCTATCAAAGAAGAGTCACAGTGCTTGGATTAGCTTCGGTGAGAATTTCTCACCTTTCAATTTCATTTTCTAGTTATATATATATATATATATATATATATATATATACTAGGATGCAGACGATGCTTAGTAGCACCCGACACAATCGTCCACAGACCATGGACTTATTTGTTTGGTTGCATAAATTAATTAGATGATTTGATTTGAATTTGGTTGTTTGGTAAATTTGATTGATATGTGAATGGCGTGGGCCTTCACTAGACCGGGGATAAGGCTAGGCCTCGTCCCGTTTCTAGTATCGTGCCGTTATGCCGCCGAAATTTTCTAAAATATGTTAGAAAAATAAAAATATCATTTTTATTTTGTAAATGAACTGAATAAAAATTCATATGTTGAAATAAAATGTTTTATCGTTAAAAATATAATTTTTAACGTGAAGATGAATATAGTGAATGTGAATAAATAAAATATTCATTTACAAACCGGACGGTTTGTTTATGTACACCTATTTGAAGGACATTGATTGGGTCGATAAATTTTACACATTGCCCAACTGCACGAATAAAATCTGTGTTTGATTGTTTGAAACCCCACACGGGTATTGGGATGAAATTTGAAGTTCACTCATCCTGATTGATTAAATGTGTCGATCGATTGATTGACAGGCTGTTATAAGCGTTATATATCTATATTTGATGCTTATACAGTGTAGTGCACTTTGGTTGATGGTTGACTATTTTTCAATGCTATTATATACGTGTGATGTATGAAAATCCGTATAATTAACTTTATATGGTGATTGATTGGGCCTCATTCCAATTTAGAAAATAAAGAATAATATAAAATAAATGTTCATGTGTTGACTGTACTCATCCGTTGAGATTAGTCGTGTGTTGAACGAAATATTTTAACAATAAAATTTATATCTTTATCACTATAAAATAAAGGTTCATGTGTTGATTGTACTCATCCGTTGAGATTAGTCATGTGTTGAACGGAATAATTTAACAAAAATAGTCACACGTGGACAGTACTCATTCATTGAGATTAGTCGTGTGTTGACAAAAATAAATATTCATTTCTTGAATAGAATGAAGGAATATATGAAGCCATGTTGATCAGATTGACGCCATTTTGACGTGAACGATATTTATATCGATTTTATTCATTTTAAAATGAATATTGAAAAGTGATTTCGGAATCGAATATTTTGAAATGAAATTTGAATTTGAATAGAATAGAAAATCAATCGAATTTGAATAGAATAGAAAATCAATCGAATTTGAATAGAATAGAAAATCAAACGAATTTGAATTCAAATGGAATTGAATCGAATAGAAAACCAATTTTAATTGAATTGATTAGAAAACGAATTTGAATTGAATCGAATAGAAAACCAATTTTAATTGAATCGAATAGAAAACCAATTTTAATTGAATCGAATAGAAAACCAATTTGAATTGAATTGAATTGAAAACGAATTCAAATTGAATTGAAAGCGAATTGAAATGAACTCAAATTGAATTGAAATTTGAATTGAATTGAAATGAATTTTAAAACGAATTTATAAGGAAAAATTCAATTTTGATTTGAATTGAAATGGAAGTTGAAATGTTTTTGAAATGAATTTAGAACTATTTATATAATTCATTTTAAATAGAAATTGACGAAATATATATTATATATATTGTATATATAATATAATTGTCTGAATAGAACGCGCCGCGCCGCGACAGTTCGTGAATTTCGACCATTTATTTAAAACGGACATTACGGGAGATCCGACCGTCGGATTCTCCTAAAACCGAAACCGTTGGGTTCGTATCGAAAAGAGCTTTCTAACGAATATTAGAAATTCAAAATCTAACGGTTGGATTTGGAGATACGTCCAAATCAAATTTGGAAAAGGTCGTTGTAAGTGCAGTTCGATGGCCGTTGATGGAAATCGACTGTACGGGCCTTGATAAAATTATTAAAAATAGTAATAATTAGTGTAAAATCATAAGAAATGATTTGGGAAAAATTGGGGTGAAAAACTCCATATTTGAAAAGATAAAAATAGATTTTTATCGAAATGAACTATATTGAACTAAATTTAAAACCCGATTTGTTTTTAAATAAATAAATTAGATTTAAAAAGGGGTTTTAAATAATCGGAATTCCTAATATATTTGATTTGAATTGAACTAGAATTGATTTGTGGGTTTATCGTGAACTGTGTTTTAAACAACACCAGTTCTCTAACCCGATGATAAATAGAATGTGATTTGGGTTTGTCGTGAACTGTGTTTTAGATGACATTAGTTCTTTAACCCAATAAAAAGAGTTTTAACGAATCTGCAATTAGGTTGAAATGTGAATCTATAATCTAAATTATCAAATTTAGAAATGAGCGAGAATGGAGTATTACCAGTTTTGCTCCAAAGCGATAGTTAAATCTTTAATTAGATTTGAACGTGAAATGGTAATTAATTTTACCAATAACACCGTGGTGTTAGATATGGAGTATTACCAGTTTTGCTTCATGGGATGAATAGGTTGGGATTGGGAAATAAAATAAATAATTACTTCATTACGGTTCGCTAATCTCGACTAGTTTAGAAGACCATAATTTGGTTTGAAACGACATCCAGAGGAAGATTAAAGGATAAATTTTAAAGAATTTATCTTGGATAAAATTAATGGGAACCTTTCCCTAAGAATGTGATTTCGTGAATAAAAAGGATATTCTTCATTGGAATGAGGCGTATGTTGGGTTTGTGTAACATTTGTTTTTAATATACGCGGGTTGTTCGGAAAGGCCGGGTTTATACCCATTCTGAATAACCGATTCGACGATAAGTCGAAGATGAAGACGGTGGTTGAAGACCGGAAGTCTTCACATCGTTTGGATAATTACTGACGATCCTGATTGGGCTGTACACCCAAGAGGATGGAAATAGTTGGTGGTCGTCCAGACGTACTTGGAGATGTATGGATATGCGAGGAAAGTGCCTCCGGTTTCGTTCAGACCCAGAACGGACTTGTAAATGGATTGTGTGTCTGACACTGGATTTTATTCTGTGTTGATTGATTTCTGTTAAATATACATCTGTTTGGCGGCGGAGAATTTATTCTTTTGCTTAACGCCCTTCTCTGAGACGTACGAGCTCAGAGGTTGTATATCGATGGACATCAGTCGCACGGCATGAATTGCCTGTGTGGCACGCTAAGATGCAATGATCAAGGCTTCTGTTGAAAAGCAAAGTCTTGTGGTTGATGATCAAAGCACGGCCTATGTGGCAGCTTTGTGTATAGCGTGAATTCGCGAGCCTCACACCTCGGTATGAGTTAAAAACGGGATACAGACTGCAGGGAGAGCACGACGTTTCTTTCTAGCTTTGGTGGTGTCAGTGGCTTACCAGCCCTGACATTTATATACTTTTCACCTTTGTGGTTGTTGGATGAGGCGCCTCGATTTTAGGTCTGTAAGGACCGGGAAACGTGTGTTCAGGCATAATTAATCCTCTAACGTAAGTGAGGACCGGCCCTGAAGCATCCAGGGGTTGCCCAGAGTGCGTAGCCCTGGGACATTTGCTAGAGTGTCTCGAACGCGGAGAGGAGCTTGCCCCTTGCCTCGACTCATGACGGAATCCAATTTCCAATACGTGTATTGCGGCTTTATTTGTAGAGCCTAGTATGGCGACATAGTAGCATGGGATGCTATGCCGTCTATGATTTATATTTATGATTGAAATTGTTTTGACACTATACACTTATTATAGTATCAAATGATTTGTTTTAAACGTATCAAGCATGTTTGGCTATTATAAGGGAAACCCCTATCCTCCAGCTTGTGTTGCATTGCATTGTGTGATGGGACCTGGGTCTTATAATAGCTTCATTTTTCGAAAAAGCATTGCGTTGTTTATTCTATGCACTGGTATTCTTGGGAGGAAACCCGTTCCGTGTTATACGGCGTGGTCCCTTGAATTACTCTCTTTTAAAGTAAAGCTTTAAATAACTGTTTTAGTTCTCACACCAGTCACATGACTGACCTGGAGTTTATTGTTTTAACCTAAACTCTGGGTGCCCCTATTTTCCGCACGGGCAGCTAGTAGTTTTGGTTTTGCAGATTTATATTCACAGGATCCTGGTTTACAGCTGGAATGATATCCGGAAAGCTCTGTATCCGTATATCACCTTCAGTTGTGCTTTGTATTATTTTTCCACTGCTATGTAATTTATTGTAATCTCTGGTATTTATCGAATGTAATTTATTCTTTTATACTCTGTATATTCTTGTATCTGATGGAATTGTTGTAATAGCAATGAAATGTTCTTCCGTCTGCGTTCTGATTTGTCATGTTCTCAAACGATCAGGGGTTTCGAACGGTCTAGATCGGTTTAACGACTGATTCAGATCGAGCGAAATACCAAGAACGTCACAATCAAGTTGAAGCAGAACCTAGAATAGATAAAGCAACGAAAGGAAAAAGTACAGTATGTGACGAAGCATTGATGAAAGAAAAAGAGGTATCATCTGATGAGGAAGCAGAAGATAATGGTATATGTTGGATGTCAGATGATCTCGCTTGGGTACATGATGTTTCGGGTATGAGGTATGATCCACATGAAAATGAATACTACAAATATGTTTCAGAAGCGGTAGAGGATGTTAGAAGATTGGAATATTAGGTTGTTGGAGATAGCTTTGAGCTTATTACGGAGGGTGTTCTTGGAGAGAAGAACCAGTCACTTTTCCATGATTCTTCTTGGGATTGGGAATGTGAGTTTCGCAGTCCTCCGTGTTTTGTTCCTAGACTGGCTGTGCTCTTTTCTGAGTATATCAATGTTATAGGTAGTGATAGTGACTCCTCCAGTTATTCCACCCTTGTGGGGGATTAACTGTATGGTCTTTGTTAGTAGTTGAAACTTTTCGTTTCTCTCCTGTGCTTAATGTAAAGTGTTCTGGCACTTCAAACCAGATGGAGTTTCTGTGCCTGTGCAGAATTTCACTTCTTTCATCACTTCTAATAAAAGTGGTACGGCTATTATAAAATCCGGCTTACCATGCAAAAAAAAAAAAAAAAAAAAAAAACAAGAAGAAGAAGAAGAAGAAAAAAGCAATTAGAGATCAACAATTAAAGGAAACTAGTGTGAATTTATTTAGCATCAAATATGACTAAGTTGAAGTTTTTCTTATTGTTGAAAAAGACAAGTTCAAGTTAATTTGACACCAAAAGCAAACAAAGCTCTGTCAAATCTTCCAGTGATAACGTACTGACAAGGTACAGTTGTATAAATACTTTGTTACTGAAGCAATTATACAAACTGTTACTAGCACAAACTCACCTTTAATGAATGCAGTTACAACTTCCAAACAAGCTGAATAATTATTTATTCATCAAAGAAGAGACACAATAAAGGAAACATGTTCAAATATGTTGAATCACAAACAAAACAAAAACTGAATAGAAAGAAGCTTATCATGACAATTAGATGATTCTTATAATAGGTACCAATAAATATTTGTAGTAAACTTCTGACATAAGTGTTAACTACCAACTCATGAAATATTATATCAGTGAAAGAAGATAAAAGTACCTTGGTCATGAAATTAATGCATAAAACCTGATCTTCCCACCATCGTTGACCAATAATGGAATGCTTACATATGCATGCAAACAACATGAATTAAGTAGCGGAGATAACAATTGATAACATCTACAAATGAGTTGTTTTTATAGTTTAAAACAATAACAGGCTAGCAGGCACGGTCTAGACTGAGAGAGTGACTTGGTCTTGGTCTTGACTATAAATCAGCTAGCATTGAACTTGCACACTTCTTAGTGTTAGTAATTGATTTAAATGATGCAATGAGTATGTAATCTTTTTCCATGATTTTTCTTTTTATCTGACTTTGGTTTTCTATGTGGCTGTCTAGTTAAAAACAAAATCAACAAAAGTAGCATGTCCGTTAACAGTGATGTGCAATGCATCAAGCATATAAGCACAATACATCAAGCATATAAGCTATACAATATAACATAAAATCTGATAATTATTAATTAAACAGTACATGAGATGCATGCAATTATTGGAAAATAAAAGAATTGCAAAGATTGAGCAGAACTGCACTTGATCCAGACCATGATGATAAAAGACGTATGATTTTGATAAAAGTCAAGACCATGTGGATTAACCAGTTTACATGTAAAAATGAAAAAAAAAATAACTTTAAACAAGTAGCAATCTGATACTCAAATTGTACAACATCAACCTTTTAGTTATTGCCCATACAATGAGGAACGATGCTTTCAGCTATAGCCCTCTTTAATTAATAGGACAATAAATGAAATCGAAAAAAAATTACAAAAGAAAATTAAGTTTTACTATCAATTTATCTTTAACTATGAATGCAACAGAAAATATAATCTGCTAGTACAAACGATAAAACGGTTTAAGCTTAGGAATGCACACAACAATTTTTGGATTATGGCCCATGGAAAAAATCCAGCTAGTATTGTTCTGTACATGCAACATATAAACAACCAGCATACTGAGAGTGTTACAAGAATGGTTTAAATTCATAGCAAGATCCACCACTTTACTAATAATGTTCCTGTCAAATTATTCTATTCACCTAAAATTAGTTGTAATTAGAAAGATTCCTCATGTCATGTGCGAATATGTCATCCAAGCAGCCATCTAACTACATGTATCAAAATGCTACTCGGTATTCTTATATTGTATATTTTTTGTAATTTAAACCTTTCCCTGAAAATGATTAACTCTCTTCATGCTTGTGTCTTTGCTACACTATCAAAAGGGTATTAACATTGTGTACTTGTGATAGTGAAGAATAAAATACTATTAATTTGTGTGTGTACATATAATGAATAGTTTGTATAGAATGAACAACTGAAAGCTTACGGGAACATAATATTTATTTTCCTTTTGCACATGGCTTGGGCTAAAGCCCAACCACTGTTTACAATTCATTGTAATTTGATGTCACCGTGCTTATATAAATACACGGTCTGTATAACTTCAATACACAATAATACAGAAACATTTCTCAGTCTATGTTCATTTTACAATTCTTCAAAATAATATTACATGGTATCAGAACCATCAAGGCTTAATAGCAATCAAGGATCCTGAATCAAGAAAAAAAAGAAGAAAGAAGAAAATTCATTGAGTAGCTGCAATTCTGTTTTCAAAACAGAAGATTCGTCAATTTATTCATCATCATCCGAATCCCCCCTATTAAAGATAGAATTTCTATCTCATCATTTAGGAGTTGCTACTTGATCACAATAGTTTGTGCCTTGCCATACTATTTCAAGTAGGCTGCATCAAATCATCATATCAAGTCTTGCCGAGGGACTCTGAAATTCTTGAAACCAATCAAGAAATTCAAGAAAAAAAAACAGCGGTAACAAAGTGCCATACCAGAGTGCTTCATCAGAAAATCAACCACTCAACGGTGTAACAATCATCATCTGAAGCTCTTCAGGTTGCAACAGTGTCAGCTGTACAATTCTTTCAAGAATTCTTCAAATTCAAAGCTTCAAGAATCAGTTTGATATCTTGTAAACGTCATGGTGGATGATCACAATTCTTCATCAGTTCCCCCTGGAAGTCAACCAATTCTTCTAGGAAACTCATCTTCAAATCAAAATCAGGCAACATCAGTGAGTCAAAATGTTTCCAATGCAGAATCTCTTGTTAAAACAGGTATAAATCCACAATCTCAGTTAATTACCATTCGTCTTGAAGAGAATAATTACTTGCTATGGAAATTGCAAGTAGAAACAGCCATTCAAGGCTATGGTCTTGAAGGGTACATTCTTGGTACTATTGCTATTCCATCTAAGTTCATAACTGATGCTGATAATAGGGTAGTCAGCAATGATGAGTATGTCAAATATCATAGGCAGGATAGACTGATTTGTGCATGGTTATTGTCATCTATAAGTGAAAAGATTTTATCTCAAGTAATTGGATGCAAAACAACCAATGATATTTGGACAACCATAGAAAAATCCTTTAATAGCCAATCATCAGCCAAGACAAGTTCTATAGAAATCAACTACAGACTGCCAGAAAGGATAATTTGTCCATGAGAGAATATTTAACAAAGGTTAAAGGTATTTGTGATCATCTTGAGGCAGCAGGTCAAAAGATTAGTGACTCTGAGAACATTTTATCAATTTTAAATGGACTGGGTGATGAGTACGAAGCTGTTGTGGCAGTTATTACATCTCAAAAGATGACCAGTTCTATGGAAGATGTACACTCTATTCTTCTTTCTCATGAAGCAAGAATTGAAACAAAAAGGTCACAATTAAATGAACTATCTGCTAATGTTGTTGATACCAAGAACAAGAATCAAAATAGAGGAGATTTTTCTAATCAAAGAGGAGGTTCATCTAGCAGAGGCAGAGGAAGATGGAGTAATAACAATAATAAACTCAAATGTCAAATTTGTGAAAAAGTAGGTCATACTGCCGTGAAGTGTTATTTCAGATTTAATAACAACTATGTGGCTGGTCAGACACAAAACAGTCAGAGAAGATCAAATCCTACAGCAAATCTAGCCAATGTTGAAACTAACAGTCAAAGCAATGTATCAAGAAATATTTAAACAGATGATATTGGTGATGATAATTGGTATCCAGACTCAGGTGCCACAAATCATATTACAAACAATCTCAATAATCTCAATCTAGGTCAAAGGGAGTACAAAGGTATGAATTCTTTACTCATGGGTAATGGTAATAGTGCAAATATTACACATATTGGCTTTGGCAGCATAAAAGGTAAAAAGAAACTATACCTCAACAATTTACTTATGGCTCCTCATATAAAAAAGAATTTACTCGGTGTATCACGGTTTGCTAAAGAAAATAATTTGTACTTTGAGTTCCATCCATATCATTGTTTGGTTAAAGACTTATTGACTAATGAAGTTATTTTGCAGGGTAAAACATGCAAAGGGCTGTACAAATTCAGTGCTATGAATTCTGCAAACAATGATCAAGAGAAAAGTAGTTGCTACTTATCAGAAATTAATGATAAGATCGGTGTATTTGATCTATGGCATATTAAACTTGGTCATGCTAATGTGAATATTGTCAAGAAAGTTTTAACTGCTAATAATATTTCATATGATAATGTTTCCTATGCCATATGTATGTACTTTCTGTCAAATGGGCAAAAGCCACAAGCTTCCATTCACAAATTCCTTAACTAACTATTCTAAACCTCTGGAGCTTGTTGCTGCAGACCTATGGGGTCCTGCCTCAACAAATTCTGACTATGGATTCAACTACTATATTTCTTTGTTGATTCCTATTCTAGATATACATGGATATATTTTCTAAAGTCAAAGTCAGAAACTAGCAAAGTTGTTATTCACTTTATTAATCAAGCTGAAAAACAGACATGTGAGAATTTAAAGATTTTGCAGACTGATGGAGGTACAGAATTTAAACCTCTAAGCGAATTCTTTCAAAAGAAAGGTATAATTCATAGATTAAGTTGTCCATACACTTCTGAGCAAAATGGTTTAGTTGAACGAAAACATAGACATATTGTGGAGTGTGGTCTTACTTTATTAGCTCAGAGTAATTTGACTATGAAATTCTAGCCTGATGCTTTCAATACTTCTGTATATTTAATAAATAGACTGCCTACTAAGACTTTGAATAATAAATGTCCTCTAGAAACTTTGTATAATATCAAACCTGATTATGATAGATTCAAAGTTTTCGGTTGTCTATGCTACCCATATCTAAGGCCATATAATTCTCATAAGTTAAATTTTAGATCCTCAGCATGTACTTTTATAGGGTATGCCAGTGACCAGAAAGGATATAAATGTCTTGATGACAAAGGTAAGGTCTATGTTAGCAGACATGTTGTATTTAATGAAAAGGTATTTCCTAATTTCAACAGTAAAGATATTACTACTACACAAAAAATATATAATCCAATGAAACCAATACCAGGAATACCTCTTTATTCTGACAGTTTTATTAAAGATACAGGTGATGGTAGCTCAAAGTCATCTCAACAGCCTGTATCATCATCAAGCAGTGAGTCACCTGAGCCTTCTAATCAGCCAAGTACCAATCAACAACATGAACATCTGCAGCATGACTCGAGTTCAGAAGTTAGAAGTAATCATTTAAACACTAGAAATGATAGTATTGAAGCTCATGAACAACAAAGTGGGCAAGCTCAAACAGGTCATCCAATGATTGCTAGATCAAAAAGGGGTATCTTTAAGCCCAAAGTCTACAATGTCATAAGTGATTCTGATGAACTAGTAAATTACAATCAAGCTATCAGTAATCAAAACTGGAAACAAGCTATGGATGATGAGTATTAAGCATTGATAAAGAATAAAACATGGACACTTGTTAAAGCCCCAACAGACAAGAACATAATAGACAGCAAGTGGACATACAGGTTAAAAAAGAATGCTGATGGATCTATACATAGATACAAGGCTAGACTTGTTGCAAGGGGTTTCACACAGCAATATGGTTTTGATTTTGAAGAAACATTCTCTCCAGTTGTTAAACCAACAACCATAAGAGTAATTCTCACTATAGCCCTACACAACAACTGGAAAATACAACAATTGGATGTCAACAACGCTTTCCTGAACAGTGATCTAAAGGAAGAAGTGTATATGAGTCAACCTCAAGGATATCAGAAAAATAAAGAGCTTGTTTGTAAACTAAATAAAGCCATTTATGGGCTTAAGCAAGCTCCTAGAGTCTGGTTTGATAAATTGAAACTTGTCTTGACAAAACTAAAGTTTCAATCTACCAAATCAGATAATTCACTGTTTGTCAAATTTACTGACAGCATAACCATTTTTGTTTTGATATATGTAGATGACTTAATCATTACAGGAAATAGTGAAGATGAAATCAGAAGGCTTATTCAAATTTTGGACAAACAGTTTTCAATCAAAGACTTGGGGGGACTAAACTATTTCCTTGGAATTGAAGTAATAAAAATAACCAAATCAGAGTTGTTTTTAAATCAAAGGAAGTATATCAATGAAATTCTTGTAAGATCAAATATGGAGGCAGCTAATGCTCTACCTACACCCATGATTACAAGTCAGCAATTATCCAAACACAGGGGATAAAACATAGTCAATATCAGACAATATAGAAGTCTAGTTGGAGCATTACAATATGCTACCATCACTAGACCTGAAATAACCTAATGTGTTAACAATCTCTTACAATTTATGCAGGAACCAAAAGAGGATCACTGGAAGGCCATGAAGAGAGTGCTAAGATATCTAAAGGGAATTGTGGACTATGGTTTACATTTCACACAAGGGAATCAACTCAACATTACTGGATATAGTGATGCAGACTGGGCAACTGATCCTGATGACAGAAGATCAACATCAGGTTACTGTATCTATTTAGGAAATAATCCTATATCCTGGTGTGCTAAGAAACAACCTATAGTCTCTAGGTCTAGCACTGAATCTGAGTTCAGAAGTATTGCAAATGCTACTGCTGAAATTATGTGGGTATAATCAATTCTTAATGAACTAAAAGTATCAATTCAAAGGCCGCCAACACTATGGTGTGATAATTTAAGTGCTGTATCGTTGTCATCTAATCCTATATTGCACTCAAGGATCAAACACATGGAAATTGATCTATATTTCGTTCGAGAACAAGTAATCAAGGGTAAACTACAAATAAATCATGTTCCAGCTAATTATCAGATAGCAGACATACTTATTAAGCCATTATCAAGTAAAAACTTTGTCAGGCTTAGATCTGAACTCAAAGTAACCAAAAGATCAAACCTTGGAGATGAAGCAAAGCATACAAGTTCAGGTCTGAAACCTTTAATGTTCAAGAACCTTGAATGGAGGCCAAAGCACACTGCTAATTTGACTACTGAAGAATTTAAGCTTGCAAGCGGCTCTGCATCTCACGTACCAGGAATTGAGAGTAATTTGAAGCAGATGCCACTCAAACAAAGCAAAAACAATCTCTCATAAGTCTAAATCCTCGCCATCGAGTGCTACTTCAGCAGAATCGAACCTGATTAAGACTCTATTCCAAAGATTTTTTTCAGATTCATAATCTCAATTTGTGGCGGCGGAGACATGAAAAACCCTAGCTTTCATTTGCGGGGAGAAATAAAATGAACAACTGAAAGCTTACGGGAACATAATATTCATTTTTCTTTTGCACATGGGCTTGGGTTAAAGCCCAACCGCTGTTTACAATTCATTGTAATTTGATGTCACCGTGCTTATATAAATACACGGTCTGTATAACTTCAATATACAATAATACAGAAACATTTCTCAGTCTATGTTCATTTTACAATTCTTCAAAATAATCTTACAGTTTGAAAATCAAAGTCCATGAGTTTCTAAATGGACGTAATATGTGACAACTAACGCCAAAATATCCAGCCAAACCATGTCTATTTTCTTTTCCTCCCTACTAATTTTACTTTGTACCTTACCTTATTCCATATTTTTTTCTATTAAACCAAACTTGATTTGTTTTGTAGAAACTTCTAAACAGCAATAAGCACGCACCTTTGAAACTTCTAAAATCGTTCTTGAAAGGTCAGGAGCATAAGCACGCACCTTGAAGCATGTAAGCTAAGAAAATGGTTGTTATGCTTGCCTTCAAATCATCCAATGCATTCTTCACTGCTTTCTTCATAAGGTTTCTCTGAATTGTGTAGGATCAGCATGAAGTTGGCTCCATTGCTACACTTTTCAATGAAAACAAGCGCTACTGTACTAAAATATGATGCATGGAATATCTCCACAATAAATCCTTTTTTTAGGACATTATATCTGTAATAAATCTTCTCCGAAGAACATATACTGCATTAGATGCATATATCATAACAGTGTATAGCAATATCGAAATGTGCAAATAATGGCATATTTTCCCACTTACGTATGACATGGCGATCAATGTCCACATAATTGGTTTTCAGTTTTAGTCCATAATTTTTCCAGTCAACACTGATTAATCCACTAAGTGATATGTTGGTGATTGAGGTCGGCGCAAATTTCTCAAAATACAGAACCTGAGTACACATTTTATTATTAGGTAATAGAAATGATATGCTTTTTGGAAATTGAAGCATGCATGGGCAAGATCACACAAGCAATTTCACGTAGAGCACAGACAATTCAAAATACAGCTAAAACCAAATATGGTGAAGAAAAGATAGCCCTTGACCATCATTTTGTCAACAAATAATAATAATAAACAAACATAATTAATTAACTTATTTATTTTTTCAAATAAAGGCTAGAGAAGAAAAATAGTGGAAAATAGATATACCCCTTTTTTCAAGTTTCATAAACAAAATCCCTACTAAAAAATATGTGTTAAATTACAACCCTGGGAAGAAAAAACTAACTTTTGCTCGAAAATGTAATGTGAACTTAATAACAAGTTTGTATAACCAAAACCATTATTATTATTATTTGCATTACGATACACACTTCGCACGTGACCATGACACATATTTTGCACATGAATCATATTTTTAAAACTATATATTATTCCAAACCAATTATTAAAAAAGATTTATAGAAATTGTAGTTTTTTCTGAAAATTATTTCAGTTTTTTTTGCAAATGTTTACAATTATAAAACAAACGGTGAATATTTGCACATTTTGACTGAAACTGAAAACGGAGGGGGCTTTTAAAACCAATTTTTAAGGGGTTGCGTCCGTGCATTTTGAAACTTAAAAGAGGGTGTTTGACAGAAGTTCTCAAAAAAATATGGAACAATAAACCCTGTGTCACTGATGAATTTGCCCTCCAGCAACAAGGTTCTGTTAATGCAATTGCAACAACCATGCCCACATCCACTGTCAGCCCAATGCCCCTAGTATTTTCTGCACTGCTTGCCTACCCAATTCCGATATTTAGATGCGCTTCTTTAGTAGTAAAAGCCTGGTACTTGTCCATCATTATATTCCCATGCTTGAGAACATAGCTTTTGAGGCCAGAAATTAATAGACTAATTTTTGTTTTATTAGCATCCTGGTGGAGATCAATTTTTTTTTTGGATAAGATGACTACATCTGGAACCTTCAATGTCCATATTATCTACTATAAGTTCAGCAGGAACTATAAGTTCCACTTACTTCAATGTATGGTGATTGTAGATATTCTACAATCAACAGCAGTATCACTAAACTAAAATTCATCGATTAAGATCTTATAACTTAATGTACATCTTGAAGCTTGTGATTAAGTTGTAACATGCATTTTAAAGGTGGGAAAGGCTTGTTTAGATCTTATTCATGCATACTTGAAGTTAATACTAAGAATTTCAAAGTAAAATAGCATAACAGCATCTCAGCTCTTAAGCAGTTGCAAATCTTCTGGTCCGAACTCGAGCCCCATAGCCCCAACAATTCATGTTTACCGCATAGTGATATACTTTGCATAAGGGCCGGTTCTTTTGTCATCTAAATTTTTAATTAGGATTTCCTTGTAAAATACATTAAGATGTTTCAAAATCTCATTGGTTGGGACTATAAAAATAGGGGATTTTGGGACTAGAGGATCTGCGCTCGCCTCATTCCTATTGTCATTCAATGGAAATTATCAGCAAACCAGCTTTTTCATAATACTAAAAAAGATTAGTAATGTACTCAATGAAACAAAGCACTATATAATAGATAAAATAATCAACATTTGGAACTCAAAAGCTGCAGAGACGATATACTGAAAATGCAACAATATCAAAACTAAACATTCAGTCTTCTTGGAAATGTACAAATACGAAATGTATGTAACACACGTAACTTTAAACCCTCAAATATAACATTTAGACTTGATTCTTGAAACCAGAGACGGAGTTAAAAAATGAGGATAACAGTGTTCAAATATAAACCTTGTCATGTTAAGACGATCACAAAAACATATAGTGATGGTCCAGTATATCTGAATTTAAGAGGTGGTAATTTCTTATATGAAAGAGCATCAAAAAAATATTTTAATATTCAAAAATAGTGTTTACTTGACTGAAACATGCAGAAATCATCATTATGCATTTCTGCAATAATATATAACAAAAACGTGACTATGGCAGTTTCAATTTCAATAAAACAAAAGAGGTGAGTTTGAGAACTTACAATTGGACAATTTGCTTCTCTCATCCACTCAAAGTTCCGAGGATAAACAATTAAATCATCTGCAAAATTGATAGCAGTACAAACAAAATATTGGGTTATACTAATACAAAAATTTAGTCAATGGATTTTTTTAATCTTTTGTCCATTAAACTCTTTCTAAAATTATACCATTTGACTTATGAATAAAGCACTGAATGAAATTCAAATAATGGCGTCTTAAATAATTATCTATTTCAAGGAATTAAAAAATACTATCTTTTAGTTCTAAATTAAAAATTGGTTAGGAATTTCTTATTCATTGAGTAACAAATCATCATTTGGTATAAAAAAGGATTTGAAAGGTGATGTTATTTCAGTAGATATCCCTTTGAAATTACTTCAGAAATTAGCCTATTGATTTTGGTAATGTTTACCTATATCGTCAACTTACTATAACCGAACATTGTGCCTCGCTCACAAACCATAACATTCGGATTCCCAGCAAGTCTATTTTTTCATCAGAATTAACCATTACCTGAACCAATATACCAAAACTTATGCACTAGTGACATGAGTCCTAATATATATGTTGCAGGTTATAAATCATTCTTTAGGGAGAAGAAGGAGGGGGGTGTTCGACGACGAATATACTATGAATTAGAAAATCATCGCGAATATTGAAATAAACTGCAAGCGCACGGCGTACAATTATTAGTACGTGGCGAATACGAGTCGATCCTCAGGGAAAGGATAATTTTAAATTCTATTCAATCAAATTAAACCAAACTGTGATATGTGTTAACTAAAATTTAACAAAATTAATGACTAAGTTGAGAATGAAACTATTGGTTAAGAGCAATTTAGAGGTGTTTTCACTCTCTGGATCACACAAATCAACATCATGAAATTATGTTCTCTATTTGTTTGGTCATTAATGAGATTAGATTTTGTGTTTATTATAAGTATGACATATTTATGCTATTAACTAGCATAACATAAGTCATCAAACTATAACATAAATCTAATTCACTACTCAATTCTCATAAAAAAAATAACAAGTTGAAAGCAACATCAATTTTAAGAATACTCTATTTACTAATAACTAGTAATATAGAATATCAAATGTAGATTAACACTTCCTCTTGTTGCCAAAATCATATATAGATGAAAAGGTAAATTATTTGAGTCATTTGATCAAGCATGATTTATCCTCTATTAATTAGAGGCATAGATCGTCAAAACCAAGTATGACTAACAAAATACGCTAAACATCCATTCTTTAATAAACACAAATAGAGACCATGAAAAATAAACTATGTTGAATCTATGTGACTAGAGAGCTTCATCACCCCTAAATTGTAGGGGTTTAGCTCCTCATTTGTGTTATTATTTCAACACAAATATATTTCAACATTGAAGAACAACTAGTAAGTAATGAAGAAAAGATATAACTAATAAAGCTACACTACTTGAAGAAAAGAAAATAACATGTAAATGGAAGACAACAAATTAAGACTGCATTAAAATGAGAGATTACAAAAAATAAATGGCTAAGAAGCAATGGAAGAGAAATAGAGTTTTTGATTTCAGCTACTCTAAAAAAAATCAAAGATACATTTTACATTATCATACATAGGTTATTTATACATGAGGGAAAACCCTAAATTAACTTTTTGCATGCTACCCAGAATGCCCCCGCTTAAAGCTGCATCTTGTCTTTTAGCAATAGTGATTCATGAAGCCATAATTTTGTGTCTCCACTAAAGAAGGAAGGAGAGTGAATAGGGTCCTTCATTAATTCTCTATTTGAATTGATTCCCTCTATTTGAATTGATTCCCTCACCATTGATTGCTTTCCCTTTTTTCCTTTGATTGCTTTCCTTTTTTTCCTTTGTATGCATATATATCTTTATGAATTCTTTTTCTACATGCATCCAATTTCAGCAAAAATATGAAAAGTGTCCAAGTAAACATTCTCAAAATAATTTAAGCACAAAAATGACCGTTTTCCCCCTATATGATGATAAATGCATGATTGTTTGAAATCAATTCAATTATTGTTTAAACATGATAAAATAACCATATATGACATTTATTAGCACTAAACGAGAATAAATATGTGAATATAAATGTGCATTTTTACATGCACATCAAATACCCCCACACATATCTTTTTATTCGTCCTCGAATAAAGTAAAAACTAAGCTAAACCCTTTTTCGTAGGGAGCACGATTGCATTGAGCGTATGCAACAAGCCGTTAAACCTCTGGATGTCCCCAGTAGGACGAGTGTTGTCTAGTGAGGGTTTTCAGCGGATACTACCCACAAAATCCAAAAGTTAAATGCAAAAAAAAAAAAAATATTTACAAAATGCAAGATTCGAAAAATATTTACAATATGAATGCAAGTTTTTAAAGAAATATTTACAAATGGATAATTTACTTTTAAATATTACACGAATGAGTTAACACAAATTTGGGTCGCCACTATGAAATTTAAGTCCATTACTAATCAAAACTTCAAACAAAAGTCATGTTATCATCACAAACTCCTCCAGCTTGGCCAGTTGTTTTGGTAGAAACATAGTGCAAATATGAGATGAATTCTGTAATCGATATCAACAATCGTAAAACGGCATCTCAACTTCCTTTGTTAACAAGTTAGGTCGAATAAGTGAAGAGTGTGCTTGGATTTCAAGTGCTTACTCTCACTTTATTATAACTATTATTTACATTATTATTATTATTATTATTATTTACAAACACCTAACTGAAAAGACCAAGGTATACCACCCATGCACTGCCTCGCGAACTGACGTGAGAGTTTGGGACAAAGCTTGGCGGATTGTGCAGACCAACGCTAACTTTATCAACATGGTGTTGGTAATCCTCAGGTGTCCAACTCATAAAATGAGACCAAGATATACCGACGCTAACTTTGTCAACAAGGTGCCGGAAAGAGTTTGGCGGGTTTGCACACCAACGCCAAATGTACCAGCAATGTTGGATACCCTTGGATAATTATATATATATATACTTTTTTTTCCTCTTTATTTTTTTACTTAAGAGAGAGAGTTAAGCGAGAATATCTTAGCACAACTTCACTTAATCGATCTAAAATGTTATCGCAAGTAGTCTAATTCAACCATTCATTTAATCGGATTACAATTTAGAAAACATTTTATACTCGTCACCTACGAATTTCCCAATATATCAGTTACACCAAATTTTCCCATAATTCAAACTTTCCTTTCGTTATCCGCTAAAAGAAGTAAATTTCCAAATATTTAAATCGAACGACCAAAATTATATGCTAACTCCATCATGTCTTATTTAAAAGTAAACAGAAGTGCGAAACTTTTACTCTTTTTTTTAAGAAAAAGAAAAAAAATGCAAAAAAAGAAAGGAAAAAAATGCTAACTTAAACTATGCAAAACAGAATGAAAATGAAACTCCCCCCACACCTGATTTCGACTATTTCCTCACAGTCAATGCATGACACAATGAGTTCAACAGAAGAGAAATATTTAAATATTTACAAAGAAGGGTTACACTTAACTTTCTTACTTCACATAGCATGGCTCATGAAGAATCATGAGCTCCTCCTCTTGATCAGTGAGCAATTCCAAGAACGGTTTTAGACGTTGACCATTGACTTTGAATATGGATCCATCCCTCGGGTTTTCTATTTCAATAGCACCATGTGGAAAAATAGTCCGAACAACATATGGTCCGGTCCATCTCGATTTTAATTTCCTAGGGAATAAATGCAGTCGTGAGTCATACAATAGAACTTTTTGGTCTGGCGAAAACGTTTTTCTTAGGATTGACTTATCATGAAAAACTTTGGTTTTTTCCTTGTAAATTTTTTCGTTTTCATATGCATCATTCCTAATTTCTTCTAACTCATTGAGTTGCAATTTTCAGTTTTTGCCAGCTTGTTCAAGATCAAAGTTTAAGTTCTTTATTGCCCAAAGCGCTTTATGTTCAATTTCAACAGGTAAATGACAAGCTTTACCGTAAACCAATCGGAAAGGGAACATTCCAATATTAGTTTTAAAAGCAGTACGGTAAGCCCAAAGCGCGTGGGTCAATTTTTATGACCAATCTTTTCTGTTTTTATTTACAGTTTTCTCCAAAAAAAATTTGATTTGACGATTCGACACTTCGACTTGGCCACAAGTTTACGGATGATAAGGAGTGGATAATTTGTGGGTTATTGAGTATTTCTTCATTAAGGATTCAAAAGATCGATTACAGAAATGCGTTCCATTGTCGTTTATTTTTGTGCGAGGTATACCGAACCTCGAAAAGATGTTTTCTTTCAGAAATTTCACAACAATTTTATGATCGTTTGTTCTACATTGAACGGCTTCGACCCATTTCGAAACGTAATCGACAGCGAGAAGAATATACAAGTTTCCAAAGGAGTTTTGCAAAGGTCTCATAAAGTCAATACTCCATACATCAAAGAGCTCGATCGTAAGGATGGGGTTCAAAGACATCATATTCCGTTGAGAAATCTTTCCTAGCATTTGACAACGATTGCAAGTTTTACAGAATTCGAACGAGTCTTTAAAGAGTGTAGGCCAATAAAAACCACATTGAAGCACCTTTTCAGCGGTTTTCCTAGGACCAAAATGTCCACCGCACGCATGATCATGGCAGAATGAGAGAACACTCCTAATTTCGCTATCAGGAACGCATCGACGGATGATTTGGTCCGAACAATACTTAACAAAGTTTGGGTCATCCCAATAGAAGTATTTTACTTGGGAAAGGAATTTGTATTTATCTTGTTTGGACCAAAAAGAGGGTGTTTCCTTAGTGACTAGATAGTTCACTATGTCGGTGAACCAAGGGTCGTTTGAAACAGAAAGGAGTTGTTCGTCAGGAAAATTTTCATTGATTTGCAAATAAGATGGTGTGTTCGGAAGACGAGATAAGTGATCGGCTATGACGTTATCGGATCCTTTTTTGTCTTTGATTGTAAGATCAAATTCATGAAGTAAAAGGATCCACTGAATTAAGCGACTTAGCATCCTTTTTAGCAAAAAGGTGTCGAAGAGCAGAATGGTCAGTGTAGACCGTGACATGGGAACAAATCAAGTAAGGTCGAAACTTCTCGAGCGCAAAAACGACAGCTAAAAGTTCTTTTTCGGTGGTCTTATAATTCAGTTGAGCGTCGTTTAAGGTCATACTAGCGTAGTAAATGACGTGAAGGATTTTGTTGATGCGTTGTCCTAAGACAGCACCAACAGCGAAGTTTGAAGCGTCGCACATGATTTCAAAAGGAAGGTCATAGTTGGGTGAACAGATTATCGGAGCTGAAATGAGTTATTTTTTAAGACGTTCAAAAGAAGCGACACATTCAGAGTTAAATTCGAATGGGATGTCCTTTCCTAGAAGAGTAGTCAAAGGACGAGCAATTTTGCTAAAATCTTTCACAAAGCGTCGGTAGAAACCAGTATGCCCAAGAAATGAATGAATGTCCTTAACACATTTTGGAATGGGTAGTTTTGAAATAACATCAACTTTCGCTTTATCTACCTCAATGCCATTATTTGAAATTACGTGTCCAAGGACAATGCCTTGTTTGACCATAAAGTGGCATTTTTCCCAATTCAACGTTAAGTGTTTTTCTTTACATCGATTTAAAACAAGTTCAAGATGATGTAAGCAAGAGGAAAAAGAATCGCCAAAGATCGAAAAATCATCCATAAAGATTCAAGAAAGCGTTCGATCATATCAGAAAAAAATTCCAACCATACATCGTTGGAAAGTTGCAGGAGTGTTGCAAAGACCGAAAGGCATACGTCGGTAAGCAAAGGTACCGAATGGACATGTGAAAGTCGTTTTTTCTTGATCTTCGGGAGCGATTGGAATTTGGTTATAACCGGAATAACCATCAAGAAAGCAGTAAAATTCGTGACCGGCTAAACGTTCGAGATTTTGATCGATGAAGGGAAGAGGAAAGTGGTGTTTACGTGTTGCAGCATTCAATTTTCGATAATTGATGCAAACCCGCCAACCCGTCTGAGTACGAGTTGGAAGAAGTTCATTTTGGTCATTTGCGTCAACGGTGAGTCCGGATTTTTTAGGAACAACGTGAATGGGACTAACCCATTGGCTATCAGAAATGGGGTAAATGATACCGTTGTCAAGAAGTTTAAGAATTTCTTCGCGAACTACCTCTTTCATCTTAGGGTTAAGTCTATGCTGCGCTTCACGAGTGGGTTTGGCTTCATCGGTTAAGTGAATACGATGTTGAACTATTGCAGGGCTAATTCCCTTGACGTTAGAAATGGACCAACCGATTGCATCTTTGTTTTTAGAAAGAGTTGAGATAAGAGAAGGTTCTTGATCAAGAGTTAAATTTGAAGAAATTATGATAGGACAAGTTTCGTCATCACCTAAGTATACATACTTAAGGTGATCGGGAAGAGGTTTAAGATCCAACTTTGGCGGTTTCTCGATCAAAGAGCTTGGTTGAGATTTGGACTCAACTAAAAGCGATTCAAAAGGTAGTGTGTATTTGACTTCGTTGGGAGTGTCTTGGAACATTTTTTTGTACTCGGCCTCACGCTCATCATTAAGGTCAATGGATTCGTTTTCAAAGTTTTCGTGGATGGCATTAACTTCCAAGGTTCGGTTACATGATTCATTCGAATTACTTTCAAGATTGAAAATGTTAAGACCTAGAGTCATGTTTCCAAAAGAGATTTTCATTGAACCATTGCGACAATTTATCAAAGCATTTGAAGTAGCCAAAAAGGGTCGACCTAAAATCAATAAAATTTGACTCATTGGATTATTGACAGGCTGAGTTTCCAAAACAATGAAATCGACAGAGTAAATGAATTGACCAACTTTGATGAGTACGTCCTCGATTTCTCCAATGGGTTTCTTAATTGAACGATCAGCAAATTGAAAAGTTATTTTCGTTGGTTTAATTTCACCCAAACCAAGTTGTTGGTAAACAGAATATGGAATCTAATTGACACTTGCACCCAAATCAACTAGGCATTTATTATTTGTTTTATCGCCTATCGTGCATGAGATCGTAGGGAATCCAGGATCTTTGTATTTGATCGGGATTGATTGGGTTAAGACTTCGCTAAGTCCAGCAGCTAAGAAGACTTTCTTGGACACATGAGTGTGTCGTTTTTGGGTACACAAGTCTTTGAGAAATTTGGCGTAAGTGGGGACTTGTTGAATGATGTCAAGAAGAGGGATGTTAACTTTCACTTGTTTAAAACTTTCCAAGATCTTTTCCATTTGGTCGGAATGTTTCTTTGGTCGAAGAAGATGAGGAAATGGAACGCGAAACTCAGTAGGTCAGTCTACCTGAGTTGGAGCAGAACTGGACTCAGAATTTGGATCGAGTTCGTTCGTGGTTTTAGAAGAGTCGAGAGGGACACTCGGTAAGTTATTTGGATTTTCAACTTGATGATCGATTTTCTTACTGGGTCGTAAAGTTATGATAGCATTCAACTGAGTTTGATTGCTATCCTGGATGACATGAGCTTGGTTTGGATTAGAATTTTGACTCCTAGGATTTGAAATGGGTTGACTCAGGAAAGTGCCTCTTCCCCGTTCACTTACAAAAGTAGCCAACTGACTCATTTGCATTTCAAGTTTAGCAATAGATTGACTCGTGTTTTGCATGTGTGAAGTCAATAAATTTTGAAGATTGGCATTTGATTGGAGATTTTGAATCGTTGCTTTACTCAATTCTTCGAGAGTTTTTTCAAGTGATGTCAATCAGTTATTGTCTTGAGGAACAGAAGATGGTTGCGCATGATTTTGAGAAGGTGACGCAAGATTATGGAATTGATTTTGTTGAAAGGGAGGATTCGAAGGATTATTTGAATATGATTGAAAAGGAGGTCAAAATGAATTCGAATTTCCATTTTTTTGGGACCAAGAGAAGTTAGGATGATTTCTCCAACCTGGATTGTACGTTGGGGAGAATGGGTCATTCCTAGCTTTATTAAATGCGTTGAGTTGTTCTAACGAATGTGGGCATTGATCGGCGATGTGGTTAGGATCGTTACATTTGTAACACGAGGGCTGAGACGCTTGAGCTTGATTTATTTGAGTTGACGAAAGTACATTATCTAATTTGCTTATCATTGCGTCTATTTTTGCTTCTAAGGCTACTGATAATCCTACTGAATGAGCACTTGATCGAGAATAAATCGATTTCTGGTTAGATCTTTCCCATTGAGATGATTTTTCAGCCAAATTTTCAAGAAATTGCCAAGCGGTATCGTGATTTTGGGCTAGAAAGTTTCCTTGGCACATCGATTCAAGCATGGTTCGAGAACTATTTTTGAGTCCATCGTATAAAATTTTACAAAGAGTCCATTTTTTGAAATTGTGATGTGGACATTTGACAAGAAGCTCTTTAAATCTTTCAAAATATTTTGCAAAGGATTCACCTCCAAATTGATGAAAATTGACGATTTCATTTCGAATTTTGGATGTTTTTTCCAAAGGGTAAAATTTATTTAGAAAAATGTTCACAAATTCACTCCAAGTTCCAATCGTATTTGAAGGCAAGCTATACAACCATTTTTCAGCATAATCGGTAAGTGCAAATGGAATTAACCTAAGTTTGATTCCATCGTCACTTAATTGTTGAAATTTCATGGTTGCACAAACTTGTTCAAATTTGGTTAAAAAAATATAAGGATCATCACGTTCAAGATTGCCGAATTTGGGAAGAGTATTTATGTGGTTCGAATGAATTTCAAAGTGGTTACCCGTTGGAGCGGGCAATATGATGCAAGATGGAATAGACACCCGATCGGGGAAGTATCTATCCATAAGAGTTCGAGGGGGGTTTTCTTCGGTCATGGTTAAAGGAATGTTTGTTCGGACTAAACGATTAGTAGATGTATCTCGAGTCCAACTGCGCATGCACTAGCGCAAAGAAGATGAGAAAAGGAGAAAGAATAAATTTGAGAAGAGGATCGAAGCGATTTTTTTTTAAGAGAGAAAAGTTAAATTTGTACAAAAAGGAAAATAGTAATGGCTCTTTTTTCTTTTTTTTTCTTTTAAAGATGGATGAACCTAATGCAATTTACAATTTTTTTAGAATTATATAATGACGGTTAGAATTATTTCAACAAAAGATTTCTCAGCCAGTTAACGGACATGTGTTATCGGTGCACCAGGAATCACCCTAGCAATGCAGCCGAAGGTTTAAGTACCTTCAGAGGAACAACCGATATAATATTTACGAATCACCGTAATATTTATAAGCGGTTATTACTCTACCGTAGTCTAGACACCGAGAAATAATCCGTTAGGAATAAACCAGTTTGTCAAAATATAATGAAGTCCTTAGAAAATAAAAACAAAACTAAGATGGATGCAATTTTTTTAGAATATTTTAAACAGTCACAGAATGAACAGTCAAAGAACAGTCATAGAACAGGAAATTGCAGATTTTTTTTTTACAAGCAAGCCGATGCCCTGCAGAAGATTTTTACAAGCAATGTCTATATTTTTTATTTGCAGTAGCAGTCCCTGTAGAGTTCAGAAAATTTCTCACCTAGATCGGCAGTCCGTCCAGTGCAGCTGAGTCGCGCTAGTGCGTTCACACCCCACTTGATGTGCAACCGCTCCAACAATTCAAATTCTTCTACTTGCAAATTACTTGACCTTTGAATCCTTGTTCGCTTTGCTTGAATTCTTTCTTGATCCTTTGACTTGATTTTTCCCTTTTTTTTTATTTGACCAACCCGAGACAAGTAGACAAAGAAAAGACAAGTTTATACAAAAGTAATTTAAAAGAAAACAGACCAATGAGAACCAAAAGTTAAAACCAATTTTTTTTTAATGACCACAAAAACTATAAGCTATGAACAAAATTGAAAAGAAACAAGTGAAAAACAAAAAGGAAGAAAAACAAAATCAAAACAAACTACAAGTAACCCAGCTAACAAAAGGCCTAGGAATTGATTTTTTTTTTTGAAATAAACAACAAATACAAACTAACTTAACAAACTCAGAAGGCACAACTCAATTAGGCGGGCGCACCAATGTTCAGCACTAAAGACCCATGCACCCTTCTCTCACTTTAAACAAATACACCTCACCTTATATACCAGGAAACAAATATACCCTTGAAATAAACTTCACCCTCAATAAAAGGAGATAGCTACTCCCCCAGATTTCTCAACCCAAAATAAAAACTCACGCGTCCCTTTACTTGTCTCAGGAAACTAAAATGACTCCTTTTTTTTTAGATTCGAAATTGATCAAAAAATATCGATCTGCTCGAAGGGGGGTAAGGTGTTCTGATCTTCAAGGATGGAGCGGTGCGATCTGGTTTTTCCCATTTGCGGTGTGAAGACGGTTTGGTGAGTTCGACAGGTTTTCGTGGTTTCGAATTACGGATGAGGGTATGAAGATGCAGGGATTTGCTTTGGTGGAGTGCCTTTGTGTTTGGTTTAGAGACGGCTGTTGCGTGATTAGACTAGTAGTGGAGCGATTGATGTGCTGTTTTGGTATGTGGAACTCGTAGCAGGGAAAGTGATTTGTGGGTGGTTGGTGAGAATGGTTTGTGCGTGGATGATGTATGTGTATTTGGGGTTTGTTTGAGGTCAGTGGAGAACTGGGATTGAAGTGTTGTAGGTGGTTGGAAGATTGTTCGTACGGAGTGATGAAGGGGACTGTGGTTTTGTGAAAACTGTAAATTTGTGGTGAAGTTTAGAGAAAGTGATGGTTTGCAGTGGAAAGAGAGGATTGATTTATAGAGGGTTGTGAACAGAAGTAAATATAAGGCAAACAAGAGCATAAAATTATAGAGGGAGGACAAGAAAAGAAAAGCAATAAATTGTTTTTATTGTTTTTTTTCTCGCAAGAATTGTAAAGAGGAAAGAAGTGAATGAGAGGAAGAGAAGGAAAGAAATAAAGGAGATTGAAACAAAAGAGAAAATTGGAAATAGAATTTTATTTATTTATTAGTAAGAATAGTAAATGGAAGAAAGGTGGAAAGAGATTAATGAAAGGATAGAAATAAAAGAGAAAAATGGGAAGATTTTTATTATGTGTAAGAATTGAAAATGAATAGAAAGGGAAAAGAAATAAATTAGAGAAAGGGAAGGGAAGGAATAAATGAGTGCGGGGGTATTAAGGTATTAAGGCAGAAAACAGAAAGACAATTAATGAGAGAGGAAAAAGGAAAGAAATAAAGGAAAACAATTGGAGAGAAGATTGAGAAATAAATTAGAAAAGAAATGGCAAGTAATAAGCAAAGAAAGGGAGGGAAAGAAATAAAGGAAGTTGGCAAAAGTTTTTTTTTAATAAAAAAAACACAAAATAAAAACACACAACGAGAAGAAACAAACACACAAACAAAAGTAAAACAAAACACAAACAAAAAATGAAAAAAAAACAAATCTTTTTTTTTAAATGAACACAAAAACAAGCACACACAAAATGAAACAACAAAAGATCAAAACAAAACAGAAAACTATGAACAACACACAATTTTTTTTTAGAAAAACAACAAATAAGAAAACTAACTCGAAGAATAAAACTAAAATTAAATTATTTCGCCGGCAACGGCGCCAAAAACTTGTTCGATGACGAATATTCTATGAATTAGAAAATCGTCGCGAATATTGAAATAAACTACAAGCGTACGGCGTACAATTATTAGTACGTGGCGAATACGAGTCGATCCTCAGGGAAAGAATAATTTTAAATTCTATTCAGTCAAATTAAACCAAACTGTGATATGTGTTAACTAAAATTTAACAAAATTAACGACTAAGTTGAGAATGAAACTATTGGTTAAGAGCAATTTAGTGGTGTTTTCACTCTCTGAATCACACAAATCAACATCATGAAATTATGTTCTCTATTTGTTTGGTCATTAGTGAGATTAGATTTTGTGTTTATTATAAGTACGACATATTTATGCTATTAATTAGCATAACGTAAGTCATCAAACTGTAACATAAATCTAATTCACTATTCAATTCTCATAAAAAAAATAACAAGTTGAAAACAACATCAATTTTAAGAATACTCTATTTACTAATAACTAGTAATATAGAATATCAAATGTAGATTAACACTTCCTCTTGTTGCCAAAATCATATATAGATGAAAAGGTAAATTATTTGTGTCATTTGATCAAGCATGATCTATCCTCTATTAATTAGAGGCATAGATCATCAAAACCAAGTATGACTAACAAAATACGCTAAACATCCATTCTTTAATAAACACAAATAGAGACCATGAAAAATAAACTATGTTGAATTTATGTGACTAGAGAGATTCATCACCCCTAAATTGTAAGGGTTTAGCTCCTCATTTGTGTTATTATTTCAACACAAATATATTTCAACATTGAAGAACAACTAGTAAGTAATGAAGAAAAGATATAACTAATAAAGCTACACTATTGCAGAAAAGAAAATAACATGTAAATGGAAAACAACAAATTAAGATTGCATTAAAATGAGATATAACAAAAAAGAAATGGCTAAGAAGCCATGGAAGAGAAATAGAGTTTTTTATTTCAACTACTCTAAAAAAAATCCAAGATACTTTTTACATTATCATACATATGTTATTTATACATGAGGGAAAACCCTAAATTAACTTTTTGCATGCTACCCAGAATGCCCCCGCTTAAAGTTGCATCTTGTCTTTTAGCATTAGTGATTCATGAAGCCATAATTTTGTGTCTCCACTAAAGAAGGAAGGAGAGTGAATAGGGTCCTCCATTAATTCTCTATTTGAATTGATTCCCTCTATTTGAATTGATTCCCTCTCCATTGATTGCTTTCCCTTTTTTTTCCTTTGATTGCTTTCCTTTTTTTCCTTTGTATGAATATATATCTTTATGAAGTCCTTTTCTACATGCATCCAATTTCTGCAAAAATATGAAAAATGTCCAAGTAAACATTCTCAAAATAATTTAAGCACAAAAATGACTGTTTTCCCCCTATATGATGATAAATGCATGATTGTTTGAAATCAATTCAATTATTGTTTAAACATGATAAAATAACCATATATGACATTTATTAGCACTAAACGAGAATAAATATGTGAATATAAATGTGCATTTTTACATGCACATCAAATACCCCTACACTTATCTTTTTATTCATCCTCGAATAAAGTAAAAACTAAGCTAAACCCGTTTTCGTAGGGAGCACGTTTGCATTGAGCGTATGCAACAAGCCGTTAAACCTCTGGATGTCCCCAGTAGGACGAGTGTTGTCTCGTGAGGGTTTTCAGCGGATACTACCCACAAAATCCAAAAGTTAAATGCAAAAAAAAAATTACAAAATGCAATATTCGAAAAATATTTACAATATGAATGCAAGTTTTTAAAGAAATATTTACAAATGGATAATTTACTTTTAAATATTACACGAATGAGTTAACACAAATTTGGGTTGTCACTATGAAATTTAAGTCCATTACTAATCAAAACTTCAAACAAAAGTCATGTTATCATCACAAACTCCTCCAGCTTGGCAAGTTGTTTTGGTAGAAACATAGTGCAAATACGAAATGAATTCTGTAATCGATATCAACAATCGTAAAACGACATCTCAACTTCCTTTTTGTTAACAAGTTAGGTCGAATAAGTGAAGAGTGTGCTTGGATTTCAAGTGTTTACTCTCTCTTTATTATAACAATTATTTACATTATTATTATTATTATTTACAAACACTTAACTGAAAAGACCAAGGTATACCATCCATGCACTGCCTCGCGGACTGACGTGAGAGTTTGGGACAGAGCTTGGTGGATTGTGCAGACCAACGCTGACTTTGTCAACAAGGTGTTGGTAATCCTCAGGTGTCCAACTTATAAAATGAGACCAAGATATACCGACGCTGACTTTGTCAACAAGGTGTCGGAAAGAGTTTGGCGGGTTTGCACACCAACGCCAGATGTACCAGCAATGTTGGATACCCTTGGATAATTATATATATATATATACTTTTTTCTTTTTTTTCCTCTTTTTTTTTTACTTAAGAGAGAGAGTTAAGCGAGAATATCTTAGCACAACTTCACTTAATCGATCTAAAATGTTATCGCAAGTAGTCTAACTCAACCATTCATTTAATCGGATTACAATTCAAAAAACATTTCCTACTCGTCACCTACGAATTTCCCAATATACCAGTTACACCAAATTTGCTCATAATTCAAACTTTCCTTTCGTTATCCGCCAAGAGAAGTAAATTTCCAAATATTTAAATCGAACGACCAAAATTATATGCAAACTCAATCATGTCTTATTTAAAAGTAAACAGAAGTGCAAAACTTTTACTCTTTTTTTTAAGAACAAGAAAAAAAATGCAAAAAAAGAAAGGAAAAAATGCTAACTTAAACTCTGCAAAACAGAATGAAAATGAAACTCCCCCCACACCTGATTTCGATTGTGTCCTCACAGTCAATGCATGACACAATGAGTTGAACAGAAGAGAAATATTTAAATATTTACAAAGAAGGGTTACACTTAACTTTCTTACTTCACGTAGCATGGCTCATGAAGAATCATGAGCTCCTCCTCTTGATTAGTGGGGAATTCCAAGAGCGGTTTTAGACGTTGACCATTGACTTTGAATATGGATCCATCCCTCGGGTTTTCTATTTCAACAGCACCATGTGGAAAAACAGTCCGAACAACATATGGTCCGGTCCATCTCGATTTTAATTTCCCAGGGAATAAATGCAGTCTTGAGTCATACAATAGAACTTTTTGGTCTGGCGAAAACGTTTTTCTTAGGATTGACTTATCATGAAAAACTTTGGTTTTTTCCTTGTAAATTTTTGCATTTTCATATGCATCATTCCTAATTTTTTCTAACTCATTGAGTTGCAATTTTCGGTTTTCGCCAGCTTGTTCAAGATCAAAGTTTAAGTTCTTTATTGCCCAAAGCGCTTTATGTTCAATTTCAACAGGTAAATGACAAGCTTTACCATAAACCAATCGGAAAGGGGACATTCCAATATTAGTTTTAAAAGCAGTACGGTAAGTCCAAAGCGCGTCGGTCAATTTTTGTGACCAATCTTTTCGGTTTTTATTTACAGTTTTCTCCAAAATTTGTTTGATTTGACGATTCGACACTTCGACTTGGCCACAAGTTTACGGATGATAAGGAGTGGATAACTTGTAGGTTATTGAGTATTTCTTCATTAAGGATTCAAAAGATCGATTACATAAATGCGTTCCATTGTTGCTTATTATTGTGCGAGGTATACCGAACCTCGAAAAGATGTTTTCTTTCAGAAATTTCACAACAATTTTATGATCGTTTGTTCTACATGGAACGGCTTCGACCCATTTTGAAACGTAATCGACATCGAGAAGAATATACAAGTTTCCAAAGGAGTTTGGGAAAGGTCCCATAAAGTCAATACCCCTTACATCAAAGAGCTCGATCGTAAGGATGGGGTTCAAAGAAATCATATTCAGTCGAGAAATATTTCCTAGAATTTGACAACGATTGCAAGTTTTACAGAATTTGAACGAGTCTTTAAAGAGAGTAGGCCAATAAAAACCACACTGAAGCAACTTTTCAGCGGTTTTCCTAGGACCAAAATGTCCACCGCACGCATGATCATGGCAGAATGAGAGAACACTCCTAATTTCGCTATCAGGAACGCATCGACGAATGATTTGGTCCGAACAATTCTTAAACAAGTATGGGTCATCCCAATAGAAGTATTTTACTTGGGAAAGGAATTTGTATTTATCTTGTTTGGACCAAAAAGAGGGTGTTTCCTTAGTGACTAGATAGTTCACTATGTCGACGAACCAAGGGTCGATTGAAACAGAAAGGAGTTGTTCGTCGGGAAAATTTTCATTGATTGGCAAATAAGATGGTGTGTTCAGAAGATGAGATAAGTGATCGGCTGTGACGTTATCGGATCCTTTTTTGTCTTTGATTGTAAGATCAAATTCTTAAAGTAAAAGGATCCACTGAATTAAGCGTGACTTAGCATCCTTTTTAGCAAAAAGGTGTCGAAGAGCCGAATGGTCAATGTAGACCGTGACATGGGAACAAATCAAGTAAGGTCGAAACTTCTCGAGCGCAAAAACGACAGCTAAAAGTTCTTTTTCGGTGATCGTATAATTCAATTGAACATCGTTTAAGGTCATACTAGTGTAGTAAATGACGTGAAGGATTTTGTTGATACGTTGTCCTAAGACAGCACCAACAGCGAAGTTTGAAGCGTCACACATGATTTCAAAAGGAAGGTCCCAGTTGGGTGAACAGATTATCGGAGCTGAAATGAGTTATTTTTTAAGATGTTCAAAAGAAGCGACACATTCAGAGTTAAATTCGAATGGGATGTCCTTTCCTAGAAGAGTAGTCAAAGGACGAGCAATTTTGCTAAAATCTTTCACAAAGAGTCGGTAGAAACCAGTATGCCCAAGAAATGAACGAATGTCCTTAACACATTTTGGAATGGGTAGTTTTGAAATAACATCAACTTTCACTTTATCTACCTCAATGCCATTATTTGAAATTACGTGTCCAAGGACAATGCCTTATTTGACCATAAAGTGGCATTTTTCCCAATTCAACGTTAAGTGTTTTTCTTTACATCGATTTAAAACAAGTTCAAGATGATGTAAGCAAGAGGAAAAAGAATCGCCAAAGATCGAAAAATCATCCATAAAAACTTCAAGAAAGCGTTCGATCATATCAGAAAAAATTCCAACCATACATCGTTGGAAAGTTGCAGGAGCGTTGCAAAAACCGAAAGGCATACGTCGGTAAGCAAAGGTACCGAATGGACATGTGAAAGTCGTTTTTTCTCGATCTTCGGGAGCGATTGGAATTTGGTTATAACCGGAATAACCATCAAGAAAGCAGTAAAATTCGTGACCGGCTAAACGTTCGACCATTTGATCGATGAAGGGAAGAGGAAAGTGGTCTTTACGTGTTGCAGCGTTCAATTTTCGATAATCGATGCAAACACGCCAACTCGTCTGAGTATGAGTTGGAAGAAGTTCATTTTGGTCATTTGCGACAATGGTGAGTCCGGATTTTTTAGGAACAACGTGAATGGGACTAACCCGTTGGCTATCAGAAATGGGGTAAATGATACCGTTGTCAAGAAGTTTAAGAATTTCTTCGCGAACTACCTCTTTCATCTTAGGGTTAGTCTACGTTGCGCTTCACGAGTGGGTTTGGCTTCATCGGTTAAGTGAATACGATGTTGAACTATTGCAGGGCTAATTCCCTTGATGTTAGAAATGGACCAACCGATTGCATCTTTGTTTTTAGAAAGAGTTGAGAGAAGAGAAGTTTCTTGATCAAGAGTTAAATTTGAAGAAATTATGACAGGACAAGTTTCGTCATCACCTAAGTATACATACTTAAGGTGATCGGGAAGAGGTTTAAGATCCAACTTTGGCGGTTTCTCGATCAAAGAGCTTGGTTGAGATTTGTACTAAACTGAAAGCGATTCAAAAGGTAGTGTGTATTCGACTTCGTTAGGAGTGTCTTGGAATATTTTTTTGTACTCGGCCTCATGCTCATCATTAAGGTCAACGGATTCGTTTTCAGAGTTTTCGTGGATGGCATTAAATTCCAAGGTTCGGTTACATGATTCATTCGAATTACTTTCAAGATTGAAAATGTTAAGATCTAGAGTCATGTTTCCAAAAGAGATTTTCATTGAACCATTGCGACAATTTATCAAAGCATTTGAAGTAGCCAAAAAGGGTCGACCAAAAATCAATGGAATTTGACTCATTGGATTATTGATAGGATGAGTTTCCAAAATAATGAAATCGACAGGGAAAATGAATTGACCAACTTTGATGAGTACGTCCTCGATTTCTCCAATGGGTTTCTTAATTGAACGATCAGCAAATTGAAGATTTATTTTCGTTGGTTTAAGTTCACCCAAACCAAGTTGTTGGTAAACAGAATATGGAATCAAATTGACACTTGCACCCAAATCAACTAGGCATTTATTAATTGTTTTATCGCCTATCATGCATGAGATCGTAGGGCATCCAGGATCTTTGTATTTGATCGGGATTGATTGGGTTAAGACTTCGCTAAGTCCAGTAGCTAAGAAGACTTTCTTGGGTACATGAGTGTGTCGTTTTTGGGTACACAAGTCTTTGAGAAATTTGGCGTAAGTGGGGACTTGTTGGATGATTCAAGAAGAGGGAGGTTAACTTTCACTTGTTTAAAAATTTCCAACATCTTTTCCATTTGGTCGGAATGTTTTTTTGGTCGAAGACGATGAGGAAATGGAACTCGAAACTCAGTAGGTCGGTCTACCTGAGTTGGAGCAGAACTGGACTCAGAATTTGGATCGAGATCGTTCGTGGTTTTAGAAGAGTCGAGAGGGACACTCAGTAAGTTATTTGGATTTTCAACTTGATGATCGATTTTCTTACTAGATCGTAAAGTTATGATAGCATTCAGCTGAGTTTGATTGCTATCCTGGATGACATGAGCTTGGTTTGGATTAGAATTTTGACTCCTAGGATTTGAAATGGGTTGACACCGGAAAGTGCCTCTTCCCGTTCACTTACAAAAGTAGCCAACTGACTCATTTGCATTTCAAGTTTAGCAATAGATTGACTCATGTTTTGCATGTGTGAAGTCAATAAATTTTGAAGATTGGTATTTGATTGGAGATTTTGAGTCGTTGCTTTACTCAATTCTTCGAGAGTTTTTTCAATTGATGTCAATCGGTTATTGTCTTGAGGAACAGAAGATGGTTGCGCATGATTTTGAGAAGGTGATGCAAGATTATGGAATTGATTTTGTTGAAAGGGAGGATTCGAAGGATTATTTGAAAATGATTGAAAAGGAGGTTGAACTGAATTCGAATTTCCATTGTTTTGCGACCAAGAGAAGTAAGGATGATTTCTCCAACCTGGATTGTAAGTTGGGGAGAATGGGTCATTCCTAGCTTTATTAAATGCGTTGAGTTGTTCTAACGAATGTGGGCATCGATCGGCGATGTGGTTAGGATCATTACATTTGTAACATGAGGGCTGAGACGCTTGAGCTTGATTTATTTGAGTTGATGAAAGTACATTATCGAATTTGGTTATCATCGCGTCTATTTTTGCTTCTAAGGATACTGATGATCCTACTGAATGAGCACTTGATCGAGAATAAATCGATTTCTCGTTAGACCTTTCCCATTGAGATGATTTTTCAGCCAAATTTTCAAGAAATTTCCAAGCGGTATCGTGATTTTGGGCTAGAAAGTTTTCTTGGCACATCGATTAAAGCATGGTTCGAGAACTATTTTCAAGTCCATCGTATAAAATTTGACAAAGAGTCCATTTTTCGAAATTGTGAAGTGGACATTTGACTAGAAGCTCTTTAAATCTTTCAAAATATTTTGCAAAGGATTCACCTCCAAATTGATGAAAATTTACGATTTCATTCCGAATTTTGGATGTTTTTTCCAAAGGGTAAAATTTCTTTAGAAAAATGTTCACAAATTCACTCCAAGTTCCAATCGTATTTGAAGGCAAGCTATACAACCATTTCTCAACATAATCGTTAAGTGCAAATGGAGTTAACCTAAGTTTGATTCCATCGTCACTTAATTGTTGAAATTTCATGGTTGCACAAACTTGTTCAAATTTGGTTAAAAAAATATAAGGATCATCACGTTCAAGATTGCCGAATTTTGGAAGAGTATTTATGTGGTTCGAATGAATTTCAAAGTGGTTACCCGTTGGAGCGGGCAATATGATGAAAGATGGAATAGACACCGATCGGGGAAGTATCTATCCATAAGAGTGCGAGGGGGGTTTTCTTCGGTCATGGTTAAAGGAATGTTTGTTCGGACTAAATGATTAGTAGATGTATCTCGAGTCCAACTGCGCATGCACTAGCGCAAAGAAGATGAGAAAAGGAGAAAGAATAAATTTGAGAAGAGGATCGAAGCGATTTTTTTTTAAGAGAGAAAAATTAAATTTGTGCAAAAAGGAAAATAATAATGGCTCATTTTTCTTTTCTTTTTAAAGATGGATGAACCTAATGCAATTTACAATTTTTTTAGAATTATATAATGACGGTTAGATTTATTTCAACAAAAGATTTCTCAGCCAGTTAACGGACAGGAGTTATCGGTGCACCAGGAATCACCCTAGCAATGCAGCCGAAGGTTTAAGTACCTTCAGAGGAACAACCGATATAATATTTACGAATCACCGTAATATTTATAAGCGGTTATTACTCTGCCGTAGTCTAGACACCGAGAAATAATCCGTTAGGAATAAACCAGTTTGTCAAAATATAATGAAGTTCTTAGAAAATAAAAACAAAACTAAGATGGATGCAATTTTTTTAGAATATTTTAAACAGTCACAGAATGAACAGTCAAAGAACAGTCACAGAACAGGAAATTGCAGAATTTTTTTGTTTTGTTTTACAAGCAAGCCGATGCCCTGTAGAAGATTTTGACAAGCAATGTCTAGATTTTTTATTTGCAGCAGCAGTCCCTGTAGAATTCAGAAAATTTCTCACCTAGATCGGCAGTCCAGTGCAGTTGAGTCGCGCTAGCGCGTTCACACCCCACTTGATGTGCAACTGCTCCAACAATTCAAATTCTTCTAGTTGCAAATTACTTGACCTTTGAATCCTTGTTTGCTTTGCTTGAATTCTTTCTTGATCCTTTGACTTGATTTTTCCCTTTTTTTTATTTGAGCAACCTAAGACAAGTAGACAAAGAAAAGACAAGTTTATACAAAAGTAATTTAAAAGAAAACAGACCAATGTGAACCAAAAGTTAAAACCAATTTTTTTTTTAATTACCACAAAAACTATAAGCTATGAACAAAATTGAAAAGAAACAAGTGAAAAACAAAAAGGAAGAAAAACAAAATCAAAACAAACTACAAGCAACCCAAATTAAACAGTTAAAATATTTAAACAGCTAAAATACCCAAATTCAAACTTACGAACTAGTAGGGCAAAAGATCAATCAAAACACCCCAATTAAACAGTTAAAATGCTTAAATAATATAATCGAACATTAAATCTCACCTTAGAAAGCGAGAGAAGATGAGGAGCACGAAGGCGAGCAACGGTTTGGATACAGAATCGGAATTGGAACACGGACTTGGAATAACGGAAATTGGACTGAATTTAGGGCAGAAATAGGTCGGCTAGGGGAGATTGAATTTTAAACGAAGATTTTTTTTGTTTACCAAATTTCATTTAACTCGCGCGAATTGTTGACCTTTTCCCTCCACTACCCGCCTTAATTCTTTTATTTATTTATTGAAGGAAGAAATTATTTTTGCGTCTATTTATGATACATCGGACGCAAATTATGTAATTCCGGTGCCTATTTGCGTCTAACCGTACAACGAACGGATGCAAAAAGCCATATCTTAATTTTCCTCCACTCTGTCGCGTCTGTTCATATACAACAACTGATGCAAAAGTTGGAGTAATATTTATTTTCACTTATCTGTGTCTATTGTAGGTTAGGAACAGATGCAAATTGTACTATCTGCATCTGTTGCTTGTACAATAGATGCAAATGGAGAGACGCAAAAGACAATTTATGCACTAGTGAAACAGCAGAAATCTAATTACTAGCTAGTAGTAAAACTGGTACGTGAGCCTCCTGCACGCCATCGATCAGCATCATCGTCCTCACTAAAGCATTACCTATCACATGTTACTAAGTCTGCCCATCAACAACCGGATGAATAACCCAAGGTAATAAGAGGATACATAAAACCTTGAGCCAGACAACAGTCTTAGTGAGCGATAAAACAACTAACAAACTTCAACAATAAAGTGTATGAGAGGGGATAGATAAACATACTAATCTTCCCATAATACCAAAGAAGAATTCAACCTTACCTTCCCCACATCGGACAGTGATTGCATTTACAATCCATTCAACCAAAGGGATAACAATACATACATGGAAACCAGAACAACCATTGATAACATTCATACCATCCAGATTACATAGGTCTCACGTAGATAACCTTAATCGAGTTTAACATCCCTCAAGCACTCTTCCCAGAGGTCTAAACAAATATCAGTCAAGCACTCAAGAAACAGCACCCTCGATTTTGGTTAATCCACGTGAGATGGTACAAACAAAACAACCAATCATCCATGACTGACTCTGTCTATCACCGCCAATCCTGCTTTGATACCACCGTTAATCGTATGACGGCCAACCTTGCCATATGTCAAGGGCTAATGGTAACCCCGGTTCTAGCATAAACTCCATATGTCCAACCTTGACAATGTCCAACCTTGACAACTAGGCCTTTCAACGATACCCAAGGTACTCGACCAGCAACCTTCCGGTCTATTGGATGCCTTACCCCTGCTTTGAGCCTGCTAGAACTTACGACAACGATGACTTCTCGGCCTTCGCATCTCTATTCATCCAACCTTGATGACATTTCATAGCTCGAGCAACCTTCTCGAGTAACCATTATCCACCAAATCACAACCTTTGAGTTGCCACCACATTCGTTGTTCCACCTTGATCAACGAACACATTCAACACTTCGAACCTTCCCTCTTGAATTTACTTCGAAGTCACATCATCACCGAGTTGGAAACCAACCATAGCATCATCGCTATCAACCACAGCGTTTAAAAGCGCTGCTAAAAACATGACTGATCCGCCCTCTTCCAGACAGACTCGTTCCAAACTAGGCCGATCCGATCCAACTCCCTTCTGCCTTAAGAACTCGACTGATCCACTATAGATCGATTCATTATAGAACGATCCACTATAGATCGATCCACTCGATGGCCGATCCAATCCAGCCTTCCACTGCCCAATCCGATCCAGCCTCCCACTGACCGATCTGATCCAGCAGCAACCTACCGACCCGATCCAAGTAGGACCCGATCCAAACATGACCCAATCCAACTTCGTTTCAATCCGACTGCTGGCCGATTCAACCTATGGTCGAACCATTTTCTGCATATTGCAATTCAACTCCGATTTCGACCAAAACTTCGCCAAATGACGAGTCCGACGAAACCGACTAAACCAAACACAATCACAAACATATCATAACATTACCAACCTCATGAATATGACAATTTCCACAAAAATGATGTAAATCTCACCAAAAACCATTAAATTGAACATATGATCAAAATGAGAGATCTAACTAACATAAACATGTAAAATGACATGAAATTAACGAGTAAAACTTGTTAGATTAGATCATAGGGTGATGCATATGAAAATGGACATATAATGGTGAAAATCTATGGTAAAACATCCCAATTTGATGAGAAACATGCACAAACACTCATATACTTCATTGCATTCATGTGAGAGATGCAAACACTCATATACTTCATTGCATTCATGTGAGAGATGTAAATCACTCACCAATTAGCCAAAACAAAGCAAAATCGAAGAAATAGAATTCCGGACAGCGAAGAGATAGCTCCTAGCCCTTCGATTTGATAAATCCTTACTTGAAATGATGTAGATCTAGCCTCCAATGGTGTAGATCTATGAATTCCCTCCTTAGATTTGGATTTTTTAATGGTGGAAAGGTGTTAGAGGAAGGAGATCAAATGCCTTCAAATGGGAGAATTGGAAAAAGTAAATCTTTTCCCTCCACTCTCACCCCCTATTTATACGATTCCATCAAGGCTCCAAAACCTGAATAGCCAACTGAAAAACCTTAAAACAGCAATTTTCCCAAACTACTGAGCCAAATCCTCAATGTAACCACTCTACGGAAAAGCAATCACCAATTCCTTTCCAATGGCACAGGTCTCACCTTCTGATTCGACCTGAGTCAAAAGTTATGCTCTGTACAAGGCTGACAGGGGAAAAATGGTCACAAACAAAATCGGTAAAAATTATGGACATGTCTCACATCCCCATAAACCACATATTAATAGATGAGAATGTTCCAACCCTTAGAGAATAAATCAAATATATTTTACGATCTTCCCATATGTAAAATGCAGGCTGTTACATTCTCCCACCTTAAGAATTTCGCCTACGAAATTCCAAACAAACCCAAGTAATCACAACAATTCCGCATGCTTATCATCCATGAAAAGTCAATTCTACCATCAAAACTAGCATCCATCAAGCCATGCATCCATAGCCTTATCCTAGCACGCGGAATTCTAACAATCAACAACAAGATACAACGATATAACAAAGATACAATATCAAAAGGGTCCTACCGACGAAAAGTTTTAGATGGGTCGCTCTCATGCTCTCTTCCGTCTCCCATGTACAATCATCGTCATGTTCACTCCATTGTACCTTTACTAGCTTAACCGTATTCCTCCTAAGCTGTTTCATGTCGTTTCCCACAACACAAAGTGGCTTATGAGGTCTCAAAATTACGGTCTCTAAGTCTTCATATTGCTCTGGAGATACCACTATATTCGAATCATGCACGAATTTCCGTAGAAACGACACATGGAACACATTATGCACACTCGACGTCTTCTTGGGTAACTCCAATTTATATGCGAGCTTTCCAATTCGCTCGACCATCGGAAATGGTCAAACAAACCTTGGAGCTAACTTTCCTTTCTTACCAAATCTAACCATGTGCTTCAACGGTGAAGCTTTCGTGAAAATCATATCGCCCACGTCGAATTCCAATTCCTTACGACGCTTGTCGGCGTAACTCTTCTGATGGTCTTGGGCTGCCTTCATTCATTGCCGAACTATCTCGATACAATCCGAGATTTCTCTAATCATCTCAGACCCAAGTACCAACTTATCTCCAGTTTCTAGCCAACATGCTGGAGAACTACACGACCTTCCATACAATGCTTCGTATGGTGTCATCTCAATGCTAGACTGGTAGCTATTATTATATGCAAATTCAACTAGATGTAGATGGTCTTCCCATGATCCTCCGAAGTCTAACACACAAGCCCTCCGGAGATCTTCCAAAACTCGATTAACTCTCTCGGTCTGACCATCAGTTTGGGGATGATATGTCGTACTTAAGCACAACTCGGTTCCCAAAGCTTCTTGCAAACTTTTCTGAAATCCACTCGTGAATAATGAATCTCGGTAACTTACTATACTCTTTGGGACACCATGGAATCGAACTATCCATTTCACATAAAGTTCAGCCAATTTCGATGTCGTCCTAGTTGACTTGACAGGAATGAATCTCGCACTTTTGTTCAAATGATCCACGATGACCCAAATCTCTTCGTTTCCTCCCCTTGTTCTAGGTAGTCCATCGATAAAATCCATCGATACTTGCTCCCACTTCCACGTAGGAACTTCCAATGGCTGAAGTAAACCGCTCGGCTTCTTCTGTTCAGCTTTCACCAACTGACAGTTCATACACTTGGAAATGAACTTTCCAATATCTCTCCTCATCCCTTCTTAGTACTAGACTCTCATGTCCTGGTACATCTTATTTCCACCGGGATGAATCATCAGCTTCGAGTGATGACATTCTCTCAGAACCTCATCCCTCAATCCGTCAATATCCGGAACAACTAATCGCCCTTGCTTTCGAAGCCAACCCTCTCGATTGACCTCAAACTCTTTATCTTCTGGTTTCAGTTTCTGAATGAACTCGACAAGCTTCGCATCCTTCTTTTGACTCTCGCCAATCCTTTCGATAAGAGTAGGTCATATCGACAAGCTCGCCAACATTTCAGGTTCCAACTCACACCTTGGCCTGAAATTGAATCTTGCCAAGTACTCGAGGCTCTTCCATTCCGAAAACATCGCTCCCAAACTTGCGTGTCTTCGACTAGATGCATCTGCAACTGTGTTACCCTTGCCCGGAGTATAGGCTATGTCAAAATCATATGATGCCAGAAACTCTAACCATCTTTGCTGCCGAAGATTCAAATCCTTTTGGGAGAAAAGATACTTCAACGACTTGTGATCCGTAAACAACTCAAATCGAACTCGCAACAGGTAATGTCTCCACACCTTCAGAGCAAATACAATCACCGCCAACTCCAAATCATGAGTGGGTAATTCTTCTCATGCGGCTTTAGCTGTCGACCGGCGTAGGCCACAACCTTATCCTTCTGCATTAGTACTGCTCCAAGTCCAGTACCACATGCATCGGTATATACCACCATCTCTTCATTCCCACTTGGAATGATCAACACAGGTGCACTCGTTAATCTCTCTTTTCAGGATTCCGAATGCTTGTTTACACTTTGCATCCCATGTGAATACTTGGTTCTTCTTTGTCAATCCTGTCAATGGTGTAAGTACCTTGGAGAAATCATTGATAAACCGTCGGTAATATCCTGCCAATCCAAGGAAACTCCGAACATCCGTCGCATTCTTAGGTCGATCCTAGTCCTGAATTGCTGCAACTTTAGCGGGATCAACCGCTATCCCTTTTCCAGAAACTACATGTCCTAAGAACCTCACTTCATACTTCAAGAAGTGACACTTTGAGGACTTAGCCTTAGGATGATGCTTCCGCAAGATCTCTAATACAACTCTCAAGTGCGTCTTATGTTCTTCCTTATTTCTGGAGTAAACCAGAATATCATCCACGAACACAAGCACAAACTTGTTCAACTGATATCTGAACACCCCATTCATAAGATCCACGAAATACACTGGCGCGTTAGTCAACCCGAATGGCATCACCAACCATTCGAAAAAACCGGATGGTGTCCTAAAAGCAGTCTTTGGCACACTATCCTTAGCCACCCTCAACTGGTGAAATCCCGTTGCCAAATCCATCTGAGAAAACACTTTGGCCTCATGAAGCTAATCGAACAAGTCATTAATCCTTGGCATCAGATACTTGTTTTTCTTTGTTACCTTGTTCAGCTTACGATAGTCCACACACAATGTTAACGAGCCATCCGCCTTGATTGCAAATACGAATGATGCACCCCACTCGGAAACACTCCTCCGAATGAACCCTTTTCCCAAAAGGTCATGAACTTGCACCTCTAACTCTCGCTGTTCCCTAGGCGTCATCCGCCTAAGTGGCATAACGATTGGTCTAGCACATTTGACCAAATCGGTCCTAAACTCGATCTCACGATGCGGGGGCAACCCTTTAACCTCGTCAAAGACATCTACATACTCATTTGCGATCGGCACTGATGACATGTCTTCTTGTGGAATCCCAAGTGAATATAGATAACTTACGAAGACCCCGTCTTCGCGCTTACATCTAATCAACACCTTTCGCCTTTCCACATCCCCGACCCTCACCTCCAGCTTCTCGCAATTCACCCTTGCCGCATACCTCTTGAGCCAATCCATGCCCAAGAGGATCTCATACCCAGCGAAGTTAAGAACAAAGCAATCACACAGAAAAGAGCAATCATGACTCGACAACACTAGACCACGACATATCATAAAAGATTTGACGAACCCCTAATTGGATTAGTCACTACGAAGGGTCTATCGCAAATCTCAGGTTCCAGACCCAAACGACAGACAAGCTCATTGCAAATGAATGAATGCGATGCTCCAGCATCGAAAAGCACATGAACTGAAACACCATTAACTAAAAGAGTACCTTGCACCACGACACCCTTTCCCTTCTCCTCTACAGTAGGAGCCCTTGAAGAAATTGGCACAGTATCCAAAGTATATGCCCTTACAACCTGCTTATCCTTAGCTGATTCCGGACAATCTTTCCTCTCATGCCCAAGCTTCCCACATTTGAAGCACTTCTTCTCAGCTTTGGGATTCTTGCACTCATTAGCAAAATGACCTTTCTGCTGGCAGTTAAAGAAAACCACCTCACTCTTGGGTTTCTTTTGGCCATCTTTTCCCTTTTGTTGTTGTTGCTTCCTCTTCTTATTATTACCACCCTGCTGTGGTTTTTGAGCCTCTTTGGTGGCAGCGACAACGTTTGCTTCCTTAGGAAACAAGCTCTCATGACGAATAGCTTTTTCCACAATCATCTCAAAAGAATCATCAAGATGGTCCACTAACGGTTTTCAGATATAAGCATCCAAATCCAAGACAAACTTCTCGTTCTTCTGATATGGTGTATCAATGTACGAACGAGCATATCTAGACAAGGCTTCGAAATCAGAAATATAGTCAAACACAGAACGACCATTCTGTTTCAGCTCTACGAACTTCTTGAATAAAACAGATTTCTGAGCTGTGTAGATAAACTTTGCTTCAAACTTAGCTTGGAATAGCTTCCATGAAATTTCTTCCTCTGGAGTCTCGAGTGTTCCACCATTCCATGGCTCTGTCCCGCAGTTGCCTTGATGCAAGCTTTCTCTTTATTGCATCCTCAATACCCAAGTCTCCAAAGATTCGGACACATGAATCTATCCACCTCTGAACCTCTTCAGCTGGTTCAGTTCACTTGAATTGTTTTCCCACAAAGATGTAAAGTCCTTGCACAGATTTGCAAAATCTACTACTCTAGGAACTCGCACACCAACAACTACCGTTGCCGCCACTGGAGTGGGTACCCTTCGCATAACTGCTTCTGCCATGGCTTCAAACATGGTCGGGTAATTAGGTTCGACACCATTTCTCCCTCCAGTATTGGCTCCCCTAGCAGCGTGTCTTGTTTCTCGTCTACTCATTCTAAATCTGCAATTTAGAATAATTAGCCACCTTCAAGAAAAACTGCTAAAGGAAAACAACCGCTACTACTATATATGCTACTATGTATAGTAAGCATCTAACAGAAATCAACTAGTATGTCTCTCATACGTGATTATGTCCTTGAACTTTGGCCAAAAATCGTTGACCAGAGCTATGATACCAAATGTGACGACCGCCCATAACCCCCGCACTATACAAGAGAAATAATGCGCTGAAAGATGTGCAAGGCTGTCATGAACGATCATCAGAGTAGGTAAACACAAGCGGAACCTGTCGTAAAACTCACAGCGCAAGGATAAAATATAATAGAACATATACAACAGGTAATAATAGTGAAGCAGAAACACTGGACATCCATACAACTAGAAAGTAAGATCCGCAAACTTGGAAATAGTGTTTATACAAAGTTGCCTCACTACATCACTCAGAAAAGCAAACAGCGAAAATCCAATTATTAGCTAGTAGTAAAACTGGTACGTGAGCCTCCTACATGCCATCGATCAGCATCATCGTCCTCACTAAAGCATTACCTATCATCTGTTACTTAATCTTCTCATCCACAACCGGATAAACAACCCAATGTAATAATAGGATACATAAAACCTTGAGTCAGACAACAGTCTTAGTAAGCGATAAAACAGCTAACAAACTTCAACAATAAAGTGTATGAGAGGGGATAGATAAACATACTAATCTACCCATAACACCAGAGAAGAATTCAACCTTATCTTCCCCACATCGGACAGTGATAGCCTTTACAATCCATTCAACCAAAGGGATAACAATTCATAGATGGAAACCAAAACAACCATTGATAACATTCGTAGCATCCAGATTACATAGGTCTCACGTAGACAACCTTAATCGTGTTTAACATCCCTCAAGCACTCTTCCCAGAGGCCTAAACCAATATCAGTCAAGCACTCAAGAAACACCACCCTCGATTTTGATTAATCCACGTGAGATGGTACAAACAGAACAACCAATCATCCATGACTGACTCTGGCTATCACCACCAATCCTGCTTTGAAAATACCGTTAATCGTATGACGGCCAACCTTGCCATATGTCAAGGGCTAATGGTAACCCCAGTTCTTGCATAAACTCCATATGTCCAACCTTGAGAATGTCCAACCTTGACAACTAGGCCTTTCAACGATACCCAAGGTACTCGACCAGCAACCTTCCGGTCTATTGGGTGCCCCGTTGTACCCCTGCTTTGAGCCTACTAGAACATACGACAACGATGACTTCTCGACCTTCGCATCTCTAGTCATCCAACCTTGACGACATTTCATAGCTCGAGCAACCTTCTCGAGTAGCTATTATCCACCAACTCACAACCTTTGAGTTTCCACCTCATTCGTTGTTCCACCTTGATCAACGAACACATTCAACACTTCGAACCTTCCCTCTTGAATTTACTTCGAAGTCACATCATCACCGAGTTGGAAACCAACCATAGCATCATCGCTATCAACCACAACATTTAAAAACGTTGATAAAAACATGACTGATCCGCCCTCTTCCAGACCGACCCGATTCGAACTAGACCGATCCGATCCAACTCCCTTCTGGCTTCAAAACTCGACCGATCCACTATAGACCGATCCACTATAGATCGATCCACTCGATGGCCGATCCAATCCAGCTTTCCACTGCCTGATCCGATCCAGCCTCCCACTGCCCGATCTGATCCAGCTGCAACCTGCCGACCCGATCCAAGTAGGACCCGATCCAAACATGACTCGATCCAACTTCGTTTCAATCCGACTGCTGGCCGATTCAACCTATGGCCGAGTCAACTCCTGGCTGATTCAACCTATGGCCGAGCCAATTTCTGCATATTGCAATTCAACTCCGATTTCAACCAAAACTTCGCCAAACGACGAGTCCGACGAAACCGACTAAACCAAACACAAACACAAACATATCATAATATTTCCAACCACATGAATATGACAACTTCCACAAAAATGATGTAAATCTCACAAAAAAACATTAAAATGAACATATGATCAAAATGAGAGATCTAACTAACATAAACATATAAAATGACATGAAATTAACGAGTAAAACTTGTTAGATTAGATCATTGGGTGATGCATATGAAAAAGGACATATAATGGTGTAAATCTGTGGTACAACATCCCAATTAGATGAGAAACATGCACAAACACTCATATACTTTATTGCATTCATGTGAGAGATGTAAATCACTCACCAATTAGCCAAAACAAAGCAAAATCGAAGAAATAGAATTCCGAACAACGAAGAGATAGCTCCTAGCCCTTCGATTTGATGAATCCTTACTTGAAATGATGTAGATCTAGCCTCCAATGGTGTAGATCTATGATTTCCCTCCTTAGATTTGGATTTTTTAATGGTGGAAAGGTGTTAGAGGAAGAAGGAGATCAAATGCCTTTAAATGAGAGAATGGGAAAAAGTAAACATTTTCTCTCCACTCTCACCCCCTATTTATAGGATTTCACCAAAGCTCCAAAACCTGAATAGCCAACTAAAAAACCTTAAAACAGCAATTTTCCTAAACCGCTGAACCAAATCCTTAATGTAACCACTCTACGGAAAAGCAATCATCAATTCCTTTCCAATGGCACAGGTCTCACCTTTTGATTCGACCTGAGTCAAAAGTTATGCTATGTACAAGCCTGACAGAGGCAAAATGGTCACAAACAAAATCGGTAAAAATTATGAACATGTCTCACATCTCCATAAACCACATATTAAAAGATGAGAATGATCCAATCCTTAGAAAATAAAACAAATATATTTTACGATCTTCCGATACGTAAAATGCGAGTTGTTACATCCAAAGAATCCATCTCATCATTTATAGCATCTTGCCAAAAATCGGCATCTAAAGAAGATAAGGCCTCTTGGAGGTTTAAGGGATCCTCCTCTTATAGTAAAAACACAAAAATCCGAACCAAAATCTTTTACAGTTATTGCTCTTTTACTTCTTCTAGGTTCAGCTTTAGAACTTTTATTAAGTTCTGTTCTAATAGGCATACTTGATGTGCCCCCACTATTCCTTAATTTAAAAGGAAATTTTGATTCATAAAAATCGGCATCATTTGATTCAATCATATTATGTGTATTTAGGTCTTAAAATCGGTATGCTTTGTTATTGATAGCATAGCCTATAAATACACATTCATATGCTCTACTTGCCAATTTTATTTTCTTAGGGTCTGCAATGCGAACATATGCTAAACAACCCTAAGTTCTAAAGTATGAGAATTGGGTTTATAATTCTTTAAAATTTCATAAGATGAAATTTTATTCTTAGATTTGAGGATTCTATTCAGTACATAGCATACAGTTAATAAAATATCCCTCCACCAATGTTTTGCTGCACCAGTATTTAGTAGGATGACAACTACTAATTCGGAAAAAGTCCTATTTTTTCTTTCAACTTTATCGTTCATTTCAGATGAATAGGGTGCAGTTCTTTCATGTACAATACCATGTAATTTATAGAAGTCCAGAATTAAACTAGATTTATATTATGTTCCTCTATCACTACGAAGTCTCTTAATTTTCCTATTTGCTTGATTCTCAATTTCAGTTTTGAATGTTTTAAACAAGTCAAATGTATCACTTTTATTTTTCATAAGATATACATAGGTGAAATCAAAGCAATCATCAAAAAAAGTGATAAAATAACGATGTCTATGTCTAGTCAAAGTGCCATCAAGCTCACATATATCAGAATGAATCAAGTCTAAGGGTTCAGAAACTCTATCAACAGATTCATGAGGTTTCTTTGTGATTTTAGCTTGTGTACAGAATTCACATTTATTAAGTTCAGATTCTGACATTTAGAAATCATATCTAAGATGCTCATGTTATGAATTATTCATTTATTAACATGACATAATCTAGAGTGCCAAATATTAAAATCGCATAACATATAAGCAAAAGTAATCACTTTATTAGATTCAACATTTAATTTAAATATCCACTCACAAGCATAACCATTTCCCACAAAAGTTCGCTTACAAGTTAGGGTATACAAATCAGCCCCAATATCTTGAGTAAAGCCTTCTTTATTAAGGAAAAAGCCAGAAACCAGATTCCTCCTCATCTCTGGAGTATGCATAACATCTTTCGGAATCACAGTCTTGCCAGAGGTAAACTTGATTTCCACATTTCCAACACCTGCAACTTTAGTGGTGTGAGAATCTCCCAACAACACTTTCTGATCATCAGCAGCCGTGTATGTGGTGAACATATCACGATCATAGTAGACATGGCGAGAAGCACCAGTGTCTACCAACCAACCCTCTGATCCACCAACAAGGTGAATCTCAGTAATCATAGTTGTAAGAGGCTCCTCAGTCAGGTTCGCCTGCGGTGCAGAGCTTGGTCTGTTCCCGACATTTTCATGTCATATGACCTGGTTTTCCACAGTTGTAACACAGAAACAACTGTCCAAAATCATTCTTTTGGGCTGGTTTTTGCTGTCCTTTTGGGTTTCCTTGCGAATTTCCGTTCTGTTTGTTGCGCCGGTTCTGATTCTTAAAGGACTTTTGATTTGATTTCAGAACTGCGGATTTATTCTTTTTAGTGTTGTCGTTTGAGACAACCAGCACTTCCTCTTTCTGGTCCTATTTGTGCGCCTCCTCCTCAATACGGAGACGAGTGATCAAACTCTTTAAGGAAAATTCCTTAGTCTTATGCCGCAAGACATTCTTAAAATCTTTCCAACCTAGGGGCAACTTGTTAATAATTACAGCAACTTGAAATTGTTCGTCCAATATCATACCTTCGGAGATGATCTCATGAGCTATTTTCTGGAGCTCATGAGACTGCATCTCTACTGACCTGTCGTCTGTCATCTGGTATTTGAGATAGCGGCTGACAGTATACTTTGCCCCTGCCTCCTCTGTATCATACTTCTTTTTCGGCTTTTCCCAGATCTCCTTCGTTGTCTTGTCCTTCGAGTTGTAGTAGTCATACAGATCATCGCTGACGCCATTGAGTATTAAATTTTTGCACAAGTAATCCTGTTCAGTCCAAATCTGTAATTGCTCAGTTCAGGAAGCCATCTGCGCTTCATCAATTCCATTAGGTTTGTCTGGCAACTGCAGTTTGTCGGTGGTTAAAGCAGCAGCCACCTTTCTAATCGTCAGATAGAACTCCATCTTCTGACGTCATCGCTTGAAATGTAAGCCTTTGAATTTGAATGGAGCAGCAGTCACGAGTGGGATCTGAAAGGCAGAGGGAGGAGCAGCAGCATCTAGGGTTGATGTCGAAGCCATTGTTTCAGATCGTTTTCAAATTGTTGGGAAACAATGGCTGAGTCACGTACTTGGTTGCTTTCTTGAAGACGATTCGGTGATCTTGTCGGTGGTGCAAACCTGTTCGTACTTCCATTGTCGCATCTAGGATAAAACAGCTTCTGAAAAGAATAACTGATTTGCTTACACAACAAATCAGTGCAGATTTGTACTTTCGAATATAAAAAAATGGTTTTTTTTAATGGCGAAAGTAAGAAAACGTTGTTCAGATTGATAATCTCGTCTACAAGTGAAGATAATATATAGACGGACATTAGGGCTAAACGAAAAACTGGGCAGTGAGATAAAATCTGATCTACTGAAATAACGAGTCAAGAGTTTACCGCTTCATGTAAAAGTCGGTTCAGAAATATTTTCCATAAAAAACGGTTTGAAAAAGGCAAGGTTTTCTGGTCCAAAAACATAAGTGTCTACACCACAAAGCCAAAGCCCAAACTCGAGCCCGAACCGGGCCGGGTCGAGTCGGTCGCACGTGTGTGGTGGTCATGATGCATGGTCTCCCTCCTCACAACAAAGCATGTATTGGGAGCCCAAGACCCCAACATGATTTCTTAGAAACAAATATAAATACTTGCTTTTTGCATATAGTCTCATGATGTGTGACTAATGACTATTCACATATAAGAGTCATTCATACATTTATTCCAACATTTTTAATAATTCACCTAATGTTTATAAAAACATTTCCAACAACAGCTTTTACCACTTTTCAAGGGCGGAACTATGTATGTTGCTTTCAATAATTGAAAATTGATGCAGACACTCACAAATTTTAATTATTTTTCTCAACGCTTTATGAAGAGTTCATTAGGACTGCTTGTCTTGGTATCTGGGATGTAACTCCTTGCTCTGCGGCTGGCACCAATTAGTTTATAACCAATTGTGCATGGACTGAACACCTGCGGGGAGGGAGGGGGGGGGGAGTATTTGTGATAGGAACTGATATCATTCATTCAAGAAAAAGGTAAATATATCCAATGAGAGTATGAGATCATACCATGAGTTGACGAAATAATTGCATATGCTGCACTTGGAGTTTATAAGTTCTCGATCTTCACTGGCAAACTGTCAACCCCAAAGTTTTCATCTTTGGTAACCGCTCACATTTATCACTCCATTCACAAACTCAACCATGCATTTGTGACGTGTGCATGTAATGGATACACACATGAGTCATGCATGTAAAGGAAGATACAGTTCAAATATCCTGATATGACATCAGATATAGTGATCCTTACAAAACATTATGCACTGACTATCAACTATTTTTCTATTTATAACTAGTAATCTGGCAGACACTTGTGCTATTTATCGTGTGCCATTTAAATTATGTTATGAACTTGTATGAAAGAAGAATGTACATTAAAATGAAAAATGAAAGAATTAAAATAAACATTAACAAAGTGGAACCTTGAAAAACACACACGAGAATAAATTGTTATTTGAATATAGAAAACATAGTGGTTATTTTTCACATTCGTGCAACAACAACACAAATCATAATTAAAATATAATGACGACGACAATAATGATGATGAAAATTGAAACTCAGATTATTGATTATAATCAGCCTAGATGGAGAAGCTACAAAGAATAATTTTTGTCATTAAAAAAAAAAAAAAAAAAAAATCAAGGTTTGAATCAAGTGAAATGACTTGTGTTGGTTAATGGTACAGATTCTATGTTTGTCAATCTAAGTAATAATAATAATGTATACTGTCAAAAAAGGGTTGAAATCACTTGATCCGAGATTTTCGTGGTCCTGTGAATCAAATTAATCTAACCCTCTGAGTTTAGGTGGGTCGCACCGAAATCAATGGCCCAGATTTATTTGGTCCAAGGGACCACGGAAAGTCCGGACCAGGGCTTTTGTACCCGTCAAAAAATATTTGTCCTGTCGGTAATGTACAAATCTCTGCTAATTACATGCCAACTTTCTATCAGTGAGTATATTTCAAATGACTGAGGATGAACTCTATCACCTGCAAGAAAACTATGAACTTGGTTTTCTATTTCAATCCAGCTATAACCTCCCAGTTTACTGATTCCACACCTGTTCATAACATTTCTTGCTTCATTTGCATCATCCCACTTCTTTTCACTTGCATGAACATTGTACAGTGTAACATAAGGGGCTGAGATCTCTGGTTCGATTTTGACAAGTTCTTGAGCAGCCAAATTAGCCATTCTCACGTCGCTATGTATCCTAGCAGCATTCAACAATGCACCCCACACTACTTTCTCGGGTGGGACCAACATGTTCTTTATCACTTCTAAAGCTTCGTCTAATCTTCCATATTTACCAATTAGATTAACTAATGAAGCATAATGCTCAATTCTAGGTTTTAGTCCGTAATCATGAACCATTGAATCGAAGAACATCCTTCCTTGTTTAACCAGTCCTGCATGACTACACGCATTTAGAATCAAGACAAATGTAATGTACGTTGGTCTGACTTTCACTCGTTTCATTTCTTCAAATAGCTCAAGAGCTTCGGTAGCATGTCCATGGTAAGCAAATCCTCCTATTATTGCATTCCATGATACTACATCCCTTGCGTTCAATTCTATCTCATTAAACACAGCTTTCGCATACATAAAAGCCCCACATTTCGAGTACATTGTGATGAGTGCATTCTTAATTTGAACATCTGGTACAAGAATTTTCAATATAAGTTGATGTATTTGAATCCCAAATTGAAACCTAGCTATACCTGCACAAGCACTAAGCATAGAAGAGAAAGTGAACTTATCAGGTTTCACGCCAGCTGCTAGCATAAGAGTGAACAGTTCACTCGCCTTCTCATACTCTTCGTTCCTTTCATAACCAGATATCATCAAGTTCCAGGAAACCACATTTTTACATGGGATTCGATCAAAAAACTCACGTGCACGCTCTAATTCTTCTTTCTTAGAAGTCAAACCACGCAATATAGCATTCCACGACCATTCATCAGGCTGCTTTAATCTGTTGAAAAGCTCGACCGCTTCATCGATTTTTGAATGCTGCACATAACCATTAATCATCGTTCCCCAAGAAAAGGAATCCCTTTCAGGCATTTCATCAAACAACTCTCTGGCCGAATTCAGATCACCGCACTTTGTATAGCACATTATCATTGTATTCCAGCTAATAACATTTTTCTGAAAGTTCTTTGATTTATTTGGAATTAAGTAAAACAATGTCCGTGCTTCATCAACCATTCCACTCCTTGCATATCCTGCAATCAATGTGTTAAAAGCATCAACTGCGCCATCCATCGTCCTCCCACTCTTCAGTAAAATTTCCTCTGCAGCTTCCAAATTTCCAGCCTTAACCAAACCATTGACCACTACACACAAACTTGCGCTATTTCTAACCTTCATCGACTCATACAACTCAATAGCTTTATCAACACCACCAACACTGAAATACCCATTGATCATTATGTTCCAAATAGTGACATTCCTAATTGAAATCGGCATTTTTTCGAACAATGCAGCTGCGTTGACCATGTTCTTGATCCTGACATAAGCATAAATCATTGTATTCCAGGAAATCAAATCCCTGTCAACCATACTTTCGAAGAGACTTCTACCCTCTTCAATCTCCTCTGGAACATTGGACAACGCGTATGCATGTAGCATTGAGTTGTAAGCGACTAGGTCTTTTTGCGGCATTTTGTCGAACAAGTTACGTGCCTGCAGCAGTTCGCATCGTTTTCCATGAAAGGAAATGAGAAGGTTAAAGGTCGTGGTGTTAGGGTTGGGGATCGATTTGAAAAGGTTTTGGGCTTTGATTATGTCGCCGGAGCGGAGGAGGTTGGATAGATGTTTGTTTGTCTGTTCGATGGAAAAGGAAGGAACGGTTGAAATTGATCGAAATAGGGTGAAGTTACATGCCGTTTTCATGATGTTTACTAGAGCTGTTGTTAAATTTCCAACAGTGCATTCAAGTGTGTGCACATATTTGAAATGAGAAGTGAATTCACTAGGTATCTCTTAACACATGCAGCGTTTTAATTCTGCCAAAATAAGGCTACCCTTCCTAGGTGTCCATTTTCTCCAAACAAATTATATTTTAGATACCACCATGAGATTTAAAATAAAATTTTAGATTAAAATGCCCTTATTAAAAATAAAATTAAAATTAAAAAATGAAAATACCATACAATTCTTCTTTGTTTGCATTGTGTATACTCAATATAGTTTCTCTCGGCAAGTTAGTAAACTAATACATACGGTTAATTAGATTAAATCTAAATTTCTTTCGAGTATTACAGCACATTCATATTGTTACAAGCAATGTTTATATGTAGTTGATTTTAACAGTTTTCACTTAATTCAAACATAAAAATTAAAATTTAAAATTAACTGCTAAATTTAATGTTATTCACGGTATTAAATTCTTTAATCTTCTATTTAAACCAAATCAGATTTAAATTTAACACCAAAATTTAATTAGTTTAGCTTTTAACATTTAAATAAATAAGTTTAAATTTTTGTACATAGATAATTACATATTTAATCCATTTGAAGTTTATAAATATGGAATTTGCAAAATGTAAATTTTGGGTATTTTGAAATTATGAGTTCTTGGTTTGATAAATGCATGAAAGAGTAAGGTAGTAAAATGAGAAAGAAAATGCTTTATTTTTTTCCAAATGAGGATAGTTTGGAATATGTACTGTGTATGCTAAAGTAAAAAAGCGGTGTATATTATTTATATTTTTTGGGTTGTATTAGTTATTTACGATGTGTAAATAGAATTTGTTTTTTCTCAATTGGACGACATAATGGACGGTCAAATGTTGGACATCCTCCTCTCTCTTTTAGTTTTTTTCTTTTTCTACTATAAAATCAAAGGCGACGCTCTGTTTAGGGTTTTTCTCTAAACAAAAATAAGAACAATGTATGTATATCGGAAAAATTATCGTTTTGAAATTTTTACTTAATGCCAAAAAAAACAACTTTTACTTATTTGTATTTTTTAGGAAATGACGGGAAAACAATGAACATTTCATCCTTCCATCGTCCATGCATTCCCTCAGTTGTCCTTCCATTATCTTTATCATTTAAACATAAAATAAATCAAACGGACCCTTACTTTTTGTCTTTCCGTGTTTGACACGTGCTCATTTTTTGGACGTTCAAAGGCTTGGCTCCTAATATAGATGTCTGACATAAGCAAAAACTGGATGTTTTATTCGTTTCAGCTTTTTGAACCAAAGCAATCCAATTCAATTGAATTAGATCTGTTGGCATACAGTTATTCAGTAGAGTTGAATATTCAAGTGTATCCACATGAACCCATTGTTGAAAATAATTTTTTTTTAATGTTTTGACCATGACAACTGCACGACGTTTGCTACTAACGTGTTTTTTGAGTTTTCTAATCCAGCAAGACTTAGACGATGAAGGTAAAATCGATTTATAAAAAAAAGGTGGAGAAAGAACCATGTTGGTATTAGAATGAAAAGTTAGAAAATGCATAATGTTGAATGCACATGATGTTACTTTGGAATGAATTGGGAACAACGTAAGCATTGAACCCAACTCATTAGACAACACTGTACAGGCTTATACTGCCAACTAACCAACCAAGCCAGTGACGCTTGCATTAAATAATGAACAGCCATTTCACTTGTATAAAGTTTATACAGCAAAAAACAACAAACGGGTCTTCCAAGGAACAAACCATGCACCTCACGTTTATTTCATACCAACCCGGCCAAGTGCTTGACAACATCGACAAGCCAAACGATATTACTTTATTTCAATTCAAAAGGCAGAACTAAATGCAACAAAATGGTGACTTATGAGAATCTAACCCTGGTCTTATTGGAGGAAAGCACCTGCAACTACCAACCAAGCCATACAACCTTTTGATTTACAACTAACGGCTCTAATTTGTCAATGGTTATAAACGAAGTGACTAAATGCCTATTTGCACATATTTTGGGGAGTCAAAAACGTTTAAATGGCTGCATCTTTTCTAAAAGGAATCGCTGAAGGGTTGCAATTATTTATTGGCTTCCATTAGCACCCATAGCCGACCCATTGGTTTAACTGCCCAAGCCCTATGACAAATTGTGAGTGAAGGTAGAAGTAAAAAATTAAAAATAAGGCCTCGGCCAGGATCGAAAACAAAACAATGTTGCCCTTCTATTCACACTTACCACTACTCTACCTACTGCACAACATCAATGTCAGATTTATGATATATGCATGTACATATGTTAACTACTTAAAACAAATAAAATATAATTTTGACCTCGGCCCAGTTGGCTGCCCTAACCCAAGGGCTTGGTGGGCTACCCTCTGGGTCGGGTCTGTTCTCACCTATATAAGCCTCTCAACATCCCATAAACATATATACAACTCTTCTTTCAAAATGATTCTCATATTACTTTCAAATGCTCGAACTTCATAGATACTCCAATGCAAATTTTAGACTAGCGCTACATCGCTCCACAAATATTCAAATCTAGTCAATATTCACTTCTTAGCCTCTGTGCACTCAGTCTGCATCATTATTGTTGAAGACTGTAGTTGTACTATACCGCGACTACTTCGGGTATTGAAGACACAATATATAGTCAGTTATCTACTTACTTTGTATCCAAAGTTTCGGTAAGCCTGTAGTCCGTTCAAATCAGGTGGGTAAGCTTGTAGCGCGTTCAAATCAAGTGGGTAAGCTTGTAGCCCATTGTAACACCCCGTATTTCCGTTAACACTAAAGTTACTAATTTAAGAATAACCAATGCTTAATATAATAAATGTGTAAAGGGGAGATGTATCTAATGTGCATACAAATTTAATAATAAATGTGTAAAGGGGAGATGTATCTAATGTGCATACAAATTTAATAATAAATGTGTAAAGGGGAGATGTATCTAATGTGCATACAAATTTAATAATAAATGTGTAAAGGGGGGATGTATCTAACGTGCATACAAATTTAATAATAAATGTTAATAATGTACATTAAGAAGGTAATTGTGAACATAATTGGCTTCTCTTTAGAACGGATGGCTTTGATTAACCTTGGCTTCATCGACGGCTCAAATTAACTTGCAATCCTATATAAACAGCCCCCTAGTCTCCTTCTCTTTGCACCATTCTTCTCTAACCTTATGCTGCACAAATTCTTGTTGGACATGGCTTCTTCTTCTTCCTCTAAATCTAAATAAATAGATTAAAATAAAATATAAATCAAGACGAGGATATGCTGCTCAAGTCTTTCAAGAAAAGATTCAAAACAAGTTAGGATTCAAGTAAAGATTCAACGGCTTCAAGCAATGCTATCTTTCTATTCTTTTCTAGATCCAATCAATGTAAGTCGGTTACTTTTTAGATTTGAACGCCTTTTCTATTTGTGACATGAAATTAAAATAATATAAGAAATATGCCTTATCATTTCATTGAATTTGTGCTTGTTTATGACTTTAGATCTGATTCTTGATTATGGCCTAGAACACATTGTGACTAAATTGCCAATGCCTAGGATTATGACTATGGAACTGTGGCCTTTGAAACCATAAGCCTTTGACTATGAACATAAGCCTTTGACTAGGAGCATAAACCAATGCCTATGACTATGACAAGGACAATAGTGGATAATTACCTATGATTCATGAACATGATATTATTGCCTAGGATTATGACTGTGAGATTGGATCTAAACTTGATTATCTATTCAGTTTATTCTTAATTATCCTTGGATCTTGATTATGGGAATTTATCTATTAAGTTAGATCTACCCATATACTTGAACCTATGTTATTTGTTCAACCCTTTTTATGTCATAATATTATCAGATCTATAGGCCTTCGATGCTTTAATCAATTTATTCGGTGTAATTTGTTAGATCTGTGATTAGTGAATTATCATCTTCTGCCAGTCATTATGTCTATCTTTTCATGGCATTTTGGTTCATTCCCTTTTTATCCACGAATCTAGATTTATCTATAATCTAGGATGAAATCACGATTACACGAACGATGGAAATAAATTTGACTTAAACATGGTTGTAAACTTGGAAATTGGCATAATGTGGAACATGAACATAATTATGATTGACATAATTTAGAACATGTATTATGGCATGTTTATTAGAACGCAAATTTGAAAATTTGGCATGAATTATGGAATATGTAATTTGACATATTAAATTTAGTATTGGCAAGTAAGCTAAGTTTTAGGAGTAAACGGTAAACTAGAATAATAATTCTAGTCTTGCCATAAACTGTAAATTAGGATGTTAAATCAGAATTGGGTCAATTAAAGTTAATTTGGCATAATAAGTATATTAGCACAAATTTTGAATTTAGTCATAATTGTGAGAAATTGTTATGTTTAGAATAATCATGGTTAGTGACACTTAATTTGGTATAATTTACATACCAAAAACTATAAATATGATATATAGGGAAAATGGGCCATAATAATAAATGTTGACAATGTACATTAAAAGAGTAATAATGGAATAAGTAAATTAGGGAAAATTTACTTATAGAATTTATCCTAAATGAGAAAAGTAAATTTAGACAATACGAACATGCTTAACCCGAGGTTGGATTGAGTTGTGATGTAAACCTGCCCGGACCCGCCCGGTTGTTTAGTGATCACAACAATACCTATCCAATGTGGGAGGTTAAGGCATTGAGCCCGATAAAGGCCCGAGGTTAGACTGAGTTGTGGCGTAAGACTGCCCGGAACCAACCGGTATACCGGTAGCCACAACAATACCTGTCTAATGTGAGTGGCTGGTGCTTTAATAAGACAATTAAAGTTAAGCTAGAATGGGAGGGTTAAGTCCATAAGAACACTTAACCAACTTAACACAGTTAAGTTAGAATGATAAGGTTAAGTTAACTAGAACACTTAACCAACTTAACATGGTAACAAGACAAGATTTGTAGGGGTTAAGTCACTAAGAAAAACACTTAGCCAAATTAATATGTTAACCAGACTAGAAAGTGGGGGTTAAGTAAATTCAATACACTTAGCCAATTTAACATGTTAACTAGACTAGAGGTTGGGGATAAGTAAAGTTAATACACTTAGCCAATTTAACATGCTAACTAGACTAGAGGTTGGGGTTAAGTAAATTTAATACACTTAGCCAATTTAATATGTTAGCTGGACTAGACCGTAGGGTTAAGTAAGCTTGAACACTTAACCATCAAAGTGTGATAAATGAATAGGGTTAAGTTAAAAACATGAAGGGACAATACTTAACCATTAGAACATGTTAATCAAACCAATGTTAGGGTTAAGTTAACTAAGGGAACACTTAACCGTTATAACATGTTAGTTAAAACAGATAGGCAAGGTTAAGTTAAAAAGGAACACTTAACCAATACAAGATGAATGGTTAGGGTTAAGTAAATACTTAACCAATATAACTTGATGCTGGTAGGGTTAATTCAACGTGAATTACTGGTAACACTTAACCAGTTTAACATGACAAATGAATAGGTTAAGTTAACTTGTATCGACTAATGACACTTAACCAATCTAACTTGACGAGAAAGAGAACTAAGTAGTAAACCTTAGTTAAAAGGACTAAGTGGTAAACCTTAGTTAAGAAAATGACGATTCAGGAAACCAAGTGGTAAACCTTAGTTAGGAAAACTAAGTAGTAATCCTTAGTATAACACGAGGAGGAGCGAACGATCTTAAAGAAGGCTCCAACGAATTGGGTTACGAAGCCCGAGGCTTCGAGGGTACGTGGGGGTACTCTTGGTATCCCTCTGTGAAGTGGCAGATGATCCTCCTGGGCGCACAGAGGTTAAAGTCTGCGTTAGGAGAACCAAGGGTATGCCTTGGTTGCAATATAAGGCAACCTAAAGACTAGGATGGACCAACGTGATTCGGCGGGACAAATGGCCCTGTGATAGCGACCCGTCGTCTACCTACCATCTTGAGTCAATCGAGATACGGAAAGGCGGAGAACTCCAAAAGACCATATACTTGTTATCTAGTTATGGTTGAGGATGGCCATAGGTTAGTGGGGCATAGGGGGGCCTGCGTATAGTTATCATTTTTCACGGTGTGCCTTTCAATAGTTGAGGGAGGGGTCAAGTGGGACCATAGCCACTGGAAAAAAATAGACCTTAGCATCTGCATCGGTAGATAACTTAAAGCTCCCGATCGAGTTCCGTGTTTCTTGATTTGCCCTGCCACGGGACTCGGGTCGCACATATAGAGGACATGTGCATCTAGACAACGATAACGATTCACGACACATACGTGGGGAAAGTCTAGGAACATATACCGCTCAAGGTAGTGTGTCCAAGATGAGGGGCATCGTTCGACAGGTAGCGTAATCCCTAGTTGGACCTAGGTGGCATAAACCCTGAATATGTGAAGCATTAGATAAGCCGCGTAAACCCGAGTGGAATCTAGGAAGTACTTTGATATAAAACCCTAGATTAGATCTAGGTAATAAATAATAAATGTACGCCTAAAGGCAACCACAATTACTGGGATTGGAGTTGCGTTATCATTTTAGACAGATTACTAGTTGGGACATTAGATAGGTGGTGTAGAGTCATAGAAACCATAATAACAGGTTAATAGCGAAGCTGAGAAAGTATTAAAGCATATCCAGTTTACCTTGTCTTAGCATATCTTGTGTTAACTTATCCTATCTTGTTGGCCCTATCATCATGGTATTGTCTTGTATTCAGTTAATTCATGTCGTTTTGTTTTTCTTTGTTCACATGCTAGAAGTAACTGAACTTACCAGACTTTATGTCTGACCCAGTTTTCTTTCGTCTTCTTTTCTTCGGTTCCCCCCCCCTAGGTAGTTAAGGAGGGAATAGTATAGCTCAGGTTAGATTGGACCGTCACTCTTCCCAAGCTCGAAGATTCTTTGACAAAGTGCTTTGGACTCTCTTTTTCTGCTGCTATGGCTGGCTTATGCTACATTGGGGAATATAAATGTTATTTTATGCTTCTTTATTTTGTAAGACAGATGATACTCTGATATTGGAAAACAATTGTTGTACAAACTATTTTATCAATAAAGTAAAGTTTTATTTTCCGCTGTTTTAATTTTGTCTGTCTTGTAATTTATCTGCATCTTTTACCCTAAATGCTCCACAGAACTTAGTGCATTCCCTTTGTGAGTGACACTAAAGGATGTGGTGTGTTACACTTGGTATCAGAGCTTAAGGTTACTAGATCAGATAAAAGATTTGAAAAAATTTATTATTTTCAAACAGTTTTAAAAGAAGCATTTTCAAAAGAAAAGTATTGTTTTAAAGGCATATTCCCCAAAAGCCATACGCACTATCTTCTGATTCTCTGTTCGAATTCTTGTCCCCTTCTTTCTTGAGTCTCTGGGGCTCCTGGCTTTCTGGGAGGTAACCTCATCGAAGGGCGAAGTAGTGCCCGACTTCCATCTATAACCGTAGTAGTTTCACCTGCGGCTAGTTTTCTTTCAAGCTTAGTAGGGTTTTCTATATGATGGAGGCAGCTTTCGAGAGATTTGTCAACATGATTACACACGAAAGAGGATGAGAAGTTTGGCTAAGGAGCACAACCCAAGGATGAGGAATTCATGGATGTAGACTTGGCTCTCGAAGGAGGAAGGGATTATAAAACCTAAGACAAGAGGAAGTATCTTTACTATGGCAGAATAGGGCATATAATTAAGAACAAAGGACGAGATTTTCAGAAGGGCAAGTACATGCTTTCTCCACTAAGCGTACCTAGGAGAAAGGTAGTAAAGTTCTGTTGGAAGAGTCTAGCTTTTCTGTTTGTACTCTTTCTTTTGGTTTTAGAACTTCGCATTTGTTCATATTTGCTTCCATAGTTGAGTCTCTGCACCTTAGTACTTGTATAGTAAAAGATCCCAACTAGTGCTCAAGTGTTTGGTGGTTTTTGCTTAGATCATCTCACGTAGATCGTCCAAATTCAGAGGAGACATTCCTCGGGTGCTTGTCTGATATTGGTTTAGGCCTTTGAGGCTTGTACTTGAGGGATGTCGAGTTCGACTAGAATGGTTTGCTTGAGAGATGAATAGTTGTGGCAGGCGCTCTATATAGAGAAGGACTAACCTTAAGAGAGGTAAAAAAAGTACATAGTGACCTTTAGACCCTCATAGTTATGGCATGATGGATAAGCTAAGAGTTGAGACCTCTGATCATCCTAGTATATACACTCAGTATCATGGTTGACATTTTTTTATTTTGGAAATGGAGGTCAAGAAACTTCGCAATCGTGAAGTTGAATCTGTTAAGGTACAGTTGAGTAAAGCTCAAGAAGATGTTATACTGGGGATTGAAGATAAGGCATATGCGCCTCATACCCTTTTTCTTAAGGGTACATCCTTGATTCCTTTTTATAGGAATTCTATGCATACTATTTTCTAGCTTTTAAGGTATATCCTCTAGGACGTACCATCGATCCTTAGGTAGAAACCCTTTTGGATGTAAACATGTATTTGAAACATGTTATGGCTGATGGTTGCGAATGGTTGCTAGTGGTTGCTTGTGAATGCATATACACACGTATTAGGCACTAGATCAGCTCGACGCCTTCATATTTCATTTACATATATGTATTTGTTTATGAATTGAACTTAATGTGTTATCATATGGATGTTGCATTTTAGTGAATGATTGTGCACTCATATAGAAATAACATGTATCATTAGGATTTGCATACATATTGGACGCATGGCACTGACATGATTTGCATTAAGGAAGTCAACTGAATCAGTAGACCGCCTGATTTTGCGTTAGATAAAGACATGTACACACACTATGCATATGAAAATACAAGCATTAGAAGTCTTTAAGGACAATGGATGCCTGTGTTTGATGGTTGAGTAGATGGATGATTGGATGGTAGGATTTACATTCTTCTTGACTTGAAGATTTCTGAGTCGAAATCCTTTAAGGAGGGGAGAATGTAACACCCCGTATTTTTGTTAACACTAAAGTTACTAATTTAAGAATAACCAATGCTTAATATAATAAATGTGTAAAGGGGAAATGTATCTAATGTGCATACAAATTTAATAATAAATGTGTAAAGGGGAGATGTATCTAATGTGCATACAAATTTAATAATAAATGTGTAAAGGGGGGATGTATCTAATGTGCATACAAATTTAATAATAAATGTTAATAATGTACATTAAGAAGGTAATTGTGAACATAATTGGCTTCTCTTTAGAATGGATGGCTTTGATTAACCTTGGCTTCATCGACGGCTCAAATTAACTTGCAATCCTATATAAACAGCCCCCTAGTCTCCTTCTCTTTGCACCATTCTTCTCTAACCTTATGCTGCACAAATTCTTGATGGACATGTCTTCTTCTTCTTCCTCTAAATCTAAATAAATAGATTAAAATAAAATATAAATCAAGACGAGGATATGCTGCTCAAGTCTTTCAAGAGAATATTCAAAACAAGTTAGGATTCAAGTAAAGATTCAACGGCTTCAAGCAACGCTATCTTTCTATTCTTTTCTAGATCCAATCAATGTAAGTTGGTTACTTTTTAGATTTGAGCGCATTTTCTATTTGTGACATGAAATTAAAAGAATATAAGAAATATGCATTATCATTTCATTGAATCTGTGCTTGTTTATGACTTTGGATCTGATTCTTGATTATGGCCTAGAACACATTGTGACTAAATTGCCAATGCCTAAGATTATGACTATGGAACTGTGGCCTTTGTAACCATAAGCCTTTGACTATGAACATAAGCCTTTGACTATGAACATAAGCCTTTGACTAGGAGCATAAACCAATGCCTATAACTATGACAAGGACAATAGTGGATAATTACCTATGATTCATGAACATGATATTATTGCCTAGGATTATGACTGTGAGATTGGATCTAAACTTGATTATCTATTCAGTTTATTCTTAATTATCCTTGGATCTTGGTTATGGGAATTTATCTGTTAAGTTAGATTTACCCATATACTTGAACCTATGTTATTTGTTCAACCCTTTTTATGTCATAATATTATCAGATCTATAGGCCTTCGATGCTTTAATCAATTTATTCAGTGTAATTTGTTAGATCTGTGATTAGTGAATTATCATCTTCTGCCAGTCATTATGTCTATCTTTTCATGGCATTTTGGTTCATTCCCTTTTTATCCACGAATCTAGATTTATCTATAATCTAGGATGAAATCACGATTACACGAATGATGGGAATACGATTTGGGCAAATCATAAATTTGACTTAAACATGGTTGTAAACTTGGAAATTGGCATAATGTGGAACATGAACATAATTATGATTGACATAATTTAGAACATGTATTATGGCATGTTTATTAGAACGCAAATTTGAAAATTTAACATGAATTATGGAATATGTAATTTGACATATTAAATTTAGTATTGGCAAGTAAGCTAAGTTTTAAGCGTAAACGGTAAGCTAGAATAATAATTCTAGTCTTGCCATAATTTGTAAAATAGGATGTTAAATCAGAATTGGGTCAATTAAAGTTAATTTGGCATAATAAGTATATTAGCACAAATTTTGAATTTAGTCATAATTGTGAGAATTTGTCATGTTTAGAATAATCATAGTTAGTGACACTTAATTTGGTATAATTTACATACCAAAAACTATAAATATGATATATAGGGGAAATGGGCCATAATAATAAATGTTGACAATGTACATTAAAAGAGTAATAATGGAATAAGTAAATTAGTGAAAATTTACTTATAGAATTTATCCTAAATGAGAAAAGTAAATTTAGACAACACGAACATGCTTAACCCGAGGTTGGATTGAGTTGTGATGTAAACCTACCCGGACCCGCCTGGCTGTCCAGTGATCACAACAATACCTATCCAATGTGGGAGGTTAAGGCATTGAGCCCGATAAAGGCTCGAGGTTAGACTGAGTTGTGGCGTAAGACTGCCCGGAACCAACCGGCATACCGGCAGCCACAACAATACCTGTCTAATGTGAGTGGCTGGTGCTTTAATAAGACAATTAAAGTTAAGCTAGAATGGGAGGGTTAAATCCATAAGAACACTTAACCAACTTAACACAGTTAAGTTAGAACGATAGGGTTAAGTTAACTAGAACACTTAACCAACTTCACATGGTAACAAGACAAGATTTGTAGGGGTTAAGTAACTAAGAAAAACACTTAGCCAATTTAATATGTTAACCAGACTAGAAAGTGGGGGTTAAGTAAATTCAATACACTTAGCCAATTTAACATGTTAACTAGACTAGAGGTTGGGGATAAGTAAAGTTAATACACTTAGCCAATTTAACATGCTAACTAGACTAGAGGTTGGGGTTAAGTAAATTTAATACACTTAGCCAATTTAATATGTTAGTTGGACTAGACCGTAGGGTTAAGTAAGCTTGAACACTTAACCATCAGAGTGTGATAAATGAATAGGGTTAAGTTAAAAACATGAAGGGACAATACTTAACCATTAGAACATGTTAATCAAACCAATGTTAAGGTTAAGTTAACTAAGGGAACACTTAACCGTTATAACATGTTAGTTAAAACAGATAGGCAAGGTTAAGTTAAAAAGGAACACTTAACCAATACAAGATGAATGGGTAGGGTTAAGTAAATACTTAACCAATATAACTTGATGCTGGTAGGGTTAAGTCAACGTGAATTACTGTTAACACTTAACCAGTTTAACATGACAAATGAATAGGTTAAGTTAACTTGTATCGACTAATGACACTTAACCAATCCAACTTGACGAGAAAGAGAACTAAGTAGTAAACCTTAGTTAAAAGGACTAAGTGGTAAACCTTAGTTAAGAAAACGATGATTCAGGAAACCAAGTGGTAAACCTTAGTTAGGAAAACTAAGTAGTAATCCTTAGTATAACACGAGGATGAGTGAACGATCTTAAAGAAGGCTCCAACGAATTGGGTTACGAAGCCCGAGGCTTCGAGGGGACGTGAGGGTACTCTTGGTATCCCTCTGTGAGGTGGCAGATGATCATCCTGGGCGCACAGAGGTTAAGGTCTGCGTTAGGAGAACCAAGGGTATGCCTTGGTTGCAATATAAGGAAACCTAAAGACTAGGATGGACCAACGTGATTCGGCGGGACAAATGGCCCTGTGATAGCGACCCCGTCGTCTACCTACCATCTTGAGTCAATCGAGATACGGAAAGGCGGAGAACTCCAAAAGACCATATACTTGTTATCTAGTTATGGTTGTGGATGGCCATAGGTTAGTGGGACATAGGGGGGCCTGCGTATAGTTCTCATTTGTCAAGGTGTGCCTTTCAATAGTTGAGGGAGGGGCTAAGTGGGACCATAGCCACTGGAAAAAAATATACCTTAGCATTTGCATCAGCAGATAACTTAAAGCTCCCGATCGAGTTCCGTGTTTCTTGATTTGCCCTGCCACGGGACTCGGGTCGCACATATAGAGGACATGTGCATCTAGACAGCGATAACGATTCACGACACATACATGGGGAAAGTCTAGGAATATATACCGCTCTAGGTAGTGTGTCCTAGACTAGGGGCATCGTTTGATAGGTAGCGTAATTCCTAGTTGGACCTAGGTGGCATAAACCCTGAATCTGTGAAGCATTAGATAAGCCGCGTAAACCCGAGTGGAATCTAGGAAGTACTTTGATATAAAACCCTAGATTAGATCTAGGTAATAAATAATAAATGTATGCCTAAAGGCAACCACAATTACTGGGATTGGGGTCGCGTTATCATTTTAGACAGATTACTAGTTGGGACACTAGATAGGTGGTGCAGAGACATAGAAACCATAATAACAGGTTAATAGTGAAGCGGAGAAAGCATTAAAGCATATCCAGTTTATCTTGTCTTAGCATATCTTGTGTTAATCTTATCCTATCTTGTTGGCCCTATCATCATGGTATTGCCTTGTATTCAGTTAATTCATGTTGTTTTGTTTTTCCTTGTTCACATGCTAGAAGTAACTGAACTTACCTGACTTTATGTCTGACCCAGTTTTCTTTCGTCTTCTTTTCTTCCGTCCCCCCCCCCCCCCCCCGTAGTTAAGGAGGGAATAGTATAGCTCAGGTTAGATTGGACCGTCACTCTTCCCAAGCTCGAAGATTCTTTGACAAAGTGCTTTGGACTCTCTTTTTCTACTGCTATGGCTGGCTTATGCTACATTAGGGAATATAAATGTTATTTTATGCTTCTTTATTTTGTAAGATAGATGATACTCTGATATTGGAAAACAATTGTTGTACAAACTATTTTATCAATAAAGTAAAGTTTTATTTTCTGCTGTTTTAATTTTGTCTATCTTGTAATTTATCTGCATATTTTACCCTAAATGCTCCACAGAACTTAGTGCATTCCCTTTGTGAGTGGCACTAAAGGATGTGGGGTGTTACACCCATTCAAATCAAGTGGATAAAATTGTATCCCGTTCAAATCAAGTGGGTAAGTTTTGTGGTCCGTGAAATCAAGTGGTGTTTGTGAACCTGTTCCTCCGGGTGAAATGAGGGTTGTTATAGTTAAAAGCCGAAGGGGAGCTTCTTAGGACGAGAGTTTGAACCAGTATAAATCGACTGTGTGATTTATATTTCCGCTGCTATTAAAATTATTTTACTGCTGCTGTGATTATTGCGCTTCAAATTCTGCATAAATATATAGGTCATCATCGATCTAGTGCTTAACGACTATTCGTTCATCGCTGCACCAGACTTTTCACCTATACTCTAGTTTCAAGTGGAACAAAAATTTGAATTCTAGAACTTATAATTTATTTTTTGACTTTTTATTTTGAAATTTTCCTCTTTTCTCATTCCATTTTAGGCTACTATTTTATTGTTCTTTAGATTAAGGTAACACAAGTAGTATTTTTTTTATTCTAAGATTAAATTATCGTTTTTCATTCATTCACGCTTTTTTTATTTATTGATGAGAGTCCCTATTTTTTTCTAAAAGGGTGAAAATTTTGATTACGAAAATATTGTTGGTGATAAATAGGAAACTTAGTCTATTCTAATGTTTAGGATGAATGGTTGGAATTGCAAAAATAAAGTTAGAACTAAAAGTTCAAAGTGAACTTAGAAGTGGCCCTTTAGAAAATAGGCTTGAATAAGATGGAATATACTAATAAAATAAGATGGTGCGCCACTGAAAACATTAAATGATATCTACATCAAAGACAAAGGGCAGAAAAAAGATAATCCAAATTAACATAGGAATAGTTGAATTCTTTGATCCAAACATAGTCAAACTGCTTGTCAAAGAAAAGAAAATTCTAATTAATCTGTTGTATATAACGGTGTTGTATACACAATTATATGATTTTTGTTTGATGATAACAACCAAATAAATATTATTTTAATGTGTTTGTTACTGTACTATTCTATATTTACATCACAGACAAAAATTTAATATTTATATCTAAATAAAATACGACTGTACAGAAATTCAAATATTCACAGTATTTTATTTAAATATAAATATTTTATTTCAATATTCAAACAGTGCAACTTTTACAACTCCACTATTTGTACACTCCATTGTTAATTTTCATGCAATCAGTATATTTTCACTTATACAAATACACTCAATCACTCAGTTACATACATACATTTATATACTTTCACTGCTTATACACATTTATTGTTTCACATTGACACACTGTTACTATCTTCTGTCTTCACAGCATCCTTCAGTCAGTCCAGTCATCCTCTGCTTACCTGTCAAATATAACAGAAACACTCACAGTATACGGAATAGAAATAATATTCAAAATTAGTGCAAGTATAAATTTTATTTTTAAAATTTTATTTGCCTCGGTTTTCTGGTGTGTTTCTCATCATTTTTCATGACTTGATCTGATATGTGAATGTAGCACACACACATACATGTATACACATACATGTATACACATACATGTGTATGTATATACACATATTTTAGTGTAGGGACAGGAAAATCTATACTGAATGGCTGCATATACACACGTGTATATATATATATACACGTGTGCACTACCTCGCCAATCCAGTGTGCAACTGAGGAGTAGCCACGTGGACCATCTCAACTCAGTGCAGCATGGTCAACATAGTCAACTTATCAAAATGGTCAAGTAAAGTCAAGAATCAGTGCACAAGCTAAAGTACACAAGTTGCTCGAGCCATGTACAAGCAAAAGTCAAAAACAGTTTCAGCATAGTCGAGTAATAATAGCAAGTATGGACCAGCATAAGTCAATATAAGTGCAACAAGTTCAAGTACACAGTGACGATGCAAAGTGCAAGTGTACACTATATATAAGCAAGTGCATACACAACAACAACTCAATGCAAGCTCAAACCAGCAATACAAATCAAATGGCATAGTGGGTCGAGCATTTCAAAGATCACAATGCAGCAAATGGTGGTAGATACAACATGTTCAGCACAGCATGAATCATGCAACAAGTAAGGTCAAAGCTCAAGCCAAAGGTCAAACACAACCCAAACAAGTTGCAGCAAACATAGGTGAAACATATGCATGTATATATGGATGGCATGGTCAAGTCAAAGTTTAAACAAGAAATGGCACTTGTGATTCAGAAAATTGCATCAAGCCAACAAAGCCTGCCAAGCATCTTTAAAAGTGCAGCAATGTAAAACAAGTCAAGACAGCAAATTCACAATGGTGCACACAACATCAAAAAGAAGCAAAGCAGCTCAAAGGGGCCGAGCAGGATGGTGAATAATAACAGCATGAGGCTAACAAGTCTGGGTGCATCAATTTCATTTTTGGTGCAGCGTGATTTAAACATTATAGCATGAACAGGTTCATATCATATGCAGACAACAATGGTTTGATGTCAAAGAAAACAGTGATGGACAAGTACATGGTCCAGACAATTCAAACATCGTCAAATGAGTGTGATCGGTATTCAGATATACACAAGTGACAACAATATTTGTGTTCAAATCAGCATGGCCAACAGCAAAATCAAGACAATGCAATATTTTGTGCTGTGGAGCAAGTGTATGGCTAGTACAACATGCATGGTGATTCAATGAACATGGTGCAAGTCAAGAAGTAATCAAGTATGGAAATGGAGCAACAAACAAATATTCAAGTGAATAATTCTAAGTGTAGTAAGCCGCAGATTATTCGAAGAGATTTCAGTTCAAGTGCATGCTGCAAAAGTAATGAAGTTTAAACATGGCAGCAACATTATATGCACAATATATGGTATTTCATCAAAGACCAAATATAAGGAAATGAGCAAAGAATCTTTGGGAAGCTTTTATTTTCTGGTTCGAAAATTATATCAGATATTCTTTTCAATTTTCGACGAGCATATTTGGCAATGTTTTTACTGGAAAGAATATAATTTTGGGAAAGGATTTAATCTATTCCAAGGGGCAAATGAGTTCGAACATGACAAGTCTTCAATCTAACATGCAACAAAATGAAGACTGTTTCTAATTTTACACTGTTTCCAGAAATCAGAAATTAACTTTGTTTTTGTCAAGAAATTCACGAGCATTAATCAAGGCATTTTCAAAGTAAATCTGTTTTTTGGCTACAAAAGGGAAAAACTGTTTTTAAGGCATTAATCAAATTCATTCTTTCTGGATTTCAAGCACAACACTTACAACATCAAATCAAGGTCGAGACTGTTTAATTTCAAAACGGGGATATATGTTTTAAAAGGCAACAAATTCAAATTCGTTTCAAAACCGAGGTGATTAAATCAAAAAGGGGAAACTCAAGAAATCAACACAAATACCAGGCCAAGTCATTAATCACGAAATCAGAGAATTTTAGGGTCTGAGTTACCCTATATGTACACACAACCATTTCGTCATCGGCAAGTAAGATAAAAAAAACCACAAACAATTCAATCGAAGATCGAAACCAAACAAATTCAGACGAGATTAGAGAAATCAAAATCAGATAACTCACTTTTTTCTCTAGGGTTTCGGTCGCCAGATATTCCCAAATCAGAGAGGGAGAATTCAACGACGAAGGAGCTACACAAGTTCAAGCCATTAGAGGACCAGATTACATCAATCTGAAGCTATCGCGATTGGATTTGGGGCAAACATTAAAACCCTAGCTGCCATTTATTTTTCCAGAGAAAAAAGAGATCGGGCAGGACTAAAAGTGGATTCAAAAGAAATAGGACGGCCATGTTTTACAAGGGGATGACCCTCTTTTAAACTCCTAGGGTTTATTTGTGTTTCTTTTGTTTTAATATGTTTTTATTTATTTTTGTAATTTTAATTTGAGTTGTAAACCATTCTGAATCAGTTTCTAGAGGTCTGAAAAAAAAATCTAGGGGATTCAGTCAGGGTGTTGACTGACAATTGACAGAGTCTGTAAAATCTGGGTTGCTGGTTACGAGGTCGTAATCAGGGGAAATTTGATCGAGTGGATATCGGTCAGTCTAGGATTTTGAGCATAGGGTTAGAATAGGAGCGAGAGTCGCGAGTGTACATTGTCTTGTATGCGGGATCTGTTCTATCACCTAGTAGAAACCTTAGAAATGCAGCAGTAGGCAGGATTTTGCCGAAGCTGGGTATATTTGTGTGTGATTTATTTTCTGCATTTTATTTCTGCTATATTCTGTGATCAGTTTATTAATATATATCTCGTTAGATTTTTAATTCAGTCAAAAACTGTGAAAAACCCTATTCACCCCCCCTCTAGGGTTATTCTAGATCCAACAAGTGGTATCAGAGCAGGTATTTTCATTAACTCTAGAGTCATGGGTAACCCTAGTTGTCAGTCGATAGAAAGTCAGTCCAGTTCATTTCCAACTATTTTTGATGGAACAGATTTTTTAAACTGGAAATCCAAAATGGAATTTTATTTAAAATCTGTTAATATTAAATGTTGGAATGCTATTATCCATGGATTTGATAGTGTAGATATTACTTTCAATACCCGTGCTATGAAAATTATATTTGATTATCTTAGTAATGAACAGTTTAATCTTATCTGCCATTGTTTCTCTGCACAGGAAATCTGGGATACTCTCAATACGAAGTATGGAAAATCTGACAACAGCTCAAAACCCCAGAATGTCAACTCAGATTCAGAATTCTGTTTAACAGGATTTACAAATGAAATTTCAAAAGGATCAGATGATGAAGAATCAACGGATGCTGAAGTTGAAAAGTTCTCATACGAAGATTTGGTTTATATGTGTGTTGATTTAACTAAATCTGTTGATAAACTCAAATCTAAAAACAAATCTCTAAAATCTAGGAATTCTGAGTTGACTAGCAAAATTGATGATTTGGAATCACAGCTTGAATATTTTAAAAATTCTTCAAATTCAGATTGCAAAAATTGTTTAAAATTGAAAACCAATCTTGTTCATCTCAATAAAAATATTCAAAAGTTTGAAAAGGAAATTTTGATCTTAAAAGAAAACAAGATTGAGTTATCAAGTTTGAATAACTTTTTACAAAAGGAATTTGAAAATTTTAAGACTGATATATATTCCAAATTTGAAATTGCTGAAAATGAAAATTTGTTGAAAAGTGGTTTGATTTTGAAAGAACTTGAAAATGAGATTGAAAAATCCAAGAATTTTGAGTCTGTAAAACAAAAACGATTTGAACTTGAAATTTCCGAATCCCAAGTCAAAATTAAATTGCTTGAAAATGAGAATTTGGTTTTGAAACAGTCCAACGCTGAACAGAAGATCGCTATAAATAATTGCTCAAATTTACTAAAAGAAAATAGCGATCTAAAATCCAAAATTCAACGATTAGAATCAACTTTGGATAAATTTTCTAATGGGGAAAAATCATTGAATATGCTGTTACAAAACCAAGTTTCTATTAGAAATAAATCTGGTCTTGGCTTTGAGAAAAATGATGTTTTTGGAAAACAAAACTCAATTGATTTGAAAAATCCTTTAGACTGCTTTGGAAAGAATCGATATGGAAATTCAAACTCTGATAATCGCAAAGGATTTTTGAATCATAAACATGATGAGAATTTGTTTTATAATAATCTATTTGAACAATCCTAAATCCCAAAAAGGAATAAAACAAAATTTGTTAAATTCAAACAGATCTGGGTTCCTAAAGGTACAAAGGTGAATTCAGATGGGTTGTTGTATAAACAAGTTTGGGTACCAAAATATGTGAATAAAAATGTGAGTGGTTTTACAAACTTTGTTAGACCACTCGATCCCCTAAACCATTAGGTACCTGAGGAGGCTGAGGAGCTGCTGTGCAGAAAGAGAAACTGAATTCAAACTGCTTCATATCATGGAATCATTCACAGCTCCTTATACAAGTCTGTTGAGTTAGAGATTCTGATTTACACTGGATTTTGGTATGATCTCTAAACTCAACTCTGTAAATATTTTTCTGTTTTTGATTCTTTTTCTCTTATTTATTTCTTCTTCTTCTCCCTTCCATCTCTTTCTTCTGTCTATTCTAATTTGATTTATCACTGCCATATTTTTTGTGCTTCTTGAATTGCAGTATTCATGATATTCTGGAAATTTGTTTTGTGTATAGAACTCTAATGTTTTTAATTATTTCCAGATCTTGTACTTAATCTTGTAAATATCTGCAATTGTTTTGAAGTATATTTTTATTTCTGAATTCCTAACGGTGTTGACGTATTCTTGTTATATCTTGAACACTATTAATCTGAATTCTAAATTGTTTTGAAGATCTGAAAATTATATGGAAATTCACACACCTTTGCTGTTCTAAGTTCATTCTAATTCATTCTAGAAAAGCTCAAGATATTATACTTATTACAGCACACTATTATTTATCAGTTGTGACAATTCCAGTAATTTTCAGATTGGCTTGAATATCTTTTTGAAATGCCTTGCCTTAGTGATACATCTTAAAATTCATTTTAATTCATGATTAGTACAGTTGAAATTAGTTTGTTTGAAATCATCTGAAATTTCTGATATTTTGAATCTCACATACCTCCTAAATTTGAAATTATCAATCTTGTGTGACTGATTCATTATATCCTAGAACTTGACATTGATTCAAGTGATTTCAAATAAATTACTTCAATTTTCTAATTCATGAATACCTCTCAAATTTGACGTAAATGATCTGAATTTAATCCCACACTTGTCAGATACTTGTGAAAATTTCTTTGGTAAAATTGGTCTTAAAATTCTCTATTATTCTATGATTATTTGGTTTGAATATCTGTTTGTTTAAAATCATTTAAATTTATTGATTTACTGAAACTCACACATATCTGGAATATATATATATATAAAATCTAGTGTGATCGATTCATTGAATCCTGATATCTTCATCTTGCATCAAATGATTTCAAATAAACAGTACTTTTAATCTTGGATCATGAATCATATTCTGTGACCATCAGAAATGTCTTGACAAGTGTGCTTTGAAACGATTTTTGTGCCGCTCTGATACTGGTGTGAAAATGCTCTAAATGACTGCTTGTATTGAGAAGAATTGTTTGCCGCTCTGATACTGTTTTTCAAATATTTGCTTGTTCTTGTTTGCAGTTTTGAAAAATGTGCAAATTTATTAAGTCTGTCTGTTTGGGCTTTGTGAATAAAGACATCAAGTGGTATCAGAAGTTCTTATATTTGTTTCACCCATATGTACTGAGATTCAAATTTTCACCTTGTATAGATCCATACATTTTTTTTTGCCTTATACAAATAAATGTGCTAAATTTGTCTGGCTGGGTTTGTGTTTAAATTTCTTTAGCCTGAGATGTCCATGATAGTCCATCAGGGTGTAATTAAATTCCTCGATAAGCGAGAACATTTGGTATCAGCCTCTTTCACTCATCTGTTTTTTGAATTATCACCCTGTATAGATTCAATTTTTTTTATAAATCTGTTTAATTTCTTCTTGTAATTGTTTTTCAATTTTTAAAATTATTTATTTTTTATTCATTCAGAAATTGAAATCAATATCCAATTTGTGCTGCGTTTATAATTCATCAAAATTATTATCAGTTTTTGAAATTGTGATGAATTATGACTGAAGTATAATACACAACAAGAGGAGATTTTTTTTTAAATTTTCATGATAGTTGAATATTTATTATAGAATCTTTGAACTGGAAATTATTTCACGACCATCTTCATTATCTTCCATCTTTCTGCCAATCCATTGCAATTTTATATTAATGTGGAGAGTTAATATTTTTTTTTTAAAAAAAAAATTAATAGTGGAAATATTCGTGATTGAAATGGGACTATGTTATTATTCAGAATTAGTGATAATTGGAAACTTTCAATGATTCCAGTACAGTTGGTCATATTTCATAATATAATTAATTTAGAAACTTATTTCACAGTCCATTTCTGTATCTATCACATTTCTATCATCCATATTGGTTTTATATACTGAGGAGTTTCTCTTTTTGAAGCTGAAAATAATAAATATAATTAATACATAAGTGTGTCTCTAACCTCATTTAAAAATCCAAGCTCTGGTCATGCATGGTTAAGAGACAACTTATAATTTAAGCTGCGACTGATCCCAGTTAAAAATCCAAGCTTTGGTTATGCGTGGTCAGTGTGCTCTTAAATAAATTAAAAAAAAGGAAAAATGTGCTATAAATATAAATTAATCTGAGATTCTCCTCTGAGTATAAAAACTAGCCTATCAATCCATATTCTAATCTGTGAAATGTGTTGAAATCTTATGAAGTATTATGATTTGTTGATTGATAGTTATTGGGATTTGAGATTATTCGTTTTTGTCACTTAAATTGAATTATTAATTATAGTCCAAATCCATCACTGTTTTTGTGCTCAATTTTACAAAATTCTTTTGAAAATAATCGGAAAATCATATTTTTGCAACTCTCTCCATTTTATATAAATCGTAAATCCGTCATTCTCTACAATGTGAAATATGTCACCCGTTCTTAGAATATTATGATTTTTGTTTGACTGATTGGGATTTATGATGACTGTTCTTCCTTTTATACTGAAACTATATATTTTAGTCATTTTTTCATCTATATTTTAAAGTCTGAATCCTTTTGATGATAACAAAAGGGGGAGAATGGGTTGAGATTTTGATTTATAAGTGAATATTTTATAAATATTTTTAATTTTGAAAATTCATTCATTCATTTCACTCATGCACAGTTATAGGGGGAGTTTTCTGTTTTAGGGGGAGCTTTCAAATAGGGGGAGTTCAATATTCACTATCAAACACATTTATTATGATCAAAATCTTTTATTTGTTTGTCATCATCAAAAGGGGGAGATTGTTGTATATAACGGTGTTGTATACACAATTATATGATTTTTGTTTGATGATAACAACCAAATAAATATTATTTTAATGTGTTTGTTACTGTACTGTTCTATATTTACATCACAGACAAAAAGTTAATATTTATATCTAAATAAAATACGACTGTACAGAAATTCAAATATTCACAGTATTTTATTTAAATATAAATATTTTATTTCAATATTCAAACAGTGCAACTTTTACAACTCCACTATTTGTACACTCCACTATTAATTTTCATGCAATCAGTATATTTTCACTTATACAAATACACTCAATCACTCAGTTACATACATACATTTATATACTTTCACTGCTTATACACATTTATTGTTTCACATTGACACACTGTTACTATCTTCTGTCTTCACAACATCCTTCAGTCAGTCTAGTCATCCTCTGCTTACCTGTCAAATATAACAGAAACACACACAATATACGGAATAGAAATAATATTCAAAATTAGTGCAAGTATAAATTTTATTATTAAAATTTTATTTGCCTCAGTTTTCTGGTGTGTTTCTCATCATTTATCATGACTTGATCTGATATGTGAATGTAGCACACGCACATACATGTATACACATACATGTGTATGTATATACACATATTTTAGTGCAGGGACAGGAAAATCTATACTGAATGGCTGCATATACACACGTGTATATATATATATATATATATATATATATATATATATATATATATATATACACACGTGTGCACTGCCTCGCCAATCCAGTGTGCAACTGAGGAGTAGCCACGTGGACCACCTCAACTCAGTGCAGCATGGTCAACATAGTCAACTTATCAAAATGGTCAAGTAAAGTCAAGAATCAGTGCACAAGCTAAAGTACACAAGTTGCTCGAGCCATGTACAAGCAAAAGTCAAAAAAAGTTTCAGCATAGTCGAGTAATAATAGCAAGTATGGACCAGCATAAGTCAATATAAGTGCAACAAGTTCAAGTACACAGTGATGATGCAAAGTGCAAGTGTACACTATATATAAGCAAGTGCATACACAACAACAACTCAATGCAAGCTCAAACTAGCAATACAAATCAAATGGCATAGTGGGTCGAGCATTTCAAAGATCACAATGCAGCAAAAAGTGGTAGATACAACATGTTCAGCACAGCATGAATCATGCAACAAGTAAGGTCAAAGCTCAAGCCAAAGGTCAAACACAACCCAAACAAGTTGCAGCAAACATAGGTGAAACATATGCATGTATATATGGATGGCATGGTCAAGTCAAAGTTTAAACAAGAAATGGCACTTGTGATTCAGAAAATTGCATCAAGCCAACAAAGCCTGCCAAGCATCTTTAAAAGTGCAGCAATGTAAAACAAGTCAAGACAGCAAATTCACAATGGTGCACACAACATCAAAAAGAAGCAAAGCAGCTCAAAGGGGCCGAGAAGAATGGTGAATAATAACAGCATGAGGCTAACAAGTCTGGGTGCATCAATTTCAATTTTGGTGCAGCGTGATTTAAACATTATAGCATGAACAGGTTCATATCATATGCAGACAACAATGGTTTGATGTCAAAGAAAACAGTGATGGACAAGTACATGGTCCAGACAATTCAAACATCGTCAAATGAGTGTGATCGGTATTCAGATATACACAAGTGACAACAATATTTGTGTTCAAATCAGCATGGCCAACAGCAAAATCAAGACAATGCAATATTTTGTGCTGTGGAGCAAGTGTATGGCTAGTACAACATGCAAGGTGATTCAATGAACATGGTGCAAGTCAAGAAGTAATCAAGTATGGAAATGGAGCAACAAACAAATATTCAAGTGAATAATTCTAAGTGTAGTAAGCCACAGATTATTCGAAGAGATTTCAGTTCAAGAGCATGCTGCAAAAGTAATGAAGTTTAAACATGGCAGCAACATTATATGCACAATATATGGTATTTCATCAAAGACCAAATATAAGGAAATGAGCAAAGAATCTTTGGGAAGCTTTTATTTTCTGGTTCGAAAATTATATCAGATATTCTTTTCAATTTTCGACGAGCATATTTGGCAATGTTTTTACTGGAAAGAATATAATTTTGGGAAAGGATTTAATCTATTCCAAGGGGCAAATGAGTTCGAACATGATAAGTCTTCAATCTAGCATGCAACAAAATGAAGACTGTTTCTAATTTTACACTGTTTCCAGAAATCAGAAATTAACTTTGTTTTTGTCAAGAAATTCACGAGCATTAATCAAGGCATTTTCAAAGTAAATCTGTTTTTTGGCTACAAAAGGGAAAAACTGTTTTTAAGGCATGAATCAAATTCATTCTTTCTGGATTTCAAGCACAACACTTACAACATCAAATCAAGGTCGAGACTGTTTAATTTCAAAACGGGGATATATGTTTTAAAAGGCAACAAATTCAAATTCGTTTCAAAACCGAGGTGATTAAATCAAAAAGGGGAAACTCAAGAAATCAACACAAATACCAGGCCAAGTCATTAATCACGAAATCAGAGAATTTTAGGGTCTGAGTTACCCTATATGTACACACAACCATTTCGTCATCGGCAAGTAAGATAAAAAAAACCACAAACAATTCAATCGAAGATCGACACCAAACAAATTTAGACGAGATTAGAGAAATCAAAATCAGATAACTCACTTTTTTCTCTAGGGTTTCGGTCGCCAGATATTCCCAAATCAGAGAGGGAGAATTCAACGACGAAGGAGCTACACAAGTTCAAGCCATTAGAGGACTAGATTACATCAATCTGAAGCTATCGCGATTGGATTTGGGGCGAACATTAAAACCCTAGCCGCCATTTATTTTTCCAGAGAAAAAAGAGATCGGGCAGGACTAAAAGAGGATTCAAAAGAAATAGGACGGCCATGTTTTACAAGGGGATGACCCTCTTTTAAACTCCTAGGGTTTATTTGTGTTTCTTTTGTTTTAATCTGTTTTTATTTATTTTTGTAATTTTAATTTGAGTTGTAAACCATTCTGAATCAGTTTCTAGAGGTCTGAAAAAAAAAATCTAGGGGATTCAGTCAGGGTGTTGACTGATAGTTGACAGAGTCTGTAAAATCTGGGTTGCTGGTTACGGGGTCGTAATCAGGGGAAATCTGATCGAGTGGATATCGGTCAGTCTAGGATTTTGAGCATAGGGTTAGAATAGGAGCGAGAGTCGCGAGTGTACATTGTCTTGTATGCGGGATCTGTTCTATCACCTAGTAGAAACCTTAGAAATGCAGCAGTAGGCAGGATTTTGCCGAAGCTGGGTATATTTGTGTGTGATTTATTTTCTGCATTTTATTTCTGCTATATTCTGTGATCAGTTTATTAATATATATCTCGTTAGATTTTTAATTCAGTCAAAAACTGTGAAAAACCCTATTCACCCCCCCTCTAGGGTTATTCTAGATCCAACATAATCAAATAATCGGTTATGGACTACTATGAAAAAAGGAAAAAAAGAAATTAACTATTTTATTTAGTCAATAAATTAACAATGTACTGTTGCAATCAGGCCCGACCTTACGCCGTGGAAAACCTGGCAATGTGTCTAACTATCGTAACCTCCGTATTTTTCAATTGAACTAATTACAGAAATTTTAAACAGTGGAAAATAGACATTTTTGGAGTTGGTAGAATTTGGCTTCAAAAGTTATACTGTTGCATTCATGGTATTTTTTGATCAATTTACATATATAATATGTTACAAACGGAGTTAGTACAGAAAAATTATTAACGTTCGAAGTTCTGTATCAAAAAATAATTATACGTGTAAATATGCGTGAATATATTTAATTCATAAATATATGTGGGTATTAATTTCAGAAATAACGTGCAATTGAAATTCAAAATAAACGCGCTTCAAATGCAAAAAAAAATCCAGAATAATTGAAAACTAATTGTTGGCTCGCTTTTTGACCAAGCCACCCAGGATCATTCATAAAAGGAAAGCAGGAAACCACGTTGTCCAATAATGTGAAGGATTGGATCGCACTCCACCGTCTCGCCCACCGTCGGATCGCACTCCATCGTCTCGCCCACCGTCGGATCGCACTCCATCATCTCGCCCACCGTTGGAACGCGTGCCATCGTCTCGCCCTCATCTCATCAATGAACGATGCATCCGGGCGATCCGATCCAAACTTATATCATTGCCCAGAGCGAACCGATCTGATCCCTTGGTGCGCACCGAACCCTCTGACCTATTCAATCACGAGCTGGTCTTCAGCGATCCGAACCGCACGGATTCTGCGACACGTGTCCCTAACCGTCATCTGGACCAATTCCCCCCATCTGCACGATCCGATTTTCAAGCAAATCATGACACCTGTTCACAACGGCTAGTTTGACTATTTCTTCAATGGTGGCGATGCGATCCGATGTTCTCGGGATTCGTGCCACGTGTCCACGATCCGCCTGACAAAATCGGCTATAAATAGCCCAGAGCTTGGCATTTTTCGGGATCTTTTTGGCAATAGTGAGTACTGAATCCGCCATTGTTGTCAAACCACTGAAATATTGAGAGAAATCACTGTTGTACTAGCTTTTAAAGCATAATCAATAAGATATAAAGTGGACGTAGGCTCGTTAACGCCGAACCACTATAAATTCTGAGTGTTATTTTCTTTTTCCTCGTTCCTCATTTAAAATTCTCTACAGTTCATAACAATTTGGGTGTTAGGTCCAAATTTCGATCTAACATTTTTGGTGCTTTCATTGAGAGACTCAGTCTTAAAGTTTCGTCATTCGTTTCCTTGAAGATTCCCGCGATTCGGATATCATGGCTGGAAAAAGATCTAAAGTTTCGCAGACCAACGAAACGATTGAGGAGAGTGTACACGAACTGGGCAACGAAGAAACTATGGATCGCGGAGCGCAGGGGGCGATCCGATCTGACGAAGACACCTCGTTCCGAGTCGATGAGAACGAGACGATCCGTGCTACTGAAGGGGTGGTTACTCGATCCCAGGGCAACACCTCGCAGCCTCCGCGCACCACGACCACGAGTCGATCTCAGGGGGGCGCAGCGAACCGCCCTCCACGAACCGCAGCTACCCGAACTGATGGTCAGAATACAACTCGACCTGGAAAAGAACCTATGACCCACTCCTATCGTCCTGGAACCTCTGCTCGACCTGGTTCAAGCTCTTTGCACATAAGAGAGAGTGGTGATGACCACTATGATCCTGCCGCTCCTGTCACTGAGGGGGATCTCTCTCGCTTCGTCGAAATGTGGGATAGGTTGTTTGATGAGTTGGCCGCCCAAAGGCAGGAAAGTTCTATCCTACGGCAAAACCTGACGGCTATGGATAGAAGACTTGATGAGCTAGCAAGGCAAAGAACATCGCCGGTTCGTCCACTCACCCCAGTATATTCCTCTTCATCTGAAGAATCGCCGAGACCTCCGCGGCGACCGTATGAGAGAGACGAAAACATAGAACAGCTTCGGTTCGGGACCCTGCCCTCACAGGAAGAAGAAGAACTAGGGGCGGGGCCCATAAACCGTAATGTGAACAGTCCTGTACATAACAAACCACCTCAGCCCCGTCGCCGCACGCATACTCATGATAACAGGGGGCAGTGAAGCCCCGTCCGAGCCCCAGATTTTGTGGCCACTCCCCGAAGAGAGATCAGAGAACCTCGTCGGGCCAGAGGCACTGACCCTGAACCTCCTTTGACTAGTGCAAACGTTGCAGCCATGGTTCACCAGATTTTGGCCGACAGCCGTGGACAGCGGAACGAAGATTGGGGGATTGACCGCAGTCATACCCCTTTTACTGACGATATTTTGGATGCAACTTTTCCAAGGCGTTTCAACATGCCACAAATGAACCGATATGCTGGAAGATCTGATCCTGTTCAGCACCTAATGAGATACTCTTGGTCGATGACTGTTGCCGCCGCTTCTGACGCGGTTAAGTGTAAAGCGTTTCCCATATTCCTGGAAGACGTGGCTTTGCTATGGTTTACTCGCCTGCCGGCGAGATCGATTTCTAGCTTCAGGGAACTAAGCGAGAAGTTCGTAGAACAATTCCGTATCTACGCACAGAAGACGAAAAGCGTGATCGATTTATTCCTTGTCAAACAGCGACCAGGCGAGAGCCTAAAGATGTACCTGGATCGTTTCAATTTGGCCGCCACTGAGGTTAAAGATCCTCATGAGCCGACCATTGTCGCAGCACTAATTGATGGAGTGGATAAGGACACTGAATTTGGGAGGTACTTGGCAGGCAAACCACCCCACACCAGAGAGTTATTCTATGAGAAAGCCAATGTACATCTACGCCGGGAAGAGGTATACGCAAACCGAAAGCTTAAAACAACTGATAAGGAAGAAATTCAGAGCAATGTCGCCATCAAACAGACTGGAGACATCTCGGGGAAAGTTGAGGATAACGTCGGAAATCAGAACCAGGATGGTCGCCGACCAGGTAACAACAATAACAATGCTAACGGCAACAACCGGAAGAGGGGCCGAGGGAACGACTCCCAGAGAAGGACTCCTCCCAGGGCCTTTGAAAGTTATACACCCATAAGTGATACTCTGGAAAATATCTTCATGGATGCGTATGAAGTCCTCCAGAATAAGAGGCCACCTCCTAGAGAGTCGACAGAGAAAGAGCGTGAGACAGGGAAGTTTTGCCTCTTTCATCAAATCCACGGCCATTCGACGAATGAATGCCGTCACCTGAGGGACGTAGTCGAAAGGCTGCTTCGAGAAGGGAAGCTAGACGAATATAGAGTAACGCCTAGGGATAGGGGGCAAGCAGTACAGGCCCCGAATCAGAATCAAAATCAACTTGCTGCTAGGCCAACTGCTCAGCAAAAGGGAAAGAATATTGTAATTAATACCGTGATCGGTGGACTTTACCTTGCTGGGCACAGTTCCAAAGCTTTAGATCAATACGTCAACGCAGCCATACAACACCTCGAAGTGGGGGAATGTAGCAACCCCGAGGACAGTATCCCGGTGAAGCAGCAGAAGATGATGACTGATGACGTTGTTTTCCGAGAACGAGAAAGCATCGGAGTCCATGCTCCAACTGAAGATCCACTTGTAATTACGATACCCATTGGGCCAGCCACTGTTCATAAGGTTCTGGTGGACAACGGGAGTTCTGTTAATATTCTTTTCAAAAAGGCCTTTGACCAGATGAATCTTGAGATAAAAGACTTGAAGCCCTGCCAAGGATGGATCCGTGGATTCAACGGAGCATCCACCGCACCTATAGGTTATGTAGAATTGCCAGTTACACTTGGGGAAGGAGAACGCCAGAGAGTGAAAATCCTTCCCTGTGTGGTTTTGGATGTTGAATCGCCATACAATGCCTTCTTGGGCCGACCGGCCCTCGCAAATTTCAGAGCCTGTATAGCCCCCTGGTGCTTGCTATTGAAGTTCCCCACAGAAGTTGGCATTGGTATCGTCAGAGGGGATCAAGTTGCTGCGCGAGCATGTTATGTTGCCGAACTAAAGTTGCTTCGTAACGGCGGGGATATCGAAACTAAAGGCACTCCTCCCCCTTTGGGGGTGGAAACCTTATAGCAACCAAAGAGGATAATTGTTGGAGAGTCGCCTAGAGTGATGCCCGAGGATATAGATCCCAGAGAGGATCAAGAACCCGGGGGCAGAACGGCGACTCCCAACGAAGCAACTGTGGATGTGCCAATCGATGACAGTGACCCGGAGAAGGTCCTTAAGATTGGATCCCAGTTAAGTCCGACTCTTGCTGAAGAATTGACGACTTTCTTAAAGAACAACTTGGATGTATTCGCTTAGACCCACGCGGACATGTGCGGGATATCCCCATCAATCATGAGCCATTCTTTGAGCATTAACCCCAAACATCCTCCAGTAAAGCAAAAAAGGCGAATGCTGGGCCCAGAGAGGTCCGCTGCCTTGAAAGAAGAGGTTGGAAAGCTAAAGAGTAATGGGTTTATCAGAGATTCAACTTACCCAGACTGGATTTCGAATCCAGTCCTGGTAAAGAAGGCCAACGGGAAGTGGCGAACGTGTATCGACTTCTCGGATTTAAACAAAGCTTGTCCCAAAGATAGTTTCCCATTACCTCGAATTGACCAGTTGGTAGACTCGACGGCAGGTCACGAGCTTCTCTCATTCATGGATGCTTATTCAGGATACAACCAAATTCCAATGCATGTTCCGGATCAAGAGCATACTAGTTTTATCACTGATCTGGGATTATATTGTTACGTAGTAATGCCCTTTGGTTTGAAGAACGCAGGCGCTACGTACCAACGTTTGGTCAACAGAATGTTTTATAACCAAATCGGAAAAACAATGGAAGTATACGCCGACGATATGTTGGTTAAATCCAAGCAATCCTCTCAACACACTACTGACTTGGCAGAGATGTTCGGCATTCTTCGAAAGTATGGGATGAAACTCAATCCCACCAAATGTTCATTCGGTGTTGCTTCTGGAAAATTCTTAGGATTCATTGTCAGTTCGCGCGGTATCGAGATTAATCCGGACCAGATCACGGCAATCAGGAACATTCAGGAGCCTAGGCAAATTAGGGATGTGCAAAGTCTTGCCGGAAAAGTGGCCGCACTAAGCAGATTTATCTCCAGGGCTACGGATAAGTGCATCCCATTCTTCGAATTAATAAAGCGAGGAAAACGCCACTTTAAATGGACACCTGACTGCGTAGAAGCATTTCAGAATTTTCTCAGACACTTGGAGAAACCTCCAATTCTATCTAAACCAATAGACCACGAGGATTTATTCGTGTATTTGGCAGTATCATCTCATGCAATCAGCTCAGCGTTGGTAAGGGAAGAGGAAAAGGTCCAAAGACCTGTGTATTACGTGAGCAAAAAATTAACAGCAGCAGAGCGTAATTATCCACGGATAGAGAAACTGGCGTATAGTTTACTGATTGCCTCCAGAAAACTTCGGCACTACTTTCAGGCACATCCTATCACCATATACACCGATCACCCACTCAAGCAAGTTTTACAGAGATCGGAGGCATCTGGAAGGTTACTCAAATGGAATATTGAGTTGAGTCAATTTGACTTGAAATTTCAGCCCAGACGGTCAATTCGGGGACAAGTGATAGCCGACTTCATAGCAGAATTCACTGTTCCTGAAGAAGGTATTGCAAACGAAGAAGTGGAACCCCCAAAGTTACTTTTCGATCCTAATGCCTGGAGATTATATACTGATGGTGCTAGGAATGACGAAAGATCTGGCGCTGGAATAGTGCTTGAAACCCCTGAGAAACGATTGATAACTTATGCCATCCGAATGGAGTTTCGGGCCACTAACAACGATTCTGAATATGAAGCTCTGATAGCCGGATTAAAGATTGCAAAGGAACTAGAAGTCACAAAGCTGAACATCTTCTGCGACTCCAAGTTAGTTGTGAATCAAGTTACTGGAAGATTCCAAGCTAAAAGTGCAAGATTGATTCTATACTTAAGGAAAGTGAAAGAACTGCTGAATGAGTTTGATCACTACAGCATATCTCATATTCCGCGGTCAGAAAATCAGCAGGCAGACTAGTTGGCAAAGATGGCCAGTTCTAACGATCCTGAAGTGATAGGGCTAGCCCCCGTTGAAGTACTTCTGTCCCCCAGCATTGATCAGATGGAAATCGACCTAGTACTAGAGACGGAACCAGAAAGGGAATCCTGGATGACCCCTATAAAGAATTTCCTAATGGATGGAACGCTTCCGACCAAGAAAAGCGAGAGGCGTAAAGTGATTCGTCAAGCCGCCCGATACGTATTGCAAGGCGGAGTTCTTTATAGGCAAGGATTTTCAATGCCACTCCTTCGGTGTATAGCCCACGATGACATCAAACGTTTGCTGCAAGAAGTCCATGAAGGCGAATGTGGCGACCACACTGGAGGGCAAACTTTGGCGAAAAAGATATTGCGGCATGGTTACTTCTGGCCTACCATAAACAAGGATGCAGTAAGATATGCACGACGATGTGATGCGTGCCAGAGATTTTCAATGATACCTAGAGCGCCTCCAAGCCAGTTAAAAACAATGGTGAGTCCATGGCTATTTGCTATGTGGGGAATTGATATCATAGGAAGTCTCCCCATAGCAAGGGGCGGAGCAAAGTTTGCTATTGTGGCCATAGATTATTTCACTAAGTGGGTCGAGGCAGAATCACTAACTACAATCACAACTAAACGAGTGATCAACTTCATTGTGAAAAACATCATTTGCCGATTTGGAATTCCAAAGATTGTGATAACAGACAACGGAACTCAATTTGATAGTGCTGAATTCAGAAACTTCTGCCAAAAATATCACATCGAGAATCGATACACCTCCGTGGCGCACCCACAATCGAACGGGCAAGTCGAAGCTGCCAATAAAGTAATCAAGTCCATTCTGAAAAGAAGAATGAAGCGGGCTACAGCCATGTGGGCTGATGAATTGCCCTTGGCACTATGGGCCTACAGGACGACATATAAATCAGCGACAGGACATACCCCGTTCTCCCTCGCTTTTGGAACGGAAGCAGTCATCCCGATTGAGATAAAGGTACCTTCTCATCGGGTGACCTATTATGATCCAGTGACCAATAATGAATTGCTCCTTGAGTCCTTGGATATGATCGAAGAAAAGAGGGATGAAGCCGACCTGCGTGCTCTGAGATGCAAGCAACAGGTCGCCAGATATTACAACAAAAAGGTCCGAGCCCGGACCTGGGAACCCGGAGACTTGGTTCTGAAACGTGTCTTCCCACCCCCAACTCATATGGGAGCGAAGTGGGAAGGACCGTACTCTATTCTCAGCAAGCTTGATAACGGAACCTTCAAGCTGGCAACCGTAGATGGAAAGGAAATCCCCAGAGTGTGGAATGCCCAACACCTACGGCCATATCTAACATGAGAAGTTTCAAATCTATTCTTTTGCTTTGTTAAAAAACTATGTACAGGGAATGACTTGCCTAGAACAGTCTAATTCCTTAAAGCAAGAGATTATAAAGTGGACGTAGGTCATGATTCGACCGAACCACTATAAAAATACTGTGTGGCATTTACCTTTATTGCATCTTTATTTATTTGCTTATGAAAAATCAATGTGAATAATGCAGGTACCCGAAGCCCGGTGCCAACGGTTCCTCTCGTAAACTAATCAGAGGAATCCAAAACTTGGGCAAAGGCTCCAACTGCTTGTCCGACTGGTTTTAATCCTCGGAGCTTGGATTAAAATGTAAACCTAAGACGAGTTTGATAAGCGTCCATGATTTGGCGCTGAGAAATGACCCTTACCCTGCTAAAGAATCGGGGAGCAGTGGAACTGCTGAGTCCCAACTCTAACTCTCCCGAGAGAGAGAGTATAAAGGCGTCTCCGATTGAGCGCTGAGAAAGAGCTCCTTTCCCGCTGAAGGATCGGGGAGCGAATGAATCGCTGAGCTCGAACTCTAACTCTCCAGAGAGAGAGAGAGTATAAAGGCGTCTCCGATTGAGCGCTGAGAAAGAGCTCCTTTCCCGCTGAAGGATCGGGGAGCGAATGAATCGCTGAGCTCGAACTCTAACTCTCCAGAAAGAGAAACAGTACAAAAGCGTCTCTGATTGAGCGCTGAGAAAGAACTTATTCCCTGCTAAGGGAACGAGAGTTGACTAAACTACGGATATCCCATGAAATCTCTTATACCCCCGTACTCAGAAATAGGGGGCAACTTGCTGTTAGTACTAATTTATCCCTGGTAAACCCCAGTCAGATGCTACGGTAGCAACTGATTGGGGGGGGGGGACCAGGCACTCATATGCAAACGCTAAACTTTGATATAACAGTGTAACACAGCATGAACATTCTTCTTCCTGTTGATTGACTGACTTATAGTTATTAATAGTTGGCTAACGACTAAACATGGAAAGTTTCTATGAATACAGGTACACAATGATGTGAGGAGAAACAAATCCTTGTTTATGTACTACGAGTCAGCAAAATGGAAAACAATCTAGAAACAAAAGTGAGGACCAGTATCACAATTACACTTCCTGGCCAGTGAAAAACCTAAAGACAAAATATCAACAAACTACAAGCATCTTATTTTTGCTTTGATTTATTCTCTTGCTTCTGCCTCTCCAGCCTCTCCTTGTCGGCTTCAGAAGAATCCCCCTTCTTCCTCTTCCGCTTGTCCACAAGGGGAGCATCTGACTCCTCTGAGACCTCCGCCTCTTTTCTCTTGCTTCTACTGGAGAGGGAAGTCGGGAAGTCATCGGGGTTTGCAAAGTGAAGCTGCCGGCTGACGGACTTGGACTGGATTTTCACAATCGTCCCGGTTTTGGGATCAAATTCTGCAAGAGGGACTATATCCAAAGCCTCATCCCCCACCTTCTTTGAAGCCAACCCTTTCTCTTGTCTGGCTTTCCGGCTGGCCAGGGGCTCTTCATCATCGTCATCATCATCGGCCTTTTTGGAGCCGGTAATGTCCTCTTCGTCATCCACATGGCGACCATCCATGTCTTTTAAAGCTTCGATAGTCTCGGCATCCTTGGGTCCATCGGGGCTAGCTGCCGGGATGCTTCCTTCTACTGTTGTGATCTCTACTCGCTCTGAAACATCGATATCAGCACCCGGCAGGGCAGTCTCTTTCTCCACTTCTCTCTCTTTTCCAGCGCTCTTGTCGACGGGCTCGCCACCTGCATTACGAGAGACACTCATTACTAATTCAATGGGTTGTCCTGCTAGACGACGACAATTCGCAATCGCTTTAGCAAATTGCGGGGAAAAGAGAGAGATACCTTCAGTAGATGCTCCCTCTTGAGTGGATCCGGATGCTCCAACAACCACGGGAGTTAGGCCTAAGGGAATTAGCGGATCGTCAGGATGGTACTCCTCAACTTCGGAGGTTTTAGACTTCGCGGCGGAGCTGGAACCTTCGTCAATTTTGCTTTTACCTTTAGCCATGGTTCTCTCCTTCTCCATTTCCGCCAAGATTAGGCGACGACCCTCTGCCAGGTCCTCGGGCTCGTGGTCTCTTAGGATGCTCTTCATCAATTCATCCGCGTTGATTTCTTCGACACCCAGTCTGTGTTTTTCGCCCTCCACGATGGCATCCCATAAGTTAGCCAAAGTAACATGATAATCCGGGATCCATGAGATATTGCGAGTTTTGAGGACCTGGCCAAGGAAATCAAAAATCATCTCCTTAAACCCCTCGATTTCTTTCTCTCTTTCAAGGAGTTTGTTGTTGGAGGCAGTGGCCATTTCAATGGCGCTATCAACGTTCTTTTCGGCAAGAGCTGCCCTTCTCTCCGTGTCTGCAACCTGATCATTCAAGATCACTTTTTCCGCCTCTGCCAGAGCCAAACTTTCTTTTAGACTCGCTTTTTCCGCCTCCCAAGCAGCCTTCTCAGTTTCAAAACGGCCTTGTGCCGTTACCAACTCGATGTTGGCCATTCTGAGGTCTTCAACCTCCTTCTTTAAAGCCATTTTTTCTTGGCTATTGGAGTCCAGTTCAGAATGAAAGCGCTGTTTGGCATTCTCTAATTCAGTCTTATAACTTTCAGCGTCCCTCCGTGCTAAAGCAAGCTGGGCCTGAGCATCTTCCAGGTCCTTCACCAATTTTGTCCTAGCCCTCTCCTTGTTCTCAAGTTTTGCTTTAGACCTATGTGCTTCTACTTAGAGTTTTCGGACGACTTCCGAAAGATTGACTGCGTGTTTTTTCATCATCTCGTATTGTCTGGCTGCGTGCTGGATGCGCTCGATAACTTCATCATCCTAATTTTTAGGGACCGGTTCCAAGGCAGGAACAAAGACCATCCTGTCGAAGAACATTCCTGGAAATTGTTCCCGTAGCTTTTCCAGCCTACCTTGGATCTAGGGACCGTGGACGTAATCCCGTGAACCGGGGGCAGCTAACTCTGGTTGGCTGGTAGGGACAATATCACTTCTCTCTCGCTCAGTTTCTTTGGATGAATCTCTGTCCCCATCTTTGGATTCGTGACGCCTTTTGGACGACCGACTGTGGGAAGGCGCACTCTTTGGAGGAGTCAACTCTTTTGGAAGTGTCTTTCCCCCGGTCGGAATTGTCGGATGACTCGAAGGCCTGGTAGAGGTTGATTTGGGTGGAGATCGAGGATGCGAGGAGTTCGGCTTATGAGAAGGACCGCGAGGGCGCTCAGTACCCGGACGAAGGCTGGGGGTGCCTTCGCGAAGAGAACGGTACGAATAAGATTTCCTGCGCGACATTGATCCTGTAAAAAGAAAAGAAGAGCATATTATAACTTTGAATATCCACAATATAATAGTGCACGATCAGGCAGTGTGTGTGAGGTGTGCATCCCATATAAGTCCCCCTAACAGACCCGGGCCTGGAGACAGGCTCATCTGACCCGTTCCTCGTCCCCTTGTTGAATCAGTCGCCTATTCGGAAGCAGAAAAGAAAGGTTCCTCGCCGAAGTCTTTTTCTGTGTATTCAATGTCGGGTAGAGGGATTTTATTCAGCTCGTCGAATAACCGTTCTTCTGTCAAGTCGTCATCGCCGACAGTTTCCATTGGAGCAGAGGTAGGGATTTCCTTCGACACATCACCACGGGACTCATCCCCTCTGTATATATTCAAGTCTTCGTCGTCTTGGATGACTATCGGAGAAGGACTTTTGCGAAATTTAGTTGTTTCCGCCGCTTGTGAAGTTCCCTCTCCTTCCGTTGGGGGCACATATTTATAAGGTTTGCCGCCAGTCCCAAGTCCAAATTTTCTATCCAGAAGGCGATGCTTATGAAGGTTGTCATCAGTAATGCATTTTTTAATCCTTAAAAAGTCAGATCTGCTTTGCAAAAGAATGGACAACCGGTTGTTGTATAATGCACCCTCTGTTTTCGGGAAGACATGATCTGTTTAAGACAAAGGAAAAAGCGGAAGAATGTTATTACTTAGACTCCTTAAGCAAGATATTCAACTAGGCGATCAAAGTTTACTTGATTTGAGCCATCTCCGTGAGCATCCAGCCTGTTTTCTTATGTAAAACCAGTCGGACTTAGGATCCCCGATGTTGCTGTATCCGTCGTACAGAACTTTCCTGTTCGCCACTGATTCAAAAAAGGAAAAGTTTGGAGTTGCAGAAGAACGGTGCTTGAAGAGAAAGAAGAACACCAGATCTCTGAATTTAAGTTCGGCATGCAAGATCTCCGCATAAGCAACATATAAAGAGTATAGAGATGCGTAGGCGTTTGGATGAAGCTGCATCGGGGCAATGCCTAGTCGTCTAAGAGTTTCAATGAAAATTGGAGGGAACGGAGGAATAGCTCCTACTAGAAACATTGTTCGACTGATCGACATGTACCCTTCCGGTGCTAGATGGGGTCTATCTTCGCTTCCAGGTGTCAAGACATCGTCCCAAGGAATGTCGTGTCTTAAGCAGATTCTCTTGAGTTTTATCTCGTCAAGCTTGGACGCTAAAGAATCAGAGAATTTATCTATCCCGACTGCGCCTGGAATTTCGTCCGGAGCTCGCTCGTCAGACTCGGAGTTGTTACTAGATGAAGTACTTTCTGTCGGATCTGATTCTGTAGCTTCATACTCAGATCCAGAATCTTCACCTCCTGGATTGATTGGAGGAATTTGAGGATTATACTATTCATGAGTCTCGGATTCCGTTTCGGCTACAGATCTTGAGGAAGAATGATCGTTCGACATTGCTGCTAGGACGAGAAAATATGAACGATAAGATTAACACTACCCGTCCCCCGTGTGTGCAAGTGCCGGTGTGTGTGCTTGTGTGTGCGCATTATTAAAAACAATAATAAAGCATGAAAGCAGTCAAGGTTATCAGAAGTCGTTAGTCGTCATATGCAGTCAAATCATGAGGTCATTTAGTCCAGAAAGACCAACATCAAGGCTCTATCCTAACTGTTCAGAGTTTTATAGTGACAAGGCGTTGATTAAAGTCTGAAATTTCTTCGTATCGCCAGCCGTGAGACGGATCGCATGGCAGAGGGATCGCCCCCTTCGACTTGCATGGCAGAGGGATCGCCCCTTTCCGGATCGTAGGGCAGGGAGATCGCCCCTCATCGAATCGCCGGACGAAGGGATTGCTCCCCCACGAACCGTTGCGACTGCCACGATACGACCCTTTGTTACCACCTCAATCTTTCGTCTTGCTACTCGCTTTCGTCTTCAATCCTTGACCATGATCCGAGTCGGCCTTCCTTCCCCTTCTGCCTCCTTCGTCTTCCTCTTCTCCTTCCCATCCTCAAATTCTGAATTCCACGCTCAATGGCCATGGCGACTTGGTAATTTATTCAGAAAATTGCGGATTTCTATTGTTTCTCCCTCGAATCAGCCGTAAAAATTCAGGAAAGTAATGCGTTTACAAATGAGCAGGCTTTCTATGAAGTTACCTTTCTAAAAACTGAGAGAATACTTGAATTTTCGAAAGTTTTAGAAAGTTGGGTTCGTTTTTCAAGGGCTAGCGCGAGACGATTCGGCAGAGAGAAAGAAGAAGGAGAATGAGGAGGGGAAGGTCGGCTTATATAGGCAAAGAGAGTGACCGTTTATCTCCCTTCCTTTGTCCTATTCGGTCCACGAAACGTCATGAAGGCCACGATCCAAAACTTGTATCGCATAGAAGCCCACGGACTGCTTCAAACGATGGCCCACCAAACTCAAAGCCCGACACGACTCGAAGGAAAGTCCGCCTCGTTTCGTACAGAGGCCTGAATACTCAGTTCGAGACGAGCACGTGAACACTCGGACCGTGGCGCTTTATGGCGATCCGATTTATGCATGCGTTGATTTGAACCAATGCGACTGTTGATTCACATCCCATCAGGAAAAGGTAGATTGAAATCTTCGAAGCATGTTCCATCATCGATAAAACATACTTCGAGGGGGCAAAATGTTGGCTCGCTTTTTGACCAAGCCACCCAAGATCATTCATAAAAGGAAAGCAGGAAACCACGTTCTCCAATAATGTGAAGGATTGGATCGCACTCCACCGTCTCGCCCACCGTCGGATCGCACTCCATCGTCTCGCCCACCGTCGGATCGCACTCCATTATCTCGCCCACCATTGGATCGCGTGCCATCGTCTCGCCCTCATCTCATCAACGAACGATGCATCCGGGCGATCCGATCCAAACTTATCATTGCCCAGAGCGAACCGATCTGATCCCTTGGTGCGCACCGAACCCTCTGACCTATTCAATCACGAGCTGGTCTTCAGCGATCCGAACCGCACGGATCTGGCGACACGTGTCCCTAACCGTCATCTGGACCAATTCCCCCCATCTGCACGATCCGATTTTCAAGCAAATCACGACACCTGTTCACAACGGCTAGTTTGACTATTTCTTCAATGGTGGCGATGCGATCCGATGTTCTCGGGATTCGTGCCACGTGTCCACGATCCGCCTGACAAAATCGGCTATAAATAGCCCAGAGCTTGGCATTTTTCGGGATCTTTTTGGCAATAGTGAGTACTGAATCCGCCATTGTTGTCAAACCACTGAAATATTGAGAGAAATCACTGTTGTACTAGCTTTTAAAGCATAATCAATAAGATATAAAGTGGACGTAGGCTCGTTAACGCCGAACCACTATAAATTCTGAGTGTTATTTTCTTTTTCCTCGTTCCTCATTTAAAATTCTCTACAGTTCATAACAATTTGGGTGTTAGGTCCAAATTTCGATCTAACACTAATTAACGTTAATTAACAATGTTCTAACTTTTAAATGTTACAAATTAGCAGAGTAAATAATGCGCTGACACAATGTGATTAAACACGTGGGTTTCACCATCACATTGCTTGGGGATTGACCCATGGGTTGACCCAATATAAGGTTAGGTCAACCTACGCAGTGTTAAAATGACGTGTTCTGTAACACCCCTTTTTTAATAATAAAAGTGATCAAAATAATTACAGAAATATTAATAATGGAAAACAAACATTTTTGGAATTGTCATAATTTGGCTACGAAACGTGTGTTATTGCATTTGTAGCAATTTTATGATTAATTTACATATATAATTTGTTCCGAATGGAGTTCGTACGGAAAAAATATTAATGTTCGAAGTCACGTGTCAGAAAAATATTTATATGTGTAAATATGCATAAATATAATTATTTCAAAAATATATGCGCTTATTAATTCCAAAAACAATATGCGTTTGAATTCGAAATTAAATGTGTCGCAAAGACAGAATAAAATCAAGTAAAACCGAAAAGAAGAATACTGTTAAAAGCAACGTTCTAAGGAATTAATCACGCACAATCACAGCAAGAATGAAACGTGGCCCAACGTGTTAATACACATTTGGATTGACCAAACATGGAGCGTGTCGACCCAAGCAGGATATGAGTGGACCCATACCACGTAGAAGCGACGCATATTCTTCTGTTTGATGGCCAAAATTTTATTGTTTTGAATCGGACAGACGTAGCTAGTTTGGACATCTATAAATAAACCTACATGGCTCAAATTCATATTTTCCTAAGTAGGTGTGGAAGCCCTACCATTTGCTTTCTCCTTCAAATTCTTGAAAAATAGAAAATATTAGATTTAGGCTATCTGATTCAAGATTTGGAGGCAGATGATGTAAATTTAAGGTTCAGATGTCCAAATTCTCTATCCGTGTAAGATAAGTTCATTGGATCTGAATTGAAATAGTTTTTTAATCCTTCTTGAATTTAGATTTTTAAATCCGTGAAAAATATAGTTTGTAGATTCAGATAGAAAATACCACAGATAACCAATCTAAATTCAAACAAGATCCAGATCTTGGAGCACAAATCTCAAGTGAATGAATTTAAATTATTCTTTTTAATTGTTGTATATATCATCGTTTGATTCCTATTAAATTAATAAGATATTTTCTCAGTCCTCTTTCCTCCTTTTTTTTGCATTTGATTTTATAATTTGTTGTGGCTATGCCTAATATATATCCAAATCTGGAATATTGACATATGCATATGACTAGTTTGTGTGTTTAAATTTTATGCTACTGATAATAATCCTTTTTATTTTGCATGTGTTGAAAAATATGATTCGGTTGGAGTTATGAAAAAGTGGATTTGATAATTTGGGTAAATGAACATGTGGGTAAATGAACATGTAATGCCAAAATTGTAATAAGAAAGGAATTTGGACTTGAAAAAGGAAGTTTGATAAGATTTTTCAAATAACGATGACATAGGTTGAAATTACATAAATAATGTTATGTATGGTAAATTTATAGTTGAATGGTAGATCTGAGAATTCATTTGTTTGTTAACATTACCATTCAGTATTATAATGGAATGAATATAAAAATTGTTGGGAATAAAAGAAAAAGTAGTACAAGCCCAATTATGTTCAAATTTATTATAGTTATGCCACATTAGGAATCTAATTTAAGAACAGGAATTAATGTATACCGATTAAATAGGAGGTTAGAAATACCCTAGATTGACTGGTAAGGAAAAGAGAATATATTCATGTTGTTTGGCTTGTAAGGGAAATGGAAAACATAATTAAAAGTATAAAAGAAATAAAGAAGCGGATTAGTGTGAAATAGGGATTTAGCCGTACTGCACACTATCCAATAGCATAAAAATAATTGAAAGGAATAATATGCAATTATGAGTTTTTATTGCTGCAATTACCTTAAATTATGAAAATAGATTCTTGTACAATTTTAAATAACCAATCGAATAGGAGCATGCATAACCTCCTAAAGAATGAATTTACATAGATGGAAAGGAAAAGGGTAACTTAACTAAAAGAAATTATGTAAAGAAAGGAAATAAGAAATCAAGTTAAACGCTCGATCAATAGCTAGAAAGGAATGTAACCTATTATGATAATTGCATGGATACATAAATGAATCATAATAGATAGTTTTGATATATGTGTAAGCAAGATTATAATATGAAGATTATGATTAAAAGTGAAATAAAGGCTTATTATGAATAAACTTTAAATATGTGAATTAAGTTTAATAAATAGATTCATATGGCTATGGTTCTTTGGTGAAAGTAATATTATAACATGAGAGTTATAATTAAAAGTGAAAAGAGTAAGATGGGTTCTTATTAATAAACTTGCAATTATGAATCAAGTTAAATAAGTGTAGTGGTCCATTCTGTCAACGAAGACTGATTGGGGAAGATTGGTGGCTAATAAAATTAATTAGCGTGCAATAGTAGTGGTCCGTTCCGGCAGCGAAGGCTAGTTAGGGAAAATAAGCGACCCATAAAGTTAACAAGCATGTAGAAGTAGTGGTCCATTCCAACCGCGAAGGCTGATTAGGGAAGATAATTGGCCAATAAATCTAATAAACAAACAATCAAATTTCAGATTAAATTAATTGAACAATATTGTTAATTAACTAAAAGAAAACGTAAGTTAAATGCATAATGGAAGATTAAACATAAGTTTTAATAAATAGTGAATTGCGTTTGGACTAGTCCAAAGGAATGAAGAACCCAATGGGGAATATAGTCGTTGGTGTATAGAGACACAGTGGAAGCACGTCTAATCTGATATTCGATTGGATCGGAAGGAAGTTTGAGACTTCTACGAGACGTGAAGGTACTCTGAGATGGCCCATTCGGGTAGGCCTAACGAAGTTATACCCTAAGAAGAAGGTTTGTACGGTTTCATCCATAGAGTATGCCTTAGTTGTATCTTCCTTATGGGAAGCCAGAAGGTTGTTGGGATGATTTTTATGATTCGGCGATTGCCTCGGCTTCGAGAGCAGGCTTTGTGGTCAGGACCCAATAAGGAATGTAGATAGTCGGATACCTATCTTCGTCAGTTAGAGCGAGTACGAAAAAGACTTGTCCAAACTAATATGCAAATGATCTTTCGCCACCCAGACATCGGATGAGTGACAATGCGAATTTGGGTGTTTAGATTTTTTGTTTGGGGCAAGATCACTTATCAAATAAATGGTCTTTCATTAGTTGAGGGAGGTCGTGTGAGGTCATAGCCACCGAGGAAAAGAGACAGACCAATCTATAAATATATATATTGTAGGCCCAACAAAGTTGTCATTTACAGATTTAGAAATTTCGCGATTCAGTTCCGTTTAAGGGTTTAGCATGATAGTGGAACTCATATGGTAGACGGTACGCTTTCGTAGCATAGTGATGGAGATTTATTATGACTTTGTAGTGTGGCCTACTACGTTTTTGTAATGTGGCTGTAACACCCCGTATTTCCTGTGGATATTAAAGTAACAAATTAAAGAATACTTAATTTTAAAATTAGGAATTAAGGGAAACAGGTTACGCCATTGCGTTCGTCTCGGAATTCTGCTTGAGATAGAGTCCGAGTTTGCGTAAATCGGACACCGTATGAAAAAGATATAACCTTAGAAGTTTGTACACGCCCAAGGAAGTATATATGTACATATAAAATAATTCCAGAAGTCAAAACAGGGTTCAAATAACGAATTTGGTTCAAAGCAGGCTGAGCGGAAAATTTCCCGCTCAGAGATGTCGCCCCCCCAGGGGGAGTCAACATAGGTGTCGACCCCCCTATAGGGGAGTCGACCCCTGTTGGCCCAAATCTGGCCGATGACGTGTTTCGCCTTGTGTCGCTTTCTGATTCGCTGTGTGACATGGTATTCTGCTCTGGACGATTCTGATGACTTCTAGACTGATCTTAAGGCTCTAAATCTCCCTATACACCTATAAAAAGACCCCTAAACCTATTGTTTTCTCCATATGAATTCATAGGTGTTTATATGCTGCTAAAACCTGAAGTGACCTAGCCTCCACCTTAATCAATCAAATTAGAGTTTTCAAGTTAACAATCAAAGTCTACATCAAAGGAATAACTAATCAAATTCAGAAAATCAGATCCCAAAATTCAAGATAGTTCTGTAATTTGTAAGTTCATGTTACTTTCAGAAATAAAAGTTAATTGTGATTCTGACATTGTAATAAATCTGAATCTGAGATTTTGCCTATCTCTATCTGTCTTTTTATATCCATTGGATCTATGTCATTGATATTATTATGTCCATTCTTGGTCTCTTGTTTCCTTCTTCCCTTTTTGTTTTTATAGCCAGGCTACTGCGAGCCTGAGCCAAATCTCATAAGAGATGAACGTACGTTGGGAAAAATTGGATGTAATATATGATTTGGACATGGCTAACGCTAAAATTGGGAAAGTATTAAATTATGTATAATTGGGCATAATTGATTTGAGGACATGACACATGTTGTATTTAAAACATAATGTGTATCGAACATATGACTTGAGTTTTGAGGCATAAAGTACATTGGACATATGACTTGGGATTTAGGACGAAAATTGAACTGTAAACATGTAAGGCATAGTACATGTTGTGGTTTAAAACCTAAAATTGGGGCATATTATATATGATAGTTTGTGACTTAGAAGAAGGAGATTATTGTGTATAGTGATATATGGCTTAGACATGAAAACCTATAGTAAGATAGGGATAACTGTTAAATGTGAACATGTCTAAATTGAGATTTTGGGTAATTGGCATGCACTGTAATTAAAGGCTATAATTTAGCATAGTTTATGCTGTGAATCATGATTGGGGGTTTTTTGGAGAATATTTTTTGCATGGTACAATATGACTAAACCTTAGGGCATGTGTTATGCTGTGATTTTTGGGGCATGACTATTATTGCAAATTTGGGAAAGTTGGGTATAACCTATTTTGAGTAATAACTTGAATTTGAATTAGTGGGGCATAACCTGCAATCAGTTTTTTTTGGGGTATAGCTTAAGAATTGGAACATGACTAGTTTTGTGAATTTGGGATGATTAGCATATAAAATCTAGACTTGGACATGTGTGGTAAATATGCTAAAAGAAAAACATGCCTAACCCGTGATTAGATTGAGTTGCGGTGTAAAACTGCCCGGAACCGCCCGACACATCCAGTAACTGCAACAACACAGATCTAATGTGAGAGGTTAGCGCATTTAGCCCAAAACCCGAGGTTAGAATGAGTTTGCGGTAGAAGTCTGCTCGGAACCGCCCGACACATCTAGCAACCGCAAACAACAGTTCTAATGTGAGAGGTTGGGGCATTAATAAACTAATTAATGCCAATAAACAGACATGCTAAGAATGGTAAGGTTAAGTAAAATGTAGAACACTTAACCATTATAACATGTTAGTTAGACAAGAAGGTGGAGTTAAGTAAATTTAGAACACTTAACCGTTATAACATGTTAATTAGACAAGTGAGCAGGGTTAAGTTAACCAGTACAACATGATGAATGAGAAGGGTTAAGTTAATAAGAAACACTTAACCAATATGACATGATGAACGAGTAGGGTTAAGTTAATAAGAAACACTTAACCAATATGACATGGTGAATGGGTAAGGTAAAGTTAAACAAGATAGCAACACTTAACCAATATAACAAGATGCGTGGAAGGGTTAAGTTAACACAAGAATGCAACACTTAACCAATGTAACATGACAAGTGGGTGAGTTAAGTTAACTTGAATTGATTGATGACACTTAACCAATACAACATGATGAACGTGTGGGGTTAAGTTAATAAGAAACACTTAACCAATGTAACTTGATGACGAATGGGGTTAAGTTAATGGGAAATACTTAACCAATATAACATGATGAATGAACGAGGTTAAGTTAATAGGAAACACTTAACCAATCCAATATGACGAGTGAGAAGGGTTAATAAGAAACACTTAACCAACATGACATGATGAGTGAGTGGGTTGAGTTAACATGAATGGACAACACTTAACTAATATGACATAATGTGTGGGAGGGTTAAGTACATATCGGGTTGTTGGGTGATATTAGTAAATATAGGCCCACAAACTTAACCATTAGGTAAACATGTTTGAATCAGTAGGAGGGTTAAGTACATATCGGGTTAGTGGGTAATATTGGTAAATATAGGCCCACAAACTTAACCAGTAAGAAACCCTAGTAACGGGGACCCATTTCAACAGTAACCCATATAGATGTATCAAGGTACCCTGAAACTAGGCAGGGTGGGGAACGATTACTGGGCTGATTTTAAGCGGTCAAAATAGCGGCAGGGAGTACGTCAGTGTAGGTTCCATTGGATTACGGGCGTGCACGTACTCCGGAGTGGGAAAAAGCAGGCACTGGGTACCAGTAGTTATACACTGTGCATCTTGAATCGTGTCGGTTTGCTATCATAAGGATTGATACACCTTATGGTGGGACTAGCATAGGGTATCTACACACAATAGAGGGCCGATTGACACAGACACACGGAACATTAATACTAGTAGGGAGCCGATCGATAGGGTAGTAAGGGTACATCTAACATCTTCATGGAAATTAGGCGAATTGAGGTAAGATCCTCATACTAGATGTACACCTGAAGGCTACCATAATTGCGGGGATTGGGATCACATTATAATATTATCATTTTACACAGATTACTAGCTGGGACACTAGCTAGGCGGTGCAGAGGTATAAAAATCAGAATAACAAGGTAGTAGCGAAACAGAGAAAGAGTAGAAGCGCACTCAGTTTATCTTGCCTTATCATATCATATGCTAATCTTATGTTATCTTGTTATCTTGTTATCCTTGTTCTCACGGTATTGTCTTATATTCAGTTTATTTATGTCATGATGCTTTTGCCTATTTACATGCTGAAAGTCACTGGACTTACTAGACTTATGTCTGACCAGTTTGTTTCGCCTCTTTTCTTCCGTTTCCCCCCCACAGGTTCACAGAGAGGAAATATTACCTCTTAGCTCAGTTTTCTCTCCAAGTTCAAAGATAGTCGATGTATTGCTTTGGACTCTCTCTTCCACTGCTATGGATGGTTCATGCTTTATTGGGGAATATCATTGTTATTTTTACACTTCTTTTATATTTGGAAGTTTTTGAATCAAGACAGAAGTTCTATGTATTACTTTTAAGTATGATTGAGACAATTGTTGTAAAATTTTGACTGAACCACATTGTTAATAAAATGACTTTAATTTCCGCTGCTTTATTTGTCTGTCTTGTAATTTACCTGCATCTTTTACCTAAAACGCTCCACCGAAATTAAGGCATTCCCTTGGTGAGCGACCTTAACGGAGGTGGGGTGTTTCAGTGGCTTATAACACTTTCGTAGCATGACGATGGAGGCCTCTCGAGGATGGTGCTATGGGTAGTACCTAGATATGTTGGGCACATTGCTATATATATTATTAGGTTTGATATACTAGGAAGTAGATGGGTACAATGTATGCACAGAGATAAGAGTGTTATAAACCCTAAAACCTAATAAAGCATATCACTGATATAACGTTATGTGTAGTGTTATCTTTAAAATGTATAATTTGTTCATTCCTAGAACTTTTATTCGGACTCCCTCCTCATAACAAGCCCGCAAGTTAGACATGTGACATAGATTTTATAGCTTAGAGGCACTTCCTAGTCAGTGTCATTATTATGGTAAGTATTTACTTATTATATTTTATTTAGTTCCATGTGAGATATTCTATTGTAACCTTTAATATACTTATCTTTTCCTTTCTGCAGGATAACAAACAAACCAACTTGAGTTTTAGTGGACTTGGATTTCAGCATTTTGCGAAATTTTTAGACCTGCTAAAATTTAGGTTGATACATCTGGTATCAAAGCTTAGGTTCAGAATCCGTATATAAATAGTGAGTGAGAGTATTTGTATTTTCAAAATATTATATATATATACACACACACACACACGTACTTAGATCCATATTGGAACCCAGTACATAAGAGGAGCGACATATGGAAAAAAGTTGGGATATCAGTTTTGTACACTAAGGAAATGGTTGTGAAAATTTGAGAATTGTAGGCCCATGAGTGGCTAGATAGTCAACTGTACAATGTGTTTGGTAACTGAATAGAGAATCTCATGTGTTAATATCCGAAATTTTAGTATTTCAAATTTGTGGGTTGGGCAGTAGAGCTTTGAAAATTGAAAAAGAAGGAAAATGGATAAGGGAATTATATATAGACATTTGACACAAAAGTGGTATAAGGCTTATATTCTAGTTCAGTCGTAGCTTTGGATGAATTAGTATGGAAAAAAATATGGACGAAGAAACATAAATTTGCGCAAAGGAAATATATTTATTTCGAAAATATATGTGCATATTAATTACAAAAACAATATGCATTTGAATTTGATGTTAAATGTGTGTCAAAAAGGGGATAAAATCAAGTAAAACCGAAAAGAAGAATAACGTTAAAAGAACGTTCCAAGTAATTAATTATGCACGATCAAAGCAGGAAAGAAACGTGGCCCAACATGTTAATACACGTTTGGGCTGACCCAAACTTAGGATGGGTCTACCAAGGGGTCACCCATGTATTGGATGGGTTGACCTACGTGTCAACCCAAGCAGGGTATGTCTCGACCCATGTCACGTAGATGCGACATATTTCTTCTGTATGATGGCCTGGATTTTATTGTTTTGAATCAGATGGATGTGGCTAGTTTGGACATCTATAAATAAACCTACAGGGCTAGCCGTGAAACTCATATTTTTCTGAGTGGACGCTGAATCTCTGTCATTCCCTTTCTCCTCAAATTATTTAGAAATAGAAAATATTAGATTTAGGCTATATGATTCAAGGTTTAGTGGCGGATGTTGTAGATTTTAGGGTCGAATGTCCAAATTCTCTATCTGTATGTGGTAAGTTCTTCGGATTTTAATTTAAATGGTTTCTTTCATCCTTCTTGAATTTAGATTTATAAATCCATGAAAAATATAGTTTGTTGTTTCAAATAGGAAAGACCACGGCTAACAAACCTAAATCCAAACCAAATCCATAACTTGGAGCACAAATTCCAGGTGAGTGGATTTAAATTATTATTTTTAATAGTGGTATATATATCATCATTTGATTCTTGTTAACTCAATAAGATATTTTCTCGGTCCTTTTCTCCCTTTTCTATGTCTAATTTTACAGTTTGTTGTGGTTACACCTAAAATATACTTAGATCTGAAATATTGCCATAGGTATACGACTAGTTTTTGTGCTTAAATTTTATGTGACTAGTTATATTCCTTATTATTTTGCGCATGTTGGAATGTATAATTCAGTTGGAATTATGAAAAAGAGGATTTGATAATTTGGGCTAAATGAACATGTAATGCAAAATTGCAATAAAAAGGAGAATTGAACTGAAAATAGGCAAGTTTGATAAGACTTGTCAAATAACGATGACATAGATTGACATGACATAATTAATATCACGTATGATAAATTTTTAGTTGAATTGCAAATATGAGGATTCCCATATTTATTTGTTAAAATTACCGTTCATATTTACAATGGAACAAATATATAAATTGTTGGAACTAAAAGAAAAGGAGGTATAACACCAATTATCGTCAAATTTACCGTAGTATGCCACATTCGGAATATAAATTGAGAACATGAATTAATGTATACCGATTAAAGTAGGAACTAAGATATACCATAAATTGATTGGTTAGGAAAAGAGGATACATTTCCATAGTTTGTATTGTAAGAGAAAGGGAAAACATAATTGTAAATATAAAAGAAATAAAAACGTGGATTAGTGCAAACTAAGGATATAGCCGTATTGTGCACTGTCCAATAGCCTATAAATAATTGAAAGGAATAAATTTCAATTATGGGTTTCTATTGCTACAATTACCTTAAACTATGAAAATAGATTTTTGTGCAAATTTAAATCATCAATCAAATAGAAACATGCATAACTTCCTAAAGAATGAGTTCACAAAGACGGAAATGAAAATGGTAACATAACTAAAATATGTTATGTAAAGAAAGGAAATAAAAATCAAGTTAAACACTCGGCAACTAGAAAGGAATATAACATATTATGATAACTGTGCGGATACATAAATGAATCATAATAGACACTACAACAAAATGACCATATTACAACGGTGGAACACAGTTGTAATATACATTTTACAATGGTGGGGCAACCGTCGTGTATTAAGAAGTTGTAATAGAGTAAAATCTTTTACAACTTTTTTGCACTGTTGCAACACCGTGTTTAATATGTATATTTTACAACTTTTTTCCACCGTTGTACTAACTTTATTACAATAGTTATGCACCGTTGTTATTGTAATTTTTACAACTATTTATAATCGTTGTGATATATTTTATTACACCTTTTATTTTACATTTGTAATATATCCACAAATTATATTCATAAGAATCTGTACATATTTTATATGTGCAACAATAAATAGATAAATAACATAAGAAATAGATGTAAGTTTAAAGGCATCATGATTCATTCATTGATAAAAATCACAACTTTATATCCATAACACAAATTATAAATCATATACTACATAAAATTACAATTTCCTCGCCTTTAACCCAATTAAAGCCCAATTACCACATAAAAATGGAACTACTTCTCCAGCAGTTACAGTCTTCGGTTCGTTGTCTAGGTTATTAGTTTCCATCTCGCAGCTCTTCAGTCTGGACTCAGGGTACTGTAGTTCTCAACAAAAATGAAGATAAAACAAAACATTATCAGAAAATAAAAACCAAGGAAGCTAATCAATTTTTGAAAGACATGAACATTACCTCCAACCTGGAAGTCAAATTACTTGCATGGTTTTCCGCATGATCAGCCTTAGAAGTTAAATGCTTGATCTCCTCACTCTAACCTGATGTATTTTATAATATGACTAATGTTAATATTTGACAAACTAATATTTCTATACGCAAAAGATTGGAAGAAGAAGGTACCTTTTCTTCAAGTTTTTCAGATAATTCTCTTCTCAAAATATCCATATGTTATTGTGCCTTCTTATTAGCTTGTTCAAGTAACAATGTCGATCGCTCACGACCTGTTTTAGCTTTACTGATGGCACAATCGTATTTCCATTCCCATTCCAATGCTTCCTCCTCAAATGACTTTCCTTGCTCACGAGCAACAGCCAATCTTCCTTCTGCACCAGTTATCCTTGATTCTAAAGTTGGAATTTGAGCTCTTAACTGTTCTTCTTCTGCTTTGGTTTCTGAAGTGCTATTTTCATATTTTATTTTCCATTCAAAAGATTCTTGTTTTGCACTCGCCACTGCTTTTGATAAACTAAGACATTGCTCTTCTAGTGTTCTACACTTGCCTTGCAAATTGGCAATACGAGCAGAAAAGTCTTCATAAAGTTTTTTTTGTCGCTGGCTGCTTTTTTATATTGCCTCAAATAGTCAATTTTGTGCTTTTTGTTTGCTTCAAGTTTCTTTTTAAGCAAGGCTGTTTTTTCATCACTAGAATTGCACTTTAGCACGAGAGCCAGAAAGATATAACAACAATTAGTAATCTCATCAAATTATAAATTTGCAGAAATTTATTAGTAGTATTCTGATAAGCTTATTCAATTGTGCAGCAATGTAATTATGTGAATATTAACTTCCCAATTTATGGCAAGATATGAACCTTATTCCAACCCCAACTGTAAACATGTCCATCTGATGTAAGCGCCATTATACGTCTCCAGCCACTGGAAATTTAGAATATTTAAAAGGATAAAGGAATTATGTATTTAATCTGGCAAATTTGTGACAATTATATGTATTTCTCATTCAAAATAAATATTTTCGAACATTTGGAATACCTGTGATAATTTCTGAATCTACGATGATTTTCCTTTATATGTATGTTGCTCGGTTCGAATAGGTAGGTCTAATGTATGGGCAGGTGCACGTGGATGCTTTAATGGCTAGTTCATGCTTTCTCTTTCTTGCTCAGCTCCTCCTGGTTCGGTAGCGTCCCTCAAGGTGTCTGCATCCCTTTACATTAAATTCTTGTAATATCTAAATTATAAGAAGAGCAATAAAATTGAACAGGGGATGTAGACTAGTTATTGTTGAACCAATATAACGTTAGTGTTCTTTATCTTTTTCGCATTTTATTCTTTACTAAATCCCTTGCAAAAAAAATTAGATTGGAGGTGTTTGCCCAATTTTTGTGCAAAATTTTAACTACCAACGCTGAAATTTTTGAATGTGTTATCTAAGTTCTGACTGGAACAGAACCGGTACGAACAAACTTTTAAGGTTAAAGCTGAAACCTCAAACCTTCAAAAATAGTTGTCAACTAAAAGGTAGGTATCAACATTTGCCTTAAAATTGGAGACAAAAACAATATAAATAGACAAAATGCAAACTTTCTAGAGGAGAAAAATATAAAAGAAAAGATCAAGAAAATAAATACGTCCAGGGACCTAGAAAATAAATGGCTTGTATATTCTATAAACTGTCTTATCCAATAAATGCACCTGAAAAACAAAGAAAGTTGAATTGCTTTATAAAATCTCTTTCAAACTGTCATGTTGTATTCGATAGACATTTGACCTACCAACTGCAATTCCTCTTGAGTTATTTCTCTAGCAAGTATCCAGTAGAATTTTGCTAGGAAAACCTTCTGAAATGTAATAAAAGCTTAGTGTGAATTGCGGAAATAAATAGTGATAAACACATAACAAACAAAATACAATGACATGAAATGCAACAAAATAACAAGCTAAGTCAGCTCTAAAAGCAATCAAACTTCAACAACATTATTAGGGTCTTGAGGAATAGGTTTGATTATGAAAAAGCTTCCAAGTCTCACTAATTTACATCAATTAGTGGCACTGTGTTTCCCAGTTGCTTTATTGCTAAACGTAGGGTAATTATGTGTGAGCCATTCAGACATCTACTGGGTACAGTATTCAACTACTAGCAGTTAAAAAATTAGCTATGAGATGTATTAAAACAAATTGCAAAGCAACTCATCTAATATGAAAACAACAGAATCTGCAGAGGCAACACCAGCTTGTATGACAAAACAAAAAACATACATAAATGGGAATCATATATAACTTCACCATAACTAAAATGCACTACAATAATTTCCTGCTAACTGCAGATACTATAATTTTGACAAAGTAAACTAGGGACCGGTGATGATGGAAAAACAAATCCTTAACAAGTCAATAGTTCAACGGAAAAAAAGGAAATAAAGTAAAAAATACCTCTTGTAGACTCGGTTTCTTCATTGTTTCTACCACCTCTGCAAACTTCAAATTTTCTTCAGCTAGCCTTGAGTTTACCAGTCTCATATCAAAGACCTCTTCTTCCATTTCCTTCAATCTCTTCAACTTCATTTCATTCTCAACTCCCTCTTCTTCAACCTTGCGTTCTCTATTTATCATTTCTGTGATTGTAACGGGAAGTTAAGCTAATTTCTCTTTTGCTTCCTCTCCACCCAGTTTCAATTCATACTTCAAAGCCAATAGTAAAGAACGGAGGCGAGCAGACCTACTGTATGGAGGCGAAGTGTAATAACCCGGAAATCTAAGCCAATTAAAAAATTTTATTTTGGCTATTTTAATGAATTTTGAATATTTAAAATGAATTATTTTAAATAATAACGACAAGAAATTTATTTTGAATAGAATTAGAACGTATATATTTATTTGAATTGACGATAGAATATAAATATTTATTTTTAATTATAAAAGGAATTGAAAATGGCACAGTAGTTTGAAAATTCGATTTCAAATTTCAATTTAATGTATAGGATTCAAAATAAACCGGATTTTAGAGAAACCAAAAATATTAGGATCTATTTGAAAATATCTTTCCAATGAATCCGAAAAATCAAAATTTCATAGTGGGGATAAAAAGTTATGCTCAGTTAAAAATTCAGAATAGTCGTTGTGGAATTCTGGCCCTTAAAAACGGAAATTTTGCAAAAGGTCTCAAAATTCGACAAAATTAGTTTTGTTAGGACTGTATCGCCAATACGAAGCTAGAAATAATTTTTTCTGGAATTTTTGGAGATTGTATGTGGCCCCGAAAATTGAAATGTACATTTAAAATTGAGTATATAGATTTATATTTTGATTCTAACGAAAACTGATTGTAATGATCGAATTGGCCTACGTGACATATCCCATTGTGTTCGGAATCGGGGTAATTAGCTAGGGGCGACGGTCGTAGAGTTCGAATTGAAAAATAACTTTTTTGAAATTTAAATTAAATTAAATAAATAAATATAAAATTCAACCCTAACCCTCCCTTTTCCTTTATCGTTCAGACCGAGACAAAATTGAAAATAGAAAAAAAAAACGAAACATCGCGCCATCCTTTCCCCGACGCCGACCACCCACCATCGTCGCTGATGCCGGCGAACCCCCCTCCAGTCCTCATCTCTAACGCCTTTCCCTCCTCTCTCGCTCCACCTCGTTTTTCCCAAGCCCCAAAGCACCCAACGCCTGCTAAAACCCCCACCGTCAGCCATCCCTCTGCCCGCCGCCGTGCCCTAGTCTCCACCCACCTCTAACAGACCCTGGCGCCCCGCTGCACCACTACAACCGCCCTCTCCTCCTCTAATAAGAAAAAATACCGCCCTAAGCCCCTTATAGCCGCTGCTCCGGCCAATTAAACCCCACTACTGCCACCACCAGACCTCGGTCGCTCCTCCAACACCGCCCAAGTCCGACAGTGGGCCCCTCTTCGACCAAAGGTGCGATTTTTACACTAAAAATATGAGTTTTTAAATAAGATTTTTATTTATATCGCAGTAGTGTAAAGATACGATGTGTGTGTGTGTGTATATATATTTGAAGTATAAAAATATGATTTTTATATAATAGAAAGTAAAAAAATATGATTTTTATATAATAGAAAGTATAAAAATATGATTTTTATATAATAGAAAGAATAAATATATGATTTTTAGTGTATACATAGTGTAATGAAAATGTTATTTTTTATATATATGTAGCATATAAAGATTCGATTTTTAATTATGTAAAGTCTCGATTTTTAATCATATAATCTTTATATAGGAAGTAGCGTTGTTAAAAATATAATTTTAACATATGCCGCGTGAAACAGATCTCGATAGAAAGCACGGTGAAGATTTCCTACATATGAAGAGTCGCGGCGTTTGGTTTAGCTCTAGATGAGAACTCCTCACTTTTAATTTGTTTTCTAGTTGAAATATTTACTAGGATGCAGACGGTGCTTAGCAGCACCCGACACCCGTCGTCCACAGACCATGGATGACTTGTTTGTTTGATTGATGTGTTGTGAAAAATGATTGTGTGTAGTGGAATGAAATAAATTGTTTTATAGTTAAAAATATAATTTTTAACGTGTATATAAAGTAGATAGTTATAAACAAATTGGACGATTTGTTTATGTGCACACATTTGACTGATATGGACTGGGACGATAAATTTTACACATCGCCCAACTGCACAAATAAATCCTGTGTTGGATTGTTTGAAAACCCCAGACGGGTGTTGGGATGAAATTAGCCATACACTAGTCCCAATAATTAGCTGTATGTCGATTGATTGATTGACAAGCTGTTATAAGCGTTAAATATTTATATTTGATGCTTATGCAGTGTAGAATGCACTTTGGGTGATGGTTGACTGTGTTTGATTGTTGTGGTATATGTGTGTGTATAAAATCCATGTAATTAACATTATATGGTAATTGATTGGGCCTCATTCCAATTTGGAAAATAAGGAATATTAAAATTCATGTGTTGAATAGAAAAACAATTCACGTGTTGAATAGAAAGAAAATTCATGTGCTGAATAGAAAGAAAATTTATGTGTTGAATTAAAAGAAAATTCGTGTGCTGAATAAAAAGAAAATTCATGTGTTGAATAGAAAGAAAATTCATGTGTTGAATAGAATAAAAATTCATGTGTTGAATAGAATAAAAATTCATGTGTTGAATAGAATAAAAATTCATGTATTGAATAAAAATATATATTCATGTGTTGAATAAAAATGTATATATTCATGTGTTGAAGGAAATATTCATTTGCTGAATAGAATAACGAAGTTATTGAAATATATAAAGCCATGTTAGTTAGATATGCACAATTTTGACACGAACGATATTTATATCAATTATATTCGTTTTATAATGATTATATAAAAGGAAGTGATTTCAAAATTTAACGTTTTGAAAATATTATCATTTGTCGATGATGTGGAACATTCAATTTTGATTCGAAATTGAATATGAAGTTGAAATCGTTTCGAAAACGAATTTAAAATGATTTATAAAATACATTTTAAAAGGAAATCGACGAAATTTATATTATATACATATATATATATATATATTATATATATATATATAAAGGCCTGAATAGAACGCGCGAGCGCTGCGGTAGTTCGCGAATTTCGACCATTGACTTCGAATGGACATTACGAGAGATCCAACCGTCGGATTCTCCTCAAACTGGAGCCGTTGGGTTCGTATCGAAAAGAGCTTTCTAAAAAATATTAGTGATTTGAAATCTAATAGTTGGATTTGGAATTATGTCCAAATAAAATTTGGAAAAGGTCGTTGTAAGTGCAGTTCGATGGCCGATTATGGAAACCGACTGTACGGGCCTTGATAGAATTATTAAAAATAGTAATAATTTGTGTGAAATCATAAGAAATGATTTGGAAAGAATTGGGATGAAAAACTCCAAATTTGAAAAGATAAAAATAGATTTTTATCGAAATGAACTAGTTTGAACTAGAATTATAATCCCATTTATTTTTAAAATAAATAAATTGGATTTGAAATGGTTTTGAAAATAACCAAAATTTCCAATATATAAAGTGGAAATGGATTTGAATCGAAATTGTCTTTGGAATATTTTGAGGTTGGATTTCGTGATTATACAGATATTGTTATGGGAATTTGAAAGATATATTTATATCGTTATTTCCAATACGATATTTGTTAGTCGTAGAATTTGATATTGAATATAAGCCGATATATTTTCTATTCAGAGCCTTTTATTTAATATCAAATGGGATTTGGTTTTGTCGTGAATAGTGTCTTCATTAACACTGTTCTTAAACCCAGTAGAGAAAAAGATTAAATCTTTTTATTAAGATTTAATGAAGTATACCAATTAAATGGTATTTAATTGGGATTGAATTAAAATTGATTTTTCGGGTTTATCATGAACGGTGTTTTAAATAACACTTGTTCTTTAACCCGATAATTAATGAATGTGATTTTGGGTTTATCGTGAACCGTGTTTTAGATGACATTGGTTCTTTAACCCAGTTAAAGACAGGATATGGTTTCCCAAGTTAAACAATAATTGATATGATTTTTGGGAAGATTAAAACCAAGTGGAGTTTTAATGAATCTTTAATTAGTTTGAGATGATCGAGAGTGGAGTATCAGCAGTTTTGCTCCAGGCGATAGTTAAATCTTTAATTCGATTTGAACGTGAAATGGTAATGGAATTTACAGATAACACCATGGTGTTAGATATGAAGTATTCCCAGTTTCACTTCATGGGATGAATAGGTTGGGATTGGGAGATTAAAACAAATGATTACTTCGGTAAGTTTCATTAATCCCGACTAGTTTGGATAAACCATAATTTGGTTTGAATTGATATTCAATGGAAGATTAAAGAATGAATTTAAGGAATTTATCTTTGATAAAATTAATGGGAACCTTTCCCAAAGTATAAGAATATTTGAATAAAAGAATTTTCTGAATTGGAATGAGGCGTATGTTGTGTTTGTGTAACACTTGTTTATTATATACGCGAGTTATTCAGAAAGACCAGGTTTATCCCATTCTGAATACTGGATTCGACGATGTGTCGAGGATGAAGACGGTGGTCGAAGACCGGAGGTCTTCACGTCGTTTGGGTGATTACTGATGATATTGATTGGGCTGTACACCCAAGAGGAGGGAATCAGTTGGTGATCGTCCAGACGTACTTGGAGATCGATGGATATGCGAGGTACAAGGTGCCTTCGGTTTCGTTCAGACCCAGAACGAACTTGTAAATGGATTGTATATCTGACATTGGATTTTATTCTGTGTGATTGATTTCTATTAAATATATATCTGTTTAGCGGCGGAGAATTTATTCTCTTGCTTAACGCCCTTCTCTAAGATGTACGAGCTCAGGAGTTATATATTGATGGATATCAATCTCATGGAGTGAATTGCCTGTGTGGCATGCCTAAGTGGCAAATGATCAAAGCTTTTGTTGAAAAGCAAAGTCTTGTGGTTAATGATCAAGTCACAGACTGTGTGGCACAACTTTGAGTAGCATTGATTCGCGAGCCTCACACCCCGGTTGTGAACCAGAAACGGGAGAGGACATCAGGGAGGACATGGATTTCTTTCTAGCTAGAAGTGGCGTCAGTGGTTTGACACACCCTGACAAGTTTGACTTATGTGGTTATTGGGTTGCGAGGCACCTCGGATATATCGATGACCATGTGGAGCCGATGGAACCATTGGGCTCATTTGCGCCCCAAAGGGCGGGGAAACGCAGTGTTCAGGCATTTTAATCCACATCGATGGGCCGGCCCTGACGATCCAAGGGTCACTCGAGCTCTAATCCCGAGACATGGTAGGCTAGATTGTCTCGAATCGGTGAGGTCTATCGTTTGCCTCGGTTCACAAATGGAAATCCAACTTCCAATACGTGACATTTGAGGTTTTGATTGTAGAGCCTAGTATTGGCGAGATAGTGGTATGGGGCACTTATGCCATCTATGATTGATACTTATGATTGAAATTGTTTTGACACTATACACTTATAGTAATGATAAAAGATGAAATTTAGCGTATCAAGCATTATTTGGCTATTATAAGGTAAAACCCTATCCTCTGGCTTGTGTTGCATTGTGGATGGGACCTGGGACTTATAATAGCTTCATTGTTCTTAATTTAGCATTGCGCTGTTGTTTTATGCACTGGTATTCTTGGGAGGAAACCAGTTCCGTGTTATACGACTTGGTCCCTTGATTTACCTAACTTTAAAATAAAGATTAATAACTGTTTTAGTTCTCACACCAGTCAAATGACTGACCTGGAGTTTATTGTTTTAACCTAAACTCTGGGTGCCCTTATTTTGACACGGGCAGCTAGTAGTTTTGGTTTTGCAGATTTATATTCACTGGATCCTGGTTTACAGCTGGAACGATACTCGAAAAGCTCTGTATCCATGTATTACTTTCAGTTGTATTTTGTATTGTTTTTCTGATGCTATGTAATTTATTGTAATCTTTGATATTTTTCTGTTGTATTATAATTATTCATACTCCGTATATTCTTGTATTCTGATGGAAGTGTTGTAATAAGCAATGAAATATTCTTCTGTTTGCGTTCCAATATGGCTTGTTCTCAGTACAATCCGTGATTTCCCGTTAGGGGGATTTCGAGTCGTCACAGCTTGGTATCAGAGCTTTGGTTTACAGAGCTCGGAGAATAAGACACGTTAGAACAAAACGAATGGATTAATCAGAGATTGGATTAGTAATATCCAATGAGAATGACTCGTTAGAGATGGGATCAGTAGTATCCTAGAACGAGTGTAATGAGTATTGTTTTGAAAAATAAAATTGAAAACAAATTTTGTTTTGAAAATTTAAATCAATTATTCGTATTTGATTATTTATTTTAAATTGATTTGGACAATCAAGTATATAGAGATTTTAATATACGTCTGATCCACGTGTATTTGGAGCCTCGAATATACTGGATAGATATAGAATCACACTCTAGTCGCCCGGGGATGATTCTGATAATGCTGCAGCGTTATCAGTATTTGTGTTCGAGTTTCGAAGGTGTGAGATTTATATATTTCCAATCTGATTTATAAAACAACTTTCCGCTTCGTTCCTTTTCGGAGACAAAAAGTTTTAAGTGGGGGAGATTGTAATAACCCGGAAATCTGAGCCAATTTAAAATTTTTATTTTGGCTATTTTAATGAATTTTGAATATTTAAAATGAATTATTTTAAATAATAACGACGAGAAAGTTATTTTGAATAGAATTAGAATGTATATATTTATTTGAATCGACGATAGAATATAAATATTTATTTTTAATTATAAAAGGAATTGAAAATGGCGCGGTAGTTTGAAAATTCGATTTCAAATTTCAATTGAATGTACAGGATTCAAAATAAACCGGATTTTAGAGAAACCAAAAATATTAGGATCTATTTGAAAATATCTTTCCAACGAATCCGAAAAATCAAAATTTCATAGCGGGGATAAAAAGTTATGCCCAGTTGAAAATTCAGAATAGCCGCTATGGAATTCTAGCCCTTAAAAATGGAAATTTTGCAAATGGTCTCAGAATTCGACGAAATTAGTTTTGTTAGGACCGTATCGTCAATACGAAACTAGAAACAATTTTTCTGGAATTTTAGGAGACAGTATGTGGCCCCGGTAAATTGAAATGTACGTTTTAAATTGCATATATAGATTTATATTTTGATTCTAACGAAAACTGATCATAATGATCAAATTGGCCTACGTGACATATCCCACTGTGTTCTGAATGGGGGTAATTAGCTAAGGGCGATGATCGTTGAGTTCGAATTGAAAAATAACTTTTTTGAAATTTAAATTAAATTAAATAAATAATTATAAAAGTCAACCCTAACCCTCCCTTTTCCTTTATCGTTCAGACAAAGCCAAAATTGAAAATAGAAAAAAAATACGAAACATTGCGCCGCCCTTTCCCCCACGCCGGCCACCCACCATCGTCGCCGATGCCGGCGAACCCCCCTCCAGTCCTCATCTCCAACGCCTTTCCCTCCTCTCTCGCTCCATCTCGTTTTTCCCAAGCCCCAAATCACCCAACACCTGCTGAAAACCCCACCGTCTGCCACCCCTCTGCCCGCCGCCGTGCCCTAGCCTCCACCCACCTTTGACAGACCCTGGCGCCCCCCTGCACCACTACAGCCGCCCTCTCCTCCTCTAATCAGAAAAAAAACCCGCCCAAAGCCCCTTATAGCCGTTGCTCCGGCCAATTAAATCCCACTACCGCCACCACCAGACCTAGGCCGCTCCTCCAGCACCGCCCAAGTCCGACTGTGGGCCCCTCCTCGACCAAAGGTGCGATTTTTACACTAAAAATGTGAGTTTTTAAATACAATTTTTTTATATAGCGGTAGTGTAAAGATACGATGTATGTATATATATATATATTTGAAGTATAAAAATATGATTTTTATATAATAGAAAGTATAAAAATATGATTTTAATATAATAGAAAGTATAAAAATATGATTTTTATATAACAGAAAGTATAAAAATATGATTTTTAGGGTATACATAGCGTCATGAAAATGTGATTTTTTATATATATGTAGCATATAAAGATTCGATTTTTAACTATGTAAAGACTCGATTTTTAATCATATAATCTTTATATAGGAAGTAACATTGTTAAAAATATAATTTTAACATATGCCGCGTGAAACTGATCTCGATAAAAAGCACGGTGAAGATTTCCTACATATGAAGAGTCGCGGCGTTTGGTTTAGCTCTAGGTGAGAACTCCTCACTTTTAATTTGTTTTCTAGTTGAAATATTTACTAGGATGCAGACGGTGCTTAGCAGCACCCGATACCCATTGTCCACAGACCATGGATGACTTGTTTGTTTGATTGATGTGTTATGAAAAATGATTGTGTGTAGTGGAATGAAATAAATTATTTTATGGTTAAAAATATATTTTTTAACGTGTATATAAAATAGATAGTTATAAACAAATTGGACAATTTGTTTATGTGCACACATTTGACTGATATGGATTGGGACGATAGATTTTACACATCGCACAACTACACAAATAAAACATGTGTTTGATTGTTTGAAAACCCCACAAGGGTGTTGGGATGAAATTGGCCATACACTAGTCCCAATAATTAGCTGTATGTCGATCGATTGGTTGACAGGCTGTTATAAGCGTTAAATATTTATATTTGATGCTTATGCAGTGTAGAATGCACTTTGGGTAATGGTTGACTGTGTTTGATTGCTGTAGTGTACGAGTGTGTATAAAATCCATATAATTAACATTATATGGTAATTGATTGGGCCTCATTCCAATTTGGAAAATAAGGAATATTATAAAAGAAAATTCATGTGTTGAATAGAAAGAAAATTCATGTGTTGAATAGAAAGAAAATTCATGTGCTTAATAGAAAGAAAATTCATGTGTTGAATAGGAAGAAAATTCATGTGTTGAATAGAAAGAAAATTCATGTGTTGAACAGAAAGAAAATTCATGTGTTGAATAGAAAAAAAAAATCATGTGTTGAATAGAATAAAAATTCATGTGTTGAATAGAATAAAAATTCATGTGTTGAATAAAAATATATATTCATGTGCTGAATAAAAATATATATATTCATGTGTTGAAGGAAATATTCATTTGTTGAATAGAATAACGATGCTATTGAAATATATATAGCCGTGTTAGTTAGATATGCACCATTTTAACGCGAACGATATTTATATCGATTATATTCATTTTATAATGATTATAGGAAAGGAAGTGATTTCAAAATATAACGTTTTGAAAATATTATCATTTGTGTATCGATGATGTGGAATATTCAATTTTGATTCGAAATTGAATATGAAGTTGAAATCGTTTCGAAAACGATTTATAAAATACGTTTCAAAAGGAAATCGACGAAATTTATAAAATATATATTATATATATATAATGGCCTGAATAGAACGCGTCGCGTTGCGGCAGTTCGCGAATTTTGACCATTGACTTCGAATTGACAATACGGGAGAACCGACCGTCGGATTCTCCTCAAACTGGAACGGTTGGGTTCGTATCAAAAAGCGCTTTCTAACGAATATTAGAGATTTGAAATCTAACAGTGGATTTGGAATTATGTCCAAATCAAATTTGGAAAATGTCGCTGTAAGTGCAGTTCGATGGCCGTTGATGGAAATCAACTGTACGGGCCTTGATAGAATTATTAAAAATAGTAATAATTTGTGTAAGATCATAAGAAATGATTTGGAAAGAATTGGTATGAAAAACTCCAAATTTGAAAAGATAAAAATAGATTTTTATCGAAATGAACTAGTTTGAACTAGAATTATAATCCCATTTATTTTTAAAATAAATAAAGTGGATTTGAAATGGTTTTGAAAATAACCAAAATTTCCAATATACAAAGTGGAAATGGATTTGAATCGAAATTGTCTTTGGAATATTTCGAGGTTGGATTTTGTGATTATACAGATATTGTTATGGGAATTTGAAAGATATATTTATATCGTTATTTCCAATACGATATTTGTTGGTCGTAGAATTTGATATTGAATATAAGCTGATATATTTTCTATTTAGGGACTTGTATTTAATATCAAACGGGATTTGAGTTTGTCGCGAATGGTGTCTTCATTAACACTGTTCTTAAACCCAATGGAGAAAAAGATTAAATCTTTTTTCTAAGATCTAATGAAGTATATCAATTAAATGTTATTTAATAGGGATTGAATTGAAATTGATTTTTTGGGTTTATCGTGAATGGTGTTTTAAATAACACTTGTTCTTTAACCCCATAATTAATGAATGTGATTTTGGGTTTATCGTGAACCGTGTTTTAAATGACATTGGTTCTTTAACCCAGTTAAAGACAGGATATGGTTTCCCAAGTTAAACAATAATTGATATGATTTTTGGGAAGATTAAAACGAAGTGGAGTTTTAATGAATCTTTAATTAGTTTGAGATGATCGAGAGTGGAGTATCACCAGTTTTGCTTCAAGCGATAGTTAAATCTTTAATTAGATTTGAACGTGAAATGGCAATGGAATTTACCAATAACACCGTGGTGTTAGATATGAAGTATTGCCAGTTTTACTTCATGGGATGAATAGGTTGGGATTGGGAGATTAAAACAAATGATTACTTCGGTAAGTTTCGTTAATCCCGACTAGTTTGGATAAACCATAATTTGGTTTGAATTGATATTCAAAGGAAGATTAAAGAATAAATTTAAGGAATTTATCTTTGATAAAATTAATGGGAACCTTTACCAAAGTATAAGAATATTTGAATAAAAGAATATTCTGAATTGGAATGAGGCATATGTTGTGTTTGTGTAACACTTGTTTATTATATACGCGAGTTATTCAGAAAGACCGGGTTTATCCCATTCTGAATAACTGATACGACGATGTGTCGAGGATGAAGACGGTGGTCGAAGACCGGAGGTCTTCACATCATTTGGGTGATTACTGATGGTCTTGATTGGACTGTACACCCAGGAAGAGGGAATCAATTGGTGATCGTCCTGACGTACTTGGAGATCGATGGATATGCGAGGTACAAGGTGCCTCCGGTTTCGTTCAGACCCCGAACGAACTTGTAAATGGACTGTGTGTCTGACATTGGATTTTATTCTGTGTGATTGATTTCTATTAAAAATATATCTGTTGGGCGACGGAGAATTTATTCTCTTGCTTAACGCCCTTCTTTAAGACGTACGAGCTCAGGGGTTATATATTGATGGATATCAGTCGCATGGTGTGAATTGCCTGTGTGGCATGCCTAAGTGGCAAATGATCAAGGCTTTTGTTGAAAAGCAAAGTCTTGTGGTTGATGATCAAAGCACAGCCTGTGTGGCATAGCTTTGTGTAGCGTTGATTCGCGAGCCTCACACCCTAGTTATGAACCCGAAACGGGAGAGGACATCAGGGAGGACATGCGTTTCTTTCTTGCTAGAAGTGGCGTCAGTGGTTTGACACACCCTGACGAGTTTGACTTATGTGGTTATTGGGTTGCGAGACGCCTCGGATATATCGGTGACTATGTGGAGCCGATAGATCCATTGGGCTCATTTGCGCCCCAAAGGGCGGGGAAACGCAGTGTTCAGGCATTTTAATCCACATCGATGGACCGACCCTGACGATCCAAGGGTCACTCGAGCTCTGATCCTGAGACATGGTAGGCTAGTTTGTCTCGAACCGGTGAGGACAAACTTTTGCCTCGGTTCCAGATGGAAATCCAATTTCCAATACGTGACATTTGCGGTTTTGATTGTTGAGCCTAGTATTGGCGATATAGTGGTATGGGGCACTTATGCCGTCTATGATTGATACTTATGATTGAAATTGTTTTAACACTATACACTTATAGTAATAATAAAAGATGAAATTTAGCGTATCAAGCATTCTTTGGCTATTATAAGGTAAAACCCTATCCTCCAGCTTGTGTTGCATTGTGTGATGGGACCTGGGTCTTATAATAGCTTCATTGTTTTTTATTTAGCATTGCGCTGTTGTTTTATGCACGGGTATTCTTGGGAGGAAACCCGTTCCGTGTTATACGGCGTGGTCCCTTGATTTACCTAACTTTAAAATAAAGATTAATAACAGTTTTATTTCTCACACCAGTCAAATGACTGACCTGGAGTTTATTGTTTTAATCTAAACTCTAGGTGCCCTTATTTTGACACGGGCAGCTAGTAGTTTTGGTTTTGCAGATTTATATTCGCAGGATCCTGGTTTACAGCTGGAATAATACTCGGAAAGCTCTGTATCCGTGTATTACTTTCAGTTGTGTTTTGTACTGTTTTTCCGCTACTATGTAATTTTTTGTAATCTCTGATATTTTTCTGTTGTATTATAATTATTCATACTCTTTATATTCTTGTATTCGGGTGGAATTATTGTAATAAGTAATGAAATATTCTTATGTTTGCGTTCCGATGTGGGGGATTTCAGGTCGTCACAGCTTGGTGTCAGAGCTTTGGTTTACAGAGCTCGGAGAACAAGACACGGTAGAACCAAACGAAAGGATTAATCAGAGATTGGATTAGTAATATCCAATGAGAATGACTCATTAGAGATGGGATCAGTAGTATCCTAGAAGGAGTGTAATGAGTGTTGTTTTGAAAAATAAAATTGAAAACAATTTTTGTTTTGAAAATTTAAATCAATTATTCGTGTTTGATTATTTATTTTAAATTGATTTGGACAATCAAGTATGTAGAGATTTTAATATACGTCTGATCCACGTGTATTTGGAGCCTCGAATATACTGGATAGATATAGAATCACACTCTAGTTACTCGGGGATGATTCTGATAATGCTGCGACATTATCAGTATTTGTGTTCGAGTTTCGAAGGTGTGAGATTTATATATTTCCAATTGACTGGTGTGAGAACCAAAACTAGATAGGGCTTATTGTTGTGATTTGGCATCAAAAATCTGATTTTTTTGACTATGTATCCAAGTTATGAATTTGAAAAGATAATCAACTAATTGATTGCTCGTTATGTTGTTTGATTATTGTTTGATTAATTAAATGTTGAACCTTTAGCCAAATTGAACCGAATATTGAACTTTATTGAAAAATGATTACAATTGCATGCATATACATGTATATCCATTGAACATGTCATAGCAAGGAGGCTAGAGAAGAGGAATAAAATTGTTTGCTCGACAAATAGGTACACATTTACTGTATTTCTTGGGTTTTTGGATGATACTGACGTACACTAATCCGGATTGTTTAGTTGTATGTCAATCGATGGGTTGAGAGATTGTGTAAGCGTAAATTATTTATATTTAATGCTTATGCAGTAGTGTGGTGCACTCTGGATGATGGTTGATGATTTATCATTGCTATTATATAAATGTGTTGTAGGGAATCCATATAATTAACGTTATATGGTAATTGGTTGGGCCTCATTCCAATTTGGAAAATAAGGAATATTATAAAAGAAAATTCACGTGTTGAATAGAAGAAAACATTCATTTGTTGAATAGAATAACGAAGTTATTGAAATATATAAAGCCGTTTTGGTTAGATATGCGCCATTTTGACGCGAACGATATTTATATCGATTATATTCGTTTTTATAATGATTATAGAAAAAGAAGTGATTTCAAAATATAATATTTTGAAAATATTATCATTTGTATATCGATGATGTGGAATATTCAATTTTGATTCGAAATTGAATATGAAGTTGAAATCGTTTCTAAAACGAATTTAAAACGATTTATAAAATATGTTTTAAAATGAAATCGACGAAATGTATATAATATATATTATATACATTAAATGGCCTGAATAGAACGCGCCGCGACAGTTCGCGAATTTCGACCATTGACTTCGAATTGACGTTGCGGGAGATCCGACCGTCGGATTCTCCTAAAACCGGAACCGTTGGGTTCGTATCGAAAAGGGCTTTCTAGCTAATATTAGAGATTTGAAATCTAACGGTTGGATTTGGATTTATGTCCAAATCAAATTTGGAAAAGGTCGTTGTAAGTGCAGTTCGATGGCCGTTGATGGAAATCGACTGTACGGGCCTTGATAAAATTATTAAAAATAGTAATAATTTGTGTAAAATCATAAGAAATGATTTGGAAAGAATAGGGATGAAAAACTCTATAATTGAAAAGACAAAAATAGTTTTTTATCGAAATGAACTAGAATTATAATCCCATTTATATTTAAAATAAATAAAGTGGATTTGAAATGGTTTTGAAAATAACCAGAATTTCCAATATATATATTGGAAATTGATTTGAATCAAAATTGTCTTTGGAATATTTCGATGTTGGATTTCGTGATTATACAGATATTGTTATGGAAATTTGAAAGATATATTTATATCGTTATTTCCAATACGATATTTGTTGGTCGTAGAATTGGATATTGAATATAAGCTGATATATTTTCTATTCAGAGCCTTGTATTTAATATCAAATGTGATTTGGGTTTGTCATGGATGGTGTCTTCATTAACACTGTTCTTAAACCCAGTTGAGAAAAAGATTAAATTTTTTTATTTAGATTTAATGAAGTATACCAATTAAATAATATTTAATTGGATTTGAATTGAAATTGATTTTTGGGTTTATCATGAACGGTGTTTTAAATAACACTTGTTCTTTAACCCGATAATTAATGATGTGAAAAATATATATATTCATGTGTTGAAATAAGATATATATTCATGTGTTGAAATAAGATATATATTCATGTGTTGGAAAAAAAAATATTCATGTGTTGAAGTAAAATAAATATTCATTTACAAATCGAACGATTTGTTTATGTACACTGATTTGACACGCCCTGACGAGTTTGGCTTATGTGGTTGTTGGGTTGCAAGGCGCCTCGGATATATCGGTGACTATGTGGAGCCGATGGAGCCATTGGGCTCATTTACGCCCCAAAGGGCAGAGAAACGCAGTGTTCAGGCATTTTAATCCACATCGGTGGACCGGCCCTGACGATCCAAGGGTCACCCGAGCTCTGATCCTGAGACATGGTAGGCTAGATTGTCTCGAATCGGTGAGGACTATCTTTTGCGTCGGTTCACAGATGGAAATCCAACTTCCAACACGTGACTTTGCGGTTTTGATTGTAGAGCCTAGTATGGCGACATAGTGGTATGGGGCACTTATGCTGTCTATGATTGATACTTATGAATTAAATTGTTTCGACACTATACACTTATAGTAATAATAAAACATGAAATTTAGCGTATCAAGCATGCTTTGGCTATTATAAGGTAAAACCATATCCTCCGGCTTGTGTTGCATTGTGTGATGGGACCTGGGTCTTATAATAGGTTCATTGTTCTTTATTTAGCATTGCGCTGCTGTTTTATGCACTGGTATTCTTGGGAGGAAACCCGTTCGGTGTTATACGGCGTTGTCTCTTGATTTACCTAACTTTAAAATAAAGGTTAATAACTGTTTTAGTTCTCACACCAGTCACATGACTGACTTAGAGTTTATTGTTTTAACCTAAACTCTGGGTGCCCCTATTTCCACACGGGCAGCTAGTAGTTTTGGTTTTGCAGATTTATATTCACAGGATCCTGGTTTACAGCTGGAACGATACTCGGAAAGCTCTGTATCCCCGTATTACTTTCAGTTGTGTATTGTATTATTTTCCGCTGCTATGTAATGTATTATAATCTCTGATATTTTATGATGTATAATATTTATTTATACTCTGTTATATTCATGTATTCTGATGAATTGTTGTAATTAACAATGAAATGTACTTCTGTTTGTGTTCTGATTCGAGGCGAAGCAAGATGGCTTAAGGATGAAGACGCGGCGATAGCGAAAGGATGAAGGTGAGGTGGCAAAACGGAGGCAAGGTGGCAATTCCAGATCGTGAGAGCTAGGGTTTTCCTGAGGCAGCGATTGAAGATTGAAAGAGTTTAAGTTTATTTTAATTTCTTTTTGATTGGGCCACGTGAGTTTATTTAGGTCTCAGTGGCTTACAGGTAGTTTTCGAAGGGAAGATGAAAATTTCAGAATATGTAAAGTGGGCTGGGGGGGAAACGAAAATTTCTGTACGAGAAGCCTCGAATTGATATAAATCATATCTATGCTGCATACAAACAGTCAAGAAATTGAAATTTTGATTATATTAAGGTTTTATATAAACAATATTTTTGTTAACTATTTAATTATTTATCATCTAATATAAATTATTTTATTAGTTACCTGTTATTATTATTTCAATTATTTATCATTATTATTTAATATTGATTTTTAGCTTTTAATTATTATTTATTATAAAAAATTATTAGATATTAATTATTGAAAATAAAATTACTACTTATTAAATATTAATTATTTAATAAAAATGAATAAATATTATTGATTCCTAAGTTTATTATTTAAATAATAATTATTATTAAATAATAATATAATTAGTTATATTATAAACATGAAGTTTGTAATAGGCATCTATTACAACTAACAAAATGAAAAGTCGTAAAAGTATATTTATTACAACTTTAGGGAGTTGACTGTTGCAAAAAAACATTTATTACAACTGTGTTTTTCCCACTGCTGTAAAATTAAAGTTGTAATATGGCGTTTTTTATTGTAGTGAGATAGTTTTGATACACGTGCAAGCAAGATTATAATATGAAGATTATGATAAAAAGTTGTAATAACCAGGAAACAAGAGCCAATTTAAAATTTTTATTTTGGTAATTTTGATGAATTTTGATTATTTAAAATGAATTATTTTAAATAATAACGATGAGAAATTTATTTTGAATAGAATTAGAACGTATATATTTATATAGATCGTCGTTTGAATATAAATATTTATTTTAAATTATAAAAGGAATTTAAAATGGCGAGGTAGTTCGAAAATTCGATTTCAAATTTTAAATGAATGAACAGTATTAAAAATAAACCGGATTTTAGTGAAACCAAAAATATTAGAATCTATTTGAGAATATTTTTTCAACGAATCCGAAAAATTGAAATTTCATAGCGGGGATAAAAAGTTACGCCCAGTTGAAATTTCAGAATAGGCGCTATGGAATTCTGGCCCTTAAAAATGGAAATTTTGCAGACGACCTCGGTTTTCGACAAAACCACTTTTGCTGGATCTGTGATGTCAAGTTATTGCTAGGTTTCAAAATTCGTAATTTTTAGAATCAATATGTGAGAATGGCAAAGGAAAACGCGTTTGACCAGTTTCAGTTGATTTTAATCGACTGGAAAATGGCCATTTTTCAAACGGTCTCAGAATTCGATGAAATTAGTTTTGTTAGGACCGTATCGTCAATACGAAGCTAGAAATAATTTTTTTGGGAATTTTTAGAGTGAGTATGTGGCCCCGGTAATTTAAAATGTACGTTCAAATTGAATATATACTGATTTATGTTTTAAATTTGATGAAAACCTATCGTATCAGCCGAATTGGCTTACGGGACATATTCCATTGTGTTCGGAATGGGGGTAATTAGCTAGGGACGAAAATCGGTGGGCTTGATTTTGAGTTCAAATGTGAAGTCAACTTTATGTCGTATAAAATTAAATGGAAAATACTAAAATATAAATTAATTTTCGTTTAAGCCCTTACCCCCTCTTACCTTCCCCGTTACAAATCAAATTCAGAAAAAAAGAAAAAGAAAAAAAAAACCACGCTCTAAAGATCCCATCCCCCCCCCCCCCCCGATGGAGCCGCGCCGGTGCTAGTGGCACCTACCGCCACCGCCCTCCTCTTCTCTCTCCAGACCCCCTTCGGTTCTCCTCTTCTTCTCTTCTCTCTCCTATGCGACCGTTGCCCCCAAATCCATGAAAACCCTAGCCCCGTGACCCAATACCGCCGCCACCCCTTTGACTGCCACCGTGCCTCCTCCTTCACCCACTGCGCGTCTTCCTTCTTCCCCTATCTCCTGTAAGTTTCTTTAGTTGTTATTTCTTTATTATTTTTTCATATAAGAAATCAGTTTTTATTATTTATAAAAGAAGATTATAATTGGAGAAAAATAAAGGTAGGATTTTTACTAGTTTGAATAGCGAAAAAGGATACGATTTTTAAGTATAGAGATTTGAAATAAAAATATGATTTTTATACAGTAGAGATTATAAAAATATGATTTTTATTAGATGAGAAGTAAAATAAAAATACGATTTTTATGTTAGTATAAAGTTATGATTTTTATATATATTTTAGCAAAGTAAAAATATAATCTTTACAATGTATAGAGCGATATAAAAATATATTTTTTATCCATGGAGTGATAATATAAAAATGTGATTTTTATATATGTAGCGAACATGGACGACGAAAGTGACAAAAGGCGAGCACGACGAGATTTCCTACATATGAAGAGTCGCGGTGAATTGGTTTAGCTAGTCGGTGGGAACTCCTCACTTTTAATTTAATTTCTAGTTTAAAATATATACTAGGATGCAGACGGTGCTTAGCAGCACCTGACACCCATCGCCCACAGACCATGGACGGCTTGTTTGTTTGATTGATGTGTTGTGAAAATTGATTGTGTGATTGGAATTGAAATAAAATATAAATTCATGTGTTGAAATAAAATATATATTCATGTGTTGAAATAAAATATATATTCATGTGTTGAAGTAAAATAAATATACATTTACAAATCGAACGATTTGTTTATGTACACTGATTAGACTGATATTGATTATGATGATAAATTTTACACATCGCCCAACTGCACAAATAAAAATCTATGTTTGTTGATTTGAAACCCCTCACGGGTATTGGGATGATATTTGATGTACACTAATCCCGATTGTTTAATTGTATGTCAATCGATGGGTTGACAGGCTATATAAGCGTTAATTATTTATAGTTAATGGTTATACAGTAGTGTGGTGCACTCTAGATGATGGTTGATTATTTATCGTTGCTATTATATACATGTGTTGTATGGAATCCATATAATTAACGTTATATGGTAATTAATTGGGCCTCATTCCAATTTTGAATATAAGGAATATTATAATAGAAAAATTCATGTGTTGAATAGAAATATAAATTCATGTGTTGAATAGAAAAATAAATATTCATGTGTTGAATATAAATACAAATTCATGTTCTGAATAGAAAAATAAATATTCATGTGTTGAATAGAAATACAAATTCATGTGTTGAGTAGAAAAATAAATATTCATGTGTTGAATAAAAATATATATTCATGTGTTGAAGGAAATATTCATTTGTTGAATAAAATAATGAAGTTATTGAAATATATAAAAGCCGTGTTGATTAGATTTACGCCATTTTGACATGAACGATATTTATATCAATTTTATTCATTTTTATAATGAATATCGAATAGGAATTGATTTCAAAATATAAAGTTTTGAAAATATTGTCATTTATAGATTAATAATATGGAATATTCAATTTTGATTTGAAATTGAATATGAAGTTGAAACCGTTTTGAAAACGAATTTAAAACGATTTATAAAATATGTTTTGAAAGGAAATCGACGAAATATATTATATATATATATATAATGGCCTGAATAGAACGCGCCGCGCCGCGGTAGTTCGTGAATTTCGACCATTGACTTCGAATGGATATTACGGGAGATCCGACCATCGGATTCTCCTAAAACCGGAACCGTTGGGTTCGTATCGAAAAGAACTTTCTAAAGAATATTAGAGATTTGAAATCTATCGGGGCGATTTGGAATTATGTCCAAATCAAATTTGGAAAAGGTCGCTTTGAGTGCAGTTCGATGGCCGTTGATGGAATTCGACTGTACGGGCCTTGATAAAATTATTAAAAATAGCAATAATTTGTGTAAAATCATAAGAAATGATTTATGAAGAATTGAGATGAAAAATTCCAAATTTGAAAAGATAAAAAAATAGATTTTTTATCAAAATGAACTAGTTTTGAACTAGAATAATAATTTATTTATTTTTAAATAAATAAATTGGATTTGAAAGGGTTTTAAAAGTAACCAGAAGTTTCAATAATTGAATTGGAATGGAATGTGATTTTGGGTTTATATTGAACCGTGTTTTAAAATGACATTGGTTCTTTAACCCAGTTAAAGACAGGATATGATTTCCCAAGTTAAATAATCGTTGATAGTGATTATTGGGAAGATTAAAACCAAGTGGAGTTTTAATGAATCTTTAATTAGATTGAAATGATCGAGAATGGAGTATCACTAGTTTTGCCCCAGGCGATAGTTAAATCTTTAATTAGATTTGAACGTGGAATGGTAATTGAATTTACCGATAACGCTGTGGTGTTAGATATGAAGTATGACCAGTTTTATTTCATGGGATGAATAGGTTAGGATTGGGAAATAAAATAAATGATTACTTCGGTGTGGTTCGCTAATCCCGACTAGTTTGAATTGATATTCAAAGGTAGATTAAAGAATAAATTTAAAGAATTTATCTTTGATAAAATTAATGGGAACCTTTCCCAAAGTATGGGAATATTTGAATAAAAGAATATTCTGAACTGAAATGAGGCGTATGTTGTGTCTGTGTAACACTTGTTTATTATATACGCGAGTTATTCAGAAAGACTGGGTTTATCCCATTCTAAATAACTAATTCGACGTGGTGTGGAGGACGAAGACGGTGGTTGAAGAGTGGAGGTCTTCACGTCGTCTGGGTAATTACTGATGATCTTGATTGGTCTATACACCCAAGAGGAGGGAATCAGTTGATGATCGTCCAGACGTACTTGGAGATCGATAGATATGCGAGGTACAAGGAGCCTCCGGTTTCGTTCAAACCCACAACGAACTTGTAAATGGACAATGTGTCTGACATTGGATTTTATTCTGTGTGATTGATTTCTATTAAATATATAACTGTTTGGCGGCGGAGAATTTATTCCCTTGCTTAACGCCCTTCTCTGAGATGTACGAGCTCAGGGTTATATATTGATGGACATCAATCGCATAGAGTGAATTGCCTGTGTGGTATGCCTAAGTGGTAATTGATCAAGACTTCAGTTGGAAAGAAAATTCTTGTGGTTGATGATCAAAGAACCACCTGTGTGGCATAGCTTTGTGTAACATTGAATCGTGAGCCTCACACCCCGGTTGTGAACTAGAAACGGGAAAGGACATCAGGGAGGGCATGCTTTTCCTTCTAGCTAGGGTGGTGTCAGTGACCTACCAGCCCTGATAATTATATTATTTTTACCTGTGTGGTTGTTGCTATTGCGAGGCGCCTCGGATATATCGGTGACTATGTGGAGCCGATGGAGTTATTGGACTCATTGACGCCCCAAAGGGTGGGGAAACGCAGTGTTCAGGCATTATAATCCTCATCAGTGCACCAGCCCTGACGATCCAAGGGGAAGTTGTGGTTGTTCCTAAGGGGCGGGCTAGAGCGTCTCGAATCGGTAGAGGGCTTTCTTTTTCCTCGGTTCACAGATGGAAGCCCAACTTCCAATGCGTAACTTTGCGGTTTTGATTGTAGAGCCTAGTATGGCGACATGATATATGGTACCCATGCCGTCTATGATTGATATTTATGATTGAAATTGTTTTGACACTATACACTTATAATAGTATCAAATGATTTGTTTTAACGTACCAAGCATGTTTGGCTATTATAAGGGAAAACCCTATTCTCTGGCTTGTGTTGCATTGTGTGATAGGACCTGGGTCTTATAATAGCTTCATTTTTCCAAAAAGCATTGCGCTGTTTTGTTATATGCACCGGTATTCTTGGGAGGAAATCCGTTCCGTGTTATACGGCGTGGTCCCTTGATATATCTGATTTAAAGTAAAGCTTTAAATAACTGTTTTAGTTCTCACACCAGTCACATGATTGACCTGGAGTTTATTGTTTTAACCTAAACTCTGGGTGCCCTGATTTTCCACACGGCCACCTCCTAGTTTGGTTTTGCAGATTTATATTAACAGGAACCTGGTTTACAGCTGGAATGATATCCGGAAAGCTCTGTATCCGTATATCTCTTTCAGTTGTGTATTGTATTATTTTTCTGCTGCTATATAATGTATTTAAATGTAATTTAAATCTCTGATATTTCTGTGTGTCATTTATTCATACTCTGTATATTCTTGTATTCTAATGGAATTGTTGTAATATACAATGAAATGTTCTTCTGTTTGCGTCCCGATGTGGCTTTTCTCAAAACATTCAGGGGTTTCGAACGGTCTTGGTTGGTTTAGCGATCGATTCGGATCGAGTGAAATTCCTTTTCGTTACAGTTGGTATCATAGCTTTGGTTTACAGAGCTCGGAGAACAAGACACATTAGAACTAAACGAAAGAATTCATCAGAAATTGGATTAGTAATATCCAATGAGAATGACTCGTTAGAGATGGGATCAGTAGTATCCTAGAATGAGTGTGAAGAGTAAATAAAATTGAAAACCAATTTTGTATTGAAAATTTAAATCAATTATTCGTATTTGATTATTTATTTTATATTGAATTTGGACAATCCAATATATAAAGATTTTGTGTATACGTTTGATCCGCATGTATTTGAAGTTTTAATATACTGGGTAGATATAGAATCACACTCTAGTCGCCCGGACATGGTCCTGATGATGAAGTATACCATAACCAGCATTTATTTTCGAGTGACGAAAGTGGAATTTCTATATATTTCGAATTGGCTGGTGTGAGAACCAAAATATAGTTAGAATATATTGTTGTGATTTGGCACCAAAAATGTGATTTTTGACTATATAACAAAATTATGTGTTTGAAATGATAATCAACTAATTGATTGCTGATTGTGTTGTTTGATTAATTAAATGTTGAACCTTTAGCCAAATTGAACCAAAAAGTAAATTGTATTGAAAATTTATTGCATTTTCATGCACATACATGTACTTACACTGAACAGGTCATTGCAAAGAGGCTAAAGAAGAGGAATAAAATTGTTTGCCCAACAAATAGGTAAAAGTTTACAAATTTATTAGGTTTTGATGATTTTATGAGCCGATTGGCTAGCCACTTGGCAGTTTCTTTTTCTTTTTGGATTGGTGAGTGCCATGGGAGGCTATTTGAAATATCCTGAAGCTCCCGGTGCAGGGGAGGTTATGGCGAAATTTTTCGAAAATTTAGGTTGTTAGCCAAATTTTTGAAAAATTTGAAAAGTTCTTAGAAACTGAAAAGTTGAAGAACTTAAGCCTTAATGAAAATAATGGAAGTTGAGTTGATTTGTGAAACAACTTTCGGCTTTGTTCCTTTTCGGGGATGAAAAGTTTTAAGTGGGGGAGATTGTATTAAACCCGGAAATCTGAGCCAATTTAAAATTTTTATTTTGGCAATTTTGATGAATTTTAATTATTTAAAATGGATTATTTTAAATAATAACGACGAGAAATTTATTTTGAATAGAATTAGAATTTATATATTTATATAGATCGTCGTTTGAATATAAATATTTATTTTAAATTATAAAAGGAATTGAAAATGGCGCGTTAGTTCGAAAATTCGATTTCAAATTTTAAATGAATGTACAGGATTCAAAATAAACCGGATTTTAGTGAAAGCAAAAAATTAGAATCTATTTGAGAATATCTTTTCAACGAATCCGAAAAACTGGAATTTCATAGCGGGGATAAAAAGTTATGCCTAGTTGAAATTCCAGAATAGTCGCTATGGAATTCTGGCCCTTAAAAATGGAAATTTTGCAAACGACCTCAGTTTTCGACGAAACCACTTTTGTTGGATCTGTGATGTCAAGTTATTGCTAGGTTTCAAAATTCGTAATTTTCCGAATCAATATGTGAGCGTGGCAAAGGAAAATGCGTTTGACCAGTTTTAGTTGATTTTAATCGACTGGAAAATGGCCATTTTTCAAATGGTCTCAGAATTCGATGAAATTAGTTTTGCTAGGACTGTATCGTCAATACCAAGCTAGAAATAATTTTTTGGGAATTTTTAGAGTTAGTATGTGGCCCCGGTAATTTAAAATGTACGTTCAAAATGAATATATACCGATTTATGTTTTAAATTTGATGAAAACCTATCGTATCAGCCGAATTGGCTTACGAGACATATCCCATTGTATTCAGAATGGGGGTAATTAGCTAGGGACGACAATCGGTGGGCTTGATTTCGAGTTCAAATGTAAAGTCAACTTTATTTTGAATAAAATTAAATGGAAAATAATAAAATATAAATTAATTTGCGTTTATGCCCTTACCCCCCCCCCCCCCCCCCTCTTACCTTCCCTGTCACAAATCAAACTCAAAAATACAAGAAAAAACCATGCTCCAAAGATCACGTCGCCCCCCTCGATGGAGCCCCGTCGTCGATGGTGGCATCCACCGCCACCGCCCTCCGCTTCTCTCTCCAGACCCCCTCTTCGATTCCCCTCTGCTTCTCTTCTCTTTCCTCCGCGACTGTTGTCCCTAAATCCATGAAAACCCTAGCCCCGTGACCCAATACCGCCGCCGCCCCCTTTGACTGCCACCGCGCCTCCTCCTTCACCCACTGCGCCTCTTCCTTCTTCCCCTGCCTACTGTAAATTTCTTTAGTTGTTATTTCTTTATTTTTTTATATAAAAAATCAGTTTTTATTATTTATAAAAGCAGTTTATAATTGGAGAAAAATAAAGGTAGGATTTTTAATAGTTTGAATAGCGAAAAAGGGTACGATTTTTACGTATAGAGATTTGAAATAAAAATATGATTTTTATACAGTAGAGATTATAAAAATATGATTTTTATTAGATGAGAAGTAAAATAAAAATACGATTTTTATGTTAGTATAAAGTTATGATTTTTATATATATTTTAGCAAAGTAAAAATATAATCCTTACAATGTATAGAGTGATATAAAAATATAATTTTTATCCATGGAGTGATAATATAAAAATGTGATTTTTATATATGTAGCGAGCACGGACTACGAAAGTGACAAAAGGCGAGCACGGCGAGATTTCCTACATATGAAGAGTCACGGTGAATTGGTTTAGCTATTCGGTGAGAACTCCTCACTTTTAATTTAATTTCTAGTTTGAAATATATACTAGGATGCAGACGGTGCTTAGCAGCACCTGACACCCGTCGTCCACAGACCATGGACGGCTTGTTTGTTTGATTGATGTGTTGTGAAAATTGATTATGTGATTGGAATTAAAATAAAATATAAATTCATGTGTTGAAATAAAATATATATTCATGTGTTGAAATAAAATATATATTCATGTGTTGAAGTAAAATAAATATTCATTTACAAACCGAATGATTTGTTTATGTACATCGATTTGACTGATATTGATTGGGACGATAAATTTTACACATCGCCCAACTGCACAAATAAAAATCTGTGTTTGTTGATTTGAAACCCCACACGGGTATTGGGATGATATTTGACGTAAACTAATCCCGATTGTTTAGTTATATGTCAATCGATGGGTTGACAGGCTATATAAGCGTTAATTATTTATATTTAATGCTTATGTAGTTGTGTGGTGCACTCTGGATGATGGTTGATTATTTATCGTTGCTATTATATACATGTGTTGTATGGAATCCATATAATTAACGTTATATGGTAATTGATTGGGCCTCATTCCAATTTGGAATATAAGGAATATTATAATAGAAAAATTCATGTGTTGAATAGAAATATAAATTCATGTGTTGAATAGAAAAATAAATACTCATGTGTTGAATAGAAATACAAATTCATGTGTTGAATAGAAAAATAAATATTCATGTGTTGAATATAAATACAAATTCACGTGTTGAATAGAAAAAAATATTCATGTGTTGAATAAAAATATATATTCATGTGTTGAATAAAAATATATATATTCATGCGTTGAAGGAAATATTCATTTGTTGAATAAAATAACGAAGTTATTGAAATATATAAAAGCCGTGTTGATTAGATTTACGCCATTTTGACGTGAATGATATTTATATCGATTTTATTCATTTTTATAATGAATATCGAATAGGAATTGATTTTAAAATATAACGTTTTGAAAATATTGTCATTTATAGATTAATGATATCGAATATTTAATTTTGATTTGAAATTGAATATGAAGTTGAAATCGTTTTGAAAACGAATTTAAAACAATTTATAAAATACATTTTGAAAGGAAATCGACAAAATATATATAATATATATATATATATATTATATATAATGGCCTGAATAGAACGCGTCGCGCCGCGACAGTTCGCAAATTTCGACCATTGACTTCGAATGGATATTACGGGAGATCCGACTGTCGGATTCTCCTAAAACCGGAACCGTTATGTTCGTATCGAAAAGAGCTTTCTAACGAATATTAGGGATTTGAAATCTAACGGTTGGATTTGGAATTATGTCCAAATCAAATTTGGAAAAGGTCGCTGTGAGTGCAGTTCGATGGCCGTTGATGGAATTCGACTGTACGAGCCTTGATAAAGTTATTAAAAATAGTAATAATTTGTGTAAAATCATAAGAAATGATTTGTGAAGAATTGCGATGAAAAATTCCAATTTTGAAAAGATAAAAAAATAGATTTTTTATTGAAATGAACCAGTTTTGAACTAGAATAATAATTTATTTATTTTTAAATAAATAAATTGGATTTGAAAGGGTTTTAAAAGTAACCATAAGTTTCAATAATTGAATTGGAATAGAATTTGATTTTGGGTTTATAGTGAACCGTGTTTTAAATGACATTGGTTATTTAACCCAGTTAAAGACTGGGTATGATTTCCCAAGTTTAATAATCATTGATAGTGATTATTGGGAAGATTAAAACCAAGTGGAGTTTTAATGAATCTTTAATTAGATTGAAATATGGAGTATCACCGGTTTTGCTCCAGGTGATAGTTTAATCTTTAATTAGATTTGAACGTGGAATGGTAATTGAATTTACCGATAACACCGTGGTGTTAGATAAGAAGTATGACCAGTTTTACTTCATGGGATGAATAGGTTGGGATTGGGAAATCAAATAAATGATTACTTCGGTGTGGTTCGCTAATCCCGACTAGTTTGAATTGATATTCAAAGGTAGATTAAAGAATAAATTTAAAGAATTTATCTTTGATAAAATTAATGGGAACCTTTCCCAAAGTATGGGAATATTTGAATAAAGGAATATTCTGAATTGGAATGAGGCATATGTTGTGTTTGTGTAACACTTGTTTATTATATACGCGAGTTATTCAGAAAGACCGGGTTTATCCCATTCTGAATAACTGATTCGACATGGTGTTGATGACGAAGACGGTGGTTGAAGACCGGAGGTCTTCATGTCGTCTGGGTGATTATTGATGATCTTGATTGGGCTGTACACCCAAGAGGAGGGAATCAGTTGGTGATCGTCCAGACGTACTTGGAGATCGATGGATATGCGAGGTACAAGGTGCCTCCGGTTTCGTTTAGACCCATAACGAACTTGTAAATGGACTATGTGTCTGACATTGGATTTTATTCTGTGTGATTGATTTCTATTAAATATATATTTGTTTGGCGGCGGATAATTTATTCTCTTTCTTAATGCCCTTCTCTAAGACGTACGAGCTCAGGGGTTATACATTGATGGATATCAATCGCATGGAGTGAATTGTCTGTGTGTCATGCCTAAGTGGAAATCGATCAAGGCTTTTGTTGAAAAGAAAAATCTTGTGGTTGATGATCAAAGCACCGCCTGTGTGGCATAGCTTTGTGTAACGTTGATTCACGAGCCTCACACCCCGGTTGTGAATCAGAAACGGGAGAAGACATCAGGGAGGGCATGCGTTTCCTTCTAGCTAGGGTAGCGTCAGTGACCTACCAGTCCTGACATTTATATTATTTTCACCTGTGTGGTTGTTGCTGTTGCGAGGCACCTTGGATATATCGGTGACTATGTGGAGCCGATGGAGTCATTGGACTCATTGACGCCCCAAAGGGCGGGGAAACGCAGTGTTCAGGAAATATAATCCACATCGGTGGACCGGCCCTGATGATCCAAGGGCAGTTGTGTAACACCCCACGTCCATTAATGTCACTCACAAAGGGAATGCATTAACTTACATGGAGGTTTTAAGTGAATATAGAACAGAAAAATTACAACAAGACAGATAATAAGTAGTACTTGGAAATCTAAAACTTTATTTCATTGCAGCGGAAATTAAACATGTTTGTTACATCATAAAACCATAAATCAGAGTCAAGTACAATATCCATCTTGATAAAACAAAATACATAATCCCATTACATAAATAGCCATTAAAGAAGATAACAAGATGGACTTTACTTCAACGGTCCAAGCTTTCCAAAAGAGAGATAAAGCAATCCAATCAAGCTCCACTAGAGATGGGCCCACCCTGAGGACCTGGAGGGGAAAAAGATAGAAATAGAGGGGGTCAGACATAAAGTCTGGCGAGCATGATAATTCTAACAATACTATTATCAAAATAACTAGACTAAGGCATAAGCTGGAAAACAAGGAAATGTCTATGAACTATTGGGTATGGAAGAGCAGATAAAGATAACGTTAAAGGCACACCTAATTACTAACGAATAATTACTACACTGCCCCACACCAGTCACCCTCAAAGTTGATCCCACTTGCTTCACTTAGAAATTATATAAATAGCCTTGCGTACCCCTATCTCCGCTAGGTGTACCCCACTACCCACTTGCGATCGGCTCCCTACTCGTAGATACCCGTGCTGGCCCCACAGTGGGGTGTATCACTCCCCTAAAGTGGCAACCCGATACAGCTAAAGAATGCACGGCTTATACCTACACGATGCAACAACGTCTTACCTACCAGCCCGGGTCCACACACGCATATGAAACCCGTTGGACTTGCATTGCCACCGCTAACCCGTTTGGCCTCTTATAGTCAAGCCCAGTATGCGTGTCCCGTCCTCGACTTGGGTCGAGCCCATAAAGATACGTTTGGGTTACTGGTTGAAATGGGCCCCCTTTACTTACCACAAGCTATCCACCTAAGCTTGTCCCCACTAGTACATCCCACTTAACCCTCTTAGTCATGTTCATTTACATGTGTGTTTGGTTAAGTCTTACTAATCGTATTTCAAATGCCACTAAAGGCAACCACTAGATTCCTCATGCCACCCAATGCACCTACTTAACCCCCATGTCCCACCTCACATGTTTATCTGGTTAAGTATTTCTTAATTCATTAAGGCCATAACCTTATAAAGACCTCTCACATTAGCCTGACATTTATGGCAGCTGGATTTGCCGGGCGGGTCCGGGAAGTCTTACACCATAAAAGAGTCTAACCTCGTGTCTTTACAACTGTTATGCTTTAATTTGGGCCTAGGACCTCTCACATTGGGCTGACATTTGTAACTACTGGATTTGTCGGGCGGGTCCGGGCAGGTTTACGTCACAAACGAGTCCAACCTCGTGTCCTAAGCATTGATTAACACTTATAATCTTTTACCCCAGTTTTAAATATATCCCTATTCAAATCATTAATTAATTCCAATTCTAATGATGTCCATAATTGACTCAATTATGGCCATCCACTTATGGTATGCAAAATCATATCAATTGCACCCCAATTTCTTAATATTAAATCCTTAATATTACCCCTACCCCACGTTATACGTTCGCTTATTCAACGCAAAATATACGTTAGACTCGAATAGTCTAACTCATAGCACAAAGATAAATTATCACAACATATATACAAATAAAATAGATCTAATCATAATAGGGGTGAAACTTGCATGTGTGTTTGATATTCTACGCCTAAACTTGCATAGGCCAAAACTACAACTTGCATAAAACTACACATGTCACGGATCTAGTGGTGTCAACTTGTTTGGTTAAATGTCACAATTTACATAATATGATCATAACCCAAATTCATGTATAAACTTGCATATGTGGTTTATGCAACATAATGATGGTGTGAACTAGCATCTAACACATAGAACTCACACATGTCATAGCATAATTCTAGATCTAAATAGATGTCATAATTCTAGATCTAAATAGATGTTATACAATATGTGAGATTATACATACTAATAAATCTAAACTTGCATAGGTACATGTGATTTATCATGTGAATCATCATAGCCCAAATATATATATAATTAACATCATGATTCATAAGCTAACTACAACATAATAACATTATGGATTTGTAACATCGCAACTTAGCATAGAAACTTGCAACATATATAATATCATCATAGCATGATTTACAACATATAGGATATCATCATCACATAACATAGGATTTACAACATACATGATAGCATAAGGTTTACAACAACATATATGACAATTCACATCATTTTCTTATGATCCATATCACATCTTAATTTAATTAGTTTGCTAATAATCTTATTAAGATCATCATACTCACAATTAGAAATGAAAGAGAGTCTTGATTTGCTTTAGAGTTGAGTAGAATTAGAGTTTTGATTAACTTTCTTCCTTCTTAGTTGGCGGTGGCTACACTGAGTTCCATGGCGACGACATGATGGCGGCTATTCTATTTTTCATGTGAATTTAGAGTGAGAGACTACCTAGGTATATATAGAGTTTAGGATTTATTTAGACCGTCAGATCAACTCAGAACTAACCTGAACCGTTAAATTAGCCAACTCAGCCCTAAAGACACATCAGTAGCTCAAGATTGGGCTCAGCCAAAACCTGGCCGATTGGACCAGGTCGACACCCAAGTCGACTGCGCAGTCGACCTGGTCCTGGGGGTGTCGACTGCCCAGTCGACTCCCCTGTCGACCTGGGGTGCTGGGCGGGAAATTTCCCGCCTAGCATGTTTGACTTCGAATTTCGAATTTCGAATTTTCTGAAACTTCCGATGGCCATATCTCCTTCATACGAAGTCCAAATCACGCAAACTCGGACTCTATTTCAACCAGAATTCCGAGGCGAACACAATGGCGCTACCCGATTCCCTTAATTCTCACATCTGGAATTAATTATTCTTTAATTTGTAAACACTGTTATTAATAGAAACACGGGGTGTTACAAGTTGCGGCTGTTCCTGAGGGGCAGGCTAGAGTGTCTCGAATCGGTAGAGGACTATCTTTTGCCTCGGTTCACAGATGGAAGCCCAACTTCCAATACGTGACTTTGCGGTTTTGATTGTAGAGCCTAGTATGGCGACATGATATATGTTACCCATGCCGTCTATGATTGATATTTACGATTGAAATTGTTTTGACACTATACACTTATAATAGTATCAAATGATTTGTTTTAACGTACCAAGCATGTTTGGCTATTATAAGGGAAAACCCTATCCTTCGGCTTGTGTTGCATTGTGTGATGGGACCTGTGTCTTATAATAGCTTCATTTTTCCAAAAAGCATTGCGCTGTGCACCGGTATTCTTGGGAGGAAACCCGTTCCGTGTTATACTGTGTGGTCTCTTGATATATCTGATTTAAAGTAAAGCTTTAAATAACTGATTTTGTTCTCACACCAGTCACGTGACTGATCTAGAGTTTATTGTTTTAACCTAAACTCTGGGTGCCCTTATTTTCCGCACGGGCAGCTAGTAGTTTTGGTTTTGCAGATTTATATTCATAGGAACCTTGTTTACAGCTGGAATGATATCCGGAAAGCTCTGTATCCGTATATCTCTTTCAGTTGTGTATTGTATTATTTTTCCGCTGCTATGTAATGTATTTAAATGTAATTTAAATCTCTGATATTTCTGTGTAATATTTATTCATACTCTATATATTCTTGTATTCTGATGGAATTGTTGTAATATACAATGAAATGTTCTTCTGTTTGCGTCCCGATGTGGCTTGTTCTCAAAACAAACAGGGGTTTCGAAGGTCTTGGTCGGTTTAGCGATCGATTCGGATCGAGCGAAATTCCTTTCCGTTACAAAAGTGAAATGAAGGCTTATTATGAATAAACTTAAAATATGTAAATTAGGTTTATTAAGCATAAACATAGTTGCATGGTGAAAGTAATATTATAATATAAGAGTAATAAAATAAAAGCGAAAAGAGTAAGAAGGGCTTAATATTACTAAATTTGCATTTGTGAATTAGGTTAAATATTATTATATCCAAGATAATTAATTTATTTCTATACACACAAATTCTAAAGTTCACCAATTCTTTATTCTAAAACTTAAATTATACGAGTCGTAATTTAAACTCGTATTTACAACCCACTTAGATTTAAAAATATAGAGAATACATTATATCTGTTTAGTCCAGGTACCCAAAACCCAGGTTGTTACACATGCTATGCTATAACATATACTCAGTATTTATTTATGGCAAAGACCTTTAAGTTTTCATTATGTAATTCAACTTTGCTACGTTTTTATGTGTTTTTTTATTTGCCTATAGTCTCCATAATTTTTTCAATATTTGCAATTAATTCTTCACTATTTATATATTATAGGGAACTGAAGTTATGTTTGTAAGACTAATAGACTTTGCAAACCTCTACATAATTAGCTTATTTTTCTTCTGTTTAATGTATAAATTGAAAATAGGATTAAGCAAATTTGTTCAATTTTTATATCAAAAATTGGTCGATGTTACCAGCATTTGTTAGTCTAATGTTCTAAATATATTGATAAAATGATTAATTACTATATTTATGTGTTATTTTACATTTGTAATCTACATATTTGACTAAGAGGAGGAAAATACAAATATAACAGAATGCAAATGAAAGATAAGTCAATGGATGAATTTTAGTAATTAATTGTGATGTAACATTTACTGTTGACAATTTGTCAACCATTTAAACCTCATCACTTTTTTTGCTTATTATTCTAATATACTTATGATAGAGGATAATGTATTACGATTTGTATTGTTATAGTACCGTTGACCATGCATTCCAACAAATGGTTACAACTGTTAGGATCTACAATCATCACGTACCAATATCTTTTATATTTCTCTCTTTGTTGCTAGTATAACATATCGAAATCCATTCTTTACTTAAGTCATTAACATATTATGTGCGACTACATTTGTTATTTTTTTGAACTTGGGAATATAGACAAACATATAATATCTGAATATGTTTTTGTTACATGTCTTCAATGCATTTATTACTACAAACTTTTGTCCAGTATCATCCAAACGCATTAAAATGTTTGATTTCCTAACTTTTACTCCATGACTATCCTACTTTGTATGAGTTTGAAATCTACATAACCTAGAGCTGCCTGTGCGCAAAGCATGGGGATCATTCTTGTTAATTGAAATAAAACAGGAAATGGAAGTAAATGATTGTTAATTATATCAATTAAAAGAATTAGTAATTATAATAAATTTTATTAGCTTAAAAGGAAGAAATGAAAGGTGTTTCTTAAGAAATTTCTTTGTTGACACCCTGAATATGCCACTAAAGACAAAATGAAGGGGGTCTTATGCTAGCTTGAGGAAACAAGCTCCAGATACAATGTTGAATTCTTGTCATAAGTACATGTGTTAATACTCAGAGTTCAACTTGAAGCCCTCCAATAGTGGTGGCACATTTAGCGTCAATCTGTGCAGTCAAAGCCCTGCTAAATCCTCGTAAAGTCTTCGCTATAGTCGGTAGCACTCTTCAATCACTAGGCTTATTTCAGTTTAGAGCTGATGAACAATAGGGCCACTTTAATTTACACCATTTTCCACTAAGTCACTAAATCAACGCTTTTTATCATTCACTTTAGCAATATTAATATACAAAGTTTGACTTGACTTATTCTTTTCAAAAAAAATAAAAAAAGTTGGTGTAAAGAGCTAATATTAAAAGCATAAATGTCGAGTATAATATAGTCATCAAATCTTGCATGTATGACCATGATATTTTTTTGATTTGTTATAAAAGATTAATTAATGTTAGTTTCTTCTATAAAAAAGAGGTGAGAATGATGATTAATCAATTTAAAATATTTAGTTTCCCCTTTTAACGAAAATTTTGCACAGCCGCTATATAACTCTTATTTCCCGACTTTATCCTCACTGCAATTTTTTGCACCTCTAACGTTAGAGAACCGTTATGCGCTTTTCTAACGACCCATATTTTTACCATTTAATTCAATATTTAAATTTGGGTTTTAACTGGTTATTGACTTGAATTCAATGATTTTGGATATTTTGATAATATAATATTGTAAATGATATAATAATAAAAATATTTTGAAATATTTGGGAATGTGTTGAATTTGTCGTTTTATGCGAATTGGCAATATAAAATAATTTAATTCAGTTTGAAATCGAATTATATTAACGATTTCGTTTATTAAACGATGTTTGAACGTACAATTTAAAATTTAATTATAAAACGAGTTGCAGCGGCGCGATAGTTCGTAATATTACGTTTCGAACTTTAATTGGACATATATAATCCAATATAAGTCGGATTTCTTTGGAACAAGAAACACCCGAATCTATTTGATTATAATTTTCTAATAAAGCAGAAAAATCGAGTTTTCATCTTGTAGATTTTGTTTTATGTTTAAATCAAATTTTCAAATAGTCGCAATGAAATTGTTTTATACTTTATAACGGTTTATTATATATAATTAAATGATTTTTAGTTTATTGCATATCGTTTTGACTTAGAATTCAAATCGGAGTATTTTATTTTGGTATTACATGAAATTCTGCTCGAATATGTCCAATTATAATATTTTAATATTATTATATTAAGGTATTTTAAAATTGTTTTATCTGAATTTAAATTGGACCCTTAAAAGGGCTATTATTCTAACGACCTCCGTTTTCAAGGAAACAAATTTTATTACTGTAATGACGTATTATTACTAAATTTCAAGTTCACGCCAATTGGAGTTATTTTGTGAGCACAGAAAAATTAAATGCAAATAAATCGACCATTTAAGCTTAAACAAGCGTCGTTTGAGCAAATGGATTCGGAATTCAACGAAACAAGTTTCATCGGGTCTGTAACGTCAAATTATACGATGACGTCCATTTTCGTCACAAACGGAGTTTGTATGTGGACACGGGAATTAATAAACAATATTCAGAATCGGCGATAGGTACGAATAAAAATGTTTAGTCACATCAGATAAATATCACTAGTCAAATCAAATAATAAAAAATTAAATTATTTATAAAAAAAGTCAAACCCTATACATTCTACAACCCTAACCACTGAAACACACAGACCTACAGGGGTACAAATCTGCCTATATAATTCCATTTCCTCGTTTCATTACTTACCCATACGAAACAACAACATTGCCTTCATCTTTAATTCAAATCTTCACAAAAAGATATAAAATTAAATAGTGGGTGGAATTAAAGGATTTTAGATCGGTGGTGACCGATCACTGGCAAACTTCACTTGAGTGTTCCCTTTGTTAAACTCGATCTTTATTTTCCATCAAGCTCAAATAAGAGCACATGGGGATTTAGCCCAGTTTTCTGATGGGTGGAGGCGTGTTTGGAAGCTACAGGTTCATCAGTGGAGTGGCGCGTATAAATAATAAGAAGAAGACATGCATGGAGTTCAACAACGGCTTTTGGACGAAATTGTGTATGACTTCTGTCACCACCTACGGCGTGGCCAACGAGGGAAACACCAATAACTATTCGAATTGTCTGGTGGTGTAACGGAGAAGGAGGCAGCGGGCTCGGGGTAGGGGGTTCAGGGATGGATACAGGCGTCTATAACATGATTAACGCAGTTGTGAAGAAAGGGTTTTACATCCTTCTGTTCAGAGCAGTTTTGCGAGGATGTAACTGATGAGGTAGGTGGTTTCGATGGGAGATGCAGCGTCAGGGTAGGTCGGAGACTCGGGCGAGACGGTGATAGCCTCGGTGGCTTCTGGCGACAGTGGGGTTGTGACCAATGAATTGGGTTGAGGCCCAGGATCAGGAAAACTGGTACCAAATGGGTCAGGGCGTGTCAAGTTGGAAGATATGAGGGAGATGAGGTTTGCGAGCTGCCATTGTGAGTAGGTTAACCAAGTGACGTTTGAACGGGAGTTGGTGGTGTCGTTAATATGAGGGAGGTCAGGACTTGAAGTGGCCAGGTTAGGGTGAAGTACGGTTGTCCCAAGCATCATCAGCGATCGTTCAAAGGTGATAGGTTTTCTTCTATAACTATAGCAATTTTTGTTGGAAGAAAGAATTATGCATTGAAGCAATTACATAGAGAGGAGGAGAAGGTTGGTAGCTCATTGGGTTTCGCAGAATGGTGAGGTGCGGCACTATGTAGGGCAGAGTGAAGTAGCGAGTGGGTTGCTTTGCATGAGGCACTGTTTTACTGGAGCGAAAGAAATTTAGAAGGAATGTTGAGGGGTAGGCCAGGTACATGTTCGTGGGCTTAGGTTGGGCTTCACAAGATTTTATTAAAAGAAAAAAAGGTAAAAAAAACAAAGGAATGTTTGAAGCGTTGTTTGGGTTGGGAAGGCAACGGTCAGTAGAAAAATTTGGGAGCAACGTAGCTTCAGGCAGTTGATAATTTATGAATGAAGCAGGTGGATGTCGGAAGAAGGAAAACGCATGACGTGTTTAAGGTAAAGCAAATAATTTGTTGTAATTAAGTTAATTAGTTTAGACCGTTAAGGATTAAAGCTATTTAGTTTGAATAAAAATATTGTAATAAGGATAACCGGTCCATATATCGTCAGAATTCAGCAAAATCAAAGTCAAGGAAATTGTATCGTCAAAACCTATGCTGCTGAGTTGATTCAGGATGAATCAAAAGCAATTGGAATTTTTGTTTAATATCAAACAGTGTTTAAAATTAAACAAAATAATGTTGTAATCGACAATCAAAACGAAGATGGGTTAATTCTCACACTTTTCTGAAATTCTATGATGTATTAAATTCATATAAAAATATAATTCATCATAGATAATGATAATTGGATGATTGGACGCCTTGGTTCTTTATTTGGTTGTTTAACGATTATCCGCATTTATATATGTCATATTGGATGATGTTGATTTAAATTAAATTTTAATATGTTATTATCAGATGATATTGAATTCTGTGATGCAGGGAAGGACATGTTGGTGGAATCCGACCGGATTCCTCAAATATTTTGTATGTTGTTTATTTCTTTATATTATCCAAATATGAATTATTTACCCAAATGACATTATATCCTGATTGGATGTTGATAATTGATTGGATATTGAACGTTGAATTGAAACTCACCATGAATGTGATGTTTTTAAAAAATAGACAGTGTTGATTAAGTTATTGGCAGCAAACGATCTGAAGCGCTGCTTTTAAGACATTAGTTCACCATTAGGCGAATTGACGTAATTGAAGTTGCAATTTTTTTTTAACTGAAGTAAAGTTAAAATAAACGTTTTAAAATAGCGAATATTTGTTTTATAAGCATAGAAGCTTGAATTAAACCTATGGTTTAGTATTTAGAAATTACTATTTCGAGAAAAACAGTTAAGCAATGTAGTTAGATTAATTATATTAATCTAATGAGAGAAATAAATGAATCCAGTTATTAATAACTGATGTTTAAGTCGACTAGTAAACTATTTAATTAGAATTGGTAATTAGATTAGTCGGTCTTTGATTAATCTAATGGAAATAATGTAATGAATTATTGTTTTAATTCTAATAATTTTTTAAGTATTAATTATCTTTTTGTTTAGTAATATTTAAAAGGGCTTATCAACTGATAAATCATTAGTGAAGTATTTATCGTCTAATATTGTCAGTAAGTAATCAACTGATCTATTTCCAATTATTGATGAAGTAAACTACTTTTACTTCAGTTAATAATGAAATCAATTATTATTTTAATTAATAATAGTTAGAATAATTTACCTTGCTAAATGAAAGTCAATTAATAAGTAATTGTGTTTTGAAATAGAACTTAATCGAACTGTGTTAAGAACAACGTTATACAAATAAACAGGGATGTGGAGTTTTTAAATAAGAGTTACTTAATAACTGAATTAAGTATAAGCAAGGAGATTGAAAGAGATTTTTGTAAAGGATTAGATAATAAAATCCAAGTTATAATTGGAAGTTTATAAAGAGAAGGGTAAGCAAATACAAGGATTTAAATCAATTTTATACTTAATTATTAAATTAAGGAAATGAAAATAAGTTGAAATGTGAATTCAAAGGGAGAAGAACAATAGATTTCTATAAGAAGATTTTAGAATTTGAATCCAAATTGTAAACGAAGTGTATAAAGAAGTCCGAGCTCGAGCGACGATTTTAAAATAAGCATTCACTTAAGAGTTTGGATTTAGTAAAATAAATCTTAAACTGGAAGAAGATTTGCAAAGATATGAGGCGTAGTAGAAATTATGTAAAAGAATTAGTAATTGGTTTTGAAGCAAAACCAAATAAGTTATATTACACATGTTCAAAGTAAAAGAGTTTTGCGTTTAGTTAAAGAGTTATTGTAGGGAATGGTTATTTAAAAACCATATTTTTTTAAAGTAAAATAGTAAATGGAAGGATATGTTTGTGTTTCAAACTTGTATTTATTCTGAGATAAGAAGGTTGTCGGTCAAGGTCTGAGCGGTAAGTAAAATACCCCAACTTAAACGACTTCACTATTATCAAGCGATGATATTAGTTTGTAATGGTAAAGGTATTGAGAGTTGGTTAAGAAATTGTTGCAACGTTTTTGCAAGATTTCGAGTGTGATTGAAATTATTTGTTCTAAAGTAAAACGATGTGTAACTAAACATGGTTCGACTCAAGTTGTAAACGTGAATGTATTTATACCTTAGAATTATATATATATACACACACATGGTGATTTTTCCGAAGTAAAGGAAATAAAGGATTGGTGAATAGTGATGTTTTCAAAGTGTTGTAATGAAGTGGAGTTTGGAAATATAGATACGTTATTGTTTTCAATGTGACGAAAACAACCGAATTTGAAATAAGAATTAAAAAATTGATTTTTTTAAAGAATCTTAAAAAATGGTTTTGATAAATGGTTCAAGTAAAAGGATCTGTGTTGCCAATATACTTAACCATACAGTGTTAATTGATAGTTAAAAACACGACTATCAATGAATATATTATTGGACCTTTTGACGTGTTGTTTCGAAGAGGCCGGGATAAGAACTAAACCCAAAACCACTTCGAACCAACGTTGCGTACGAAATTAACTTGCAGCAATTAAAGACCATAGATCTAGATAAAATGGAAGGACTATTTATAATTTCTAGGTCGCTCCCGGAGATAAACGGTGGTTTTATCATGATTGAAATCCACGGATATGCAAGGACTACTCGCTACTGATCTATACAGTGATTCCTAGGATGCTGTAGGAGGGTGCCTTCGGTTCATCCTGTTCTTGGATGACTTGTATGGATGAATGTTTGATAGAGTATTTCCTTAAGAATCATATACATTGATTTTTACAAACATACCATGTTTGGTGGCAGAGAAATTCTCTTGCTTAACACCCAGAGTATATTTGTGGACGTCGATTAGTGATTTGATGGATCTGACGATGTGTCATTCAAAGTTTATGAGATGTTCTCCAAAAGGGTAAACGCGACCTTAAGCCTCATCAGCGGGGAAATGACAAAAATCGGGCAGGAAGCATGGCTAGGTGGGTCATTCTCAAGCATGGTATATTGTCACAATCTTGAGAAAATTCATATTTGTTCTACTTTTGTTTCCGTATCTCCACGGAAGTATGGAGGTGCCATGACAATATATTCGATACACTCAAGTTAAATGAGTGGTTGGTCATGTATGGTCGGGTTGCAAGATGTTCTTGTTGAACCCATGTGTATCCCCTTTAGAGTACACTAATCAGAAGGTGGTCTCATACCTTGTCATAGTTGGAATCCAATAAGCGCCCTGCAGTTTATATTTTAAAATGAATATGCAGAGCGTGAGATGCAAGTGTTCTACCAGATGGTTATTTATTTGTGATTTGATAGATACTATTATAATATCACTGAATTTTGATATATTAAAATGTTTTGCGTTATAGTAAGGTAAAAAACGTTTGTGTTTACGTGTGGGTTGGTCTTACTATTATCATTTTCTTTCATAAAAGATTTCTAAAGTTAAACAAGTTGCTTGCCATATGAATTTATCACTGGTAGTATTCCAGACTGATCCGGGTTAATTTTGTTTTGCTTCATATGTGCTCGGGTCAGACCGAGTATATTGTCAGGTTAGGTTTCGCTTGGATCTTCAGAAGAGGAGCTGGAGTCGGAACGTATAGCCATATTCACTGGTATTATATTATTCCGCCGTGTGTTGTATTGAAATGAATGTATACTCTGATGTTGTAATCATATATATGTGTATATATAGTTTTTTTTGTAAAGTATTTGATATATTATATTTTGTTCGTTCCGCTGTGAAACTCTTATCTTCTTATTATTCTATTCTAATATTTCTCTCTTTCTTCTTTCACCCTCTAATTTCTTTCCATTAACAATCTAGGATTTCGATACTTGGGTTTTTGGCAAGTAAAACAAGATTATGTATTATTGACGAAAATTCGAACGTCGAATTTTTTCCGAGTAATTACAACTTTAAATAAATAGATGTCAAGTCAAGCGATGCCGAGTCATAAAAAAACTATATATTACGACATATGTAAGGTCAGTTCAAATGTTCTTAATTATCCAAAATATGCTATGTAAGTTAAAAAATTCAAGCATAAACCATCAAATTACAATCGGTAATTTGTCCTTTATTTGATTTAGGGTAATAAGGAATTTAAAATGCAGAGAATGAGACAAGAAAATTTGGCCTCTTGATTAATACCCATCCACCTTTATAGGTGTGGGTTAGGCTTCGTTTTATCTTTGGTTGCTTTGGCAATGTTGTGTTGGCTTAAACATAGTTCAGTGCAACAGAGAGGAGTGAAATGATTTGTGAGCTCCGTCGTCGGTAGCTGACATTATTCCTTGGAGTACAAGTTGAAGCCCTCCAATAGTTCGACAGTGGCACACTTAATGTCAAGATGTGCTATTAAAGCCTCTCTAAAGACCCGTTAAATCTTTGTAAAGTCCTCGCTATAGCTGGTAGCACTCTTCAATTGCTGTACTATTTCAGTTTAAAGCTGATGAACAGTAGGACCGCTTTAAACCCCACTATTTTCCGTTAAGCCTCTAAATAAACGCTTTTTATCATCCACTTTAGCAATATTAATATACAAAGTCTGACTTATCCTGTTCTCTTTTAAAATAATTCAAAATTTTTTTGGTGAAAAGAGCTAATTTTAAAAGCTTAAATGCAGAGTGTAATATAGCAATATATTATAGTCATCAAATCTAGCATGTATAACCATGATATTTTTTAATTTGTTATAAAATATTAATTAATGTTAGTTTCTTCTATAAAAAAGACATGATATTGATGATTAATGTAACAACCCGAAAATCCGAGCCAATTTAAATTTTTTATTTTGGCAATTTTAATGAATTTTGAATATTTAAAATGAATTATTTTAAATAATAACGACGAGAAATTTATTTTGAATAAACTTTGAACGTATATATTTATTAGAATCGACGTTCGAATATAAATATTTTATTTTAATTATAAAAGGAATTGAAAATGGCGCGGTAGTTTGAAAAATTCGATTTCAAATTTCAAATGAATGTACAAGATACAAAATAAACCAGATTTTGGTGAAACCAAAAATATTAGAATCCATTTGATAATATTTTTCCAACGAATCCGAAAAATTGAAATTTCATAGCAGGAATAAAAAGTTATGCCCAGTTGAAATTTCAGAATAGTCGCTATGGAATTTTGACCCTTAAAAATGGAAATTTTGCAAACGGCCTCTGTTTTCGACGAAACCACTTTTGTTGGATCCGAGATGTCAAGTTATTGCTAGGTTTCAAAACTCATAATTTTTGAAAGCAATATGTGAGCATGGAAAAGGAAAAGGTGTTTGACCAGTTTTAGTTGATTTTGATCGACTGGAAAATGACCATTTTTCAAGCGGTCTCAAAATTTGACGAAATTAGTTTTGTTAGGACCGTATCGTCAATACAAAGCTAGAAATAATTTTTCTGGAATTTTGGGGGTCTATATGTGACCCCAATAAATTGGAATGTACATTTAAAATTCAATATAATGATTTAAATGTTAATTTAAATGAAAACCGATCAAAACGATGGAATTGGCTTGCGAAACATATCCAATTGTGTTCGAAATGAGAGTAACTAGCTAAGGGCGATAGTCGTTGGGTCTTGTTTCGAGTTCGAATTAAAAAGTTCCTTTTTGGAAATATATTAAATAAAATATATATTTATATAAATTCCCCCATCTCCTTTCTCCCTCCACTGTTGATTTCTGAAACAAAATAAGAAAAAGAAAAAAAACAAATCGCTCGACGGAGGGGGCGATCCACCTCGCGCCCCCCTCCAGGCGGACCCACCACATCCACGAGCACCGGCGAGCCCTCCTCTTCTTCTCCTCCTCTCCTTCCCGCTCCCCCAGGTTGTGAACCCTAGCCCCCCCTTTTTCACCTGAAGACCGGCGCCGCATCCATCCGCCACCACCTGGACCTCCAACCGCCACCTCGACAACTCCGACCCCCCTTCCTCTATATAAAAAAAACGCTGTAAGTTCTTTTATTTATTTATTTATTTTATCTTCATTTATTTAATAAAAATCAGTTTTTTGGTGTATTATAGCATAGGAAAAATCAGTTTTTTTGGTGTATTATAGCTTAGGAAAAATCAATCTTTTTGGTGTATTATAGCTTAGGAAAAATCAGTTTTTTGGTGTATTATAGCTTAGGAAAAATCAGTTTTTTTTGTGTATTATAGCTTAGGAAAAATCAGTATTTTTATTTACATGAAAGCTTATATTTTTATATAACATTAAGTTTAGATTTTTATATACGTAAAGATACGATTTTTAATATGAGAAAAGAATTGATTTTTATCATAAGAAAAGGTTTGATTTTTCTTGAATGGAAAGGTTTGATTTTTTTCGAATAAAAAGATTTGATTTTTATAAGGGAAAGATTACATTTTTCTATATGAATAGATTCCATTTGTACAGACGAGAAGATTAGATTTTTATGTCATGATAAATATGATTTTTACTTAATATAAAGATTTGATTTTAGAAATAAAAGTATGATTTTTAGTGTATACATAGCATCATGAAAATATGATTTTTTTTATATATATGTAGCATACAAAGATCCGATTTTTAACTATGTAAAGACTCGATTTTTAAGCATATAAAGTTTCGGTTTTTAACGTTATAAAAATATAGTCTTTATATAGGAAGTAGCGTTGTTAAAAATATAATTTTTAACATATACCGCGTGAAACAGATCTCATTGAAGACACGATGAAGATTTCCTACATATGAAGAGTCGCGGTGTTTGGTTTAGCTCTCGGTGAGAACTTCTCACTTTTAATTTATTTTCTAGTTGAAATATATACTAGGATGCAGACGGTGCTTAGCAGCACCCGACACCCGTTGTCCACAGACCATGGATGACTTGTTTGTTTAATTGATGTGTTGTGAAAGTTGATTGTGTGAAGTGGAATGGAATAAAATATTTTATAGTTAAAAATATAATTTTTAACGTGTATATAAAATAAATATTTATAAACAAATCGGATGATTTGTTTATGTACACACATTTGACTGATAGGGATTGGGACGATAAATTTTACACATCGCCCAACTGCACAAATAAAAATTTGTGTTTGTTGATTTGAAACCCCACATGGGTGTTGGGATGATATTTGGCGTACACTAATCCCAATTGTTTAGTTGTATGTCAATCGATAGGTTGACAGACTGTGTAAGCGTTATTTATTTATTTTTAATGCCTGTGCAGTTGTGTGGTGCACTCTGGATGATGGTTGATTATTTATCGTTGCTATTATATACATGTGTTATATAAAACCCATATAAGTAACATTATGTGGTATTTGATTGGGCCCCTTTCCAATTTGGAAGATAAAGAATATTTTAAAATAAAATTCATGTGTTGAATAAAAGAAAATTCATGTGTTGAATGAAATAAATATTCATGTGTTGAATAAAAGAAAATTCATGTGTTGAATGAAATATATATTCGTGTGTTGAATAAGAGAAAATTCATGTGTTGAGAAAAATCTCTAAACGATTAAATTCACGTCTTTATCATATATAAAATTAGAAACTAACTGGAAATCAGTAAAGATGAATTGTTTTCTGGGTATTGATCTGATGTTGGTTTTGGCCTTCGGGGTTAATATTTAGGGAATTGTTCGCTTACTAATTTACGGTTAGAGTCTGGTTAAGAACTAAACGATATAAATCACAATTTTATGAAATATATAAAATAACAAAAATAGTCATGTGTTGACAATACTCATGTGTTGAGAATATTCATGTGCTGAAAATATTCATGTGTTGAACGAAATATTTTATACAATAGAATTCACATTTTTATTGTAGGTACGAATTAAGAAATATTCATGTACTGAATAAAATATATATTCATGTGTTGAAGAAGATATTCATTTGTTGAATAGAATAACGAAGTTATTGAAATAAATAAAGCCGTGTTGATTAGATATGCGCCATTTTGACGTGAACGATATTTATATCGATCTTATTCATTTTTATAATGAATATCGAAAAGGAATTGGTTTCAAAATCTAATATTTTGAAAATATTATCATTTATATATTGATGATGTTGAATATTCAATTTTTATTGAAATTGAATATGAAGTTGAAATCATTTCGAAAATGAATTTAAAACGATATATAAAATACGTTTTAAAGGAAATCAACGAAATATATAACATATTTATATTTTATATATAATGGTCTGAATAGAACGCGCTGCGCTACGGCAGTTCACGAACTTCGACCATTGACTTCGAACGGACATTACGGGAGATCAAACCGTCGGATTCTCCTAAAACCAAAACCGTTGGGTTCGTATCGAAAAGAGCTTTCTAACGAATATGAAAAATTAGAAATCTAACGGTTGGATTTGGAATTATGTCCGAATCAAATTTGGAAAATGTCACTGTAAGTCCAGTTCGATGGCCGTTGATGGAAATCGATTGTACAAACCTTGATAAAATTATTAAAAATGTTAATAATTTTTGTAAAATCATAAGAAATGATTTGGAAATCATTGGGATGAAAAATTCCATATTTGAAAAGATTAAAATAGATTTTTTATCGAAATGAACTAACTTTGAATTAGAATTATAATCCATTTATTTTTGAAATAAATAAATTGGATTTGAAAGGGTTTTAAAAGTAACCAGAATTTCCAATAATTGAATTGGAATGGATTTGAATCGAAATTGTCTTTGGAATATTTCGATGTTGGATTTCGTGATTATACAGAAATTGTTATGGAAATTTGAAAGATATATTTGTATCGTTATTTCCAATACGATATTTGTTGGTCGTAGAATTTGATATTGAATATAAGCCGATTTATTTTCTATTCAGAGCCTTGTATTTAATATCAAATGGGATTTGGTTTTGTCGTGAATGGTGTCTTCATTAACACTGTTCTTAAACCCAGTTGAGAAAAGGATTAAATCTTTTTATTTAGATTTAATGAAGCAACAATTAAATAATATTTAATTGGAATTGAAATGGAATGTGATTTCGGCTTTATCGTGAGCTGTGTTTTAAATGACATTAGATCTTTAACCCATTTAAAGATAAGATTTATTTCCTGGATTTGAATAATCTTAAGTAATGATTTTTGGAAATTAAAACTGAAGTAGAGTTTTAATGAATCTTTAAATAGATTGGAAGGTGAATTTGATAATTAAAATTATCAAATTCAAGAAATGATCGAGAATGGAGTATCACCAGTTTTGCTCCAAGCGTTAGTTAAATCTTTAATTAGATTTGAACGTGAAATAGTAACTGAATTTACCGATAACACCGTGGTGTTAGATATGAAGTATTACCAGTTTTATTTCATGGGATGAATAGGTTGGGAGTGGGAAATTAAAACAAATGATTACTTCAGTAAGGTTCGTTAATCTCGACTAGTTTGGATAGACCATTATTTGGTTTGAATTGATATTCGGAAGAAGATTAAAGAATAAATTTAAAGAATTTATCTTTGATAAAATTAATGGGAACCTTTCCCAAAGTATACAGATATTTGAATAAACGAATATTCTGAAATGGAATGAGGCATATGTTGTGTTTGTTTAACACTTGTTTATTATATACGCGAGTTATTCAGAAAGACCGGGTTTATCCCATTCTGAATAACTGATTCGACGATGTGTCGAGGATGAAGACGGTGGTCGAAGACCGGAGGTCTTCAACATCGTTTGGATAATTATTGATGATTTTGATTGGGATGTACACCCAAGAGGAGGGAATCAGTTGGTGATTGTCCAGACGTACTTGGAGATCGATGGATATGCGAGGTATAAGGTTCCTCCGGTTTCGTTCAGACCTAGAACGGACTTGTAAATGGAATGTTTGTCTGACATTGGATATCATTCTGTGTGATTGATGGATATCGGTTACATGGAGTGGTTTGCCTGTGTGGCATGCTAAGATGCAAATGATCAAGGCTTCAGTTGAAAAGCAGAGTCTTGTGGTTGATGACCAAAGCTCGGCCTTTGTGGCATAGCTTTGTGTAGCGTTAATTCGCGAGCCTCACACCCCAGTGTGAACCAGAAATGGGAGAGGACCTCAGGGAGGGCATTCGTTTCCTTCTAGCTAGAAGTGGCATTAGTGGTTTGACACGCCCTGACGAGTTTGAGTTATGTGGTTGTTGGATTGCGAGGCGCCTTGGATATATCGGTGACTATGTGGAGCCGATGGAGTCATTTGGCTCATTGACGCCCCAAAGGGTGGGGAAACGCAGTGTTCAGGCATTTTAATCCACATCGTGTAGGATCTAAATTAACCCTAAAGGGGGGTGAATAGGGTTTATCGCAGATTTTCACAGAGTAATTAAATAAAAACGTCACAAATAATAATCAGAATAAATGCAGAAAATAAATAACACACGGATATACCCAGCTTCGGCAATACCCTGCCTACTGCTGCATTCCCCAAGGTTTCTACTAGGAGTTAAAACAATCTCTACGCATACAATCCCCTGTAAACTCGCGATACTCGCTCCCAACTGTTCTTAACCCTACGCTCAAAACCTTGCACTGGTTTCTATCCCTGAAACCAGATTTCCCCGAATTACAAATCCCGTAATTCGTCTCCCTAGTTTTAGAGACAATCTAGAAAATTCTAATCCTGATTACAAATTAAAACTCAAACGAATAAATAATAAAAAAATCCTTAAAAATGAATTAAAAACCCTTAGGAGTTTAAATTAGGGTTATCCCCTTTTAAAACCAAGTTGGTCGGCTCTTTGTCTTGTGCTCACTACTTCACTTTATCCCGATCTCTTTTGTTACTCTCTGGAAAAATGGCAGCGTTGCCTTTTCAATTTAGGGTTTCCTTCAGGAGATTAAAGAGGCGACTAGGATTTTGATTCTCTTCAATTTGAAGGCCGGTTCTATGTCGTATGATGATCTCGAATTATTCAGTGGCTATCCTCTTCGATTTGATGTTGAATTCTCGATACAATCTTCATCCTCTCGTGGTATGATTTTTTAATTTGAGATTCAATTTTGAATTAGTGCTAGTACTTAGATATCTAATTACCGATGATGATTGGTGTATTTATAGGGTTTATTAAACCCTTAAAACTCTGATTCTAGATGATTCGTTCTCCTTTGAATTGCTCTTGCGATTTTTATTGCCAATTTAATATTTGGACTTTTTCATATGTTCAGAGATGAGTATCAATTTTATTGGATTCTGGAACTTAGAATTTGTCTTGAATTTTTTGATAAAACTTGCGTTATCTTTTCGGATATTGTAGACTTTTCTTTGGTTACAGTTATATTTTGGGGTTTGAAAACTTCAACCTGATCTGGAATTTTTGATATTGCGAGTTTGCTTGAATTTCTACTTGGCCCGTTTGCCTCTGGAACTTTGAATTGGTCTTTGAAAGTTTCAAACTTGCTTTAAAACTGATAAAAAAAATCACCGCCTTGATCTTCCTTTGAACTGAAACAACACTTGAATCTTGCTAGATAATTTTGAACTGATATGAACAGTTGCTCTATAAACAGATTTGCATAAATCCTTTACTTGAACTTGCTGTTGCATTCTCGACTTTGAACTGTTGATATATGATTTGATACTTGATAATATAATTTTCCTTGACCTTGGACTGATGCTATTCTCGACTTGGTTAAAAACTTTTCTCGGATGCTTTACTTGAAACATACTATGTTCATCATATTTACATTTCTTTGCTTGTCTATCCCTTGTTAAAAATGCTGCTTGATCATACTTGCTTGTGTGGCCTGTGTTGTGCTCAGCTCTATTGTGAATGCACCTATGCCACTGTAATTGATTAGGCTGAGTCATGTTGTACCATTCATGTTACTTATACATGCTCTGTGTTTCATTAATGCTTGTGTGTAGGTCTGCATGCTCATTGCCATGTGCTCGACCCAATTTAGAAACTCTCGGCCTTGTTGTAGACATTGTCATTGCTGTTGTGTATGAACACTTCCACCACACTTTTCTGTGCATACATTACATGCTGCACTGGCTTCACTTGAACATTGGCATGTCATTTTGACCATCCTCCATGTACTGAGCTTTATTTCACTTGAGTTTGAACACATTTATATTGATGCTGCTGTCTATTTATACTTGCGGCTCCATATATATTTCCAGAAATATTAAAGAAGCTTCCCTGAATTGTTTTGACATGTTGTTGCACTATATACTCGAAAACCACTATACCAATATTTGTCTGTACACCCATGATCAGTGCATGTGTTCACCATGAAATAGCACTGCCTTATGTTTTGTGCACAGATTACTATGTACACATTCATGCTTGTTAATTCTTCTCTTATGCCCTTTACACTACTACATTGAACCGGTCTTGTTGCCTGTTAGTGTACCAGCACCACATATTTTGTGCACATCCTTCTTTCCCCAAAAAATGTTGTTGTGTTCAAGTTTGTAGCTTAGTTCACCATTGTTGTTCTGTGATTCATCACCATACTTCGCTGCATCCATTTGGTTTCTACCGTTTATATTGATGCTTCATTTATGTTGTTGTTTTGGCATTTGTTCCTTTTGCGTTATGTGACAGCCCGCCCCGCACCAACCGACATTTCCTCCAAAAGTGCGTTGTACACATGTCCAGTTAGCACGGCACGGACGTCAGAAGAAAAAGGGAAGAAGGAAATGAACTAATAAGGAACCTGTAGAATGTCTCACAGCGCATGGAATAAAATATAATAATAACATAATCTTGACATAAAATAGGCGAGACAGTGCATAAGCTGAAAACTAAACCAACATAGCAGCGGAAATCCAAATACAGCTTATTACAACTTTCCAAATTACTGTCTCTAAAACAAAGAAAGCTTAAGTAGAAGATGCACTACTAATGCCCAAGCAGTGATCTTCAACAACACAGGGAGAATATCTATATATCATACGTGGAAGTCTCCTGCTCGCTTCTGAATCAGCTACTCGCGCATCACCAGCTAACCTATCTCTAGTCTGCTCGTGTGAGCACCCAGAGTAATAAGAGGAGACATAAAACTCTGGGTCAGACATAAAGCCTGGTATGAGCGATAAGCATCTAAACAGAACAATAACAGGTAGACTAAAACATACTTGAACCTGCAACCAAAGAGTTAGCACTACATACTGTACAACACTCTAAGGTGCCATTTCAAATGGTGTAAAGATAACGGGGGTAGGGGTGTGCATGTCATAGTGATGTCAAACAATCAAGCATAGCAATCATCCTCACATCCCTCACTCAGTGCGTAAAGCATACGATATCCACTACTTTGGTCACCTAATACTTTGGGCCATGACGGGATCCAATCCAGTGTAACTATCACTACAAGCCCACTATCCGTCTCTCAGTGGTGAACCAAAGTTATGAATACCGACAACCCCTTTGCACACGTCCCGCAGCAAAGCCCAACTCATGAAGTGAAATCATTGGTTCCCAACTGGATCCTGAGCTCTAACTTCCATTTGGACTACCTTTGCATCTCGGGTTATTGGTTTCCTCCTGTTCGGGTCGGTCGGTCAAGAACCTTTCATTCTGGTCGGTTTTCATCATCTCTACCCTGGTCGGTCGGTATTGCCCCCTGGTCGGTCGAACACTTCACCATTCCTGGTCGGTCGTACTTCACCATCCCTGGACGGTCGAACACTTCACCATTCCTGGTCGGTCGGTATTTCATCATCGTATGAGGTCGGTCGAACATCACATAGTGGTCGGTCTTGCCCAGCCTGGTCGATCTCCCTAGTCGGTCGAACACTTCATACAGGGTCGGTCGTGAGCTCGGGTCGATCGGTCAAAACCTTCCCCTGGTCGGTCTAACTCGACCCAAAGAAAACCTACACCATTTCAGCAAGCTATTTTCGCCTCTCGACGGCGTTTTCAACCATTCCAACTATTCTTAACAATCATAAAGCATACCATACAGTCATAGCAACATGTATAAACATCCACAAACAGCAAAACAACAATATGGTATGTTAAAATGGATCAAACATAGCCAAAACCCCCATATTTTCCCTTAATCCCTCTTAATCCCGTTTAAGCAAATCTAATTATAGGATTAACAAAACTTAACCAAATCCGACAAATTTTCTAACAGAGGCCTAAAATAATATTTAGCAATTTATAAATATTTTTCCAGATTTTTAACATGCATAAATTCGCTAATTCCCACTAATCACCCCTTAATCCCCCAAATTCCGGGATTTGAAAAATTAGTCGAAATTAACCCAAATTCATATCAGAGGCATAAAATGATGTTTTCGAATTTTATGAATTTTTCTAGATTTTTCTGAGCCATAATTTCGCTAATCTTCGCTAATTACCATAATTAGCCGCAATTAGTGAAAAACAATGCAAATCACTCACCTTAGCCACAAATAAACTTAAATCTGAAATAAATCTCTGATTTGATGCGAATCCCAATGCTAAACAGCAGCTCCAATGTTGATATGGTGTAGATCTCCCTTGATTTGATGTTGCTAAGCTTAATCCTTGATTAGAAGATGATTCGGAGGTGATTTAGAGGTTGGAGACCATTTTTAGGGTTTCTTGGAGGTAAGTGGAGGCTAGAGAACTAAAATGGAATGATTCTCTAACTCATTTCAGCCTCCCCATAACCCTAATCCCGAAATGGGTTATGGGCCCATTCACTAATCACCCTATTTGGCCCGGTTATGCAGTTTTTCACCTTCCAAACCTTATTTCGGCCATATCTCCCAAACCGTAAGTCCGTTTTTCACATGTGACCACTCTACGGAAAGGTAAACCATCAAACGAATCTAATGGAAGTTGTTTCAGGTCAAAATCCCTTTCCAGTCAAAAGTTATGGCCAAAACAAGATCAGCTAGGGGCAAAACGGTCATTTAAAAATCGACAAAAATCATGAACATGGGAAATGAGTCTAATGGTTGTTTCCCAAAGTTACATGACCATACGACTTCATATGGGAAAGAAATAAATATTCTACGATCCTTCGATGTGTAGAATGCGGGTTGTTACACGTTACATTGACCTCTCCATGTATATTTGCATCACCTTTGAATTTCTTTCGATTATTTTGGCTTTTTTTTTTTATTTGCACGTATGACTCGACTATTTTCACACTGATTTGCACTGAGTCGAGAAGGTCCTTGTGGCGACTCCTCAGTTGCACACTGGATTGTATACACATGTGTATATGCAGCCATCCAGACGAGTTTTTCTGTCCCTGCATATCAGACAAAGTCTAGAAAAATGATGAGAAACACACCATAATTCTAAGGCAAATAAAATTTAAAAATAAATTTTTATTTGCTTTTATTTAATTTTATTTTTGTTGCAGTCTACTGTGTTTGTTCTTCTGTATGTGACAGGTATGAAGATGGACTGACTAAAAGCTGTGAAGACAGAAGATTGAAGATGAAGACAAGAACAGTGTTAGTGTGTGTTTGTATTTGAAATGTCAACTAAGTGATAGTGTCAGTGTATAAAATTGATTGTATAAGTGATGAATGAACTGTAATGAGGAGCTGTGAGAGAATTGTACTGATTGTATATAATAAACAGAGTTGGTTGAAATAAAATACTTTTTTACTGTGTTCAATCCAATCTGTCTGTTTTTATTTGAATTATTACAATTTCATGTGTGATGTGTCATGTCAGAAATATTCTAAGTGATTTGTAAATAGTGGAATTATAAATAGTTGTACTGTTTGAATGTTTGAAATATAATATTTAATTTAAATAAATACCGTATGAATATATAAATGTCTGTATAGACGTATTCTATTTAAATATAAATATTGTATTCCTGTCTGTGATGTATGTATATAGAACAGTACAGTAACAAACACATTTAAAATAATATTTATTTGGTTGTTATCATCAAACAAAAATCATATAATTGTGTATACAACACTGTTATATACAACAATCTCCCCCTTTTGACGATGATAAACAAATAAAAGATTTTGAATGTGTTTGAACGTCAAATATATTACTCCCCTTATTTGTATGCTCCCCCTACAACTGAACTCCCCCTATATATATGGAAAATATTAATGATGAAATCCAATTGACCATTCTCCCTCTGGATATTTAATTTCCAATCTTAAAATATTTTTGAATTAAATACTCATCAATCAAAATCTTGACCATTCTTCCCCTTTTGTTATCATCAAAAGGATAATAGAAATTGTAACAGTGATGAATATGGACTATAAATATAAATTCAAATTAAGAGAGAGAATATATATCGTAAAACCCATTTAATCAAACAAAACTCATAATAATCTTTAAATCAGAAGCAAATTTCACTTTCAAAATGAATGGATTTACGATGGATTTTATAGAATGAGGAGAATTCAATTGAATATTTAAATACGTATTTCAAAGATTTTAAATATGCTCAAAAATATGTGTTAAGTACTTTCTAACCACGCATAGCCCAAAGGTCTTTTAAATGGGGTTAGTAGTAACTTAATTTTATCCTCTCTAATGAATTCCATCCATGCACAACCCAATGGTCTTCTAAGTGAGAATGGAAGCACATAGAAATTAAGGTAATTCACCCACACATAACCGCGAGGTTTTTTAAAATGGGAGTGAATACCAAGGATACATTATTTATTTATTTATTTTTATTTTATTTTTAATTCCAAGAATAATTAGAACTCCCCAAATTAAATAAAACCATGATGAATGACAGAAATATGGTAGATATAGAAGATGGTCGTGAAATAAGCTCTAATTCAAAGATATTATAAAATCTGTCCGATCATTATGAAATTTAAGATAACATCTTCTCTAGTTATGAATTATACCAAAGTCACAATTCATCACAATTTCATAAATCTATTAATAATTTTGATGAGTTACAAAACGGTTTAAATCAATCAATAATTTTAATTTTTGAATAAATAATTTTAAAATTGAAAATATCAATTTCAAGAGAAGTTTTTGAAAATATCAATGCAAGTTGAAAGTCAGTTTCAAAAATCAATCAGTAGGATATGGAATTTTCATTGATTGCTCCTAGAAAATTTTAAAAACACTTATATATTTAATTCAAATTGTCTATGGAAATTAAAGATATTTTATCACTGATCTTTCAACTCATCGTTTAATCTAAATCAAATCAATTTCCTTATCAGAGCAATACAAGATCATTTTCAAAGCAAGAATCATAGGTGAAACTTTCAGAGAATTTTTAAACAAGCACAAGAAACAGTCAGTTATCAAATCTGAAGATAATTATTTGAAATCACTTGAGAAAAAAATCAAATTTTTATAACGAATGATTCAAATTCAGCCAAAAAATAAAGAAAATAAAAGAATTAGAAACTAAAAAAGAAAATAAACTAAAAGGAATAAAAAAACGAGTTTAGAGATCATACCTGACTTACCATAATCGATGTGATCCAATGAATCTCCTACTCTGAATCTATGGCTAAGGAACTTCAAACAATTCAATAAAGTGGAACAACTTGAATTATATCTCTTTTAAGCACAGTCGTTCCTTAGCCTTCCTCGGTACCTAAATGATTATAGAATCGAGTGGTCCAACAAAAATTGTTTTACCACTCTTATCTTCGTTTACACGTTTTGGTACCCAAACTCGTTTATATAAGAATTCATTACTATTCACTAGCGTACCCTTTGGAACCCAAATTCGTTTAGATTTATTTAAATTTATTTTATTATTTTTTGGAATCCAAACAGATTTAAATGAATTGTTTTTAAACGAGTTATCAATTGGTTTATGATTTAAAAACCCTTTGAAATTATTAAATTTCAGAAATTCAATTTGATCATTTTCAAAGCCATTTAAAGGATTTTTAAAATCAATAGGATTTTGTTTTTCAACCGGATCAAATACAAAACCAAGTCCCCTTTTATTCTGAACAAAAAATTGGTTTTTTTAACAACATATTCAACGATTTCTCTCCTTTAGAAAATTTAGTCAAAGTTGAATCAAGTCGTTGAATTTTAAATTTAAGATCGCTATTTTCTTTCATTTAATTTAAACAATGATTAATAGTGATTTTCCTCTTTTCAACATCAGTTTGTTTTAAAACCAAATTTTCGTTTTCAAGTGCTTTGATTTTAGCATTGGACTTAGAAATTTCAATTTCAAATTGTTTTCGCTTTTCAAAATCAAGTTTTTCAGATTCTTTAAGCTTTTCAATTTCCTTCTCAAAATCATGATTTTCATTTTTCAAATTCACGTTTTCACTTTTGAGTAATTCAAAATCATTTTTGAATTTCAAAGGATCATTACTCAAAAATTGACATTTTTCGCATTCTGAGAACGGTGAATTCTTAACTTTTTCAAGTTTTCTTTCTAAACTGTTATTTTCTTAAAGTAGTTTTGACCTATCGGATTTCAATTTCTTAACTTTTAGTTCAAGAGAATCAACGGTTTTTGTGAGATCGTGACACATTAAAATTAAATCTTTATAAGTAAAATTCGATACCTCACTTGAATCCTCTTCACTACTTCCTGAATCAGATTGAGCCATAAGACACAAATTAGCTTCCTCTTTATCACTTTCAGAAACTTCTTCTCCTTCTTCGTCATCCCATGTAGCAGCAAAAGCCTTCTTCTTTCTTCTGAACTTCTTCTTCTTTTCATTTTTAAGTTGTGGGCAATTTGGTTTGATATGTCCGGGTTTCTTGTAGTTGTAACAAAACACTTCATCGTCTGAACTTTCTGAACTTTCGTATTTGACAGTTTTCTTCTTTTGTGGCTTGTATTTTCCTTTGGCCCACTTTCTCAAAACCATGGCTAGCTCTTCAGTGGGATCATCATCATTACTTTCGACAGAATTATTTAGAGCGATCGTCTTTTTCTTTGATTCAGAATCCTTTCATTCTTCTCTTGCTTTTAACTCCATCTCGTAAGTAATCAGATTTCCGATCAACTCTTCCATGCTTACTTTATTTAGATCTTTTGATTCTTGTATTGCCGTCACCTTAGCTTCAAAATTCATCGGTAGCACTCTCAATATTTTTTTGTTCAATTCCACTTCGGTATATGTTTTTCCAAGAGCTTTTGCATTGTAGACCAATGATGAGAAGCGTCCATACATCTCTTTTATATCTTCATCTTTTTGCATAGAGAAATTTTTCATATTCGTTGCTGAGAAGAGCAAGACGAGATTCCTTCACTTGAGATGTTCCTTCGTGTGTGACCTCCAACGTATGCCATATTTCCTGTGCAGTTTCACAATGAGAAATTCGATTAAATTTTGTTTTATCAAGAGCACAGATTAAAGCATTCATTGCTTTGGCATTAGTTGAAAATAATTTTTTATAATTAGCATCCCACCTGTCTTTTGACTTAGGAATTTCAACACCACTAACAATAACAGTGGGAGATCTATAACCCGTTTCGATAATATCCCATACATCATAATCGACTGAACTCAAGTAAATTTTCATCCTAGCTTTCCAATATGCATAATCAGTTCCATTAAACATTGGTGGCCTAGCTATGGACTGACCCTCAGAAAAAGCGTTATTAGACAGATTCATGACTCTAGAGTTAAAATAAAAAAAATACCTGCTCTGATACCACTTATAGGATCTAAATTAACCCTAGAGGGGGTGAATAGGGTTTATCGCAGATTTTCACAGAGTAATTAAATAAAAACAGCACAAATAATAATCAGAATAAATGCGGAAAATAAATAACACACAGATATACCCAGATCGGCAAAACCCTGCCTACTGCTACATTCCCCAAGGTTTCTACTAGGAGTTAAACAATCTCTACGCTTACAATCCCCTGTAAACTCGCGACACTCACTCCCAACTGTTCTTAACCCTACGCTCAAAACCCTGCACTGGTTTCTATCCCCGAAACCAGATTTCCCGAAATTACAAATCCCGTAATTCGTCTCCCTAGTTTTAGAGACAATCTAGAAAACTCTAATCCTGATTACAAATTGAAACTCAAACGAAGAAACAATAAAAAATCCTTAAAAATGAATTTAAAACCCTTAGGAATTTAAATTAGGGTTGTCCCCTTTTAAAACCAAGTTGGCCGGCTCTTTGTCTTGTGCTCACTACTTCACTTTATCCCGATCTCTTTTGTTACTCTCTGGAAAAATGGCAGCGTTGGCTTTGCAATTTAGGGTTTCCTTCAGGAGATTAAAGAGGCGATTAGGATTTTGATTCTCTTCAATTTGAAGTTCGTTGCTATGTCGTATAATGATCTCGAATTATTCAGTGGCTATCCTCTTCGATTTTATGTTGAATTCTCGATCCAAGCTTCCTCCTCTCCTGGTATGATTTTTTAATTTGAGATTCAATTTTGAATTATGCCAGAAGTTGGATATCTAATTGCCGATGATGATTGGTGTATTTATAGGGTTTATTAAACCCTTAAAACTCTGATTCTAGATGATTCATTCTCCTTTGAATTGCTCTTGTGATTTTTATTGCCAATTTAATTTGTTGGATTTTTTCATATGTTCTGAGATGAGTATCAATTTTATTGGCTTCTGGAACTTAGAATTTGTCTTCAATTTTTTGATAAAACTTTGTAGACTTTTCTTTGGTTACAGTTGTATTTTGGGGTTTGAAAACTTCAACCTAATCAGAAATTTTTGATATTGCGAGATTGCTTGAAATTCTACTTGGCCCGTTTGCCTTTGGAACTTTGAACTGGTCTTTGAAAGTTTCAAACTTGCTTTAAACTGGTATAAAAAGAATCACTGCTTTGATCTTCCTTTGAACTGAAACAACACTTGAATCTTGCCAGATAATTTTGAACTGATAAGAGCAGTTGCTCTATAAACAGATTTGCATAAATCCTTTACTTGAACTTGTTGTTGCATTCTCGACTTTGAACTGTTGATATATGATTTGATACTTGATAATATAATTTTCCTTGACCTTGGACTGACGCTATTCTTGACTTGTTTATTAACTTTTCTCGGATGCTTTACTTGAAACATACTGTGTTCATTATATTTACGTTTCTTTGCTTGTCTATTCCTTGTTAAAAATGCTGCTTGATCATACTTGCTTGTTTGGCATGTGTTATGCTCGACTCTATTGTGAATGCACCTATCCCATTGTAATTGATTAGGCCGAGTCATGTTGTACCATTCGTGTTACTTGTACATGCTCTGTGTTTCATTAATGCTTGTGTGTAGGTCTGCATGCTCATTGCCATGTGCTCGACCCATGTTAGAAACTCTCAGCCTTGTTGTAGACATTGTCATTGCTATTGTGTATGAACACTTCCACCACACTTTTCTGTGCATACATTACATGCTGCACTGGCTTCACTTGAACATTAGCTTGTCATTTTGACCATCCTCTATGTACTGAGCTTTATTTCACTTGAGTTTGAACACACTTGTATTGATGCTACTGTCTATTTATACTTGCGGCTCCATATATATTTCCATAAATATTAAAGAAGCTTCCCTGAATTGTTTTGACATGTTGTTGCACTATATACTCAAAAACCACTATACCAATGCTTGTCTGTACACCCATGACCAGTGCATGTGTTCACCATGAAATAGCACTGCCTTATGTTTTGTGCACAGATTACTGTGTACACATTCATGCTTGTTAATCCTTTTCTTGTGCCCTTTACACTACTACATTGAACCTGTCATGTTTCCTGTTAGTGTACCGGCACCATATATTTTTTGCACATCCTTCTTTCACCAAAAAATGCTGTTGTGTTCAAGTTTGTAGCTTAGTTCACCATTGTTGTTCTGTGCTTCATCACCATACTTCGCTGCATCCATTTGGTTTCTACTGTTTATATTGATGCTTCATTTATGCTGCTGTTTTGGCATTTGTTCCTTTTGCGTTGCATCGACCTCCCCATGTATATTTGCATTATCTTTGAATTTCTTTTGATTATTTTGGCTTTTTATTTTTATTTGCACGTATGACTCGACTATTTTCATACTGATTTTCACTGAGTCGAGAAGGTCCTTGTGGCTACTCCTCAGTTGCACACAGGATTGGCGAGGCAGTGCACACGTGTATACACGTGTGTATATCCAGCCATCCAGACGAGTTTTTCTGTCCCAGCATATCAGACAAAGTCTATAAAAATGATGAGAAACACACCGTAATTCTGAGGCAAATACCATTTAAAAATAATTTTTTTATTTGCTTTTATTTAATTTTATTTTTGTTGCAGTCTACTGTGTGTATTCTTCTATATATGACAGGTATGAAGATGGACTGACTAAAAGCTGTGAAGACAGAAGATTGAAGATGAAGACAAGAACAGTGTTAGCGTGTGTCTGTATTTGAAATGTCAACTGAGTGATAGTGTCGGTGTATAAAAGTGATTGTATAAGTGATGAATGAACTGTAATGAGGAGCTGCGAGAGAATTGTACTGATTGTATGTAATCAACATATTTGGTTGAAATAAAATATTATTTTATCGTGTACAATCCAATCTGTCTGTTTTTATTTGAATTATTACAATTTCATGTGTGATGTGTTATGTCAGAAATATTCAAAGTGATTTGTAAATAGTGGAGTTATAAATAGTTGTACTGTTTGAATGTTTGAAATATAATATTTAATTTAAATAAATACTGTATGAATATATGAATGTCTGTATAGTCGTATTCTATTTAAATATAAATATTATATTCCTGTCTGTGATGTATGTATATAGAACAGTACAGTAACAAACACATTTAAAATAATATTTATTTGGTTGTTATCATCAAACAAAAATCATGCAATTGTGTATACAACACTATTATATGCAACACATCGGTGGACCGACCCTGACGATCCAAGGCTTGACTGAGTACTTGCCAGAGACACAGGCTAGAGCATCTCGAATTCGATAGAGGACTATCTTTTGCCTCGGTTCACAGATGGAAATCCAACTTCCAATACGCAACTTTGCGGTTTTAGTTGTAAACCTATATATGGCGACATAGTGGTATGGGGCACTTATGTCGTCTATGATTGATACTTATGATTGAAGTTGTTTTAGCACTATACACTTACAGAAATAATAAAACATGAAATTTAGCGTATCAAGCATTCTTTGGCTATTATAAGGTAAAACCCTATCATCCGGCATGTGTTGCATTATGTGATGGGACCTGGGTCTTATAATAGCTTCATTGTTCTTTATTTAGCATTGCGTTGTTGTTTTATGCACTGGTATTCTTGGGAGGAAACCCGTTCTGTGTTATACGGCGTGGTCACTTGATTTAGGTAACTTTAAAATAAAGATTAATAACTGTTTTATTTCTCACACCAGTCACATGACTGTCCTGGAGTTTATTGTTTTAACCTAAACTCTGCGTGCCATTATTTTCGACACAGGCAACTAGTAGTTTTGGTTTTGCAGATTTATATTCACATGATCCTGATTTACAGCTGAAGCGGTATTCAGAAAGCTCTGTATCCGTGTATCTATTTTCAGTTGTGCTTTGTATTGTTTTTCCGCTGCGATGTATTTAAATGTAATTTAAATCTCTGATATTTTTTGTGTAATATTTATTCATATTCTGTATATTCTTTTATTCTGATGGAATTGTTGTAATATACAATGAAATGTTCTTCTGTTTGTGTTCCGATGTGGCTTGTTCTTAGTACAATCCGGGCTTTCCTTACCGGGGAAGTTCGGGTCTTTATATCTTGGTATCAGAGCTTTGGTTTACAGAGCTCGGAAAACAAGACACATTAGAACCATACGAAAGAATTCATCAGAGATTGAATTAGTAATATCCAATGAGAATGACTCGTTAGAGATGGGATCAGTAGTATCCTAGAATGAATGTGAAGAGTATATTTTTAAAATGAAAACAATTTTTGTTTGAAAATTTAAACCTTATTCAATGTATGAGACGACCCGAACTTCCCCGTGAAGGAAACCACGGATAGAATTGAGGACAAGACAAAATAGAACGCAAACAGAAGAACATTTCATTGTTATTACAACAATTCCATCAGATACAAGAATATACAGAGTATAAATGAATAAATTACATTCGCTAAATATCAGAGATTACAATAAATTACATAGCAGCGGAAAAATATATAAAACACAACTGAAAGTGATACACGGATACATAGCTTTCCGAGCATCGTTCCAGCTATAAATTAGGACCCTGTGAATATAAATCTGCAAAACCAAAACTACTAGCTGCCCGTGTGGAAAATAGGGGCACCCAGAGTTTAGGTTAAAACAATAAACTCCAGGTCAGTCATGTGACTGGTGTGAGAACTAAAACAGTTATTAATCTTTATTTTAAAGTTCGGTAAATCAAGGGACCACGCCGTATGACACGGAACGGGTTTTCACCCAAGAATACCAGTGCATAAAACAAACAGCGCGATGCTAAAATAAAGAAAAATGAAGCTGTTATAAGACCCAGGTCCCATCACACAATGCAACGCAAGCCGGAGGATAGGGTTTTTACCTTATAACAGCCAATGCATGCTTGATACGTTAAAAACACATTATTTGATACTATAATAAGTGTATAGTGTCAAAACAATTTCAATCATAAATATCAATCATAGGCGGCATGAATGACCCATGTCACTATGTTGCCATACTAGGTTCTACAAATAAAACCGAAATACACGTATTGAAAATTGGATTTCCATCATGAGTCGAGGCAAGGGGCAAGCTCCTCTCCGCGTTCGAGACACTATAGCAAATGTCTCAGGACCCCACTATGATCCTTGGATCTTCAGGGCCGGTCCTCTCTTACTTTTGAGGATTAATTATTCCTGAACACACGTTTCCCGGTCCTTACAGACCTATATCTGAGGTGCCTCGTATCCAACAAACCACACAGGTGAAAAGTATATAAATGTCAGGGCTGGTAGGTCACTGACACCACCCTAGCTAGAAAGAAACGTCGTGCTCTCCCTGCAGTCACTATCCCGTTTTTGACTCATACCGAGGTGTGAGGCTCGCGAATTCACGTTATACACAAAGCTACGTCACACAGACCATGCTTTGATCATCAACCACAAGACTTTGCTTTTCAACAGAAGCCTTGATCAATTGCCACTTACGCATGCCACACTGGCAATTCACTCCATGCGACTGATGTCCATCGATATACAACCTCTGAGCTCGTACGTCTCAGAGAAGGTCGTTAAGCAAGAGAATAAATTCTCTGCTGCCAAACAGATGTATATTTAATAGAGATCAATCAATACAGAATAAAATCCAATGTCAGACACACAATCCATTTACAAGTTCGCTCTGGGTCTGAACGAAACCGGAGGCACTTTCCTCGCATATCCATCCATCTCCAAGTACGTCTGGACGATCACCAACTGATTCCCTCATCTTGGGTGTACAGCCCAATTAAGATCATCAGTAATCACCCAAACGATGTGAAGACTTCCGGTCTTCAACCACCGTCTTCATCTTCGACATCTCGTCGAATCGGTTATTCAGAGTGGGTAGAAACCCGACCTTTCTGAATAACCCACGTATATGATAAACAAATGTTACTCAAACACAACAAACGCCTCATTCCAATTCAGAATATTCTTTTATTCACAAAATCACATTCTTAGGGAAAGGTTCCCATTAATTTTATCCAAGATAAATTCTTCTAAATTTATTCTTTAATCTTCCTTTGGAAATCATTTCAAACTAGTCAGGATTAGTGAACCACACCGAAATAATTATTTATTTTATTTCCCAATCTCAACCTATATATCCCATGGAGCAAAACTGGTGATACTCCATTCCTAACACCACGGTGTTATCGGTAAAATTAATTACCATTTCACGTTCAAATCTAATTAAAGATTTAACTATCGCTTTGGAGCAAAACTGGTGGCACTCCATTCTCGATCACCTTTCAGATTTGATAATTCAAATTATCAATTCACATTTTAATCTAATTAAAGATTCATTAAAACTCCACCTAGTTTTAATCTTCTCAAAAATCAACATCCTGCCTTCAACTGGGTTAAAGATCCAATGTCATCTAAAACACGATTCACGATAAACCCAAATCATATTTGATATTAAATACAAGGCTCTGAATAGAAAATATATTGGCTTATATTCAATATCAAATTCTGGAACCAACAAATATCGTATTGGAAATAACGATATAAAATATATCTTTCAAATCCCCATAACAATATTTATATAGTCACGAAATCCAACATCGAAATATTCCGAAGATAATTTCGATTCAACTCCAGTCCAATTCACGAATTGGGAATATTGATTATTTTAAAATCACTTTCAAATTCAATTTATTTATTTCAAAAATAAATTGATTTTAATTCTAGTTCAAAACTAGTTCATTTCGATAAAAATCTATTTTTATCCTTTCAAATGTGGAATTTTTCACCCCAGTTCTTTCCAATTCACATATTATGATTTTACACAAATTATCAATATTTTTATTAATTTTATCAAGGCCCGTACAGTCGATTTCCAACAACGGCCATCAAACTGCACTTACAGCGACCTTTTTCAAATTCGATTTGGACATAATTCCAAATCCAACCGTTGGATTTCAAATTTCTAATATTCATTGGAAAGCTCTTTTCGATTCGAACCCAACGGTTTCGGTTTTAGGAGAATCCGACGGTCGGATCTCCCGCAACGTCAATTCGAAGTCAATGGTCGAAATTCACGAACTGCCGCGGCGCGGCGCGTTCTATTCAGGCCATTATATATATATATAATATATATTACATATATTTCGTCGATTTCCTTTTAAAACGTATTTTATAAATCGTTTTAACTTCGTTTTCAAAACCATTTCAACACTATTTCAATTTCTAATCAAAATTGAATATTTCATATCATTACTATATAAATGATAATATTTTCAAAATGTTATATTTTGAAATCACCACTTTTTCTATATTCATTATAAAAACGAATATAATCGATATAAATATCGTTCACGTCAAAATAGCGCAACTCTAATCAACACGGCTTTATATATTTCAATAAATTCGTTATTCTATTCAACAAATGAATATTTATTCTATTCAACACATGAATCTATATTTCTTTCAACACACGACTAATCTCAACACATGAGTACTGTCAACACACAACTATTTTTTTTATGTAAAATATTTTATAAAATTATGGTATCTATCGTTTGATTTTTAATTAGACTCCACCGTGAAGTTGTTGTAATTTTAAATATGAGAAAGATGTAAATTTTATTATTTAAAATATTTTACTCAACTCATGAATAGTTTCAACACATGAACATCGTCAACACATGACTATTTTTATATTCAACACATGAATTTTCTTTTATAATATTCATTATTTTCCCGATTGGAATGAGTCCCAATCAATCACCATATAATGTAAATTATATGGATTCCATACAACACATGTATATAATAGCAATGATAAACAATCAACCATCATCCAAAGTGCACCACACAACTGCATAAGCATCAAATATAAATAATTAACGCTTATAACAGCCTGTCGACCAATCGGTTGACATACAATTAAACAATTGGGATTAGTGTACGCCAAATATCATCCCAACACCCGTGTGCGGGTTTCAAATCAACAAACATAGATTTTTGTTTGTGCAGTTGGGCGATGTGTAAAATTTATCGTCCCAATCAATATCAGTCAATTCAGTGCATATAAACAAATCGGCCGATTTGTTTATAAATATTTATTTACTCACATTCACTATATTCATATTCACGTTAAAAATTATATTTTTAACGATAATTAATTTACTTCAACCATCAACAATTTATTATCGATTTCACATCAACATCACAAACACATTTTCACAACACATCAAACAAACAAACAAGCCATCCATGGTCTGTGGATGACGGGTGTCGGGTGCTGCTAAGCACCGTCTGCATCATAGTATATATATATAACTAGAAAAAGAGATTTAGAGTGATAAGTTCTTACCAATATCTATTCCAATCATCTCGACTCTTCTTTTGTAGAAGTCTTCGCCGTTCTCGCCTTTCGTCACTTTCGTTGCCCGTAGCCACTACATATATAAAAATCACATTTTTATACTGTTGCTATGTATATAAAAATCATATTTTTATAATTACTCCATATGGATAAAAATTCTATTTTTACATCGCTACTATATAGATAAAAATTCTATTTTTACATCGATGCTATATAGATAAAAAAAATATTTTTACATCGTAACTATATAGATAAAAATTCTATTTTTACATCACTACTATATAGATAAAAATTCTATTTTTACATCACATCTATATAGACAAAAATTATATTTTTACATCACTACCATATAGATAAAAATTCTATTTTTACATCGTTATTCTCTATAAAAAGATTTTGCTTTTTCATATATAAAGATTTCGCCTTTTCATATATAAAGATCTCGCCTTTTCTATTTCATCACTATAAAAATCATATTTTTATTATTCTACATTTATAAAGATGATATTTTTACTATCTTACCTATATAAAAATTATATTTTTATACTTCTACGACATAAAAGATTATATTTTTCATCTTCTACAATATAAAAGATTATATTTTTCATCTTCTACAATATAAAAGATTATATTTTTCATTGCAAAATTTAATTAAACAAAACAAAATAAAATAAATAGAGGGCTTACATTGCTTTAAGGAGGAGCGGAGGGGGTTTCACCATTGGCGGAGCTAGGCGGCCGGGGGTGGAGAGAAGAGGAGGGAAAAGGAGAAGAGGAGGGAGCGGCGGAAATGATGGGGGAGTGGGGAGGCGCAGTCGGAGAAGGAGAAGGAGAGGAGGAGAAGAAAGGATGCGGAGGAAGGAGGAGGGGGGTCGGGGACAAGCGGCGCCGGTCTGGGGAGGGAGGCGAGGTCGCGGTGGAGGGGATCGGTAGGGGAGAAGGGAAGGAGGAAGAAGAGGAGAGGAAGACGACGGAGGAAGGAGGCTGGGGGGGAGGGCGCGTTCAACAGCGCGGTGGCGCGCTGGACGGGGTGGTGACCAGATCCGTCGCCCCTTTTTTTTCTTTTTTTCTTTTTTTTCTTCTGTCAAAATGAAAGAGGGGGGTTATATAAAATATATATATTTAATTATTTATTGATTTCAAAAAGCAACTTTAATTTTCGAACTCGAAACGGGACCCACCGCCTGTCGTCCCTAGCTAATTACCCCCATTCTGAACACAATGGGATATGTATCGTAAGCTGATTCGGTCGTTTCGATTAGTTTTCGTCAAAATCAATATATAACTCTATATATTGAATTTGAATGAGCATTTCAATTTATTGGGGTCACATACTAGCTCGAAAAATTCCAGAAAAATATTTTCTAGCTTCGTATTGATGATACGGTCCTAACAAAACTAATTTCATCGAATTCTGAGACCGTTTGAAAAATGGCCAATTTCCAGTCGATTAAAATCAACTGAAAATGGTCAAACGCATTTTCCTTCGCCACGATCACATATTGATTCGAAAAAATTATGAAATTTGGAATCTAGCAATAATTTGACATCACAGATCCAACAAAAGTGGTTTCGTCGAAATCTGAGGTCGTTTGCAAAATTCCCATTTTTAAGGGCCTGAATTCCATAGCGACTATTCAGAATTTTCAACTGGACATATCTTTTGATTCCCGCTATGAAATTTCAATTTTTCGGATTCGTTGGAAAGATATTCTCAAATAGATCCTATTATTTTTTGTTTCACTAAAATCCGATTTATTTTGCACCCGGTACATTCAATTGAAATTTGAAATCGAATTATCGAACTACCGCGCCATTTTCAATTCCTTTTATAATTATATATAATTATTTATATTCTAACGACGACGTATATAAATATATACGTTCGAATTCTATTCAAAATAAATTTCTCGTCGTTATTATTTAAAATAATCTATTTTAAATGTTCAAAATTCGCTAAAATTGCCAAAATAAAAATTTTAAATTGGCTCGCATTTCCGGGTTGTTACAATCTCCCCCACTTAAAACTTTTCTTCCCCGAAAAGGAACAAAGCCGAAAGTGGTTTGATTAATCAACTCTACGTTCGATCTGGCTTCCATTCTCCAACTTTTCAGTTTCTGAGAATTTTCAAATTCTTCAAAAATTTGGCTAACACCCGGAATTTTCGAAAAATTTCGCCATAACCTCCTTTGTACGGGGAGAGGTTTGGAAATTTATTGGGCCGTATTAGGTACCCAATAAATCCTAATAAGCATACACATATTTATAGTGATATATTCTGGTGTTTACAGGGGAGCGTGTATTGATAATAACTCCAGAGAATAAATTCTCATCACCCTGTCAAAGCCTGAGGGAGTGTGTATTTTAAATGCTCCAGAGGATAAATCCTCGTCACCTCGTCCCGTGTGGGAAATAAATAGTCCATGTGCCATATCTAATAACTAGAGAGACGTGATTATTGTCAACTCTAGGCCCGTGTGGGGTTTTTATTAATCTGGCAATTTTATCGTTACAATTTAAATAGTCCATATCAGTCATCAGTTCATCCTGTAAAATATAGTCATCGCCATACAAGCCTCTCGCTCGTATGGTAAATCTTCCACCTCATCACACAAGCTCCAAATGCTTATGTGGTATATGATGAAGTATGCCTATCTTCCAGAAGTATGCCATGTAATGTAGTTCAAAATTAATCGTTGCTATCCTATGGCGATGTATATTATTTCACACAGAATAACCAGTACTCCGCATCCAATGGCATTCACATGAGTTGATATAATAATATTTCGCATCCAACTCATTAAGGTTTACCTATTTGTCGGGCACGCAAATAAAATCCTTACTCAACAGCTATCCAATTTCCTGTTCAAACATATATAATGCACAAGTATATATTTCTAACTATTTTCTAATCAGTTCAATGTGTGATTTAATTGAATAAATTTGTTCTGGTTTTTATTGATGATATTCTAATCTTCTCTAAATCAAAGGCCGAAAATGAACATAACAATGGAAGCCGAAAAGGAACGAAGCCGAAAGTTGTTTAACAAATCAACTCAACTTCCATTATTTTGACTACGGCTTAAGTTCTTCAACTTTTCAGTTTCTAAGAACTTTTCAAATTTTTTTTTCAAAAATTTGGCTAACACCCTAAATTTTCGAAAAATTTCTCCATAACCTCCCCTGCACCGGGAGCAACGGGAAAATCCCGAAATTGCCATATAGGCCCTTTGATCTCAAAAAGAAAAAGCGGCTAGCCAAACGGCTCATAAAATCATCATCACCCAAACAAAACAGTAAATTATAGTAAATATGTAAATATTTGTCGAGCAAACAAATTTTATTCTCTGCTCTAGCCTCCTTGCTATGACCTGTTCAATGTAAGTACATGTATATGCAAGCAAATGCGACCAATTTTCAATACAATTCACTATTCGAATCTATTAGGCTAAATGGTTCAAAATTATCAAACAAATAAACAAATAACACAAACATCAATCAATTAGTGAATTAGAGTTTCAAATTCATAATCTTGATACATATACAGAAAATCATGTTTTTGATGCCAATCACGACAAATAAATCTATCTATATTAGTTTTGGTTCTCACACCAGTCTAATGGAAATATATGGAAATCACACCTTCTAAACACGAACATAAATACTGATGAGGTGGCCACATCATCAGAATTATCCCCGAGTGTCTAGAATGTGACTCTATATCTATCCAGTATATTAAAACTACGACTATACGTTCATGACGCGTATACGCGAAATCTTTATATACTCGATTGTCCAAATTCAAAATAAATAAATATACAAATACGTATAAAGCGATTTAAATTTTCAAAACAAAATTATTTTCATTTGAAAAATATACTCTTCACACTCGTTCTAGGATACTACTGATCCTATCTCTAACGAGTCATTCTTGTTGGATCTAGATTAACCCTAGAGGGGGGGTGAATAGGGTTTATCACAGTCTTTAACCAAATTAAAAATCTAACGAGATATGTAATAATAAACAGTACACAGTATATAGCAGAAAACAGAAATGCAGAAAATAAATCACACACAGATATACCCAGCTTCGACAAAACCCTGCCTACTGCTGCATTTCTAAGGTTTCTACTAGGTGAAAGAACAGATCCCGCATACAAGACAGTGTACACTCGCAAACCCTGCTCCTAGTCTAACCCTACGCTCAAAACCCTAGACTGATCGATATCCACTCGATCAGATTTCCCCGTATTACAGACCAGTAACACGTAACCAGATTTTACAGACTCTGAAACTGACAGTCAACACCCTGACTGATTCCCTAGATTTTACAGACTCTAGAACTGTCCGGACGGTTTACAGAACAAATTAAAATACAACAAAATTTAAACCAAAACAAAACAAATTAAACCCTAGTTTAAAAAGGATTTAAACTCCCCTTTGAGCACTAGAACTAGGCCGGCCATCTCAACATGGTTCCACCCATATGTGTTATTCCCGATCACTTTTGATTCTCAAATTAGAAATGGCGGCCGATCTCTGAAAAAAAAACTAGGGTTTTCTGCAAATCCTCCAGATCGAACTCGATTGCTTGATTGATGGAATCCGATTCCCTGAAGCTTGAATCTCTGTGGCTTGATGCTTCGATTTGGGTTTCCTTTCTGGCAATCAAAATCCTGAACGTATGTGAGTGATTTTCTCTTCAATTCTTTTTACTTGTTGTGTGGATTTTCGATGATCAATAGCCGATGATGTAATTGGTGTATTAATAGGATTATAACATCCTAAAAACGCTCTGATTTCACTGAATGACTCGGCTGATTTGCTGATTGATGCTTTCCCCTTTTGTTCCTTTGCCTGCGTGATTATTGAGATGAACCAAGACATGTTCTTGGCAAGAAATTTCCTGATACGTTGACTTCGTAAAGTTGCCTTGAATTGATTTTGTGTAAATTGATTTTTCCCTGAAATCTTGAATGGTTCGCTCGGCTTTAATTTGATAAGTCAATTCTCGAAAACCTTAATTGTAGCCAACCCTTTGTTTCCTGATTTGAATTGTTGTGATGATGCTATAATTCCTCTTGCCAATAAGACTATTACCTTTTTGTGCCTCGATTTAAAAACTGTCTTTGAATGACTTTCTTTGACTGCAATTGAATTTCTTGCCATAAATGATACCGAGATTTTCACTGATTGAATACTTCCCATAAAACAATCAAATTGAATTTCTGGAAAAAAAACATTCTTGCCTTAAACACTTGTTGAAAACTGGAAGCAATAAGACCACACACAGATTTGAAATTTTCTCAAAAAAATGTTTTTCCAAAAATGTTTTTGTTCAAAAAATAACTTAGAAACAAAGTAATTGTTCCCAAGAGTCTCTTTGCCAAAAATGGAATTCTGAAATTAATTTGAGATAGCTTTGTGGCCCTTGTCAAAATTGGAAAGCAATAAGTTGATGATATTCTGGAAATAATCCTTTGGCAAACATATGATTCCCAACATTATTGCTTGCCCATAATTTGTTTACTTCCTGAATTGCTAAGTATATGTTGACAGTGTGAATCATGCTGTGTGTTGTCTTGCTACATATGTTTTGTTTTGAATTCATCAATGTACTTCATGAATGAACATATGCTCTAGTCTGCTGCACCATATTTTCCACTCTAGTTCATCACCCATGTTGTACACTTGTATGTTGAAACCATGAACATTTTGACTTACTGTTATGTATTGTGATCTTGTCTGCACTTGTGACTTGCTTTACTTGGGCTGCTATGAACTTGCTGGCACCATTATAACCTGAACTAAAATGCTCGACCAAGATTCTCATCTATTCCACTTTTGCTTGTTGCATTTATATTATGGACTTTGCTTTGATCATGTAGTTCATTCCACCATGTTGTACACTTGCATGTACATGAATCATGACTTTGAGCCGCTGCTTGCACTAAACATAGCACTATATGATTTTCTGAAGCTTTGATTAATTTCATGCTTGTGTCACCCTCTACTTGTTCACCCAGACCATGCTAAAACTGTTTTTGGTCATGTTTACTTTGACACCAATTCACTTGCCCACTTGTACATACTTCTGCTGAACCGTATTAACATGTTGATTAGTGCTTTGACATTTCTTAACCATGTAAATGCATTGCTATATTTGTGGCCCTCTTGACTATTTGAAATTTGTCCATATGTTTGTCTGTGTTACTTCATTGCTTGGCTTGATCACTTTGACTGTTTGAATTTCTTCATTGCTATATTGAGCTTTTGTACATGTGTGCTCGATCCACTTAATTTGGTACATGCTCTCAACCATGTTTTTTGAGCTTGACATTTGCGATGTGTCGAGCTTGGTCCATGTGACTGCTCCACAGCTGTATACACAGATCGGCGAGGCAGTGCACACGTGTATTTATACACGTGTGTATTTGCAGCCATCAGAAAATTTCCTGTCTCTGTACTATATATATATACTGTCTAGACACAGTCGGATTTAAAATCAGATCAAGTCAGAAAAATGATGAGAAACACACCAGAAAACTGAGGCAAATAAAATTTCAAAAATAAAAATTCAAATCTGCATGTATTCAGTTTTTATTTCTATTGCAGTGTACTCTGTGTGTGTTTTGTGTATGACAGGTGTAGATGACTGGACTGACAGAGAAAGCTGTGAAGACTGAAGACAAAAAAACAATAGAAGACAGGAACACATAGTGTCAGTGTATATATGTAACAATGTATGTATAGATGAAAAATGTACATCAGTGAAATGTATGAGTGTTGCGGTGAGGAGCTGTGTATATACATATGAATTGTACTGATGTTTGTTATAAACAAGTTTGATTGAAATAAAATATTATTTTACTGTTGTCAAACAAACTTGTCTATTTTATTCTGTTTATCTATAAGTACAATATTATGTGAGATGAATAAATAGAAGAGTTATAAGAAGTTGTACTGTTTGTATAATATTCAACTTAAATAAAATACTGTGTGAATATATGAAATTCTGTACAGTCGTATTCTATTTAAATATAAATATTATATTCCTATCTGTGATGTATAATAACAGTACAATATCAAACACATTAAAATAATATTTATTTGGTTGTTATCATTAAACAAAAATCATATAATTGTGTATACAACACCGTTATATACAAAAATCTCCCCCTTTTGATGATGACAAACAAATAAAAGTTTTTGAATCCAACAAATGTGTTTTACAGTGAAAATTGAACTCCCCTTATTTATTAGCTCCCCCTACAACAGAAAACTCCCCCTATAACTATGCATGAGTGAATTGAACTGAATGATAATGAATTTTCAAAAGTAAAAATATTTATAAAATATTCACTCATAAATCAAAATCTAATCCATTCTCCCCCTTTTATTATCATCAAAAGGATACAGATTTTAAAATACAGAAGAAAATTGACTAAAAATATAATTTCAGCTTAAGAGGAAGAACGGTCATCATAAATTTCAATCAGTCAAACAAAAATCATAATATTCTAAGAACAGGTGGCATATTTCACATTATAGAGAATGACGAATATACGATGAATTTTATATAAAATGGAGAGAGTTTTAAAACCAATTCATTTCCAATTATTTTCAAAGGATTTTTATAAAAAAATAAAGCACAAAAACAGTGATGGATTTGGACTATAATTAATAATTCAATTTTAAGTGACAAGATCGGATAATCTCAAATCCCAATATCTATCAATCAACAAAACATAATAAGTCATAATATTTCAACACATTTCACAGATTAGAAGATGGATTGATAGGCTGGTTTTTATACTTAAAGGAGAATTTCAGATTTATTTCAATTTATAGCACATTTTCCTTTTCCTCATTTTTTTTATTTTTATTTAAGAGCATACTGATCACACATAACTAGAGCTTGGATTTTTAAATGGGATCAGTCGCAGCTTAAATTATAAGATGTCTCATAACCATGCATGACCAGAGCTTGGATTTATAAATGAGGTTAGAGACACTCTTATATACTAATTATTTATATATATTTATCATTTCAGCTTTAAATGAAAAAACTCCTCGGTATATAAAACCAATATGGGTGGTAGATATGTGATAGGTACAGAGATGGACTGTGAAATTAATTTCTAAATTAATTATATTATGAAATATGCTCGATTGTACCGCGATTATTGAAAATTTCCAATTATCACTAATTCTGAATAATAATATAGTCCCATTTCTATCATATATAATTTCCACTGTTTATTCAAAAAGATTTAAAAAATAAACTCTCCACATTAATATAAAATCATGATGGATGGCAGAAGGATGATAGATAATGAAGATGGTCGTGAAATATTTGTCAGTTCAAAGATATTATAATAATCGTTCAATCATCTTGAAAATACAAAAAAAATCTTCTCTGGTTGTGAAATATACTGCAGTCACAATTCATCACAATTTCAAAATCTGATAATAATTTTGATGAATTATAAATACTGTTCAATTTGGATATTGATTTCAATTTCTGAATGAATAATTAATAAATAATTTTTAAAATTGAAAATCAATTACAAGAGGAATTTATACAGATTTGTACAAGGAGAAAAAATGTGTATGGAGTCTATACAAGGTGAAAAATCAAAACAAATTGATGAAAAAGCTGATACCAATTGTGGTCTCCTTTATCGAGGAATTTATTTACACCCTGATGGACTATCATGAATATCTCAGACCAAAGAAATTTAAACACAAACTCAGCCAGACAAATTTAGCACATTTATCAGAGCAACAGATAAGAACAAGCAGTTATTTAAAAAAAACAGTATCAGAGCAGCAAACAGATCATAAACAAGCAATTTCAGAATATTTTCAAAAATAATATCAGAGCAGTACAAAAATCAGACTCAAATCAGACTAGACAAGTTGATGGTCACAAAAGACGATTCATGATCTAATGGATAAACATACCGTTTATTTGAAATCATTTGAGTAATATGAAACTCTCAAGATTCAGTGAATCGGTCACACTAGAATGTAAATTTCATATTCAAGATATGTGTGTGATTCAATAAATCAGTAACTTCAAATGATTTTAAATAAATATATATTCAAATCAAATAATCATGAAAAAAAACAAAGAGATTTAAGACCAGATTTTCAAAGAATTTTTCACAAGAATTTCTGACTAGCACAAAGAATTTTTCAGAATATTTACATCAAGTTTGAGTAATAATTCATAATCCAAAAAAATAGTGGTTTATTCAAAATCACTTGAACAGATGTAAATCTTGAGATTCAATGAATCAATCACACAGAATTAAAATTTTAGATCTGAGAGGTGTGTGAGATTCAAAATATCAGAAATTTTCAAGTGATCTCAAAACAACAACAAAAATCTAGACCAGATGATCATGAATAACAGAGAATTTCAAGATGTAAACAATGAGTTTCAAGTCAATTCAAAAAAAATTCAAGCCAATCTGAAAAATTAAAGAAATCATCACAACTGAGAAGTAGCAGTGTGCTGTAATGAGTATAAATTTTCAAGCCTTTCTAAACTGAATTAGAATAAACTCAGAACAATAGAGATGTGTGATATTTCAATTGTTTTTCAGATCTTCAAAAATTTAGAATTCAAATTAACAGTGTTCAAGATATGATATGAATACATCAACACTGTTACGAATTCAGAAAAACAGAAAATAAACCTCAAAACAATTGCAGATATCTACAAGATTAAATTCAAAGTCTGGAAATAATTAACACATCAGAATTCTATTCAACTAAATTGAATTTCCAGAAAATATGAGTTCTACAATGGGAAGTTTAAGAAAGCATAAGAAAAATTACAATGATGTGACAGTGACAAATCAAACAGACAAAGAAAATAAACAGAAGAAATAGAAGGAGGAAAACAAAATAAAAAATATATATTTACAAAGATGAGTTTAGAGATTATACCTGAAATCGATGTAAATCAGAATCTCTAACTCAACAGATCTTGGCTAGAGGAGCTGTAAAAGATACAGAATTATAGACCAACTTGATTTCAAATTTCCTTTCAGCACAAGCACAGCAGTTCCTCAGCCACCTTTGGTACCTAACAATTTAAAGGATCGAGTGGTCTAACAAACTTTGTAAAACCACTCACAGTTGTATTCATAGGTTTTGGTACCCAGACTTGTTTGTATAACAAACCATTAGAATTAACTTTTGTTCCCTTAGGAACCCAAATCCGTTTGAACTTGACAGAGGCCGTTTTATTTTTTGGGATCCAAGAATGTTTAAAAGGTTTATTATAAAACAATTTCTCATCACAATTTTGATTCAAAAAACCTTTGAAATTTTTAAAGTTCAAATTTTCAAAGCACTTCTTTCCAAAACAGTTTGAGGGAATTTTCAAATCATTTGAATTTTGTATTCCAAAAACATCACTTTTCCTGAAACCAAGACCAGATTTATTTCCAATAGAAACTTGGTTTTGTAACAGCATATTCAACGATTTTTCCCCATTAGAAAATTTATCCAAAGTTGATTCTAATCGTTGAATTTTGGATTTTAGATCGCTATTTTCTTTTAGTAAATTTGAGCAATTATTTATAGCGATCTTCTGTTCAGCACTGGACTGTTTCAAAAACAAATTCTCATTTTCAAGCAATTTAATTTTGGCTTGGGATTCGGAAATTTCAAGTTCAAAACGTTTTTGTTTTTCAGACACGAAATTCTTGGATTTTTCAATCTCATTTTCAAGTTCTTTCAAAATCAAACCACTTTTCACCAAATTTTTATTTTCCGCAATTTCAAATCTGGAATATATATCAGTCTTAAAATTTTCAAATTCCTTTTGCAGAAGGTTATTCAAAATTGATAACTCAGTCTTGTTCTCATTTAAAATCAGTATTTCATTTTCAAACTTTTGAATATTTTTATTGAGATGAACAAGATTGGTTTTCAATTTCAAACAATTTTTGCAAACAGATTTGAAGAATTTTTAACATATTCAAGTTGTGATTCCAAATCATCAATTTTGCTGGTCAACTCAAAATTCTTAGATTTCAGAGACTTATTTTTCAGTTGGAGCTTATCAACAGATTTCGTTAAATCAAGAGACATGTAAACCAGATCTTCAAATGAGAAGTTTTCTGTTTCGGCATTTGTTGATTCTCCATCATCTGATTCATCTAAAGTTTCATCTACATGACTTGTCAAGCATAGATCTGAATCTGAGTTGACATTCTGGGGTTTTGAGCTGTTGTCAGATTTTCCATACTTTGTATTGAGAGTATCCCAGATTTCCTGTGCAGATAAACAATGACAGATAAGGTTAAACTGTTCAGTACTAAGATAATCAAATATAATTTTCATAGCACGAACATTAAAAGTAATATCTACACTATCAAATCCATGGATAACAACATTCCAACATTTAATATTAACAGCTTTTTAATAAAACTCCATTTTGGATTTCCAGTTTAAAAAATCTGTTCCATCGAAAATAGTTGGAAATGAACTGGACTGACTCTCTATCAACTGACAACTAGGAATCACCATTGCTCTAGAGTTAACAGAATACCTGCTCTGATACCACTTGTTGGATCTAGATTAACCCTAGAGGGGGGGTGAATAGGGTTTATCACAGTCTTTAACTAAATTAAAAATCTAACGAGATATGTAATAATAAACAGTTCACAGTATATAGCAGAAAACAGAAATGCAGAAAATAAATCACACATAGATATACCCAGCTTCGGCAAAACCATGCCTACTACTGCATTTCTAAGGTTTCTACTAGGTGAAAGAACAGATCCCGCATACAAGACAGTGTACACTCGCAAACCCCGCTCCTATTCTAACCCTATGCTCAAAACCCTAGACTGACCGATATCCACTCGATCAGATTTCCCCGTATTATAGACCAGTAACACGTAACCAGATTTTACAGACTCTGAAACTGACAGTCAACACCCTGACTGATTCCCTAGATTTTACAGACTCTAGAACTGTTCGGACGGTTTACTGAACAAATTAAAATACAACAAAATTTAAACCAAAACAAAACAAATTAAACCCTAGTTTAAAAAGGATTTAAACTCCCCTTTGAGCACTAGAACTAGGCCGGCCATCTCAACATGGTTCCACCCATATGTGTTATTCCCGATCACTTTTGATTCTCAAATTAGAAATGGCGGCCGATCTCTGAAAAAAAAACTAGGGTTTTCTGCAAATCCTCTAGATCGAACTCGATTGCTTGATTGATGGAATCCGATTCCCTGAAGCTTGAATCTCTGTGGCTTGATGCTTCGATTTGGGTTTCCTTTCTGGCGATCAAAATCCTGAACGTATGTGAGTGATTTTCTCTTCAATTCTTTTTACTTGTTGTGTGGATTTTCGATGATCAATAGCCGATGATGTAATTGGTGTATTAATAGGATTATAACATCCTAAAAACGCTCTGATTTCACTGAATGACTCGGCTGATTTGCTGATTGATGCTTTCCCCTTTTGTTCCTTTGCCTGCGTGATTATTGAGATGAACCAAGACATGTTCTTGGCGAGAAATTTCCTGATACGTTGACTTTGTAAAGTTGCCTTGAATTGATTTTGTGTAAATTGATTTTTCCCTGAAATCTTGAATGGTTCGCTCGGCTTTAATTTGATAAGTCAATTCTGGAAAACCTTAATTGTAGCCAACCCTTTGTTTCCTGATTTGAATTGTTGTGATGATGTTATAATTCCTCTTGCTAATAAGACTATTCCCTTTTTGTGCCTCGATTTAAAAACTGTCTTTGAATGACTTTCTTTGACTGTTCTTGCCATAAATGATACCGAGATTTTCACTGATTGAATACTTCCCATAAAACAATCAAATTGAATTTCTGGAAAAAAAAAACATTCTTGCCTTAAACACTTGTTGAAAACTGGAAGCAATAAGATCACACACAGATTTGAAATTTTCTCAAAAAAATGTTTTGCCAAAAATGTTTTTGTTCAAAAAAAACTTAGAAACAAAGTAATTGTTCCCAAGAGTCTCTTTGCCAAAAATGGAATTCTGAAATTAATTTGAGATAGCTTTGTGGCCCTTGTCAAAATTGGAAAGCAATAAGTTGATGATATTCTGGAAATAATCCTTTGGCAAACATATGATTCCAAACATTATTGCTTGCCCATAATTTGTTTAATTCCTGAATTGCTAAGTATATGTTGACAGTGTGAATCATGCTGTGTGTTGTCTTGCTGCATATGTTTTGTTTTGAATTCATCAATGTACTTCATGAATGAACATATGCTCTAGTCTGCTGCACCATATTTGCCACTCTAGTTCATCACCCATGTTGTACACTTGTATGTTGAAACCATGAACATTTTGACTTACTGTTATGTATTGTGATCTTGTATGCACTTGTGACTTGCTTTACATGGGCTGCTATGAACTTGCTGGCACCATTATAACCTGAACTAAAATGCTCGACCAAGATTCTCATCTATTCCACTTTTGCATGTTGCACTTATGTTATGGCCTTTGCTTTGATCATGTAGTTCATTCCACCATGTTGTACACTTGCATGTACATGAATCATGACTTTGAGCTGCAGCTTGCACTAAACATAGCACTATATGATTTTCTGAAGCTTGGATTAATTTCATGCTTGTGTCACCCTCTACTTGTTCACCCAGACCATGCTAAAACTGTTTTTGGTCATGTTTACTTTGACACCAATTCACTTGCCCACTTGTACATACTTCTGCTGAACCATATTAACATGTTGATTAGTGCTTTGACATATCTTAACCATGTAAATGCATTGCTATACTTGTGGCCCTCTTGACTATTTGAAATTTGTCCATACGTTTGTCTGTGTTACTTCATTGCTTGGCTTGATCACTTTAACTGTTTGAATTTCTTCATTGCTATATTGAGCTTTTGTACATGTGTGCTCGTCCCACTTGATTTGGTACATGCTCTCGACCATGTTTTTTGAGCTTGACATTTGCGATGTGTCGAACTTGGTCCATGTGACTGCTCCACAGTTGTATACACAGATTGGCGAGGCAGTGCACACGTGTATTTATACACGTGTGTATTTGCAGCCATCAGAAAATTTCCTGTCCCTGTACTATATATATATATACTGTCTAGACACAGTCGGATTAAAAAACAGATCAAGTCAGAAAAATGATGAGAAACACACCAGAAAACTGAGACAAATAAAATTTCAAAAATAAAAATTCAAATCTGCATGTATTCAGTTTTTATTTCTATTGCAGTGTACTCTGTGTGTGTTTCTGTGTATGACAGGTGTAGATGACTGGACTGACAGTAAAAGCTGTGAAGACTGAAGACAAAAAAACAATAGAAGACAGGAACACATAGTGTCAGTGTATATATGTAACAATGTATGTATAGATGAAAAATGTACATCAGTGAAATGTATGAGTGTTGCAGTGAGGAGCTGTGTATATACATATGAATTGTACTGATGTTTGTAATAAACAAGTTTGATTGAAACAAAATATTATTTAACTGTTGTCAAACAAACTTGTCTATTTTATTCTGTTTATCTATAAGTACAATATTCTGTGAGATGAATAAATAGAAGAGTTATAAGAAATTGTACTGTTTGTATAATATTCAACTAAAATAAAATACTGTGTGAATATATGAAATTCTGTACAGTCGTATTCTATTTAAATATAAATATTATATTCCTGTCTGTGATGTATAATAACAGTACAATATCAAACACATTAAAATAATATTTATTTGGTTGTTATCATCAAACAAAAATCATATAATTGTGTATACAACACCGTTATATACAACATTTCTAATTGGATATTACTAATCCAATATCTGATGAATTCTTTCGTATGGTTCTAATGTGTCTTGTTCTCGAGCTCTGTAAACCAAAGCTATGATACCAAACTAAGACAGCCCGAAGAAATCCGGTAGGTTTTGCAACCATCCCTTCATCCCCCAAAGCAGCAGGTAAAACCCACCGTGGCTCCCAGTGGTCCCCCAGTAACTTGTTTTACGGCGACCCTCTCGAGTCTCCCGGCCATTGCCTAACCAACCCTCAAAAGGGACATGTGGGGGTAAGAGTCTCCCGTTCGCCACCCAACCGCGAAGTGAGAACCCCCCATCATGCGTACCCAGCCCACACAGGACCATCAACAAAAACAGGTGATACTCCATTCCTAACACCACGGTGTTATCGGTAAAATTAACTACCCTTTCACGTTCAAATCTAATTAAAGATTTAACTATCGCTTTGGAGCAAAACTGGTGGCACTCCATTCTCGATCACCTTTCAGATTTGATAATTTAAATTATCAATTCACATTTTAATCTAATTAAAGATTCATTAAAACTCCACTTAGTTTTAATCTTCTCAAAAATCAACATCCTGCCTTTAACTGGGTTAAAGAACCAATGTCATCTAAAACACGATTCACGATAAACCCAAATCATATTTGATATTAAATACAAGACTCTGAATAGAAAATATATCGGCTTATATTCAATATCAAATTCTGGAACCAACAAATATCGTATTGGAAATAACGATACAAAATATATCTTTCAAATCCCCATAACAATATTTGTATAGTCACGAAATCCAACATCGAAATATTCTGAAGATAATTTCGATTCAACTCCAGTCCAATTCACGAATTGGGAATATTGATTATTTTAAAATCACTTTCAAATTCAATTTATTTATTTCAAAAATAAATTGATTTTAATTCTAGTTCAAAACTAGTTCATTTCAATAAAAATCTATTTTTATCCTTTCAAATGTGGAATTTTTCACCCCAGTTCTTTCCAATTCACATATTATGATTTTACACAAATTATCAATATTTTTAATAATTTTATCAAGGCCCGTACAGTCGATTTCCAACAACGGCCATCGAACTGCACTTACAGCGACCTTTTTCAAATTCGATTTGGACATAAATCCAAATCCAACCGTTGGATTTCAAATTTCTAATATTCATTGGAAAGCTCTTTTCGATACGAACCCAACGGTTCCGGTTTTAGGAGAATCCGACGGTCGGATCTCCCGCAACGTCAATTCGAAGTCAATGGTCGAAATTCACAAACTGCCCCGGCGCGGCGCGTTCTATTCAGGCCATTATATATATATATATATATATATATATATATATATATAATAAATATTATATATATTTCGTCGATTTCCTTTTAAAACGTATTTTATAAATCGTTTTAACTTCGTTTTCAAAACCATTTCAACACTATTTCAATTTCTAATCAAAATTAAATATTTCATATCATTACTATATAAATGATAATATTTTCAAAACGTTATATTTTGAAATCACCACTTTTTCTATATTCATTATAAAAACGAATATAATCGATATAAATATCGTTCACGTCAAAATAGCGCAACTATAATCAACACGGCTTTATATATTTCAATAAATTCGTTATTCTATTCAACAAATGAATATTTATTCTATTCAACACATGAATCTATATTTCTTTCAACACACGACTAATCTCAACACATGAGTACTGTCAACACACAACTATTTTTGTTATGTAAAATATTTTATAAAATTATGGTATCTATCGTTTGATTTTTAATTGGACTCCACCGTGAAGTAGTTCTTATTTTAAATATGATAAAGATGTAAATTTTATTATTTAAAATATTTTACTCAACCCATGAACAGTTTCAACACATGAACATCGTCAACACATGACTATTTTTATATTCAACACATGAATTTTCTTTTATAATATTCATTATTTTCCCGATTGGAATGAGGCCCAATCAATCACCATATAATGTTAATTATATGGATTCCATACAACACATGTATATAATAGCAATGATAAACAATCAACCATCATCCAAAGTGCACCACACAACTGCATAAGCATCAAATATAAATAATTAACGCTTATAACAGCCTGTCGACCAATCGGTTGACATACAATTAAACAATTGGGATTAGTGTACGCCAAATATCATCCCAATACCCGTGTGGTGGTTTCAAATCAACAAACAAAGATTTTTGTTTGTGCAGTTGGGCGATATGTAAAATTTATCGTCCCAATCAATATCAGTCAATTCAGTGCATATAAACAAATTGGCCGAATTGTTTATAAATATTTATTTACTCACATTCACTATATTCATATTCACGTTAAAAATTATATTTTTAACGATAATTAATTTATTTCAACCATCTACAATTAATTATCGATTTCACATCAACATCACAAACACATTTCCACAACACATCAATCAAACAAACAAGCCATCCATGGTCTGTGGATGACGGGTGTCGGGTGCTGCTAAGCACCGTCTGCATCCTAGTATATATATATATAACTAGAAAAAGAGATTTAGATTGAGAAGTTCTCACCAATAGCTATTCCAATCATCTCGACTCTTCTTTTGTAGAAGTCTTCGCCGTTCTCGCCTTTCGTCGCTTTCGTTGCCAGTAGCCACTACATATATAAAAATCACATTTTTATATTGTTGTTATGTATATAAAAATCATATTTTTATAATTACTCCATATGGATAAAAATTCTATTTTTACATCGCTACTATATAGATAAAAATTCTATTTTTACATCGATGCTATATAGATAAAAAATTCTATTTTTACATCGTAACAATATAGATAAAAAATCTATTTTCACATCACTACTATATAGAAAAAAATTCTATTTTTACATCACTACTATATAGATAAAAATTATATTTTTACATCACTACTATATAGATAAAAATTCTATTTTTACATCACTACTATATAGATAAAAATTCTATTTTTACATCGTTATTCTCTATAAAAAGATTTCGCTTTTTCATATATAAAGATTTCGCCTTTTCAGATATAAAGATCTCGCCTTTTCTATTTCATCACTATAAAAATCACATTTTTATTATGCTACATATATAAAGATGATATTTTTACTATCTTACCTATATAAAAATTATATTTTTATACTTCTACGACATAAAAGATTATATTTTTCATCTTCTACAATATAAAAGATTATATTTTTCATCTTCTACAATATAAAAGATTATATTTTTCATCTTCTACAATATAAAAGATTATATTTTTCATTGCAAAAATTAATTAAACAAAACAAAATAAAATAAATAGAGGGCTTACATTGCTTTAAGGAGGAGCGGAGGGGGTTTCACCATTGGCGGAGCTAGGCGGCCGGGGGTGGAGAGAAGAGGAGGGAAAAGGAGAAGAGGAGGGAGCGACGGAAATGATGGGGGAGTAGGGAGGCGCAGCCGGAGAAGGAGAAGGAGAGGAGGAGAAGAAAGGAGGCGGAGGAAGGAGGAGGGGGGTCGGGGACAAGCGGCGCCGGTCTGGGGAGGGAGGCGAGGTCGCGGTGGAGGGGATCGGTAGGGGAGAAGGGAAGGAGGAAGAAGAGGAGAGGAAGACGGCGGAGGAAGGAGGCTGGGGGGAGGGCGTGTTCAACAGCGTGGTGACGCGCTGGACGGGGCGGCGACAAGATTCGTCGCCCCCTTTTTTTCTTTTTTTTTGTTTTCTTCTGTCAAAATGAAAGAGGGGGGGGGGGTTATATTAAATATATATATATATATTTAATTATTTATTGATTTCAAAAAGCAACTTTTATTTTCGAACTCGAAACGGGACCCACCACCTGTCGTCCCTAGCTAATTACCCCCATTCCGAACACAATGGAATATGTATCGTAAGCTGATTCGATCGTTTCGATCAGTTTTCATCAAAATCAACATATAACTCTATATATTGAATTTGAACGAGCATTTCAATTTACTGGGGTCACATACTAGCCCGAAAAATTCCAGAAAAATATTTTCTAGCTTCGTATTGACGATACGGTCCTAACAAAACTAATTTCGTCGAATTCTGAGACCGTTTGAAAAATGGCCAATTTCCAGTTGATTAAAATCAACTGAAAAATGGTCAAACGCGTTTTCCTTCGCCACGATCACACATTGATTCGAAAAATTATGAAATTTGGAATCTAGCAATAATTTGACATCACAGATCCAACAAAAGTGGTTTCGTCGAAATCCGAGGTTGTTTGCAAAATTCCCATTTTTAAGGGCCTGAATTCCATAGCGACTATTCAGAATTTTCAACTGGACATATCTTTTGATTCCCGCTATGAAATTTCAATTTTTCGGATTCGTTGGAAAGATATTCTCAAATAGATCCTATTATTTTTGGTTTCACTAAAATCCGGTTTATTTTGCACCCGGTACATTCAATTGAAATTTGAAATCGAATTATCGAACTACCGCGCCATTTTCAATTCCATTTATAATTATATATAATTATTTATATTCTAATGACGACGTATATAAATATATACGTTCGAATTCTATTCAAAATAAATTTCTCGTCGTTATTATTTAAAATAATCTATTTTAAATGTTCAAAATTCACTAAAATTGCCAAAATAAAAATTTTAAATTGGCTCGCATTTCCGGGTTGTTACAATGTATTTGAATATTTATTTGTGTTGAATTTGGACAATCCAATATATAAAGATTTTGCATACATGTCTGATCCACGGGTATTCGATGTTTTTATATACTGGATAGATATAGAATCACACTCTAGTCGCTCGGAGATGATGCTGATAATGACCACGGCATCATCAGTATTTGTGTTCGAGTTTCGAAAGTTGGATTTCTATATGTTTCCAATTGACTGGTGTGAGAACCAAAACTAGATAGGGCTTATTGTTGTGATTTGGCATCAAAAGTCTGATTTTTGGACTATGTATTAAAGTTATGAATTTGAAAAGCTAATCAACTAATTGATTGCTGATTGTGTTGTTTGATTATTGGCTGATTAATTAAAATTTGAACCATTAAGCCAAATTGTATCAAATTTTGAACTGACTTGAATTTTTTTTGGAATTGCATGCATGCATGTACATATATATGTGTATCCATTGAACATGTCATAGCAAGGAGGCTAGAGAGGAATAAAATTGTTTGCCCGACAAATAGGTACATGTTTATTGTATTTCTTGGGTATTTGATGATTTTATGAGCCGATTGGCTAGCCCCTTGGATTTTTCTTTTTCTTTTGGATTGGTGAGGGCCATGGGAGGCTATTTGAAATATCCCGAAGCTCTCGGTGCAGGGGAGGTTATGACGAAATTTTAGGGTGTTAGCCAAATTTTTGAAAAATTTGAAAAGTTCTTAGAAACGGAAAAGTTGAAGAACTTAAGCCGTAATGAAAATAATGAAAGTTGAGTTGATTTGTAAAAAAACTTTCAGCTTCGTTCCTTTTCGGGGACGAAAAGTTTTAAGTGGGGGAGACTGTAACAACCCGAAAATCCGAGCCCATTTAAAAATTTTATTTTGGCAATTTTAATGAATTTTTAATATTTAAAATGAATTATTTTAAATAATAACGACGAGAAATTTATTTTGAATAAACTTTTAACGTAAATATTTATTGGAATCGACGTTAGAATATAAATATTTTATTTTAATTATAAAAGGAATTGAAAATGGCGCGGTAGTTGAAAAATTCGATTTCAAATTCCAAATGAATGTACAGGATTCAAAATAAACCGGATTTTGGCGAAACCAAAAATATTAGAATCCATTTGAGAATATCTTTCCAACAAATCCGAAAAATTGAAATTTCATAGCGGGAATAAAAAGTTATGCCTAGTTAAAATTTTAGAATAGTCGCTATGGAATTTTGGCCCTTAAAAATGAAAATTTTGCAAACGGCCTCTATTTTCGACAAAACCACTTTTGTTGGATCCGGGATGTCAAGTTATTGCTAGGTTTCAAAATTCATAATTTTTGAAAGCAATATGTGAGCGTGGCAAAGGAAAACGCGTTTGACCAGTTTCAGTTGATTTTGAACGACTGGAAAATGACCATTTTTCAAACGGTCTCAGAATTTGACGAAATTAGATAGGATAGTATCGTCAATACGAAGTTAGACATAATTTTTATGGAATTTTTAGGGTCCGTATGTGACCCCAGTAAATTGAAATGTACATTTAAAATTCAATATAATGAATTAAATGTTAATTTAAATGAAAACTGATCGAAACGATGGAATTGGCTTGCGAAACATATCCTACTGTGTTCGGAATGGGGGTAATTAACTAGGGGCGACAGTCGTTGGGTCTTGTTTCGAGTTCGAATTAAAATGTTGCTTTTTGGAAATATATTAAATAAAATATAAATTTATATAAATATCCCCCATCTCCTTTCTCCCTCCACCGTTGACTTCTGAAACAAAATAAGGAAAAAAAATTGCTCGATGGAGGGGGGCGATCCACCGCCGCGCCGCTCTCCAGGCGGACCCACAGCATCCACGTGCACCGGCGCCCCCCTCTTCTTCTCCTCCTCTCCTTCCCGCCTCCCCCCCCCCCAGGTCACGAACCCTAGCCCCCCTTTTTCACCTGATGACCGGCGCCGCGTCCATCCTCCACCACCTGGACCTCCGACCGCCACCTCGACAACTCCGACCCCCCTTCCTCTATATATATAAAAAAACACTATAAGTTCTTTTATTTATTTATTTATTTATTTTATCTTCATTGATTTAATAAAAATCATTTTTTTGGTGTATTATAGCTTAGGAAAAATAAGTTTCTTTTAGTGTATTATAGCTTAGGAAAAAACAGTCTTTTTGGTGTATTATAGCTTAGGAAAAATCAGTTTTTTGGTGTATTATAGCTTAGGAAAAATCATTTTTTTTTGTGTATTATAGCTTAGGAAAAATCAGTATTTTTATTTACATGAAAGCTTATATTTCTATATAACAGTAAGTTTAGATTTTTATATACGTAAAGATACGATTTTTAATCTGAGAAAAGATTTGATTTTTATCATAAGAAAAGGTTTGATTTTTCTTCAATAGAAAGGTTTGATTTTTCTTGAATAAAAAGATTTGATTTTTATAAGGGAAAGATTATATTTTTCTATATGAAAAGATTACATTTGTATAGACGAGAAGATTAGATTTTTATGTCATGATAAATATGATTTTTACTTAATAAAAAGATTTGATTTTTAGAAATAAAAGTATGATTTTTAGTGTATACATAGCGTCATGAAAATGTGATTTTTTATATATATATTTAGCATATAAAGATCTGATTTTTAACTTTGTAAAGACTCAATTTTTAAGCATATAAAGTTTCGGTTTTTAACGTTATAAAAATATAATCTTTATATAGGAAGTAGCGTTGTTAAAAATATAATTTTTAACATATACCGCGTGAAACAGATCTCGTTGGAGACACAATGAAGATTTCCGACATATGAAGAGTCACGGTGTTTGGTTGAGCTCTCGGTGAGAACTTCTCATTTTTATTTTATTTTCTAGTTGAAATATATACTAGGATCCAGACGGTGCTTAGCAGCACCCGACACCCGTTGTCCACAGACCATGGATGACTTGTTTGTTTAATTGATGTGTTGTGAAAGTCGATTGTGTGAAGTGGAATGGAATAAAATATTGTATAGTTGAAAATATTTTATAGTTAATATAAAATAAATATTTATAAACAAATTGGACGATTTGTTTATGTACACACATTTGACTGATAGGGATTGGGACGATAAATTTTACACTTCGCCCAACTGCACAAATAAAAATCTGTGTTTGTTGATTTGAAACCCCACACGGGTGTTGGGATGATATTTGGCATACACTAATCCCAATTGTTTAGTTGTATGTCAATCGATAGGTTGACAGACTGTGTAAGCATTAATTATTTATGTTTAATGCTTATGCAGTTGTGTGGTGTACTCTGGATGATGGTTGATTATTTATCGTTGCTATTATATGCATGTGTTGTACGGAACCCATATAAGTAACATTATATGGTATTTGATTGGGCCCCATTCCAATTCGGAAGATAAAGAATATTTTAAAATAAAATTCATGTGTTGAATAATAGAAAATTCATGTGTTGAATGAAATAAATATTCATGTGTTGAATAAAAGAAAATTCATGTGTTGAATGAAATATATATTCATGTGTTGAATAAAAGAAAATTCATGTGTTGAGAAAAATCTCTAAATGATAAAATTCACATCTTTATCATATATAAAATTAGAAACTAACTGGAAATCCAGTAAAGATGAATGGTTTCTATTGATCTGATGTTGGTTTTGGCTTTCGGGGTTAATATTTAGGGAATTGTTCTCTTACTAATTTACGGTTAGAGTCTGGTTAAGAACTAAACGATATAAATTACAATTTTATCAAATATATAAAATAACAAAAATAGTCATGTATTGACAATACTCATGTGTTGAGAATATTCATGTGTTGAAAATATTCATGGGTTGAACGAAATATTTTGTACAATAGAATTCACATTTTTATTGTAAGTAAGAATTAACAAATATTCATGTGTTGAGTAAAATATATATTCATGTGTAGAAGAAGATATTCATTTGTTGAATAGAATAACGAAGTTATTGAAATATATAAAGCCGTGTTGATTAGATATGCGCCATTTTGACGTGAACGATATTTATATCGATTTTATTCATTTTTATAATGAATATCGAAAAGGAATTGATTTCAAAATCTAATGTTTTGAAAATATTATCATTTATATATCGATGATGTGGAATATTCAATTTTGATTGAAATTGAACATGAAGTTGAAATCGTTTCGAAAACGAATTTAAAACGATTTATAAAATACGTTTTAAAAGGAAATCGATGAAATATATATAATATATTTATATTATATATATAATGGCCTGAATAGAACGCGTCGTGCTGTGGCAGTTCGCGAACTTCGACCATTGACTTCGAATGGACATTACGGGAGATCCGACCGTTGGATTCTCCTAAAACTAGAACCATTGGGTTCGTATCGAAAAGAGCTTTCTAACGAATATGAGAAATTAGAAATCTAACGGTTGGATTTGGAATTGTGTCCAAATAAAATTTGGAAAAGGTCGTTGTAAGTCCAGTTCGATGGCCGTTGATGGAAATCGACTGTACGAGCCTTGATAAAATTATTAAAAATATCAATAATTTGTTTAAAATCATAAGAAATGATTTGGAAATAATTAGGATAAAAAATTCCATATTTAAAAAGATAAAAATAGAATTTTATCGAAATGAACTAATTTGGAATTAGAATTATAATCCATTTATTTTTGAAATAAGTAAATTGGATTTGAAAGGTTTTAAAAGTAACCAGAATTTCCAATAATTGAATTGGAATGGATTTGAATCGAAATTGTCTTTGGAATATTTCGATGTTGGATTTCGTGATTATACAGATATTGTTATGGAAATTTGAAAGATATATTTGTATCGTTATTTCCAATACGATATATGTTGGTTGTAGAATTTGATATTGAATATAAGCCGATATATTTTCTATTCAGCGCCTTGTATTTAATATCAAATGGTATTTGGGTTTGTCTTGAATGGTGTCTTCGTTAACACTGTTCTTAAACCCAGTTGAGAAAAGGATTGAACCTTTTTATTTAGATTTAATGAAGTACTAATTAAATAATATTTAATTGGTATTGAAATGGAATGTGATTTCGGGTTTATCATGAGCTGTGTTTTAAATGACATTAGTTCTTTAACCCAGTTAAAGATAGGATTTATTTCCTGGATTTGAATAATCATTAAGTAATGATTTTTGGAAATTAAAACTGAAGTAGAGTTTTAATGAATCTTTAAATAGATTGAAAGGTGAATTTGATAATTAAAATTATCAAATTCAAGAAATGATCGAGAATGGAGTATCATCAGTTTTGCTCCAAGCGTTAGTTAAATCTTTAATTAGATTTGAACGTGAAATGGTAATTCAATTTACAGATAACACCGTGGTGTTATATATGAAGTATTACCAATTTTACTTCATGGGATGAGTAGGTTGGGATTGGGAAATTAAAACAAATGATTACATGGGTAAGATTCGTTAATCCCGACTAGTTTGGATAAACCATAATTTGGTTTGAATTGATATTCGAAAGAAGATTAAAGAATAAATTTAAAGAATTTATCTTTGATAAAATTAATGGGATCCTTTCCCAAAGTATAAGGATATTTGAATAAAAGAATATTCTGAAATGGAATGAGGCGTATTTGTGTTTGTGTAACACTTGTTTATTATATACGCAAGTTATTCAGAAAGACCGGGTTTATCCCATTTTGAATAACTGATTCGACGATGTGCCGATCGAGGATGAAGACGGTGGTCGAAGACCGGAGGTCTTCAAAATCGTTTGGATAATTACTGATGATCTTGATTGGGCTGTACACCCAAGAGGAGGGAATCAGTTGGTGATCGTCCAGAAGTACATGGAGATCGATGGATATGCAAGGTACAAGGTGTCTCCGGTTTCGTTCAGACCTAGAGCGGACTTGTAAATGGACTGTGTGTCTGACATTGGATATCATTCTATGTGATTGATGGATATCGTTTGCATAGAGAGGTTTGCCTGTGTGGCATGCTAAGATGCAAATGATCTAGGCTTTCGTTAAAAAGCAGAGTCTTGTGGTTGATGATCAAAGCATGGCCTTTGTGACGTAGCTTTATGTAGCGTTAATTCGTGAGCCTCACACCCCGGTGTGAACCAGAAACGGGGGAGGACCTCAGGGAGGGCATGCGTTTCCTTGTAGATAGAAGTGGCGTCAATGGTTTGACACGTCTTGACGAGTTTGACTTATGTGGTTGTTGGTTTGCGAGGCGCCTCAGATATATTGGTGACTATGTGGAGCCGATAGAGTCATTTGGCTCATTGATGCCCCAAAGTGCGGGGAAACGCAATGTTCAAGCATTTTAATCCACATCGGTGGACCGGCCCTGACGATCCAAGGCTTGACTGAGTACTTGCCTGAGACATGGGCTGGAGCGTCTCGAATTCGGTAGAGGACTATCTTTTGCCTCGGTTCACAGATGGAAATCCAACTTCCAATATGCGACTTTGCAGTTTTAGTTGTAAACCTATATATGGTGACATAGTGGTATGGGGGCATTTATGCCATCTATGATTGATACTTATGATTGAAATTGTTTGGGCACTATACACTTATAGAAATAATAAAACATGAAATTTAGTGTATCAAGTATTCTTTGGCTATTATAAGGTAAAACCCTATCCTCCGACTTGTGTTGCATTGTGTGATGGGACCTGGGTCTTATAATAGCTTCATTATTCTTTATTTAGCATTGCGCTGTTGTTTTATGCACTGGTATTCTTGGGAGGAAACCCATTACGTGTTATACGGCGTGGTCCCTTGATTTACCTAACTTTAAAATAAAGGTTAATAACTGTTTTAGTTCTCTCACCAGTCACATGACTGACCCGGAGTTTATTGTTTTAACCTAAACTCTGGGTGCCCTTATTTTCGACATGGGCAGCTAGTAGTTTTGGTTTTGCAGATTTATATTCACAGGATCCTGATTTACAGCTGAAGCGGTATTCGGAAAGCTCTATATCTGTGTATCTGTTTTCAGTTGTGCTTTGTATTGTTTTTCCGCTGCGATGTATTTAAATGTAATTTAAATCTCTGATATTTTCTGTGTAATATTTATTCGTACTCTGTATATTCTTGTATTCTAATGGAATTGTTGTAATATACAATGAAATGTTCTTCTGTTTGTGTTCCGATGTGGCTTGTTCTTAGTACAATCCGAGCTTTCCTTACCGGGGAAGTTCGGGTCTTTATAATTAATCAATTTTAAATATTTAGTTTGCCCTTTTAATAATTTTTTTACACAGCCACTATATACCCCCTATTTCCCTGTTTTATCCTCACTGCAATTTTTGGCACCTCTAACGCTGTATTATCACTATGCGCTTTAACAACATAGATGTCAAGTCAAGTGATGTCGAGTCATAAGAAACTATATAATACGACATATGTTATGCCAGTTCAAATGTTCTTAATTATCCAAAATATGTTATGTAAGTTAAAAAAATTCAAGCATAAACCATTTAAATTACAAAACGATAATTTGTCCCTAATTTGATTTAGGGTAATAAGGAAACTAAAATGCTGAGAATGGAAGAAGAAACTTCGGCCTCTTGATTGGAACCCTTCCACCTTTATATATAGGTGTGGGTTAGGCTCCGTTTTAGGTTTGGTTGCTTTGGCAATGCTGTGTTGGCTTAAACATAGTTCAATGCAACAGAGCGGAGTTGAATGATTTGTAAGCTCCGCTATTGGTAGCTGACGTTGCTCCTTGGAAAGCAAAACGATCATTGGAATGGAAGGGGACCGCTATGCCTTTTGGATTTATAGAAGCAACAAGGCTTCGTTATAAGGCAACACACTTCTTAATTAGTGAGAAATGACATGGTATTTAAGTGAAAAGCCATGGCACGTGATTCTTTCTTTCTTTTTTCAGTGAATCTTCGTGTTTCTTTCTATGCATTAGTATTATATAACTTAAATAAATGTTCTTTTCAAGGCTTGAATAAAAGTTAAATTCCTTATCAGCTAATGTATTAGTCTTTAGCATTTTTAAACTTTATGAACATAAGGTACAACCAAAACTTAACGGGATCACTAAGAGAAAACATAGTATAACAACTGTTTTGAAAGGGTGTGCATATGGAAAAAGTTATTAGCTCACCAATGAAGGTGAAAACCAAATAAAAATGAAAAATATGTTCATGAACCCAAGAAGAAGAAAAGAAGTAGTATGCAAAAATAAGTGAAACAAAAAAGGCAACATAAGTAAATCAAAAATTAAAAATGTGTTTTTAGCTACATTCATTAGACTCGTATTTGAAGCAAGGACCATATTTATATAAACTTTTTTTTTTTGCATTCAAGATAGATTCAACTAGAAAACCTATACATTATGAAGAACAAACAGATTAACTACATAACAAAAAACTGAGCCTATAAAAATAGTTAACCAATTTCAGGTCTACGTTCCTATACAAATATTTCCTTTTTTCTTACTGTTGCAATTTTTCAAGACTTGTCAAAAAAAATTCAACTTGTGTGGGTGGATTTTTGTATTTGACTTGGAACCACATTCTTGTTTTACTCAGTAGTGAGTAAGCAATAACTATTTATAGTATAGTTTTTCACCATAATCGAGAAGGCTTTTATAGCATTTCTTTGGGCATAGCTTGTCTTCTGTCCTTATGTCTACATTCCAATGAGTAATTTCTCCTCTTATCTTACGTTAGAACCTTGAAATGAAACACACTTCACTTACTCCTAATTCTTATTCATATACTTGATATTTTGAAAAAAAGAATAGATTGCACTTGAAAATTTACGCATTTAAATTTAATGAGTAAACGATTGAATTTTTTTCGGTTGGGTGGTACCAACTAAATCGATCACTAATTCCCATTTAGTTCGTATTGAATTAATTAATCAAGCTGCTGCCAGTATCAGAAATTTATTTTCCATTTGGTACTATATACCATATTCTCTCAATCAAAAGAATTTTGACATATTTTACTTTATTATATTATGAAAAATCAATCTACATCCGTCTGGTTCTAAGGTCTCCACACTCAACAAAGCAAGCTATATTTGTTGGCTCAAGCATTAGTGATACGATAAGGACATAAACTGTTCTAGGAAATCATAAAGCCACAATGAAAATGCAAGCAGAATTCAAGGTAAGTGATAAGAGCTGGTACTGGCTCAAAGCATTTGCCTTCACCGCAGTGAGAGACTGGGATGGTCTGGAGAAGTTTTCTAAAGAAAGAAAACCGCCTGGTGGCTATAAAATGTTCGTAGAAGCATGTATTGATGCAGGTGAAAATTTTGAAGCTCTTAAATACATTCTAAAACTCACCAATCCTACAGAGAAGTCACAGGCATATGCACGCATTGGTTTGGAGAAGGAAGCATAGATAGCTGCCTCTCATTCTAAAGACAGCAAGCTATTTGGTCGATTAAAACTTGCATTGGCCCAAAATTCTGGCACAACCTCCATTTTTAATGCTCTTCGAGATCGATTATCTTTCCAAGGAGTTTATTAGTTCCAATGTTTTTCATTGTTGCTGTATATAAAACTGTTGAATTAATATATTGTGTTTTGAGGTAATAAATTTGTGTGTAACTTTGTTTAATTTGTTATATTCATGGCCCTGGACTCTGATTTTGGGTAAAGACAAACGGAATGGTGTTTTAATGCAGTCGTATGATGAGTTATCAGATGTGCTTATTGCTGGCGAGTATTCAAACATCTTCTGGGAAGTGACCAGACTTTCACTATACTGAGAGATCGAGTTTCAAATTGATTTAGTGAAAGATGCCAGACCTATAGTGATGCCACTTCGTCGTATGACGCCAAGGGAGCAACGAGAGCTCGAGGTGCAAGTAGGCGATCTTTTGAAGAAGGAATTTATCTGAAGAAGTGTTTCCAAATGGGGAGCACCAGTTGTATTTGCTACTAAGGCCGATGGTTCCCTTATGTGTAGACTACCATGAGTTGAATAAGATGACTAGGAAGAATAAGTATCCTCTTCCACAGATAGATGATTTGTTTGATCAACCGAATGGAGAAAGAGTGTTTTCCCAGTTGGATCTCGTGACATGTTTTCATCAGCTCCGAGTAGCAGCTGAGAGTATACCTAAAACGATATTTTGGACGTGGTCTGGATTTTATGAGTGGTTGGTCAGGCCATTCGGGTTGACTAGTACACCTGCATATTTTGTGGATCTTATGAATAGGGTTTTCAGATATCAGTTAAATAAACTTGTTCTTGTGTTCGTCGACGATATCTTAGTTTACTCGAGAAAGAGGAAGAACACAAGGGACATTTGAGAATAGTGATGGAGGTGTTGAGGAAACACCGATTGAAAGCGAAATTTTTTAAGTGTCACTTCTGGAGGAGGGAAATGAGGTTCTTGGGCCATGTTGTTTCAGAGAATGGTATTGCCGTGGATCCTGCGAAGGTGGCTATGATGCAAGATTGATCTACGCCTAATAATGCAACGGACGTGAGAAGTTTCTTGGGGTTAGCTGGATATTATTGTAAATTTATTCAAGACTTCTCCAAGATAGCAGCACCGTTAACTCAGTTAACCAAGAAGAATCAAGCTTTTGCTTGGGACGGAATGTGTAAAATGCATTTAAGAGTCTAAAGGAGAAGTTAACTTGTGCACCAATGTTTGTTATTCCTAAAGGGAACGAAAAGATGATGGTATACGCGGATGCCTGTGGTACCGGAGTAGGTGTTGTACTGAAGCAAGGAGGTAGGGTTGTAGCTTATGCTAGTTGGCAACTGAAATCACATGAGAAAAGATATCCTACATATGTTCTGGAAATGGCAGCGATTATGTTCGCGTTAAATATGTGGAGACATTTTCTCTTAGGAGAAAGATTCGAGTTGTTTACCGATCATAAGTCATTAAAATATATTTTCTCTCAAAAGAATTTAATTCTACGTCAGCAGAGATGGTTAGAGTTCTTGACTTCATATGATTTTAATATCGCATACAAACTCGGGAAGGGCAATGCGGTAGCTGATGCATTGAGTAGGAGACATGCCAGGGATATGTTTCTTGAATGGAAGCAACTGGAGTATATCGCAGGATATAATTTCAGACCTAAGTGTGAATTAGATCCAGTGATGTTAGCAAGTTTATCGATTAGACCGACTTTGATTGAGCGGATCAGCTCCAGTCAGAGGGACGTTCCTAACCTCATGGAAATCATCTCCAAAGTAAAGATGGGCATCAACAGTGAGGGGATGAATAAGTATGGACTTGATCGAGAAAGATGGCTTCGAAAGAATGGGAGACTAGTTATACCCAATGTTAATGGATTGAGGGATGAAGTTCTTAGGGAATGTCATCACTCGAAACTGACTATACATCTCGGTGGTAACAAAAATATATCGAGACATGAAGCAGACCCACTACTGGGAAGGGATGAAGAGAGACGTTTCATATCCAAGTGCATGAACTGCCAATTAGTTAAAACCGAGCAAAAGAAGCCTATTGGTTTGTTACAACCGTTGGAAATTACTGAATGGAAATGGGAACAAGTCTAAATGGATTTCATTGATGGTTTACCAAGGACTAGATCGGGCCATGATTGCATTTGGGGTGATTGTGGATCGATTAACCAAAAGCGCAAAGTTTAATGCCGGTCAAGTCGAATAGAACGACAGTTAAGTTAGCGGAACTGTATATGAAGTGGATAGTGATATTATATGGAGTACCTAAAGGTATTGTGATTGACTGAGATCCATTATTTACTAGTGGGTTTTGGAAGAGCTTACAAGAGGCTATAGGGTTAGAATTACATCTCAGTACCGCGTACCATCCTCAACCCGACGGTCAAATAGAGAGGGTGAATCGTGTATTGGAGGATCTCTTAAGAGCTTGTATATTGGATTTTGGAGGTTCATGGGACGACCATTTGCATCTGGTTGAGTTCGCATATAATAATAGTTATCAGTCCAGTATTGGTATGGCTTCATTTGAAGCTTTTTATGGAAGATTGTGCAACTCACCATCATGTTGGTTGGAGACTGGTGAGAAATTTATGCTTGGGCCAAATGTAATAAGAGAAACTTCAGATAAGATCTAGGTTATTCAACAACGAATGTAGGTTGCCCAAGATAGGCAGAAGAGTTATGCTGATAAAAGACGAAGAGATTTGAAATTCTCCATTGGCGACTTGGTATTCGTCAAGATTTCTCCATTGAAGAATGTGCTTAGGTTTGGTAGAAGGTGTAAATTAGCACCAAGGTTTGTTGGTCCATTTCCAGTTCTCGAACAAGTTGGGAATTTAGCATATAGAGTTGGATTACGTGACAAGATGGTGGGTGTGCACAACGTATTCCATGTTTCTCAGTTAAGGAAGTTTGTGCATGATTCTGATATGACAATTTCACCAGATCAGTTGGATGATATCGAGATAGAACCCGAGGCAGTTGGAAACCGCTAACCAGTTCGTATTATCGGACACGATACGAAGCAACTCCAGAGGAAGATGGTGAAACTAGTTAAGGACAAGTGGGGTGATAATGAGAATGACTGTACTTGCGAAACCGTGGAGAGCATAAGGGAGTCATATCCAGAGCTCTTAACTTGGTAAGATTTTATCGCGATATAGTTACTCCCTTGTTAGTAAACCGCAGGTTATGATATGCTTGTTTTGTTATTATGTATGTTTGATTGTTTGTAAATGGTTGATAGGCATGCGGGGCACCATTGTATGTTTTGGTTAAGGAATTTCCAAGGCGAAATTTCTTAAGGGGGGAGAGTGTAACGACCCGCATTCTACATATCGGAGGATCGTAGAATATTTATTTTATTTTCATACGAAATCATATGGCCGTGTAACTTTGGGAAACGACTATTGGGGTCATTTACCACATTCATGATTTTTACTGAATTTTAAATGACTGTTTTCCCCTAGTGAATCTTGTTTCTCCTATAACTTTTGATTGGTAAGGATTTTTAACCTAAAACCACATCTATTGGATTCAGATGATGGTTTACCTTTCTGTAGAGTGGTCACATTAATCAAACGGACTTACTTTTTGGGAGATATGACTGAAATAAGGTTTGGAAGATGAAAAATAACATAATCGGGCTTAATAGGGTGATTAACAGCTAGGCCCATAACCCATTTCGGGATTAGGTTTATGGGAGGTGTGAAAGGAGTTAGAGAATGATTCCTTTTCATTTTTCCAGCCACCACAATCATTTCTCTAACCCTACTAATGACCTTCATCTTCCAAATCACTCTCTAATCACTTTCTAATCACATATTAAGCAAATCTACGTCAAATCAAGGCGGACTAGCATCAAAATCAAGATAAGCTGCTACACTACATAGGAATCCATGCCAAATCAATATAAGTTTCAGATTTAACATTCATTTGTGGCTAAGGCGAGTGATATGCATGTTTTTACACTAATTATGGCTAATTAGGGGTGATTAGTGATAATTAGCGAATTAATGACTCGGAAAAATATGGAAAATATGTCAAATTTCTAAAATATTATTTTATGTCATTGATATAAATTTGGGTTAATTTGGACTAAGTTTGCTAATCCCGGAATTTATGGGATTAAGGGGGAAACCATGGATTTGGATATATTTGATCCTAAATAACACATGTGATTAATGTTTTAATGTTTTTCATTGATTACACATGTTATTATTACTATTTGGGATGCTTTATGATTGTTTAGTAAAGCTAGAATGGTTGAAAACGCCGTCATATGGAGAGAATGGACGATGCATGCTTGTTGGAATTGCTGTAGAGATCCAGATCGGATCGGATAGGGCGAGCGGGTCAGATCGGGGTGTATGTCTCGAACCGGATCGGAGTGTACAGCCAAAACCAAAGTGGTGGTATCTTCAACAGCATGGCAACAAGGAAGGCCAGTGCGAGTTGGAGCTGGATCGAGCTGGCGTAGGATGGGATCGGTTCGACATATCCGAACTGAACCGAGGAGGAATCACCGAACAAAACAGAAGATGGCGAGTTGAGCTGAGGAACCCGAACTGAACCGAGGAGGAAGCACCGAACTAAACCGGAGGATTTGAACACTGTAGACCGAACCGAACCCAGGAAAAGGAGATCGAGCTGAATCGAAATTGGTGAGAATGAGTTAGTGCTATTCCTTCGCAGTGACGATCGTGAACTCTTCTGAAGACCAATTCCAATTCGATCAAAAACTGATATGCAAAGGAAGTCCAAATGAGAAGTTATTACTCAGGATCCATATGGGAACCAACGGGTAACTTCTAAAGTTGGGCCTTGCTGTTGGACGTGTGCAAAGGGTTATCGATATCTATAACTTTTGTTCACTAATGAGGGAGGGGGTATTGACTATGGACCAGTGCAGTGGGGTCAGAGGTTGTATGGAGTTGGACTTCGAAGGGCAAAGTGGTCGTAGAGATAGTTGTACGGAGTTAGACTCCGTCATGGCCCCTATGGATCTAGTGATCAAAGCGGTGGGTATCATAAGCTTTACGCACTAAGTGAGAGATGTGAGGATGATTGCTATGTTTGATGTTTGCTATCACCATAACATGCACATTCCCATATTACACCCTATGTTTGTATTACCTTAGAGTATTGTACATCTTGTTGTGCTAACTCTTTGGTTGCAGGTCCATGTCAGGTATGATTATTTATACCTGTTATTGTTTTATTTTGTTGCTATCGCTCATACTAGACTTTTGTCTGACCCAGAGTTTTATGTCTCTTCTTATTACTATGGATGTTCCTAAACGAGCAAACTAGAGATAGGTTAAGTGGTTATGCACGAGTAGTTGTCCAGAGACGAGCAAGAGGCTTCCACGTACTATATACATATATTCTTCCTGTGTTGTTGCTGGTCACTGCTTTGGGCATTAGTAGTGTACCTCTTTTATTTCCTTTTTAGAGACAGTATTTTGAATTTGTAATAATGGTTTAGATCATAAGCTGTATTTTGGATTCCGCTGCTTTGATGGATATGGTGTAGTTTTCAGCATATGCACTGTCTCGTCTGTTTTATATCAAGTTATGTTATTATCATATTTTATTCCATGCGCTGTGAGATATACTACAGGTTCTTTGATGATTCATCGTTTCAAACCCTTCTTCTGACGACCGTCCCGTGCTAGTCGGGCATTGATACAGCGCATTACGAGGGAAATGTCTGATGGTGTAGGGCGGACCGTCACACATTTGATATCAACGTATTCAAGGCTTTTGTCGGTACTAGCCATGTTATTGTTTGTTATGGATGCTATGGATGTTAAGGCTAGCAATTAGAACCGAAAACCAAAATCCCGAATCAACCCTAAAAGATCTGAACCGAACCGATGGGCCTCAGGTTGGGTCTAGGTAATGAAAAATACTGTTAAGACTCGATCAAACTCAAGTTGCATTGACCTGACCCGAAATACCCGACTAAAAAACATTGAAATATATGTATTTTTAATGTTATTATTCATCGGATCCTACCCGACTCAACCGGAACCGAAGCTCGGGCCGGGTTGGGTCAAGATTTTTGAAATATATAGTTCAGACTCGACAAAACCCGACCCTCCTAGAACCAAGACCTGTCCGGTCGAGTCCAGGTCCATTAGGTCGGGTCCAATTGCCACCGTAATGGATGCTTGTCTTTTATTCCTTTGGATAGGCTATCAATGTAAGATACTAAGGAGAAGTGAGGACTGTGAATCCTATTATGATTAGAGTTTTATTTTTGTGTGTTTGAGTAGTATATTTAATGAGATTATCATATGTTAATTCTTTGGTTGTAGGGACATGTTAGGTGAGACTTGAACTGTCTATTATCATATTATCCTATGCAGCTATTGTTGGTCTTTTATCACTCATACCAGGCTGTTGTCTGATTCAAGATTTTATGTCTCCTCTAATTACTTCGGTATGCTCATCGACGACCCTGATGAGTAGACCGAATAGCAGATGACGGGTTTGGTCACGATGATGCTATGCGGTGATGAGCTAGAGGCACTGGCGTACTATTATTCTTACTATACAACTATTTGGACTATTTCCGCTGTTTTGCTTTTATATACTCTGATGAGGGATGTAGTGAGGCATGATGTATTCAAATATTCAGTTATTGAGATGTTTTGTATTTGATATCTTGATATTTTTATGAAGATGTGATTTCTTGTTTTGCTATGCTTCACTATTATATCATGTTATAAATTTTATTATTATATATTATCTATGCACTATGAGTTATACGACATGTTCTGTTTTGTTTACTTTCCTTGATGAGCATTCCATATCGTACTGACACGTAATGCATCATACCTATTTTATAATTTAGTGCATGAGGTAAAGGGCGGTCGTCACATTGACGTTTTTGTATCTACTAATTTGCACTAAAACATTAGTTAGAAAAATACACCTTTTTGCGCTATATATCATTCACCTGGATGCTTGAGATTGTGCAGCAAGGCGGAAAACAAACATTGGTATTTCAAAATTTCATTGATTTTTTGTTATCATCATTTTGTGGATTCAATGGTTGACGTAGAAAGAGATTATATGAGATGAAGGCTGTATTTTCTTTTGTTGGAAAAAGATTTAAAAAAAAAAAAAAAAAATCCCTTTAAATTGAGTTGGTCAAACAAAAACAGGAATGTGTTAATTTGTTAGAATCATCTATCCAAAAAAATAAATACGTTACGAAGCTGGGGATAGGAATACGCAACAATCCCACAAAAGAAAACAAAGCGCTCGTGGAATCCACCCGGCTATATAAAAACCAACATCCAAAACCAAACACCTTCTTACCTCACTCCTCTCCTTCACAATGCAATCCCCCTCCTCCTCGCCTCTGCCAACAACAAACTCTCCTCTTCCACCTCCGAAAACAAAAAAATGGCAAGGCGTCAAGCCAATCCAATTCTCAATCATGATCGCCTTCTTCTTAATCCTCCGCTTCGCGGTTCCGAAACCGCATTCCCTAACCGCGAAATCGTGGTCGCTTCTCTCCATCTTCCTCTCCACGATTCTGGGCCTAATCCTCTCCCCTCTCTCCCCCGCTCCCCTCTCCTTCCTTTCCCTAACCCTTCTCCTCACGACAAAAACCCTTTCGTTCGCCTCTGCCATGAACGCCTTCACCAACGAGGTCATATGGCTGATCCTCGTTTCCTTCTTCTTCGCGCGTGGGGTGGTGAAGACCGGATTGGGGGAAAGGGTTGCCACTTGCTTTGTCGCCTTACTTGGGAAGAGCACACTGGGTTTGAGTTACGGGTTGGTGATTGGGGAGGCTCTGGTCGCTCCCGCAATGCCTAGTAGTACTGCTAGGGCCGGCGGCGTCTTTTATCCTGTGATTAAGAGCTTGGCCTTAGGAAATGGGAGCTGTACTAAGGATGCTAATTCTAGTCGCAAGGTTGGCGCCTATCTTATCATGTCTCAGTTGCAGGTACCCTTAATTTCTATGTTATCTCTTCACTGTTGATATTTTAGATTTTAGCTACTGGTATGGTATCTAACTTGAAGGCTAAAAACATGATATTGTATGTTGTCATAATCAATCGAGACGTCGTATACGTCCTGCAGCTTTTTGTATCTTGAAAAAATTGACAGAACTGCTTAGAAATGTATAAATGACATAATAAAAGTACTGTTATGCTGAAAATTGTATAACACGACATTCAATAACTCGACAGAGAATTCCGTTACTGTTACGGGTAGAAACAATTAACTTACACTGATTAGCTATAAAATATCAGTATACCTGTGTTCTGTAGCGTTTGGACTGGTCCCGAGCGTTGTAAAGGAATAAATATGGAAGCTTTTAAATTAGGAGAAGAAAAAAAGCAAGTTACCCAACGTCCGGTGATATTGAAAGGGATGGACTCGTGGACATGATATCGACCGTGACTAGCTATTAATTATGAAGCAGACTAATTGAAATTGCTTTTATTTGCTGGCAAAGTTAAAAAGGAAGATTTATAAAGCTCGTTTTAAGTTTCAAAATAAGTTCATCTTGGAAACATGTTATATAAAAGGTGACTGCTATCTAAACATAATTTTAGACACAAATTGACAAACACTGTGTCTTGAGAATTAAATCCTTTTGTCCTATCATATAGGGGTGAAATTCGGGGTTTGATCCAATGGATGAAATCAATTGTATCAACAATTGTGTCAAAATATTGTGCCTAAGTTGACTTTTCCTAAAAAAAAGTAAAAAAAAAAAAAAAAATAGAGGTCCAATTTAAAACAAACTTTTAAAAGAATTTCCCAAACATCAATTTTGAAAATAAAAGATGAGCCAAATTTCCACAAGTTTAAATTTCGAAACGAGCAATAATAGAAATGTCTGATGAAAAAGGTCATGTTAATGTACTTTGTTGACACGAGTTAATCCACACGTGTAAAGAAGCAAACCTTTTCATAAAGAGATGTTTGTAAAGAAACCATTCTAATGAATTAAAGCTGATTGTTCCCAGAGGCCTCTACGTGCATGGACGAAACCAAGAATTCGTTCAAGGGGGGCGGATTCGAAGGGGGCCAAAATATTTTATATATATACTAATGGTAAATTTTATTTCCATCCAAGTATTCCATTAGTTAATCCGCCATTTTATATTGATAAGTTGATACACAACTGTTTTGTAAGTTAATTAATCCACGGGTGGATTAACTTAATGCTTCTTCTTTGAGTATTCTTACTACCAAAGCTCTTCTTGGTGATGTACGTTTTTTTATTCCTTCTACTTCTCTATTTTCAATTAATTTAAGCACAAGCATGAATCTTAAATACCTGTAGGCTGTAGCTGATCATAATCTAGAATACTAAAAAGCCACCGCGTAGAAATCTAACTAAGAAAAAAACACTTGGCAAATACAATAACAATGTTGCACAAGGCAATCATATACTCTATGACATACGCTTGACACTAAGACATACCCAAGATAGCATATTGGCTCTACAAGTGCATATCAGTTTCATGTGCAGCAAAGGTAACAACACCTTGCAAGCAACATGACCATAAAAAGATTGTAACATCAAAACATCCTAAGCAAATATGTTGCAAGCAGTAAGTAACACCATAACCAGGAAGATTGACGTCATCAACAGGATCATCATCAAGAAGATTCACTTTACAATCTAGCACAAAACTGGAAGGTTGACATAAATATTCTTACTTCCTTCAGACTAACTTCTTGAAAACCAAGCAAAACAGGAAACAGAGCTCATCTAAGCTGCCAAAGCAGTCACATTCTTGCAGAGGACTCAGCAGGAGCTTGACAAGATAAATATATGATTTTTTACATTGATGATCCTTAGTCTATAGCCAAAATTTCAATTTAGTAGTGTTTATAGGTTCAACGATGAAAGCAAAATGGCATCAAAGTTTATGTTTCAATCCAATAGGTGAATTGAAAATGGAAGAAGTAGAACATAAAAAAACAGAAAGAAAAACTGGTAGTAAGTAATTGGTGGACGAAGCAAGTAATTTTATAATAACTTCAAAAGTCAAATATTCCTAAATTATAGGGTGAATAAACTGAACAAAAATGTGGATAGAAATAAAATTTTGTTTTATTTCAACCTATAATAATTCAAATTATAAAGTTTTAGATGAAAACATTGCATAAATATGAATAAAAATGCCTTAAAAGTGTTAACTTCTATATTACGCGGCTTAAACAGACCAAAAAAATATATTGTACAAATATTTTAAAATCAAGATCTTTTTTGGGGTCCCCCCCCCCCCCTCTCCCGCGGTATCATTCTTGTCTACGTCTATTTTATATGTTACCTTATGTTTCCCTCTTCATATAACATTTTTCTTTTATTTTTAGCATAATTATGTAAGGTTAGCAGGCTTAAAAGCGGTAGCTTAATTGGAACTATCAATGTCTTTAATAAACATGAATTGCGATACAAATTTAAGCTGCTCTAAATTATGTTTTAAATATTTGATGTTTCACCATTTTTTAAGATTTACTTGTTATAACTATGAGTTGTGTTAACATGTGCCTTAAGGATATTATTTAATTACTAAAAGACAAGGAAAAGTATTTAAAGTACATAATTTATTCTTATATTAGAAAATAATAAGTGGAATTCTGGAGGCTGTTAGGGTAGTTTAATAAACTTGGCATATGCCTTTAGGGCATATGTTAACATTTTCCTAAAACTATAACATTACTAAAAGTTCTTTTCCTATGCATTTCAGCTGTGCCTAGGACATGGCTCCTTTTATTGGAGTTATGCCATTAGATTTGTGAGTATGCACTTGGTAATCTGGATGTGATTCTCAGATAATACATTGCAACAAATTATTTGTCCACTCTAATATATGCAATATATGTTCAACTCTTATTAGATGATCGGAAAATTGTTTAAATATCATTTATATTAGCTAATAGATATAGAAGGTTAAATAAAGTTCTTTGCTTTACAATGGAAAAAATAGCAATTGTATATTATGCTAAGGCAAGATTTAATCCAGTCGGTTTTATTTAAATGGCTAACATTCTCGTGGTGCATGCATTATGGCATTAGCAAGATGTATTTCACAGACCTCTTAAGATGTTCAGTACTTAAAAAAGAATTAAAACATTTGGTACCTACAAATTAGTTGTGGATAACGGTGGGCGAAATTAAATTGTCCATACAATGAAAGAAAACCTTTCATTTTGTATTTCCCTATACGATGCATCATGAAATACCAATGTAGAAATGATTAACTAGCCCATGTTTTTTAGAAAAGTAAATTGCACCTTTTTAAAATAAATTACTGTAAAATATCATTGAAACTTTTATTATTCGGTGCATTAACTATAATATTCGGTGTAGCTTTTACAACAATAAATAAATTGAATTACATGTTCATATAAATTTTAATCCATAAGCTATAGTAATTGGTCTAGCTTTCACGAATAATGTAGCAAATTTCTTCATTTTTGATAAACATATGATCAATTGAAGGTTGCAGGTTGACCAGAATTTTGAACAATAATACATGCTCATATTGTCGCTATGCCAAAAAAAAATAATGAAACAACTTTTATTGTATATAATTTATTTTCTAATATTACCATACAAACCGTATTGGACAGAATATATATTTACTACAAAATATAACTGCTTTTTTGTTTTTGGGAAAACCAAATTGTGTCCATACTAATAATATATTTGGCAGGTTTTTCCAGAATTTAGGTACTGATAGCACCTTAGTATTATAAGTCTTATATATAGTACATACTACACGTCAATATATGTGGTTTGAATCTCGCTAAGCAAGTTTTGAATTTATGGTCATTTGTACCAAAGTCGGAGCGCCTTATCATTGAGATAGTGGTGTTGTTCTAGTGACTAATAGTTAGAAGCCATGAATATAGTATAGTCTTGCATCTAGAGGCTAATTTATTATGAACTACATATATAGTAAGAAACCACAAAGGGACATTCTAATTTATATTGTGAAAATAATGGATTTTGTAATATCTACTGTAACATCTAGATGTACAGAGTACACATCCAGCTGATATCTGGATATATACTTTAAAAACAATACCTTAAACCTTCATTAGACATATATCTATTGACATGCATTTATATTACTTCAATATATCACATGACCTTTATCTTGATGTGTGCGTACAGCCAAAGTCATTTTGCTGATTTCTTTATTTGACCAATGACAGTCAATATGCAACTCAGGTGCATTATTCCTGACAGGCTCTGCACAAAACCTCCTTTGCATTGAACTAGCAAAAGCCCTAGGTGTGCAAATTGCAAGTCCATGGGTAACATGGTTAAAATATTCAAGCTTGCCTGCAACAGTTGCTCTTCTGATTACACCTTATTTCGTATACAAGATATACCCTCCAAAACTGAAGAACACACCTGAAGCTCCATCAGTTGCGAGGGAGAAATTGAAGCAGATGGGAAATGTAACCAGAAATGAATGGGTGATGATTGGAACAATGTTGATTACCGTTTCTTTATGGATAGCAGGGTTAGTATTATACATCCAGCCTTTTCCCATCATCAATTTTGCATAAATTTAACTGATAATAATTTATTTTTACAATTAACATAACATATCAATAATCACACGGGAAAGGAAATCTTGACAGTTAGTTAAATAGTAAGTCTTAACTACTCATCATTTTTAAATCATCCCTTATATTTTAAGTGCCTGTGCATAGAAGTTCTTAAAAATTCATATTGTAGCTATATATTAGAAATTACATACTTATGCCAGTATCTAAATGCTATCTCTTCAGAAGCTACATCGGTGTATCAAGCGTTATAGCAGCAATGATAGGATTGTCAATCCTCCTAATATTAGGGGTACTAAATTGGGAAGACTGCTTAAGCGAAAAATCAGCATGGGACACCTTCATGTGGTTTTCAGTGTTAGTTGGCATGGCTTCTCAGCTCACCACACTTGGCGTCGTGTCATGGGTTTCAGACACTGTCGAAAAATTCCTCCAGAAGTTCTCGCTAAGCTCAACTTCAGCTTTCTGTGTACTTCAGATCGCCTACTTCATGATACACTATATGTTTGCTAGCCAGACTGCTCACGTTGCTGCATTGTACTCGGCTTTCCTTGCTATGCACATTGCGGCTCATGTCCCTAAAACTCTAGCAGCATTTGCATTGGCGTATAGTAGCAGTCTTAATGGTGCCTTAACCCATTATAGCAGCGGTCAAGCTGCAGTTTACTATGGAGGTAATTTTCCTTTATACTAATCTATTTTGTTTATATCCTATATATGATAGGTGGTATATTCCAAGACTAGTAAAATTTGATTGCATTATATTGTTTGAACCTATCAGCTGGATATCTGAAGCTGACTGATGTATTCAAGGTGGGGATTTTGACGGCGTTGCTTAATATTATCATCTGGATATTAGTCGGAATGGGTTGGTGGAAACTTCTACGGCTCTACTAAGCTATGTATTGTCATCCAATCGGTAGATGCAGAGTGCTAAATGCACGGCATCGGGTATTGTGTTTTACGCAGGAAATTCGTTCATCCGTACACTGTCAGGTGGATATGAAGTATCTTGCCATCATATTGCCAATGAAGCAAAATATTTTTTGTTTACGCAAATTTTGTTTAATTTAGACAATATAATGCCGTGTATTTTAACATACATAAACATTCTATGTGTAAATATGTAGCACTGAATTTTGCCGAGGAAAACATATAGGCTGTTAAAGGATGTCTTATTATAATTTTGTTTTTGTTACATTTGGATTCTCAACCATCGTTCCCATTCGTATTTATTATTACAAAATGGTAGACCTTCATTTTTTAAAATAAAAATAAAAATGGACAGGTCTGTTAAGGTTCCTTTTAAATTTCAAAATATACAAAATATTATTATCAAAAATAATATGTAATTATCTCTTTTATTTTCGAAAATCATCAAAATATAATTTAAAAAACTTTCAAAGTTTAAAACTTAATTCAGTTTACGGTTTTTTTCTTTTCTTTTCTTTTTCTTTTTGTATTCAAGTCAGAAAAATAAAAAAAAGTGAATTATAAACAACAAAAAAACTAAGTTTGAGGATAACTTGTAGAAATATATGTAATTGTTCAAAAATTGCTGATATACAAACAATTATAGCTGTTAATCATGCTCAAAGTGACAGTTAAAGAATCGTGGAATGAATGAAATCAAAGAACTTTCAGCAACAAAAGGATGACTACAATGCAAGTGTACTATAGTATCAGCAACATCATAAGTAGTGAAATCAAGATGTCCCCGTTTGTGTTTGAAGATAGCATAAAAAACGAAAATGGAATTGGTTTATGAAAGAATATTTGCATTTATGTCTGCAATTATTAAGTAAATATTTGTTGCTATGTTCGTTATATTTTCCAATGTATGGAAATATTTCTGCATTTATTCGTTGTTTTTTTCCAGTTGTTTAGTTTTCATGTTTGCAATTTTATGAATATATTTAAGGCAATAAAACAAAAAATCCACAAAATAAAGTAGCTGCAATAAACTAATTATAGAAACCTGCATTACAATTGTTTTTATAGAGGGACGCACTAAAGTGCATATCTGAGTATATTCTCATTCTCAAGATGGTTTGTCATGTATAATTTACTAATTAAATGAGACAATTGCCGCTTTTCAAATCTCAATACAATCATTTGATTGTATTATTAATTTCTATCTAAACAAAATAGATAGTTATTATATGCATTATTATATTACGGACAATGTTTTAAATCTCGGATGTCGGTCGTGTTTCGTCTCCGAGATTTTAAAGTCTTGATCTTGTATCGGAGGAGATCTCGAATGAAATTGTTTGAGATGCAGATTAAAGGTCTTTAGGCAAGTTAAACACTAGAGGGGGGATAAATGGTGTTTAATGGAAGATATTAAATTTCTTGATAACTTTTTGAATCAAACAAACAATATATAGATCACAGAAACAAATAAACACAGAATCAATCACAAAATGCAGAAAGGAAAAGTAAAAGTGATAAAAGGAAAGTACACACCGGGATTTTATACTGGTTCGGGACTCCCCTACATCTAATACTCTCACACAATGTTGGGTTGATGCTGATTTTTATTCAACAATATCTAATTATAATCCTTAATTTCAGGGCTACAACGGCACACCCCTAATTGATTCCAAGTACAATGAGACTTAGTTGATTTTTCGAGGCATAACTTTAAACCCAATCGATTTTCGGTATACAATCACACCTAATCACTTTAAACGAAACATGACCACACTCTTCTCTTATCAGTTTTTGAAGTATTAATTCTATAGGACTTGATCTTGAGATCTTTGAATACAAATAGCCTATAACTCTTGAGAAGCATTTGAATTTAGAGAGATTTTTATTTAGAATTGAAAGAGAAGAATATGTTGGAGAATAGACTTTTTATGACAACAACCTTATTTCAATTATCATTGATTATAAAATATATACTAACATTTTTTATAGAATATATATATGTATATATATATATATATATATATATATATATATTTGAGTGTGTGTGTGCATAGGAATTATATACAGGAAATATTACTGAAGACTGTACAGTAACAAAGATATTAGAGATTCAAAGATTAGAGAAATTTCAAGACTCGTGAGTAATCAAGGTTTCAAGAGTTCAAAGATTAATATAGTTATAGAGTCTATATTTTGTAAGACTCTAAATAGCACTCCAGGTTCAAATTCAAATTCTAATTTTCAAATTCGGATTTTCAATTCTATTCTTAATCCTCTCTATTTTTTTTCCTATTTATCCTCAATCCTTTCTATTTTGCTTTTCTATTTGTTTCTATTTTTATTCTTCTTTGTTTTTCAAAACTTAAATTTTTTATATACTTTATATTTATACTTATATAGTTTAATACCTTATAATTTTATAAATATATTTATATAGTTTAAAAGCATGTTTTCTTATGATTTTTAATCATATAATATTAATTTACAACACTAGAATTTTACTCAAAAATTTCCAGAATTAGTTTTATATCAAAATACTTGAAAAATGCTTTGAAAATCAGAAATACACATGAGGATGTCGACATAGCAAAAAGTGTATGTCGACATATAATTGTTATTTTTTTTAATTTTGAAAAGAAGTGTCTTTTCACTATTTGAAACGCTTCAGAACTGTTGCAACCCTTCATGCTCTATAAAAAGAGGTTAAAACTGAATTTTTTAACATATCTTCTTCCCAAACTTCATCCTCTTTCATCTCACCATTATTCTTAATCATTTTTATGATTCTTACACTTATACTCTGTCGAATTCAATTCTGTTTTGATAAAACTTCTTCTCTCTACACTCTCTACTCTCTGAATCAAGTGTTATTGAAGAGTTATAGGGTTGTTTTGTAATTGCTTGGGTTGAATAAACCTTGTATTAAGTCAAAGAGGAATCGGTGTATCCTTGTAGCCGTGAAATCAAGAAATAAGAGTCGGTGTGTCCTTGTTGAGCCATGAAATCAAGGAATAGGAGTCGGTGTCTCCTTGTTGAGCCATGAAATCAAGGAGGGTGTATTTGACTATCAGAAATAGTAATAAAACTCTGTACAATCCAGCGTTGTGCGGGACTGGACGTAGGAGTGATCCGAATCAGTATAAAATCCGGTGTGTTCTTTCTTTTTTTGCATTTTTATTTCTGTTTATTTTGCATTTGTGTTTGAATCTGTGTCTATGATTGTGTTTGTGTTGTTTGATTCATCCTGTAGTTCACTTTAGATTTAAATTTTGTTTAAATTCTTACAAAGACTATTCACCCCCCCTCCAGTATTTTCTTTGCCTTAACGATCCACTTCGCAGTCCCTAACAATTGGTATCAGAGCAAGGTCTTTCAAAAAGTTCATAATCTGATTTTTGAAAATAGTGATAATGGTAACCAACACTGGTAGCAATAATAGTTCTTTTATAGAGGGTCCACTGTTAGACCACCATTGTTTAATGATAGTAATTATTCATATTGGGCATGTAGAATGAAAATTTATTTACAGTCTGTAGGATTAGACACATGGAATAGTACACAAAATGAATATGTTGAACCCACAACTGCATTTGCACAATGGACAAATGAACAAAAGACTGCTGTACAGCAATTCTAAAGCCATGAATATGTTATTTTGTTCATTAGATAGAAATGAGTTAATAGAGTATCAGTATGTAAGACTGCTTATGAAATCTGGAGAACTTTACAAGTTACTCATGAAGGAACTAGTAAAGTTAAACAGACTAAGATAGACATGCTAGTCAATCAATTTGAATTATTTAAAATGAATGAGAATGAGTCTATTTCAGATATGTATTGCATATTTCAAGAGATAGTGCATTCACTAACAACACTTGGAAAAACTTATTCCGAAGCAGATCAAGTCAGAAAAATATTGAATTCATTAACTCAAGAGTGGGATCAGAAGACTTTGGCTATAGAAGAAGACAATGATGTCAATGAAATGAAGATTGAAGAGTTAATTGGGAATTTGATGTCATATGAAGTTCAATTACAGACAAGAAAAGAAAATAGATCAACTAAAAAGAAATCTATTGCACTGAAAGAAACAACAAAGGATTCTGACTTGAGTAGTGAAGATGATGAAGAAACAACACTCATGAGAAATCATTTTAAAAGATTTCTAAAATATAGAAGGAAGGGTTATAATCAAGCAAATTCAAAATTAAATGATGGACGATGTTTTAACTGCAACAAACCAAGTCATGTAAAGAAAATGTGTCTATATCCAGACAAATCTACTCAACAAACGGACAACAACAATTCATCAAAGAAAAGAAAGAAGGCATATGCAACAATATTAGATGATTCAAATTCGTCATCAAGTGATGAGGAACCAAAAACCGGAAATACAAATATATGCTTTACAACAATTCAGAGTTCAGAAGATCATGAAGAAAAGTATCAAAAAACCGGATACGCATTAATTAAATTATAATTTTATTTGGTCAAATTGTTGCTTTGTTTGTTTGCTTTGGTTTGAATTTAAAACTTTAAAATTTTAATAAATTTTTTGAAATTTGAATTTTGAAATTCAAAATAATAATATAATATTAAATAACCAATAAATTAATAAAATAAAATTGTTTGTGTGTTTATTAGGATTAGAATTATTTCAAGAAATCGTTAAACTTGAAATATAAATCGATAATTTAATTCAAAACTTGAAAATCCAATTTCCTTTTGAAATAAGCCTTGTATGTCGACATACAAAAATATACATGTCGACATATCCAACAGTTTTGAAATTTAAATTTTGAATTTCAAAAGTTTAAACTTTCAAACTTCCCTCCAATTGTTTCACCAACTCTCAAGGTCTGAAAATGTGTCCTTTCAATCTGAAAAGTTGTGCCTATTCAATTCATATTCATTCAATTCATATTTATTCATTTTCTATATATATCCATCCTTTCTACCTTTCATTCACAACTCAAAACAATATTCTTCATATCTATCCTCTTCAAAACTATCATTTCAGTGGCTTCCTCAAGTTCATCTCAGAAATTAAAGATAACCAAAACCATAAAAGATTACCTTTACAATGAAAAAGAGGCCATGAAAACCTATGGTAACTATTTAGCAAATGCTAAAGTTAACACGGGTGCTTTCGCCGTCTTTAGTGACTTTCCATCTTATAATCTCGCCTCTCTTTTCCAACACAACGAAGTCTTGAGTCTAATTGACTCTCGTGATAACAACAAAGTATGTTATACCAAACTCGTGAAGATGTTCTATGCAAATCTCAGTCGTGGATTTTATCAAGGCAATGAAAATCAAATTTGGAGTAGTGTCAAGGGAACTCAAATTGTTCTCGATGCCAATCTTTTAGGAGAAATTCTAAATTGTAGAAGCGTGGGTATAGATTTCTCAACCTTCGCTATCAATAAAACCGATATGGAAACCTTTCACGATATCTTCGAAGATGGTGCTCCAATGGCTTTCAAAAATCGTTTCTTTCATCCAAAAACAAGAATTGTTGACTTTCTCCTTCAACACACCATCGCTCCCCGTTCCGGAAATTTCAACAATCCAACTCTTAAAGTCTAAAAGGCTATCTTTGCCATAATTGGTGGATATAAAATCAATTAGGCCAAAATGATTCTTAATGAAATTAAGCCCATAAATGTATCAACAAGAGAAAACACTCTCTACTATGATGTTTATCTCACTCGCATTTTCAAATACTTTGGAGTTGATCTTCACGGAGAAAAATTTGTCCCCAGAAAAGTGTTTGATGCATCAAACATTCATCTCATGCAAATTCCTCTCACTTTCAAACCTTATGAGACATATGAGGCCAATCAAGCTCGATTGCAACAAGAACAAGCCCCAATGGAAGTCGAAAAAGAAGAAGAGACTTCTATGTAAAGCATTGAGTATCCAACCTCAAAGCGTATCCTCAAAGACACGATTGTTCAAAATCAAGTGAAAATCGTCAAAAATCAAAAGAAGCTTAACTAGAATTTTTCCAAAATATCCAAATTCATGGTCAAGATAGGAAGAAAGCTTGGAATTTCATCTTCCTCATCATCATCCGAAAACTAGGCTATCTAATTTAATCTATCTTTATATATTTCCTTGTATTTGCTTTTGAGTCTCGTATTTAAATTGTGTCTTGTTTAGTTGGATGTATTTACTTTCTATTAAGTAATGAATGGAGTTTTATTTCTGATTAAATCATCTTTATATTTCTGGAAAAACCATAAAACATATTATAATATTACAAGAGTTCAAAAGAATTCAAAAATTCAAATTTTTTTATAAACATACTATAGTGTGTCGACATGACAAAACATATATGTCGACATATAAGTAACAGACATATTTTCAAATTTTTTCAAATTTCAAATTAAAATAACTACTCATGTCCATTCAAAATCCAACGAATTCCAAACCCTATTTAAGTCCATTTCTCCCAGAGAACTTCATTATTCCATTACTCCTTCTTCCTTAATCATTTCTCATCAAATTCATGGCAAATCCTATCCATAATCTAAGTGAAAATCTAGAAGAAACTCTCAATTCGTTCAAAAATGTCCTCTCTATCATTCTACGAAATCAGTGCCATCTTGAATTAAGTCAAATAGAGATGTTCGAACAACAAGAAAAGCACTTTGACGCAATGAGATGGCTAATCTCTTCTCTTTTCAGAGTTGAAGAAAATAATCTCGCAAAGGCTCCACTAACCAAAGAAATGAAGATTGGGAAGTAATTAAGAAGGATCCTATCTTTGGAGAAGATGTTTGGGTTGAAGTTCCAAGAAACGTTTAGTTGTTTGGTACGCTTTGATTGATTTGTTTAATTATTCTAAAAACATATAGTGTGGTGTGAATTAGATTATACTGTTTGAAACTTGTATATTAAGACATATGGTGTGACTTAGTTTGGTTTGGTTTGTATATATATCAGACAAACATATGTAATAATGATACTTGGATTGGTTTGTGTTTTGATTAAGAGAGTATTCTACTTAGAAATAGTTAATAAATTAAGGGGGAGTATTTTTACTAGGGATAGTTACTTATGTTCTATTCAGAGAATTATACAATTTAGGGAGAGTATTTTTTAGGAATATTACTTTGGTTCTAGAGTTATGTAATTTAGGGGGAGTATCTTTAAAAATTCTTTTTGATAATGCCAAAGGGGGAGAAATTATAAAATATAGGCATAGTTTATAGGAAACTTATAGACAGGGGGAGTATAAAAGGAACATCATCAAACAGGTATATAGGTATGATATTTTATAAACTAAGGTTGTCATCAACAAAAAGGGGGAGATTGTTGGAGAATGAAGTTTTGATGACAACAACCTTATTTCGATTATCATTGATTATAAAATATATGCTAACACTTTTTGTATAGAATATATATATATATATATATGTGTGTGTGTGTGTGTGTGTGTGTGTGTGCAGGAATTATATACAGAAAATATTACTGAGGACTGTACATTTACAAAGATATTAGAGATTCAAAGTTCAGAGAAATTTCAAGACTCGTGAGTAATCAAGATTTCAAGAGTTCAAAGATTAATATATTTATAGAGTCTAGATTTTGTAAGACTCTAAATTGCACTCTAGGTTCAAATTCAAATTCTAATATTCAAATTCGGATTTTCAATTCTATTCTCAATCCTCTCTATTTTGTTTTTCTACTTATCCTCAATCCTTTCTATTTTTATTTTCTATTTGTTTCTATTTTTATTCTTCTTTGTTTTTCAAAACTTAATTTTTTTATATACTTTATATTTATAGTTTATATAGTTTAAAACCTTATAATTTTATAAATATATTTATATAGTTTAAAAGTATGTTTTCATATGATTTTTTATCATATAATATTAATTTACAACACTAGAATTTTACTCAAGAATTTCCAGAATTAGTTTTATATCAAAATACTTGAAAAATGCTTTGAAAATCAAAAATACACATGAGGATGTTGACATAGCAAAAAGTGTATGTCGACATATAACTGCTATTTTTTTAATTTTGAAAGGAAGTGTCTTTTCACTATTTGAAACGCTTTAGAACCGTTGCAACCCTTCATACTTTATAAAAAGTGGTTAAAATCGAATTTTTTAACATATCTTCTTCCCTAACTTCATCCTCTTTCATCCCACCATTATTCTTAATCATTTTTATGATTCTTACACTTATACTCTGCCGAATTCAATTTTGTTTTGATAAAACTTCTTCTCTCTACACTCTCTACTCTCTGAATCAAGTGCTATTGAAGAGTTATAGGGTTGTTTTGTAATTGCTTGGGATGAATGAACCTTGTTTGTAAGTCAAAAAGGAATCGGTGTATCCTTGTAGTCGTGAAATCAAGGAATAGAAGTCGGTGTGTTCTTGTTGAGCTGTGAAATCAAGGAATAGGAGTCGGTGTCTCCTTGTTGAGTCGTGAAATCAAGGAGGGTGTATTTGACTATTGGAAATAGTAATAAAACTCTACACAATCCAACGTTGTGCGGGACTGGATGTAGGAGTGGTCCAAACCAGTATAAAATCCGGTGTGTTCTTTCCTTTTCTGCATTTTTAATCCTGTTTGTTTTGCATTTGTGTTTGAATCTATGTCTGTGATTGTGTTTGTGTTGTTTGATTTATCCTGTAGTTCACTTTAGATTTAAGTTTTGTTTAAATTCTTGCAAACACTATTCATCCCCCCTCTAGTGTTTTCTTTGCCTTAACGACCCATTCGGCAGTCCCTAATAGAATAATGATATGATTTATATCGAACTCGGTAGAGTATAAGTGCAGAAAATCAAGAATCAAATTACTATAATGGTAGGATATTAAGAGAAGAAGAAAATGAAAGATTATTAAAAAAATCGAATTCTTGAAGGTATTTATAGATTTCCAATAGTCACAACGTTTTTGAAAGGATTTGAATTCAAAAGACACCTCTTTTCAAATTTTAAAAAACACCCTAACAGCTAGTATGCCGACATGCATTAAAGCTTATGTCGACATATGCCAGTGTATTTTCAAAAATTATAGTTTTAAAACAAAGCAAATAATATTTAAATAAATTATGGTGAATCCACGGTTAAATTAAATTAAATTCCTTTATATTTAAGTATTCTTTTCAAAGTAAAAATATATTTTAAAACTTATATAAAGATATACTAAAAAATAATTCAGAAAATGATATAAGAGTATAAATATATAAAACTATTCATATATATATATTTAAAAACTTAATATAAACAAGAAGAATTAAACAATATAAAGTAATTATTTAAAATCAAAATTTATTAGTTTAAATATAAACTAGTTTTCAGGAGTTTAGAAAATAACTATCAGGAGTTAATATATTATTAAAACAAAAAAGTATATATATATTCCGAATAAGGAAGTAATTTTGAAATCACTTGAAAACAAGATTTAAAATTATGTAAAAGAAATTAAATTATTTTGAAATCAAGTTTAAAATCAGGATTTATATTTCAAAATAGAATCAAGTGCTAACCAAAGTTTTTAACAGAATTTCTAGACATATTGACTCTATAATTCTTGAATCTCTTAATTTCTTGACACTCATGAGTCTTGAAACTTGAACTCTTCTACTTGAAATCTTATTTCTTTTGAACTGTACAGTCTTTAATAATAAACACTTGCATAGTTTTCTTGTATATACACACATATATATATACACACACACATTCTAGAAAATTGTGTTAGTATATATTTTATAACAATAATAATTGTAACAAGGCAGAAACAAGGTTGTTGTCATCAAAACCATCATCATCAACATCCCAGTCCTTAACAATCTCCCCCTTTTTGATGATGACAACCTTGGTTATAAAATATTCATACCTGATGTCATGATTCTTCGATTACCCCCTTTACTCCATTAACTTCCCTTGAAACTACTAACTCCCTCTTAATCTAAACCCTATTTTATAATTCTCCCCCTTTGTCATCAACAAAATCTATATAAGCATAACTATACCATACTAAACTAGTATATTATTCTAAAACTAAGGCATAACTCGTCGACTAATATTTCTAATCTAATCTAATCTACTTTCTAATACTATTCCTAAAAAACAAATTAGAAATCTATACTCTAAGATTATAATAAACAAACATGAAAATACCCTAAATGACAAAATGAACAAAAAATTTGTTCCATAAGGAGAAGAGGCTAAAATTTTGTTCATAAGGACAAACTTTAGTGTAAAGGGAGGAATCATAGTGGGCCTCTGAATTCCTCCCTTTATACTAAAATTTATCCTTATGGATAAAATTTTGCCCCCTTTTCCTTATGCAATATTTTTTTGTTCATTTTGTCCTTGAGGCTGAAAACTCGATAAAAAGAAACTTTTATTATTTTAATTTGTTGTTTACATATATACAAGGAAGTACAAATGAATTACATTCACTAATTAACAAATATATGAATACACGAATATGTGAATATACGGAACTTAGTTGTTTTTGATAATTGAAAACTTGTGAATTGGTCAATTTGGGTAATGGAGACAAAATTATCCAGTTTTTTAATCACATTGCCATCCTTATCAAAACATACTTCACCAACGTAGATTACTGGATCATCTTCGACCATTCCTTGATTTTGATTTTCTTCTTCTTCTTCAATCTCTTCTTCTTTTTCATCATCTTCTTCCATGGGATTATGAACTTGAACGTTGGAGGAATCATCTTCAATAATAATTGGATTTTCTTGATTATCCATTATATATTTCTAGAGATTCCTGATGTTCTTTCTGTGCTTTTGTTGTTCTCTAGCCATCAGGAGTTGAAGAAATTGAATTTCAACAAGTAACTGAAGGGTATCTTTCATAGGATTTTTATTTTGATTACCCTTGCGTGCATCATTCATTGAAACAGGCCTTGAGAAAGTGAAAAGAAATCGTTTTGGTTATTATTTGAAGTGAAAGCCATTATTTTATTGTTCAGAATTTTTATTATAGAGAAAATGAGTGAAAAGAGAAGACTTTTCGAAGTGAAGAGTTTAAATAAGAGTAGTAACTAACTGTGGAAGGAATTTTAATTTTAAAAATCTTCTGTTATATGTCGACATACCTTTTTTCCTATGTCATATAGGCAATTTTTGATTTTTTTTGAGTTTTCTTATATTTTACTCTATATTTATATTAAATTATTAGATTATTTTACTTTGTTTTAAAAAAAATCCTAGTTCTCTTCTTGATTTAGTAAATGTTGCTTCGTTCGAAGGTTTAGTTAATATATATGCAATTTGATTTTCTGTGTTAATAATTTCTAGTGAAATATTTTCTTTATTTACGTTATCTCAAAGAAAATAATGTCTCACATAAATATGTTTTATTCTAGCATGATGTGTAGGATTATTAGATAGATTAATTGCACTTGTATTATCACTATAAATTGTTGATTTGGTTATATTTAAACTGAAGTCTCTTAAAGTTTGTTGCATATATATTACCCGAGAACAAGACAAAGTAGCAAATATATATTCTGCTTCAGTTGTTGACAAAGAGATGGTATTTTTCTTTTTATTAAACCATGAAACCAGGGAATGACCCAAAAAGTGACAAGTTCCACTTGTGTTTTTTCGGTGTGATTTACAACTAACATAGTCAGAATCACAATATGAAATTAAATCGAATGAATTGTTCTTTGGATAGAATAATCCAAAATCTAACATATGTTTAACATACCTTAAAATACGTTTTACGGATTTTAAATGAGTTTCCTTAGGTTATGATTTATATCTAGCATAAAGGCAAACATTATGCATTATTTCTAGTCTACTCGCAGTTATATATAATAGAGATCCTATCATTCCTCCATAAAGTTTTTGATCTATATCTTTTGAAGAGTCATCTTTACTTAAGGATTCATTAGTTTCCATAGGAGTGGGTTTCCCATTAGTACTATCCATATTGAATTTATTAATTAAATCCCTAGCATAATTTTCTTGATTAATAAATATTCCATTATCTAATTGTCTAATCTGAAATCGTAAGAAGAAAGTAAGTTATCCCATATGACTCATTTCAAATTCTTTAGTCACAATTTTTGAGAATTCATGATTCATTTTATTATCAGTAGATCCAAAAATTATATCATCTACATAGATTTGTACAAGTCAAATATCATTTCCATTTCATTTAATAAAATATGTATTATCTACCTTACCACTTTAAAATTTTGATTATAATAATAAGTTCTTAAACGGTCATACCAGGTTCTAGGAGCTTGTTTTAAATCGTACAAGGCTTTCTTTAATTTATAAAGATGATTAAGAAATTTTTCATCTTCGAACAACGGGGGTTGTTCAGCATAAATATCTTCTTTAACGAATTCATTTAGAAAAGCACTTTTTACATCCATTTGAAATAGTTTGAAATTATTATGGTTTACGAAAGTCTAATGACTTCTAGTCTTGCTATGGGGGCAAAGGTTTCATCGTAATCTATTCCTTCTTCCTATCAATATTCTTGAGTAACTAATCGTGCTTTATTTCTAATAACCTTCCCAAGTTCGTTCATTTTATTTTTATATACCCATTTAGTTCTTATTATAGTTTTATCCTCTGGTCTAGGAACAAGTTCCCATTCATAATTTCTACTAAACTGATTCAATTCTTCTTGCATAACAAGTATTATAAAATCATCAGTTGATGCTTCCTTTGGATTTTAGGTTCAATACTTGATATAAAATCTATATAACTCATATTATTTAATTGATTTCTGGTTCTAACTATAGATTCAACATCTCTTGGAATATTTTCTACAAGGTGATCTCTTAAAAGCCTAATTCTTTTATTAGGTTAATTAATTTCATTATTTATTTCATTTGATTCATCATTATTATCAAATTCATCTTCATTTTGGCCAAAATCTTAATAATTTTCACCATAAGATACATTTAATGTTTCTTCAGTAGTATTAGTTTTTAACTTAAAAAATCAATAAGCTTTACTTCTCTTTGAATACCCAATAAATATTCCTTTATCTTATTTAGGGATGAATTTATCCAAATTATCTTTAGTATTTGAAATAAAACATTTACTCCCAAAAATTCTGAAATAAGATACATTTGGTTTCTTTTTTACAGAAGTTCATATAGAGTTTTGTTAGTTAATGGTCTAATTAAAATTCAAGTTAAAATATAGCAAGCCATAGCGACCGCTTTAGGCCAAAACCATTTGGTAAATTACTATCAGATAACATTGTTTTCGCACACTCTTATACCATCCTATTTTTATGCTCAACTACACCGTTTTGTTGAGATGTTCTCGAAGAATAATTTTTTTGAGTAATTCCCTTTTTATTAGTTAATTTCTCAAAATTTTCATTTTCAAATTCTCCATTGTGATTACTACCTATAGCTTTAATTTTCAATGATAATAGATTATGGATTCTTTTAGCAAATTTTTTAAATAATTCAAAAGTGTCACTTTTATGTTTAAGAAACAATGTCCAAATCTAGAGAAGTCATCGATACTAGCAAAAACGTATATACTATGGTTTATTGATTGTGTTTGAGATGGACCAAATAAGTCCATGTGAAGTATTTCTAATGGGTTTGAAGTGGTAATCTCATCTTTGACTTAAAGGAGCTTTTTTTAATTTCTCTAATTGACAAGCTTCACATAAAAGATAAGTACACACTGGGATTTTATACTTGTTCAGGACTCCACTACATCCAGTCCCACACAACGCCAGGTTGATGCAGATTTTTATTCAATAATATCCAATTACAATCTTTGACTTCAGGGCTACATGAGCACATCCCAACTGGTTCCAAGTACAGTGAGACTTAGTTGATTTTCTAGGCCACAACTTTACACTTACTCGATTTCCGGGACATAATCGCACCCAGTCACTTTAAACGGGATAGGACCACACCCTTCTCTTATTAGTTTTTGTAGTATTGACTTTATAGGACTTGATCTTGAGATCTTTGATTACAAACAATCTATAACTTTTGAGAAGCACTTGAGTTCAAAGAGATTTTGATTTAGAATTGAAAGAGAAGAAGAATGATATGATTTCGATTGAAATAGGCAGAGTATCAGTACAGAAAATCAAGAATTAAAGTACTATAATGGTAGTATGTTAAGAGAAGAAGAAGAAGATGAAATTTTAGTAAAAAATCAAATTCTGGAAGGTATTTATAGGTTTTTAATATTCACAACATTTCTGAAAGGATTTGAATTCAAAAGAAACCTCTTTTCAAATTTTAAAAAACATCCTAACGGCTAGTACATCGACATGCATAAAAGCATATGTCGACATATTCTAGTGTATTCTCAAAAAATATAGTTTTAAAACAAAGTAAATAAGGTTTAAATAAATTGTGGTGAATTCAGAGTTAAAACAAATTAAATTGCTTTATATTCAAATGTTCTTTTCAAAGTAAAAATATATTGTAAAACTTACATAAAAATATACTAAAAATAATTAAGAAATTAAATATAAAATGATATAAGAGTATAAATATATAAAACTATACATATATATTAAATACTTAATATAAATGTTAACCCCGTTGTTAAAACGCGGTTCAAAATTATGAATTGTTCACGAATGGTAGCATACAGCTTCATTTAGCTCGCAGCTTCGCCTAGCCCGCGACATCATTTGGGCCGTGGCTACATTTAGCTTATGCTTCGTATAGTTTGCAGCTTCTCCTAGCCCACGACTTCATTTGGGTCATGGCTTCATTTAGCTCATGCTCCGGTTAGCTCATTGATTTATTTAGCTCGCACAACAGCTTGGCTTGATGGTACCTCTAGCCCGTTGAGCCTCCTTAGGTCGCCTTACACATTTAGATGGTTGGCCACACTAATCCAGTCTTGGATCGTTGAAGTCCAACTTCCAGAACGTGTTTAGTATAAATGATAAACATGTCGGTTTATAACAAAGTATGGACTTGCAGCAAGGTATGGAACGTGCTCAAGGCCGCATCATTGCATATACATTGGACACATGGCTTCCTAGAAATGAAGATATAAATCCAGTCAAGCTATGATAACATATTAAGGTCATTATGACCATCTCCAGTTAGGTCATGACCACGCTTAGCTCGTTAATGCTTCTTAGCTTGTCCATCAGTATTGGGATTCATAAAGCATGTATGTTGAGCCGTTAACGTGATACTCAGGCATTTACAACATGACAAAGTGAGAGCTTAGCTCGTTCATGTGGAAATCATACATACTGATATGGGGACACGTCAGCATGGATGAATCATGAGAGCTACAGTGATTAAATTGATGGGTTTTTCCTATTATTATATGGCCAACTTTATGGAACAAAATTATATAAATATATGAAGCAGGACATGAAATACGTTTGGATCGCTCATCGTATTTTAGGGCGCAACCCGCTTTTAGACCACATTTTTTAGCTCGTTCCAGGTTTTGATTCTTTAGTCCGCGGTTCATTTTAGGCCGCTGCTAGCTGGAAAGTGCAAATGCAAGGTTGGCGCTAGCTGTATTCTTTTATTTACAACTTTTCCACTTCTCTACAACACCTCCTATAAATACCCTCCATATTTCACAGTTGAGGGAGACCGAAAATTCCTACCACGAAGTGCCGCCAAATTTGAAGCTCTCCTCTAACTTCATTAATGGCCTCCAAAGATCAATCAACTTCTCAAATGGATCAAATCAATTCCAATCAACACTAGAGTTCTCTCAAATTCTATCAAAGCTTCTCTAGTCTCCTTCATATGCCATGGAAAATTGCTCTAACTCAATTCATGTGATCTCCAACCACTATTAATCCTATTATGTTCTAGATCTAATGCAAAATCGCTATGGAATCCATGAAGATCGTTCAATTGCTAAAGTGATCGAAGATTCATACATCCACCATCACAAACAAAAGATCTCACCAATTCCTTAGAAAATTCAAGTGCAATTTAGATCATAAAGAGAGAGAAAAGAAAGAGAAAAGAGAGAGATGAATGTAATGAGGGAAAATCCATCTTTTGTAAGTTCAAATGTTATAATGAAAAGTGATTACATAGTGGACATAGATCTATCATAGATCGAACCACTCTAAAACTTTGTGTTTTCTATTTTTTGCTCTTTATTTTGAATTACGTGGCTCCGTATTCTAATATAACCGCTTAGTGAAGTGTTTACATAAAACCTTGGTGTTGAAATCAAATTTTGATTTTAACTTTGGCGCCCACCGTGGGGCCATGTTCACACTTCCCTCAAATTTAAAAGCCTACCATTGAAGTTCTAAGCCTACTTATATCATAGATTCTACAAGTCAAAGATCTAGGCCAATCGACGAACTCTCTTCCAAATTCAATTCCTTGTCCAAGATAATGGCTAAATCTAAGAAAACCGCAAGTAAAGCCATTGAAGAAAACAACAACATTGCTGATAACCAAATTACTTCACTTACCAACCGCTTTGAAGTTGGAGAAAGTTCAACGAGTAGAGCCAAAGTAATCAAGGCTGAATTAGATGACATCGTCGCTAACTTGAGTCAACGAATGGAGACTTCCAATAAAGCCTTAATCGGTGCTAATAAAACTCTGTTGGATACTAATTAAGCCTTAATGGATAAAATGAGTTCTCTCCTAAACAGTCAAGCGAATCCCGCTCCTCCTCCGAAAATCCATATCAACCTTGAAGAGAATGCAAATTCATCAGCCTCCAATCATCATCATAATGACAATATGGAAGGATTTGTTGACAAAGGCGATGCTAATATCGAAGACTCAAAGTTGAAAGCTAAAAACCATTCCGATCGAAATACCCGACGAGTTGCAAGTCCCGATGCAGGGGCACCCTCCCATAGCGGACGTGAAAGACCTAGATCCTCTAATCGTGATCGTTCACCAAAACGAGCATCCGGGAAAGAGATCAAAGTCCGCTCTCCGGAACAACACAACTTGACGGAATATATCGTGGATATGGTCAAGCAAATCATGACAAATAGCATGCCTCGTAAGGATAGTGAAAGGCAATGGGACTTCTCCCTCGGCAAAAATCCTTCACAAAGACGATCCGCAAAGTTGAGTTCCCTAAGAAGTTTACTCATCCTACTTTGCCTCCATACAATGGAGCTTCTGATCCATATCACTTCCTATATAGATATGAATGCTATATGAATGCAACCAAGGCAACATACGTGATCAAATGCCTGTGCTTCTCTCTCTATCTAGAAGGTGTCGCATCGTTATGGTTCACGAGGTTGTCGCCCAAATCGGTCAACCAGTTCGATGATTTGATTCTGAAATTCAAGGAGCAGTTCAGGCTGCAAGCTACCAAGGCTAAGGATGTTATTTCTCTGACATCAATGAAGCAGAATCCGGGAGAATCTGTTATAGCCTTCCTCAAGATATTCCACATTGCTTTGGCCGAAGTAGGAAATCCAGAGTCCCGCATGATCTTAATGTCTCTAATTGGCGCCATAGATGAGAAGAGAGAATTTGGTAAATGGATTAAAATGAAAGAGCCAAACATGTTTGACAAATTCTATAAAAAAGCAGAGGATTATATGAGAGTCGACAATAATCCTGTGCCTCTTTAGATTAATGATGGTAATCAACTTCTTGAAGCCCCAAAGATGCTGCTACTCAATACAATCAGAAGAATCTAGGGATTGGTCAAAAGAGGGGAAATGACGGAAAGGATGACCAGAACAATAAGAAACCCCGCTTCTTCAAGAATTTTAAATTAACCCCTTTGACAGAAACTCTAGAAAACATCTTTGCTGCAACTAAAGATACCAAGAGTTATCCAGTACCAAAACTTCAAAAAATAAGTGATGATCAAGCAAACTCTGGAAAGTTCTGTCGGTTCCATAATCAGCCAGACCACAATACCAATGAATGTTGACATCTAAGGTCACTGATCGAAGAGCTGATTACGAAGAATTGTCTGCAACAATATGTGAAAAATCCACAATCCTCAAACGCTATTCCGATTCTCCAGGGCCAAGGGTAAAAAGCAATGAAGCCTTTTTTCAAACCATTCCAAGGCCGATCATCAACTAATAACCGTTGATTATGCTTCAATTTCAATGGCTCAGAATAAGCGATCAACATCGCTACCGCTTTACTTCATGCTCTATTTCCTGCTTTAGTTCATGCTTTACTTAATGTTTTACTTTCTGTTATATTCAAAACTTCTTGTAATAGTCTGTAATAATATGCAAGTGATGCACTGAACATTAGCACTACAACTAAGAGCATATCTGTTCGAATGAGTCTCTAGCTTGCAAAATTATATGTCAAATCATGCTTAGAAGATGATTTCATAATGCAGGCCATCTGTCGAGCACTTGTCCCTGTAACATCACGACCCCAACAACGCTAGTTCAAGTGCCAAATGTTGTAAATATCAACATGCACAAATGCAAAAATAGAAAGGCACCGCCTGGAAAAGTGAATGGAAAAAGTCGCAAAGATTCGAACAATGAACAAGCGTTACGACAAATAAACAAGAATGTTGTAAATTTCATCGAAGGGGCACTCCCTAAGTGAGATTTTCAAAGCTTCGGTTCCTAATATGAGATAGCTCGCCAAGTCAAGCGTTCGATAAAGGAATTAATGCCAACCCTGAGCTGGAACAACCAGCATCATGTCGAAAGGACGGACAAACCTGATGATTGGAAGTACCAACATCAGGCCGAAAGGACCAGAAACACGATGGAAGGACCAGCACCGTGTCTGAAGGACCGAAAAACCTGATGTTGGAAGTACCAACATCAGGCTGGAAGGACCGACAAACACGCTGGAAGGACCAACACCGTGTCGGAAGGACCAACAAACCTGATGTTGGAAGTACCAACAAAAGGCTGGAAGGACCGGCAAACAAGCTGGAAGGACTAGCACAAATAAAAGATCTCTCCAGGGATACCCAATTGATCGTCAGTATCAGGAAGTACCTTATTTGATCACGACAAACATTGGGGTTGTAACCAAAGACCTCTCCGGGGGCACCCGATTGATCGTTAGTATCAGGAAGTACCTGATCCGATCACGACAAACATTGGGTTGTAACCAAAGACCTCTCTGGGGGCACCCAATTGGTCGTTAGTATCAGGAAGTACCTGATCCGATCACGACAAACATTGGGGTTGTAACCAAAGACCTCTTCGGGGGCACCCGGTTGATTGTCAGTATCATGAAGTACCTGATCCGATCACGAAAAACATTGGGGTTGTAACCAAAGACTTGTCCGGGGGAACCTAATTGATTATCAGTATCAGGAAGTACCTGATCTGATCACGACAAACATTGGGGTTGTAACCAAAGACCTTTCCGAGGGCACCCAACTGATCATTAGTATCAGGAAGCACCTGATTTGATCACGACAAATATTGGGTTCTAACCAAAGTCCTCTCTCGGGGCACTCCTTCTAAACCTATCGATGCTTGGATTAATCGGTATAATTGAGTGATGAAAGTCTCCAATATCTGAATTAACCAAGTCGGATGGTAGATGGAGTTTGGATTTAATCAACTAACTTGCATAGTGTCTGAAGATCTCAAATACGACAAGTGTTAGATTTTAGCCCAAGGATGGGCATGAAATCCAAAGTACTTCCCGTGGAGAAGACTAATAATGACCTCCTAAACGAGGGGCATGAATATTAAAGCCTCTCCAAAGGGAAGCAGAAAATAAATCTCAGAAGTGCATTTCCCAAATGGAGAATGTCGTATAGTATGAGTTGTTAAAATAATGACATTTGAAATCCACAGTCGGCTTTAGCCGATTAGTCGATTTTTAATGTTAATGCAAATTCGAATATTCGTGCTTGTACAAATAATATTCGACAAGTCATAAATCGATAGATAAAATAGTCTTGTACAAACATTTATTGAATTCAAAATAAAAATCCACAACAATTCATTTTTAATGATTAAACTAATCTGCTATTGATGTGGACGATCAATAACAAAGTGTAAGTCCAAAATCGTGCAAATTCTTGTTTTAATTACAGAACAGGTGGAATGCAGCATACAAATTCAAAACATGACTTGTCGTAGCAAACAAAAAGTTACGACTGGGTCTCAACGCAAAATTGTGTTCATTTCGAATCCTGCATTTCTCGCAAGCCAGAATATACAAGCATCGAAGGGAAAATGTTAACCCCGTTGTTAAGATGCGATTCAGAATTATGAATTGTTCACGAATGGTAGCACACAGCTTCATTTAGCTCGCAGCTTTGCCCAGTTTGCAACTTCATTTGGATCGTGGCTTCATTTAGCTCATGCTCCGTTTAGCTCGCAGCTTCACCTAGCCCGCAACTTCATTTGGGTCGTGGCTTCATTTAGCTCATGCTCTGGTTAGCTCGCGGCTTTGTTTAGCTCGCACAACAACTTGGCCTGCTGGCACCCTTAGCTCGCTAGTACATCTAGTCCGTTGAGCCTCTTCAGGTCACCTTACACCTTTAGATCGTTGGCTACACTAATCCAGTCCTGGATCGTGGAAGCTCCAACTGCCAGAACGTGTTTAGTATAAATGATAAACATGTCGGTTTATAACAAAGTATGGACTTGCAGCAAGGAATGGAACGTGCTCATGGCCACATCATTTCATATACATTGGACACATGGCTTCCTAGAACTGAAGATATAAAGCCAGTCAGGCTGTGATAACATATTAAGGTCATTATAATCATCTCCAGTTAGGTCGTGACCACGCTTAGCTTGTTTATGTTGCTTAGCTCGTCCATCAGTATTGGGATTCATAAAGCATGTATGCTGAGCCGTTAACGTGATATTCATGCATTTACAACATAAAAAAGTGAAAGCTTAGATCGTTCATGTGGAAATCATACATATTGATATGGGGACACGTCAGCATAGATGAATCATGAGAGCTACAGTGATTAAATTGATGGGATGTTCCTATTATTATATGGCCATCTTTATGGAACAAAAGTATATAAATATATGAAGCAGGACGTGAAATACATTTGGATCGCTCATCATATTTTAGGGTGCAACCTGCTTTTAGACTGCATTTTTTAGCTCATTCTAGGTTTTGAATCTTTAGTCCGCAGTTCATTTTAGGCTGCTGCCAGCTGGAAAGTGCAAATGCATGGTTGGCGCTAGCTGTATCCTTTTATTTACAACTTCGCCACTCCTCTACAACACCTCCTATAAATACCCCCCATATTTTACACCTGAGGGGGACCGAAAATTCCTACCACGATGTGCTACCAAATTTGAAGCTCTCCTCTAACTTCATTAATGGCTTCCAAAGATCACTGAACTTCTCTCAAACATCAAATGGATCAAATCAATTCCAATCAACACTAGAGTTCTCTCAAATTCTATCAAAGCTTCTCTAATCTCCTTCATATGCCATGGAAAATTGCTCTAACTCAATTCATGTTGTGACGGCCCGCCCCGCACCAACCGACATTTCCTCCAAAAGTGCGTTGTACACATGCCCGACTAGCACGGAACGGTCGTCAGAAGAAAAGAAAAAAGAGAATGAACTAATCAAGAACCTGTAGAATATCTCACAGCGCATGGAATAAAATATAGTAGTAACATACTTGACATAAAACAGGCGAGACAGTGCATAAGCTGAAAACTAAAACCATCATCATCATAGCAGCGGAAATCCAAAATACAGCTTATGATCCACATCATTTAATTATTACAACTTTTCAAACTGTCTCTAAAAGCAAAAGCAAGATAAGGGAGGTACACTACTAATGTCCAAGTAGTGACCAACAACGACACAGGGAGAATATCTATATATATCATACGTGGAAGCCTCCTGCTCGCCTCTAGATCAGCTACTCGTGCATCACAAGATAACCTGTCTCTAGTCTGCTCGTGTGAGCACCCAGAGTAATAAGAAGAGATATAAAACTCTGGGTCAGACAAAAGTCTGGTGTGAGCGATAAGCAACAAAACAAAACAATAACAGGTATAATCCAATCATACCTGAACCTGGACCTGCAACTAAAGAGTTAGCACTACATACCGTACAATACTCTAAGGTGCCACTAACATATGGTGTAAAGATACGGGGAGGGGTGTGCATGTCATAGTGATGTCAAACAATCAAGTATAGCAATCATCCTCACATCCCTCACTCAGTGCGTAAAGCATACAATATTCTTTACTTTGGTCACCTAATCCTTTGGGCCATGATGGAATCCAATCCCGTACAACTATCACTACAAGCCAACTATCCATCTCTTAGTGGTGAACCAAAGTTATGAATACCGACAACCCCTTTGCACACGTCCCGCAGCAAAGCCCAATCATGAAGTGAACTCATTGGTTCCCATCTAGATCCTGAGCTCTAACTTCCATTTGGACTACCTTTGCATCTCGGGTTTTAGTCATCATCTTCATCCGGATCGGTCTTCATTCAGTTCATAGCCTCCTGGTTCGGTTCGCAGTCACCAGCACGTGGACAAGCTCCAGGTCGTGATGATACTCCAGCTCGGATTGTGCTACCTTCGCCAGGTCGGGTCGTGATATGCTCTCCAGGTAGGGTTGCCATCATCGGATCGTGCTTCATCAGTTCATGGCACCCCTGTCGGATCGGGTCATGGCACCCTGGTAGCCATCGCATCGTGAACTCCTTCATCCTCCTCTGGTTCGGATCGCGAGCTTAAAGTGACTCGTAGCGCCAGTCTCTCGTTCGTGGCCTTCGAAGTGGAGCATATCGTCATGGTGGTGCGGCTCGTGATAACTCCTCACGAATGGAGGGGATCGGATCGTGGAGGGTGGTTCGTCCCGGATCGTGGCTCACCTCCTGCCTTGGTCATGGCACATACCCCACGAACGGGGAGGGGGCTCACGAACCGATTCCTGCACAACTCCCTACAGTCCTTCCAGCAAGCATTTTGCGCCCCTCGACAGCGTTTTCGATCATTCTATCTAGTCTAATCAATCACAAAGCATACCACAAAGTCATAGCAACAAGTAGAAGTGACCTCAAACACCAAAACATCAATATGATAAGTTAAAATGGATCAAACATAGCCAAAACCCCATATTTTCCCTTAATCCCCCCAATTCCGGGATTTGAAAAATTAGTCAAAATTAACCCAAATTCATATCAGAGGCATAAAATGATGTTTTAGAATTTTAGGAATTTTTCTAGATTTTTCTGAGCCATAATTTCGCTAATATTCGCTAATTACCATAATTAGCCGTAACTAGTGAAAAACAATGCAAATCACTCACCTTTGCCACAAAGTAAACTATAGATCTGAAATGATTCTCTGTTTGGGTCGAATCCTAATGTGTTCCAGCAGCTCTAATCTTGATTTGGTGAAGATCTCCCTTGATTTGATGTTGCTAATCCCAATCTTCAAGTTGTTGGTGATTTGGAGATGTTTTGAAGAGATTTAGAGAGTGAAGGCCATGGCTAGGGTTTCAAGAATGAAAGTGGCGGCTCAAAAACTGAAATGAAATGATTTCCCAAACCCTATCACCCTCCCCATAACCCTAATCCCGAAATAGGTTATGGGCCTAGCTGTTAACTACCCGGTTTAGCCCAATTAAGCTGTTTTTCACCTTCTAAACCTTGTTTCAGCCATATCTCCCAAACGGTAAGTCCGTTTGGCTAATGTAACCACTCTACGGAAAGAGAAACCATCATTCGAATCCAATGGAAGTGGTTTCAGGTCAAAACTCATTTCCAATCAAAAGTTATGGAAGAAACAAGATCAGCTAGGGGCAAAACGGTCATTTAAAAATCGGCAAAAATCGTGAACATGGGAAATGACCCCAATAGTCGTTTCCCAAAGCCACATGACCATACGACTTCGTGTAAGAAAGAAATAAATATTCTACAATCCTCCGATGCGTAGAATGCGGGTTGTTACATTCTCTCCCCCTTAAGAAATTTCGCCCCCGAAATTCCCTAATCGAAACATACAAAGGGTTCCGCATGCCTATCAGCCCCAAAACAACAATCAACATGCAAAACAAGTCTATCCTAACATGCGGTTTACTAACAAGGGAAGAAACTATCACTACCAAAACCTTACCAGGCAAAGAGTTCCGAATACTTCTTCCTTATGTTCTCCTCTGTTTCCCAAGTACAGCCTTCCTCATCACCACCCCATTGAACTTTGACTAGTTTCACCACCTTCCTTCGAAGCTGCTTCGTATCATTCCCAACAATACGCAAAGGCTTGCGGTTCCCAACCGCCTCGGGTTCAACTTCGATGTTATCCAACTGATCAGGTGAAATAGCCATACTAGGGTCGTGCACGAATTTCCTTAACTGGGAAACATGAAATACGTTGTGAACTCCCGCAATCTTGTCAGGTAGCTCTACTTCATACGCCAAATTCCCAACTTGCTCGAGGATTGGGAATGGACCAACAAATCTTGGTGCTAACTTACCTCTCCAACCAATCCGAATCACATTCTCAATGGAGAGATCTTGACGAACACCAAGTCGTTAACGAAGAATTCCAAATCTCTTCATCTCTTATCGAGATAAGTCTTCTGCCTATCTTGGGTAGCCTTCATTCTCTAATATACAATTCACTCAAATACCATCATGACCTGACCTAGTCCTTGGTAAACTATCAATATAATCCATTCGAGACTTGTTCTCATTTCCATTTAGGAATTTCTAATGGTTGTAACAAACCACTAGGCTTCTTTTGCTCAGCTTTTATTAACTGGCAATTTATGCATTTGGACATAAACTTCCCAACGTCTTTCTTTATCCTTTCCCAGTAGTAGATCTGCTCCATGTCTCAATACATCTTGTTACCACTGGGATGTATAGTCAATTTCGGGTGATGATATGCTCTAAGCACTTCATCTCTCAGTCCATCTACGTTGGGTACAACTAGTCCCTTATTCTTTCGAAGCCACCCTTCTCGATCAAATCCTTACTTGATCATTCTCTTTCCATTGATACCCATCTCTACCCTAGAGATGGTTTTCCAATAGATTAGGATCGTCCTTCTAACTGGAACCAATCCACTCAATCAAAATCGATCTAATCGTCAAGCTTACTAGTGTTTCTGAATCCAATTCACTCTTGGGCCTGAAATCATATCCTGTGATATACTCTAGTTGCTTCCATCCTAGTAACAAAACCCCTAAACTGGCATGTCTCCTACTCAATGCAACTATTACCGCACCCAAATCCTTTACTATGATCACTCTGCCCCATGGAGTCATGGCGACTCCACTGCACTGATCCATAGCCACTAGTCCTTTGCTATGTCCACTCTGCCCCATGAAGTCATAACAACTCCACTGCACTGGTTCATAGCCTTACTAATCCTTTACTATGTCCACTTTGCCCCTCGAGTCATGACGACTCTACTGCACTGGATCATAGTCCTACTACAATCACTTTGTTCCCCATCGCTGGAACCCTACAGGTGATAGTCTACTCAAGAGAAGAAAAATAGGAACAACATAGCAACCATAACATCCATCAAACAAGTCCTACCTATCACCTGCTAAATTCATAAACACATCGACACCTACATGACTGGTCTAACCAATCCCAATATGTCGATTCTAGTATGTCTGGTCCAACCAACATCAATAACTAATGGAAGCCCAGCCTCCATACATACACCGATGCCTACTTGACTGGTACAACCAATCCCAGGCCAATGGAAGCCCCGCCTCCCTACGGACTACCGTACGTCCAACGTACGTTTATCCTCCAAGGATAACTAGATCACATCCAACGGATCCAAGGTAACGGGCATCCCCAGATACCCCTGCTTTTAGTCTGCCTAAAATACTTGAGTCCAACCCAAGTCTATCCATTATCTTGCTGCCCTCTCGAGTCCAACTCAATCCAAATCCAATTCCTTGCAGCCTTCTCGAGTCCAACTCGAGTCAATCTATAACTCAGACCCAGTCTTGAGTATCCATTACCGACAAACTCTAGTCCAACGTGAGCCGTCGTCTCCTTATTCGTTGCATCTCCAAGATCAACGGACACCCATTTTCCTTTTACGAGTTCAAGTCCAACTTGAATTGCCCTAATCTTCGTTGTATCTTCCATGATCAACGAACACATCCTATTCCTTCAAAGTCCTACTATCCAAAGAGAACATCAACATAGGGTTCTAAACAATCCATTACTTTGCATCTTTCTCGAGTCCCAGTCGAGCAATCTCATAACCCTATCGAGTCTAACTCTGGACAGTCTATATACCATTGAACAGTCTTATCATGTTCCGTCTGCCCATCACTCCTCGAGTAAACCAAGATATCATCCAATGAAAAATCACAACAACTATTTACCCCTCACGCAAACCATCCTAGTCGAAATCGACGTTCCCCAAGCACAAGCCCGAAAGGCCTAAACCGATATCAGACAAGCACCCAAGGAACATCTCCTCCGAGTTCGGACAACCCACGTGAGGTGATACTAGCAAAACAAGTAAGCACCGGAGCACTCATTTGCCTCCCAAAGACAACTAGAACTTATTACAACGATAACCTTCCAGCTTCCTTAACTCCAGTTACTATCGCCATCACCAGGTAGGTACCTAATACCACCCAATTCTTTTAGAGTAAATCGACTCCCCAAAATAATGCTAAACCCAGTAAAGCCCAAAACAAAGCAATCACAAGGAAACATACATCCATGACTCGATAAGACCACGTTACGGCAAATCATGCTAAGGTTAGTCAACCACCAATCGGGTTCGTCACAACTAGAGGTCTATCGACTATCTCGGGTTTGTCAAACAATACCCGAACAGAAACATCTTAAATAGAAAGCATACCTTTTATAACGACACCCTTCCCCTTCTGCGCCGCACTTGGAGCATTCGACGAAGAAGGAACATCGTTGATAGCATACGCTTTCAGATTCTGCTTCTCCCTAGGAGGTTGTGGGCAATCATCCTTGTGATGTCCCGCCAGGCCGCAGTTAAAGCACTTCCTTTCCCCAGGCTTTTCTCGACAATCTCTGGCATAGTGGCCCTTCTTGCCACAACTAAAGCATTCACCATCTTTCTTATTTTTCTTATTTTGACCATCCTTGGCCGGGTTCTGCTTCCTCTTGTTCTGAGAATTCTTCTTGCCTTCACCGCCTGCTTGCGGCTTTGGCTCCTCTGCAGATGCAGCCTCATTCTTTGGCTTAGGGTAAAGACTCTCTAATCTCAAAGCTTTCCCCACAATCGATTCAAAAGTCTCATCGATGTGGTTGATAAGCCTTTCCCCCGAGTATCCATCCAACCCAATTATGAACTTCTCATTCTTCTTCTCAGGAGTATCGATAAGAGATAGTCCATACTTCGACAAAGTGTCGAACTCAGCAATATAGTCAGAGACTGCCCTACCATTCCGCTTGAGTTCCAAAAATCTCTTAAACAACACTGACTTCTGGGCAGCTGGAATGAACTTCTCGCTAAAGCGAGCCTTGAGCTGATCCCATGTAACCTGATCTTCTGGAGTAGATGTTCTAATGGCATTCCACCAATTCATCGCTCGCCCTTGCAGCTGACGAGACGCTAGCCTTCTCTTCATCGCATCCTCAATACCCAAGTCGTCGAAGATACGATTACAACTATCCAACCAATCCTAAACATCTGTGGCCGACTCCGTTCCGTGGAACGGCTTCCCACCAAGGTTAGTGTAATCCTTGCACAACTTGGCGAAATCGACCCTAGGCGCCTGCACTACTGGACCACCACCATTACCGGCATTGGGAACTTCTCCCTGAACATCCCTAAGCATCTCCCTCATGAAGTTAGTGAACATCGTCCTCATGTCAGGAGCATTCCCATTATTGGCTCCTCTACCAGCACCTCTCAAATTTCGGCTCATCATCAAATCTGTAGAGAGAAAACGATTAACCATCTCCATAGTGGTGCCAGTGCAGTACGACTTCATCCTTTTACTACTAATAGTATATATATAGATAGCTTTTGAAAACCAAAGTAATCACAAATACACACTCTCATATATGTACTATCTCTCCCTAGTGTCTTTCCCTAGGTTAACTACGCAACCTAGAGCTCTGATACCAAATGTGACAGCCCGCCCCGCACCAACCGACATTTCCTCCAAAAGTGCGCTGTACACATGCCCGACTAGCACGGAACGGTCGTCAGAAGAAAAGAAAGAAGAGAATGAACTAATCAAGAACCTGTAGAATATCTCACAGCGCATGGAATAAAATATAATAGTAACATACTTGACATAAAATAGGCGAGACAGTGCATAAGCTGAAAACTAAAACCATCATCATCATAGCAGCGGAAATCCAAAATACAGCTTATGATCCACATCATTTAATTATTACAACTTTTCAAACTGTCTCTAAAAGCAAAAGCAAGATAAGGGAGGTACACTACTAATGCCCTAGTAGTGACCACCAACGACACACGGAGAATATCTATATATATCATACGTGGAAGCCTCCTACTCGCCTCCAGATCAGCTACTCGTGCATCACAAGATAACCTGTCTCTAGTCTGCTCGTGTGAGCACCCAGAGTAATAAGAAGAGACATAAAACTCTGGGTCAGACAAAAGTCTGGTGTGAGCGATAAGCAACAAAACAAAACAATAACAGGTATAATCCAATCATACCTGGACCTGGACCTGCAACCAAAGAGTTAGCACTACATACCGTACAATACTCTAAGGTGCCACTAACATATGGTGTAAAGATACGGGGGAGGGGTGTGTATGTCATAGTGATGTCAAACAATTAAGCATAGAAATCATCCTCACATCCCTCACTCAGTGCGTAAAGCATACAATATTATTTACTTTGGTCACCTAATCCTTTGGGCCATGACGGAATCCAATCCCGTACAACTATCACTACAAGCCATTATCCATCTCTCAGTGGTGAACCAAAGTTATGTATACCGACAACCCCTTTGCACACGTCCCGCAGCAAAGCCCAATCATGAAGTGAACTCATTGGTTCCCATCTGGATCCTGAGCTCTAACTTCCATTTGGACTACCTTTGCATCTCGGGTTTTAGTCATCATCTTCGTCTAGATCGGTCTTCATTCAGTTCATAGCCTCCTGGTTCGGTTTGCAGTCACCAGCTCGTGGTCAAGCTCCAGGTCGTGATGATACTCCAGATCAGATCGTGCTACCTTCGCCAGGTCGGATCGTGATATGCTCTCCAGGTTGGGTCACCATCATCGGATCGTGCTTCATCAGTTCGTGGCACCCCTGTCGGATCGGGTCGTGGCACCCTGGTACCCATCGCATCGTGAGCTCCTTCATCCTCCTCTGGTTCGGATCGCGAGCTTGAAGTGACTCGTAGCGCCAGTCTCTCGTTCGTGGCCTTCGAAGTGGAGCAGATCGTCATGGTGGTGCGGCTCGTGATAACTCCTCACGAATGGAGGGGATCGGATCATGAAGGGTGGTCCGTCCCGGATCGTGGCTCACCTCCTGCCTTGGTCGTGGCACATACCCCACGAACGGGGAGGGGGCTCACGAACCGATTCCTGCACAACTCCATACTGTCCTTCCAGCAAGTATTTTGCGCCCCTCGACGGTGTTTTCGATCATTCTATCTAGTCTAATCAATCACAAAGCATACCACAAAGTCATAGCAACAAGTAGAAGTGACCTCAAACACCAAAACATCAATATGATAAGTTAAAATGGATCAAACATAGCCAAAACCCCATATTTTCCCTTAATCCTCGAAATTCCGGGATTTGCAAAATTAGTCAAAATTAACCCAAATTCATATCAGAGGCATAAAATGATGTTTTAGAATTTTAGGAATTTTTCTCGATTTTTCTGAGCCATAATTTCGCTAATCTTCGCTAATTACCATAATTAGCCGTAATTAGTGAAAAACAATGCAAACCACTCACCTTTGCCACAAAGTAAACTATAGATCTGAAATGATTCTCTGTTTGGGTCGAATCCTAATGTGTTCCAGCAGCTCTAATCTTGATTTGGTGAAGATATCCCTTGATTTGATGTTGCTAATCTCAATCTTCAAGTTGTAGGTGATTTGGAGATGTTTTGAAGAGATTTAGAGAGTGGAAGCCATGGCTAGGGTTTCAAGAATGAAAGTGGCGGCTCAAAAACTGAAATGAAATGATTTCCCAAACCCTAGCAGCCTCCCCATAACGCTAATCCCGAAATGGGTTATGGGCCTAGCTGTTAACTACCCGGTTTAGCCCAATTAAGCTGTTTTTCACCTTCTAAACATTGTTTCAGCCATATGTCCCAAACGGTAAGTCCGTTTGGCTAATGTAACCACTCTACGGAAAGAGAAACCATCATTTGAATCCAATGGAAGTGGTTTCAGGTCAAAACTCCTTTCCAATCAAAAGTTATGGACGAAACAAGATCAGCTAGGGGCAAAACGGTCATTTAAAAATCGACAAAAATCGTGAAGATGGGAAATGACCCCAATAGTCGTTTCCCAAAGCCACATGACCATACGACTTCGTATAAGAAAGAAATAAATATTCTACGATCCTCCGATGCGTAGAATGCGGGTTGTTACACATGTGATCTCCAATCGCAACTAATCCACTCTAAATCCTAGATGTAACGCAAAATTGCTATGGAATCCGTGAAGATCATTCAATTTCTAAAGTAATCGAAGATTCATACATCCACCATCACAAAGCAAAAGATCTCACCAATTCCTTAGAAATTCAAGTGCACTTTAGATCATAAAGAGAGAGAAAAGAAAGAGAAAAGAGAGAGATGAATGTAATAAGGGAAAATCCATGTTTTGTAAGCTCAAATGTTGTAATGAGAAGTGATTACATAGTGGACGTAGATCTATCATAGATCGAACCACTCAAAACTTTGTGTTTTCTACATTTTTCTCTTTATTTTGAATTACATGGCTCCGTATTCTAGTCTAACCGCTTAATGAAGTGTTTACATAACTCCCTTGGTGTCGAAATCGAATTTTGGTTTTAATAATAAACAAGAAGTTTCAAATAATATAAGTAATTATTTAAATTCAAAATCTACAAGATTAAACATAACTAGTTTTCAGGAGTTTAGAAAAGAACTATGAGGAGTTAAAATATTGTTAAAACAAGGAAGTATATGTATTCTGAATAAGGAAGTAATTTTGAAATCATTTGAAACCAAAATTTAAAATTAAGTAAATAAATTTGAAATTATTTTAAAATCAAGTTTAAAATCAATATTTGAATATAAAATCAGGATTTAGATTTGAAAATAGAATCAAGTGCTAAATAGAGTTTTAACAGAGTTTCTAGACATACTAACTCTTGTAACGATCTGAAATTTTGGAACAATTTAAAATTTTGAAAATACTAGTTTTGAGAATTTAAAATAACTGCGCATGGTTCTGGATATATACACTCATTTCTAAATATGATTTTAAAAAGGATAACGATCAGATAAGTTATTTAAATTAGTTTTATCTACTTATTAGTTTAAATAATTTTGGTCAAAAACACTATTCGCCGAAATTATAAATTTTGAGAGTTTGAGTTAAGAATTTGAATACGACTTATGGAACAATTAAGATGAGGTTAGTAAACTTTTAAAATTAATTTAAAAATTTGAAATTTGAAATTTAATATTTTAGTGTTATTTTAATGACTTGAAAAAGGACCATTTTTGAAACAATCTTGGAATTCGACGTAACCAATTTTATTGGATCTGTAACGTCAAAATATGATATGATTTAAAATTTCATAATTTTTGGAGTTCATATGTGAGCGTACACAATATAAACATATGCTGAAAAACTAGTTAAAATTTAGTAAAAGCTAGAAATAAGGCCATTTTTCAATGGTAATCGTATTCGCCAAGACCAGGCTCGTTGGAACCATAATTGTGAAACGTAGCGAGATTTCAAATTTCATAGTTTTGGAGTTAGTTTGCCGTCGTGTGACCAGAAACGAGATAGTGTAGTATAATTAATTAAGTGTAATCAAATCACTTAAAACACTAATTCCCTTATGCAAAAATAATTAGATACATAAGGTACCTTCTTGTAAACTTATTCAACTCTTCCTAAAGGTCACTTCTCTTGTACTTTAAGTCCGTATGCCATTTCCCTTTTATTTTCTATTTCCTTTTCTCCTTTTCCTTTCTTTCCTTTTTCACTTTTCCTTTAACTTCCACCTCCCTCCTCCAAACATTTTCCATGGCCGCCGCACTCCCTTCCCTTTCCTAGGTTTTTCCACACCCTACTCGACCTCCTCCCTACCTGCGCCACCTCCCCTTCTCCTCCTTGTCGTGGCCCCTTATTCCCCTTAAACACTCAAAATCCCATCTTTTTAACCTATTTTGCAATTACACCCAAGGCACTGACCTTTCGTACCCCACACCCCAAGCAACGACCTCCACCACCTATACCAGCTGTAACAACCCGTATTTTTGGAACCAATTTAAAATTTATTTTTAATTGATTTTCACAGAAATTAATTATTTTAGATGAATTATTTTGAGAATAAATGACTTAGAATTTATTTTAATCGAAGATAGAATGTATAAATTTAAAGTTTAATTAAAACAAGCTTGAGATGGCGTGGTAGTTTGAAAATTCGATTTTAAATTTTGAATGAATGTATAAAATTCAATATAAATCAGAATTCGATAAAACAGGAAACGTTGGAATATTTTGAATCGTAATTTTCTAACGAATGTAAGAAATTGAGATTTAACTTTATAAATTGTGTGTTAGGTCTAAACTAAAATTTAGAATAGTCGCTATGGAATTTATATATATTTTAGTATATATATAGCCCTTAAAAATAGTCATTTTGCATGCGAATGAATTTGGACTCGAAACCACTTTCATTGAGTTCAAAATGCCGTTTGCGTGTTCGAAAACTATAAACATTGATATCTTTAGAGTTGGGTGAAATTTAGTTTTTTCTTTGTGTATGTGACCAAAATATCACTTTTTGCATATGGACGAATTTGGACTCGAAACCACTTCCATTGAGTCCGAGATGCCGTTTGCATGCACGAAAACTATAAGCTTCGATGTGTTTTGAGTTTGTGGAAATTGGGACTTTGGTTGGGATTTGGGTTAGCTAACCTAGCCTATTCACTTAAGAGCTCCATTAGCCCCTTTTCTCCCATTCACTCTAATACTTAGAAGAAATAGAAAAATGGGAAAAGGAATGGGAAGTTAAAATTCCTAAGCTAGGGATTCCAATTAGTTGCTCAAATCAAAAGGGAAATCGAAGAGGAAACCTTGGTAAGCCTCCTCTTCATCTTCTCCACCTTCTCTAGCTTATCTCCTCTTTGATTTTTGATGATTCCTATAACGTAACTCTTAGGAAATCTATTTATATATGCTTAGATTGGAGATTTTCATGCAATATTAGAAGAGAGGTTAATTTTGCTTGCTATTGGGTTTATTCCTTATTTGTAAACAATCAAAAGTGAGATTTTTTATCATAATATTTGTTCTGAGAAACAAAAAGGGGTAGTATTAGTTAAATATTTAGTTGTTGATTAAGTTTGGGTTGATGAAAAGACTATTGATTGATCATATGAGTTTAACATGAGGATAAATGTTAAGTATTGCAATAAAAATCGTTTTTATTTGATATAGGTGAGTTATTCATGAACGCATATCTATGCCATAAGTTATTGGCTTGTAAAAGAGCAACTTAATGTTTATTTGGGTTTGCATATGCTAGTGTATTGGGTAGGCTAGTGTAATTTAGTCGATTTCATGTATTCATGTTTCATTGAATTGGAAAATTATGGTTCAGAGTGTCCATATGATCGTTCATATGTGAATCAGTGATATTGTGAAGCTGCGTTCCTGCCCAGGAAAAGTTCTAAGTCTTCACAAGTCACTTGAATCGTATTTGATTGCTTTGGTTAGAAAATTTTCCGGTTTTGGAATTCGTAATAAAAAATCATTGCAAATCTCTTGTATGAATGTTTGTGCATGTGAGTTTCATGTTATGAGCTACCCTGGTGAATTTTAGAAGCCTCATTTGCATGTACATAACATCATAAGCCTTTGGGCATTAGTTGATATAACTTAGAGCTTGTTATCTAGGCAAATTATGCTCTAGTTCAGGATTCAGACGTCTGAATATTTTAGTTCAGACGTCTGACCTACTTCAAATAATTATGAAACAAGCAGTGAAATTCATATGTCTGAAAATTTTAATTCAGATGTCTGAATTTTAATTCAGGCGTCTAGTCAAAAAAATACAGACGTCTGAAATTGCACCAAATTGAACTAAATCCTTGCTGTTTCAGGAAAATTCAAATTCAGACGTCTGAATTTTTAATTCAGACGACTAAATCCTGTTTTTGGACCATTGACCAGTGGGGACCACTGTCAATAGTTTAGGTCCATCCAGGCTCTTTCTCGGCCAAGTTTCGGCCCATTTCAACTTCGTTTGTGACTTGTCAGTTTCTCTAATTTGCAGATTTCAGCAATTGATTTTATTTGAAATCATTTGATAAATCGTTTCAAATTATTTTAAGCAATTTGAAGTGTGTGCAAACCAATTTTTCTTGGTTTGTAAATTAAAATGGTTAAGTACGATTTGGCATGAAAACATATAAATTGAATGTTGGATATGATATGACTCGAGTATTTAATTCATGATCGAATTAAATTCTCGACTAAACCTTTTTACATACGGTAACGAATAGTGAAGGCCAATGATTTAACCAAGACAATGAATTTGATATGAAATTTTATGCGAGAATTATTTGAAAAGACCGAGTTAAATCTCATTTCAAATAATTAAACGACGATTAAATGTCGAAGATAATGAAGACGGTGCAAGACCGACAATCGTCACATCGAAGGGATTACTACTGATGTCTTGGATATGGGTAGCTCCCTTGAAGGGGTTATAGTGTTAGTTGTTCGGACGTACTTGTTGATTGTTCGGATATGCGAGGACCTCTCTTTTGTATTGGACATATGGAACGAGGAATACGGTGCCTCCGGTTTCGTTCAGACCCAGAACGGACGTATAAATGGATTATATATTTGACATTGTAGTGTATGCTGTTTAGTTGTTCTATGCTAAATATATATCTGTTTGGTGGTGGAGAATTTATTCTCTTACTTAACACCATTCTCGGAGACGTACAAGCTTGTAGGGGTTATGTTGGCAGAAATCAATGATATAGTATTGATTGATAGTGTGGCATGCAAGAGCAAGGCTTTTGTTGAAAAGCAAAGTCTTGTGGATGATGATCAAAGCACAACTTTAAGTAGCATACCTTTGTGTATAGCGTTAATTCGCGAGCCTCACACCCCGGTATGAGTCAGAAACGGGATAAGGGACGCAAGGAGTGCATATGTTTCTTTCTAGCTAAAAGTGGTATCATGGTATGGAGCCCAGACATTTTTACTTATGTGAACGATAGATTGCGAGGCGCCTCGGATATCGAGCCGACTAAAAGGCTCATAGATAGGTCCGATAGGACTGGGAAACGTACTGTTCAGGAATAACTAATCCTCAAACATAAGAGAGGACTGGCCTTACAGGATCCAAGGGTTGCCCAGAGTGTGTGATCCTGGGTTATCTTGCTAGAGGTGATCCGAATTGGTAAGGAGACCAACCCTTGCCTTGACTCATGACGGAAATCCAATTTCCAATACGACATCGTGCGGTTTTACTTTTAAACCTATATGGCGACATAATATATGGTACAAATGCCATCTATGATTGATGATTTAAATTCGAAGTTGTTTAATACACTATGCACCTATAGTAACATCAAAATGATTTGTTTTAAAACGTATCAAGCATGTTTGGCCATTATAACGGAAAAATCTATCCTCTGTTCATGTTTGCATTGTGTGATTGGACCTGAGTCTTATAATGGCTCCATTTTTCTAAAAAGCATTGCGTTGTCTACTTGATTTACTTTATTTTATGCACTGACAATCCAATGGAGTAAACTCGCTCCGTGACATACGGCGTGGTCCTGTGATTTGCCTCATTCTTAAATAAGTTAAGTAATTGTAGGATTTCTTATACCAGTCCTATGACTGACTCGTAGTTTGTTTTTTCCCTTGCAAACTCGAGTGCCCATATTTTTACATGGGCAGCCAAGTGAACAGGTGATTGGCTTTCTTTTGGACATGCACCGTAACATTGGTGCTCTTTTGGTAGAAGATGAAGACTTGTCTTTTTATTATTTCTTTTGAACTTTTAAACATTACCTGTAATAACCCGGAAATCTGGGCCAATTTAAAATTTTTATTTTGGCAATTTTAGTGAATTTTGATTATTTAAAATGAATTATTTTAAATAATATCGATGAGAAATTATTTTGAATATAATTCGAACGTATATATTATATAGATCGTCGTTAGATTATAAATAATTATTTATATATATAAAAGGAATTGAAAATGGCGCGGTAGTTCGATAATACGATTTCAAACTTCAAATGAATGTACCGGGTGCAAAATAAACCGGATTTTAGTGAAACCAAAAATATTAGAATCTATTTGAGAATATCTTTCCAACGAATCCGAAAAATTGAAATTTCATAGCAGGGATAAAAAGATATGTCCAGTTGAAAATTCTGAATAGTCGCTATGGAATTCAGGCCCTTAAAAATGGAAATTTTGCAAATGACCTCGGATTTTGACGAAACCACTTTTGTTGGATCCGTGATGTAAAGTTATTACTAGATTTCAATTTTCGTAATTTTTCGAATCAATATGTGAGTGTGGCAAAGGAAAACGCGTTTGACCAGTTTTAATTGATTTTAATCGACTGGAAACTGGCCATTTTTCAAACGATCTCAGAATTTGATGAAACTAGTTTTATTAGGACCGTATCATCAATACGAAGCTAGAAAATATTTTTTGGGAATTTTTCGAGTTAGTATGTGACCCCTACAAAATGAAATGTACGTTTAAAATTCAATATAACGATTTAAATGTAAATTCAACGAAAACTGATCGAAACGATCGAATCGGCTTACGATGCATATCCCATTGTGTTCGGAATGAGGGTAATTACTCTCTTCTCCGCATCTCTTCCCCTCTTTCCCCCTTCCGCCGCCATCTTCTCAGCCAAGCGCCACGCTTCCTCCCCTTCCAGTCACGGTACAGATTCCCCCCAAGCCCCAGTCGACCTCGCGCCCCCTCCATTTATTAAAAAAAGGCACTGTAAGTTTTTTCTATTTGTTTTTGCGTATTTATTTATTTTTGTTTATTTTCTGTGTAATAAGTTTAGGAAGAAAAAATCAGTTTTATTTTTATTTTTATTTTTATTTATAACATGAAGATCTATTTTCTTATGTGAAAGGTTTATGTCTTTATATAGGAATAACACAGCAAAGTTAGGATTTTTTATAAAAAAGGTATGATTTTTACTTTAGGAGAGATGCGATTTTTAAGTAGGAAAAAGGTAGGATTTTTATATATTGAATAGCGAAGTAAAAATTCGATTTTTGTATATTGAATAGCGAAGTAAAAATTCGATTTTTATATATTGAATAGCGAAATAAAAAATTCGATTTTTATATATTGAATAACGAAGTAAAAATTCGATTTTTATATATTGAATAGCAAAGTAAAAAATTCGATTTTTATATATTGAATAGCGAAGTAAAAATTCGATTTTTATATATTGAATAACGAAGTAAAAAATTCGATTTTTATATATTGAATAGCAAAATAAAAATTCGATTTTTATAAATTGAATAGCGAAGTAAAAACTCAATTTTTATATATTGAATAGCGAAGTAAAAATTCGATTTTTATATATTGAATAGCGAAGTAAAAATTCGATTTTTATATATTGAATAGCGAAGTAAAAATTCGATTTTTATATATTTAATAGCAAAGTAAAAATTTGATTTTTATATATCGAATAGCGAAGTAAAAATGTGATTTTTACATATGTAGAGAATACGGGCAAAGAAAGTGACAAAAGGCAAGAACAACGAAGATTTCTGCATAAGAAGAGTCGTGGCATTGGATTAGCTAATCAGTGAGAATTTCTCACTCTTTAATTTGTTTTTCTAGTTAAAAATATATACTAGGATGCAGACGGTGTTTAGTAGCACCCGACACCCGTCGTCCACAGACCATGGACGGCTTGTATGCTTGTTTGTTTGATTTTGATGTGTAGTTGATTGTGTGATGTGAAATGGAATAAAATATTTATATGGTTAAAAGTATTTTATAGTTAAAAATAGAATTTTTAACGTGTATATGAAATGAAATAAAAATAAACAAATCGGACGATTTGTATATATACACACACATTTGACTGATATTGATTGGGACGATAAATTTTACACATCACCCAACTACACAAATAAAATCTGTGTTTGATTGTTTGAAACCCCACACAGGTATTGGGATGATATATGACATACACTAATCCCAATAATTAGTTGTATGTCGATCGATTGATTGACAGACTGTTATAAGCGTTGAATATTTATATTTGATGCTTATACAGGGTAGAATGCACTTTGGATGATGGTTGATTATTCATCGTTGTTATTGTATACATGTGTTGTAGAAAACTCATATAATTAACATTATATGGTAATTGGTTGGGCCTCATTCCAGTTTTGAAAAAGAAAGTTTTGAAATAGAAATATTTGAAATAGAAATATTGGAAAAAGAAATATTTGAAAAAAAAAGAAATATTTGAAAAAGAAATATTTGAAATAGAAATATTTGAAATAGAATATTTGAAAATAGAAATATATGAAGCCGTGTTGATTAGATTGATGCCATTTTGACGTGAACGATATTTATATCGATTTTATTCATTTTATAATGAATATTGAAAGTGATTTCAAAATCTGATATTTTGAAAAGAATTGAAATTCGATTTAAATTGAATAGAAATGAATTCGAATAGAAATTGAATATAAATGAATTCGAATTGAAATTGAATTGAATTGAAAATGATCTGAAATTGAGTTAGAAATCTATTTGAATTGAAATCAATTTGAAATGAATTTAAAACGAATTTATACGGAAAAATTCAATTTTGATTTGAATTAGAAATGATGTTGAAATCGTTTTGAAAATGAATTTAATACGAATTATAAAAATACATTTTAAAAGGAAATCGATGAAGTATATATTATATATATTATATATATATATAATGGTCTGAATAGAACGCGCCGCACCGCGGCAGTTCGCGAATTTCGACCATTGACTTCGAACAGATATTACGGGAGATCCGACCGTCGGATTCTCCTAAAACGGGAACCGTTGGGTTCGTATCGAAAAGAGCTTTCTAACGAATATTAGAAATTAAAAATCTAACGGTTGGATTTGGAGTTATGTCCAAATCAAATTTGGAAAAGGTCGCTGTAAGTGCAGTTCGATGGCCGTTGATGGAAATTGAGTGTACGGGCCTTGATAAAATTATTAAAAATAGTAATAATTTTTGTAAAATCATAAGAAATGATTTGGGAAGTATTGGGACGAAAAACTCCATATTTGAAAAGATAAAAATAGATTTTTATCGAAATGAACTAGTTTTGAACTAGAACTATAATTCTATTTATTTTTAAATAAATAAATTGAATTTGAAATGGGTTTTAAAAGTAACCTGAATTTCCAATAATTGAATTGGAATGGATTTGAATTGAAATTGTCTTTGTATTATTTCGATGTTGGATTTCGTGATTACACAGATATTGTTATGGAAATTTGAAAGATATATATATATATATATATATATATATATATATATATCGTTATTTCCAATACGATATTTGTTGGTCGTAGAATTTGATATTGAATATAAGCCGATATATTTTCTATTCAGAGCCTTGTATTTAATATCAAATGTGATTTGGGTTTGTCGTGAATGGTGTCTTCATTAACATTGTTCTTAAGCCCAGTTGAGAAAATGATTAAATCTTTTTAGTTAGATTTAATGAAGTGTACCAATTAAATAATATTTAATTGGAATTGAATTCGAATTGATTCTTGGGTTTGTCGTGAACAGTGTTTTATATAACACTTGTTCTTTAACCCGATAATTAATGAAATGTGATTTTGGGTTGTCGTGAACGGTATCTTCAATAATACTGTTCTTAGACCCAAAGGAGTTAAAAAAATCAGAAACTAACTTGAGGTTAGTTAAGTTGAATTGTTTCTGAGGTATTGATCTGATGTTGGTTTCGGCCTTCGGGGTTAATACTTAGGGAACTGCTCACTTGCTAATTTATGGTTAGGGACTGATTGAAATGTGATGTGATTTTGGGTTTATCGTGAACCGTGTTTTAAATGATACTGATTCTTTAACCCAGTCACATATTAAAACTAAGTGGAGTTTTAATGAATCTTTAATTAGATTGAAATGATCGAGGATGGAGTATCACCAGTTTTGCTCCAGGCATTAGTTAAATCTTTAATTAGATTTGAACGTGAAATGGTAATTGAATTTACCGATAACACCGTGGTGTTAGATATGAAGTATAACCAGTTTTACTTCATGGGATGAATAGGTTGGGATTGGGAAATTAAAACAAATGATTACTTCGGTAAGGTTCGTTAATCCCGACTAGTTGAATCGAAATTCAAAAGAAGTTTAAAGAATAAATTCAAGGGATTTATCTTGGATAAAATTAATGGGAACCTTTCCCTATGAATGTGAAATTTAGAAACTTACTGTCGGTTAGCTAAGCAGAATGGTTTTCTGGATATTGATCTGATGTTGGTTTCGGCCTTCGGGGTTAATATTTGGGGAATTATTCTCTTGTTAATTTACGGTTAGTGACTGATGAATTGGAATGAGGCGTATGTTGTGTTTGTGTAACACATGTTTATTATATACGCGAGTTATTCGGAAAGACCGGGTTTATCTCATTCTGAATAACTGATACGACGATAAGTCGAAGATGAAGACGGTGGTCGAAGGCCGGAGGTCTTCACGTCGTTTAGGTGATTACTGATGATCTTGATTGGGATGTACACCCAAGAAGATGGAAACAGTTGGTGATTGTCCAGACGTACTTGGAGATCGATGGATATGCGGGGTACTAGGTGCCTCCGGTTTCGTTCAGACCCAGAACGAACTTGTAAATGGACCGTGTGTCTGACATTGGATTTTAGTCTGTGTGATTGATTTATATTAAATATATATCTGTTTGGCGGCGGAGAATTTATTCTCTTGCTTAACGCCCTTCTCTGAGACGTACGAGCTCAGGGGTTATATACTGATGGATATCAAACGCATAGAGTGAATTGCCTGTGTGGCATGCCTAAGTGGCAAATGATCAAGGCTTCTATTGAAAAGCAGAGTCTTGTGGTTGATGATCGAAGCACAACTTTTGTGGCATAGCTTTGTGTAACGTTGATTCGCGAGCTTCACACCTGGTATGAACCAAAAACGGGAGAGGGCGTCAGGGAGGGCATGCGTTTCTTTCTAGGTAGAAGTGGCGTCAGTGGTTTTACACGCCCTAACGAGTTTGACTTATGTGGTTGTTGCTGTTGCGAGGCGCCTCGGTTTGATCGGACGATCCGGGTCCGATGGAGTCATTTAGTTGGCTCACCTACGCCCCATAGGGCGGGGAAATGCATGTTCAGGCATTTTAATCCACATCGGTGGACCGGCCCTAAGGATCCAAAGGCTTGACTGAGTACTTGCCTAAGGGGTGGGCTAGAGCGTCTCGAATCGGTTGAGGACTATCTTTTGCCTCGGTTCATAGACGGAAATCCAATTTCCAAATACGCGGCATTTGCGGTTTTATTTGTAGAGCCTAGTATGGCGACATAGTGGGATGGGGCGCTTATGCCGTCTATGATTGATACTTATGATTTGAAGTTGTTTTATACACTATGCACTTATAATAGTATCAAATGATTTGTTTTAAACGTATCAAGCATTCTTGGCTATTATAAGGTAAAAACCCTATCCTCCGGCTTGCGTTGCATTGTGTGATGGGAACTGGGTCTTATAATAGCTTCATTTTTCTTTATTTAGCATTGCGCTGTTTGTTTTATGCACTGGTATTCTTGGGAGGAAACCCGATCCGTGTTATACGGCGTGGTCCCTTGATTTGTCTAACTTTAAAAATAAAGATTAATAACTGTTTTAGTTCTCACACCAGTCCCATGACTGACCTGGAGTTTATTGTTTTGACCTAAACTCTGGGTGCCCTTATTTTGACACGGGCAGCTAGTAGTTTTGGTTTTGCAAATTTATATTCACAGGATCCTAGTTTACAGCTGGAACGATATCCAGAAAGCTTTGTATCCGTATATCTCCTTCAGTTGTGTTTTGTATTATTTTCCGCTACTATGTAATGAATTGTAATCTCTAATATTTTCTGTTGTATAATATTCATTTATACTCTGTATATTCTTGTATTCTGATGGAATTGTTGTAATATACAATGAAATGTTCTTCCGTCTGCGTTCTATTTTGTCGTGTTCTCAAAACAATTCGTTCTTTCTCTGTCTCCTAGGAGACCAGGGAAGATCGGGTCGTTTTAGCGTGGTATCAAAGCTTTGGTTTACAAAGCTCAGAGGACAAGGCACATTAGAACCATACGAAAGAATTCATCAGATATTAGGTTAGTAATATCCAATGGGAATGACTCGTTAGAGATGAGATCAGTAGTATCCTAGAACGAGTGTGAAGAGTATGTTTTTGAAAATGAAAACAATTTTTGTTTTGAAATTTTAAACCAATTATTCGTATTTGATTATTTATTTATATGAATTTGGACAATCCAATATATAGAGATTTTGCATATATGTCTTGCAAACGTGTATTCGAAGTTTTAATGTATTGGATATATAGAATCGCACTCTAGTGCCCGGGGATAATTCTGGTGACGGGGCACCATCGCCAGTATTTATTTTCGAGTTTCGAAAGTGAGATTTCTATAAATTTCCCTTAAACTGGTATGAGAACCGAAACTAGATAGGGCTTATTGTTGTGATTTGTCATCAAAAATATGATTTTTGACTATATATCAAATTTATGGATTTCAAAAGCTAATCAACTAATTGATTGATGGTTGTGTTGTTGATTAATTAAAATTTGTACCATATAGCCAAATTGAATCAAATTGTGAATTGTACTGAAATTTGGTCGCATTTGCTTGCATATACATGTACTTACATTGAACAGGTCATAGCAAAGAGGCTAGAGCAGAGGAATAAAATTTGTTTGCCCGACAAATAGGTACATGTTTACTATAATTTACTGTTTTGTTTGGGTGATGATGATTTTATGAGCCGATTGGCTAGCCGCTTGGCTTTTTCTTTTTCTTTTTGAGATCAGAAGGCCTGTATGGCAATTTCGGGATTTTCCTGTGCTCCCGGTGCAGGGGAGGTTATGGCGAATTTTTTTGGAAATTTAGGGTGTTAGCCAAATTTTTGAAAAATTTGAAAAGTTCTTAGAAACTGAAAAGTTGAAGAACTTAAGCCGTAGTCAAAATAATGAAAGTTGAGTTGGTATTTAAAACAACTTTCGGCTTCGTTCCTTTTCGGGGACGAAAAGTTTTAAGTGGGGGAGATTGTAATAACCCGGAAATCTGGGCCAATTTAAAATTTTTATTTTGGCAATTTTAGTGAATTTTGATTATTTAAAATGAATTATTTTAAATAATATCAACGAGAAATTATTTTGAATATAATTCGAACGTATATATTATATAGATCGTCGTTAGAATATAAATAGTTATTTATATATATAAAAGGAATTGAAAATGGCGCGGTAGTTCGATAATTCGATTTCAAACTTCAAATGAATGTACCGGGTGCAAAATAAACAGGATTTTAGTGAAACCAAAAATATTAGAATCTATTTGAGAATATCTTTCCAACGAATCCGAAAAATTGAAATTTCATAGCGGGGATAAAAAGATATGTCCAGTTGAAAATTCTGAATTGTCGCTATGGAATTCAGGCCCTTAAAAATGGAAATTTTGCAAACGACCTCGGATTTCGATGAAACCACTTTTGTTGGATCCGTGATGTAAAGTTATTGCTGGATTTCAATTTTCGTAATTTTTTGAATCAATATGTGAGCGTGGCAAAGGAAAACGCGTTTGACCAGTTTCAGTTGATTTTAATTGACTGGAAAATGACCATTTTTCAAATGATCTCAGAATTTGACGAAACTAGTTTTGTTAGGACCGTATCGTCAATACGAAGCTAGAAAATATTTTCGGGAATTTTTCGAGTTAGTATGTGACCCCTGTAAAATGAAATGTATGTTTAAAATTCAATATAATGATTTAAATGTAAATTCAACGAAAACTGATCGAAACGATCGAATCAGCTTACGATGCATATTCCATTGTGTTCGGAATGAGGGTAAATAGCTATGGACGACAGGCGGTGGGTCTCGTTTTGAGGTTGAAATAAAAAGTTGCTTTTTGAAAATAAATAAATTAAATATATATATAAATATACTTCCCCCCTTGTTTTCTCTCTCTCTCCCTCATTTAACAGAAAAAAGAAAGAAAAAAAAACCCAAAACCCGATCTCGAACTACCTCCTCCACCACACCCTCAGCAGCGACGACCGCCTTCCGCAGAGCCCCAGCAGACCTCGCCACCCCTTCCTTCTCTCTTCCCATTCTCCTCCTCCCTGTCTCGAACCCCAGCATCGAACCCGATTCCCCCCTTCCCTCTCTCTCCTCCGCGTCTCTTCCCCTCTTTCCTCCTTCCGCCGCCATCTCCTCAGCCCAGCGCCACGCTTCTTCCCCTTCCAGTCGCGGCAGAGATTCCCCCCATGCCCCAGTCGACCTCGCGCCCCCTCCATTTATTAAAAAAAAGGCACTGTAAGTTTTTTCTATTTGTTTTTACTTATTTATTTATTTTTGTTTATTTTATGTGTTATAAGTTTAGGAAGAAAAAATCAGTTATAACATGAAGATCTATTTTCTTATGTGAAAGGTTTATGTCTTTATATAGGAATAACATAGCAAAGTTAGGATTTTTATAAAAAAGGTATGATTTTTACTTTAGGAGAGATGCGATTTTTACGTAGGAAAAAGGTAGGATTTTTATATATTGAATAGCGAAGTAAAAATTCGATTTTTATATATTGAATAGCGAAGTAAAAATTCGATTTTTATATATTGAATAGCGAAGTAAAAATTCGATTTTTATATATTGAATAGCGAAGTAAAAAATTCGATTTTTATATATTGAATAGCGAAGTAAAAATTCGATTTTTATATATTGAATAGCAAAATAAAAATTCGATTTTTATATATTGAATAGCCAAGTAAAAATTCGATTTTTATATATTGAATAGCGAAGTAAAAATTCGATTTTTATATATTGAATAGCGAAGTAAAAATTCGATTTTTATATATTGAATAGCGAAGTAAAAATTTGATTTTTATATATTTAATAGCAAAGTAAAAATTCGATTTTTATATATCGAATAGCGAAGTAAAAATGTGATTTTTACATATGTAGATAATACGAAGTGACAAGAGGCAAGAACGACGAAGATTTCTGCATAAGAAGAGTCGTGGCATTGGATTAGCTAATCAGTGAGAATTTCCCACTCTTTAATTTGTTTTTCTAGTTAAAAATATATACTAGGATGCAGACGGTGTTTAGTAGCACCCGACACCCGTCGTCCACAGACCATGGACGGCTTGTATGCTTGTTTGTTTGATTATGATGTGTAGTTGATTGTGTGATGTGAAATGAAATAAAATATTTATATGGTTAAAAATATTTTATAGTTAAAAATAGAATTTTTAACGTGTATATGAAATGAAATAAAAATAAACAAATCGGACGATTTGTTTATATACACACATTTGACTAATATTGATTGGGACGATAAATTTTACACATCGCCCAACTGCACAAATAAAATCTGTGTTTGATTGTTTGAAACCCCACACGGGTATTGGGATGATATATAACATACACTAATCCCAATAATTAGTTGTATGTCGATCGATTGTTTGACAGACTGTTATAAGCGTTGAATATTTATATTTGATGCTTATACAGGGTAGAATGCACTTTGGATGATGGTTGATTATTCATCGTTGTTTTTGTATACATGTGTTGTAGAAAACCCATATAATTAACATTATATGGTAATTGGTTGGGCCTCATTCCAGTTTTGAAAAAAGAAAGTTTTGAAATAGAAATATTTGAAATAGAAATATTGGAAAAAGAAATATTTGAAAAAAAAGAAATATTTGAAATAGAAATATTTGAAATAGAATATTTGAAAATAGAAATATATGAAGCCGTGTTGATTAAATTAACGCCAATTTGACGTGAACGATATTTATATCGATTTTATTTATTTTATAATGAATATCGAAAGTGATTTCAAAATCTGATATTTTGAAAAGAATTGAAATTCGAATTAAATTAAATAGAAATGAATTCGAATAGAAATTGAATATAAATGAATTCGAATTGAAATTGAATTGAATTGAAAACGAACTGAAATTGAATTAGAAATCCATTGGAATTGAAATCAATTTGAAATGAATTTAAAACGAATTTATACGGAAAAATTCAATTTTGATTTGAATTAGAAACGAAGTTGAACTCGTTTTGAAAACGAATTTAAAACAAATTATAAAAATAAGTTTTAAAAGGAAATCGACGAAGTATATATTATATATATTATATATATAATATAATGGCCTGAATAGAACGCGCCGTGCCGCGGCAGTTCGCGAATTTCGACCATTGACTTCGAACAGATACTACGGGAGATCCGACTGTTGGATTCTCCTAAAACCGGAACCGTTGGGTTCGTATCGAAAAGAGCTTTCTAACGAATATTAGAAATTAGAAATCTAACGGTTGGATTTGGAGTTATGTCCAAATCAAATTTGGAAAAGGTCGCTGTAAGTGCAGATCGATGGCCGTTGATGGAAATCGAGTGTACGGGCCTTGATAAAATTATTAAAATAGTAATAATTTGTGTAAAATCATAAGAAATGATTTGGGAAGAATTGGGATGAAAAACTCCATATTTGAAAAGATAAAAATAGATTTTTATCGAAATGAACTAGTTTTGAACTAGAACTATAATTCTATTTATTTTTAAATAAATAAATTGAATTTGAAAAGGGTTTTAAAAGTAACCAGAATTTCCAATAATTGAATTGGAATGGATTTGAATCGAAATTGTCTTTGGATTATTTCGATGTTGGATTTCGTGATTACACAGATATTGTTATGGAAATTTGAAAGATATATATATATATATATATCGTTATTTCCAATACGATATTTGTTGGTCGTAGAATTTGATATTGAATATAAGCCGATATATTTTCTATTCAGAACCTTGTATTTAATATCAAATGTGATTTGGGTTTGTCGTGAATGGTGTCTTCATTAACATTGTTCTTAAGCCCAGTTGAGAAAATGATTAAATCTTTTTAGTTAGATTTAATGAAGTGTACCAATTAAATAATATTTAATTGGAATTGAATTCGAATTGATTCTTGGTTTTGTCGTGAACAGTGTTTTATATAACACTTGTTCTTTAACCCGATAATTAATGAAATGTGATTTTGGGTTGTCGTGAACGGTATCTTCAATAATACTGTTCTTAGACCCAAAGGAGTTAAGAAAATCAGAAACTAACTGGAGGTTAGTTAAGTTGAATGGTTTCTGAGGTATTGATCTGATGTTGGTTTCGGCCTTCGGGGTTAATACTTAGGGAACTGCTCACTTGATAATTTACGGTTAGGGACTGATTGAAATGTGATGTGATTTTGGGTTTATCGTGAACCGTGTTTTAAATGACACTAATTCTTTAACCCAGTCACAGATTAAAACTAAGTGGAGTTTTAATGAATCTTTAATTAGATTGAAATGATCGAGGATGGAGTATCACTGTAACACCCCACGTCCATTAATGTCACTCACAAAGGGAATGCATTAACTTCCATGGAGGTTTTAAGTGAATATAGAACAGAAAAAATACAACAAGACAGATAATAAGTAGTACTTGGAAATCTAAAACTTCATTTTATTGCAGTGGAAATTAAACATGTTTGTTACATCATAAAACCATAAATCAGAGTCAAGTACAATATCCATCTTCATAAAACAAAATACATAACCCCATTACATAAATAGCCATAAAAAGAGATAACAAGCAGGACTTTACTTCAACGGTCCAAGCTTTCCAAGAGAGATAAAGCAATCCAATCAAACTCCACTAGAGCTGGGCCAACCTGAGGACCTGGAGGGGGAAAAAGGATAGAAATGGAGGGGGTCAGACATAAAGTCTGGCGAGTATGATAATTCTAACAATTCTATTATCAAAATAACTAGACTAAGGCACAAACTGGAAGACAAGTAAATGTCTATGAACTATTAGGTATGGAATGAGCAGATAAAGATAACGTGAAAGACAACGTTAAAGGCACACATAATTACTAACGAATGATTACTACACTGCACCGCACATTACTACACTGCACCGCACCAGTCACCCTAAAGGTTGATCCCACTTGCTTCACACAGAAACTTTATAAATAGCTTTGCGTACCCCTAGCTGACTACATAGGTGCCGTCTGCTCCTATCTCCACTAGGTGTACCCCACTACCCACTTTCGATCGGCTCCCTACTCGTAGAAACCCGTGCTGGCCCCACAGTGGGGTGTATCACTCCCCTAAAGTGGCAACCCGATACAACTTGAGAATGCACGGCTTATACCTACACGATGCAACAACGTCTTACCTACCAGCCCGGGCCCACACACGCATATGAAACCCGTTGGACTTGCGTTGCCACCGTTCCCCGTTTTGGCCTCTTATAGTCAAACCCAGTATGCGTGTCCCGTCCTCGACTTGGGTCGAGCCCACAAAGATACGTTTGGGATACTGGTTGAAATGGGCCCCCACAAGCTACCCACCTAAGCTTGTCATTAATATATCCCACTTAACCCTCTTAGTCATGTTCATTTACATGTGTTTCTGGTTAAGTCTTACTAATCGTATTTCACATGCCACTAAGGGCACCCACTAGATTCCTCATGCCACCCAAGGCGCCTACTTAACCCCCATGTCCCACCTTACATGTTTATCTGGTTAAGTATTTCTTAATTCATTCAGGCCATAACCTCATAAAGACCTCTCACATTAGACTGGCATTTATGGCAGCTGGATTTGCCGGGCGGGTCCGGGCAGTCTTACACCTTAAAAGAGTCTAACCTCGTGTCTTTACAACTGTTATGCTTTAGTTTAGGCCTAGGACCTCTCACATTGGGCTGACATTTGTGACCACTGGATTTGCCGGGCGGGTCCGGGCAGGTTTACGTCACAAACGAGTCCAACCTCGTGTCCTAAGCATTGATTATCATTTATAATCTTTTACCCCAGTTTTAATAATTCCCTATTCAAATTATTAATTAAGTCAACTTTTAATGATGTCCATAATTGACTCAATCTTGGTCATCCACTTATGGCATGCAAAATCATATCAATTGCACCCCAACTTCTTATTATTGAATCCTTAATATTACCCCTACCCCACGTTTATACGTTCGCTTATTCAACGCAGAATATACGTTAGACTCGAATAGTCTAACTTATAGCACAAAAATAAATTATCATAACATATACACAATTAAAATGAATATAATCATAATAGGGGTGAAACTTGCATAAACTACCCATGTTAAGGATGTAAAGGTGTCAACTTGTTAAATGTCACAATTTACATGATATGATCATACTCAAATTTATGTACAAACTTGCATAAGGGGGTTTTAGGAAACATAATGATGGTGTGAACTAGCATAGAATTTCACATATGTCATAGCATAATTCTAGATGTCATAATTCTAGATCAAAATAGAGGTCATGGCATATGTTCATAATCTCAACCTAAACTTATATGTGACTTGTCATATAGATTAACATAACCCAAATAACATTAACATCATGATGTGATTAACATGAACTAATTAGCGTAAACAATAACATCATGACTTTAAAGCATGTATGATTTATCATAATTTAGCATAGAAACTTTCAACATACATAACATCATCATAACATGATTTACAACATATAGGATATCATCACCACATAGGATAGGATTTATAACATACATGATAGTACAAGATTTACAACAACATATATGACAATTCACATCATCTACTCATAATCCATTCATGACTTAACCTAATTAATTTAATAATAATCTTGTTAAGACTATCATACTCACAATTTAGAGAAGAAAAGAGTCTTGCTTTGCTTTAGAATTGAGTAGAATTAGTATTTGATTAGCTTTTCTTCCTTCTTAGTTGGCGGCGGCTCCACTGAGTTCCATGGCGGCGGTATGACGGTAGCTATTCTATTTTTCTTATGAATTAGGGTGAGAGACTACCTAGGTATTTATAGAGTTAGGATTTATTTTAGACCGTCAGATCAACTCAGAACTAATCCCAGCCAACCAGGTTAGGTCAAAACCCTAATGGGTCATCACACAGTCAAAAACAGGCTCTGTCAAAACCCTAGCCGCCAGACCCAGGTCGACACTATAGTCGACCTGGGGGGGGGGGGGGGGGTCGACATGGTAGTCGACCTGGGGGAGGGGGGGGGGGGGAGGTCGACACTAGTGTCGACTCCCCAGTAGACCTGCCTGGGCGGGAATTTTTCCCGCCCAGCCCGCTTCTACACTTTCTGTTTTGAATTTTAAATTTCCTGTGAGCTGTTTTGAATTTTCTGAAACTTCCGATGGCCATAACTTCTTCATACGAAGTCCAATTCACGCAAACTCGGACTCTATTTCAACCAGAATTCCGAGACGAACACAATGGCGCAACCCATTTCCTACAATTCTCACATCTGAGATTAGTTATTCTTTAATTTGTGAATATTAATATTAACAGAATTACGGGGTGTTACATTCTCCCCTCCTTAAAGGATTTCATCCCCGAAATCTTCAAGTCAAGAAGAATGTATATCCTATCATCCAATCATCCATCTACTCAACCATCAAACACAGGCATCCATTGTCCTTATAGACTTCTAATGCTTTCATGAACATATGCAAGAAGTGTGTGTATATGTCCATATCTAATGCAAAATCAGGCGGTCCACTGATTCAGTTGACCTCCTTAATGCAAACCATGATAGTGCCATGCGTCCATTATGTATGCGAAAGTTCCCTAATGCTACATATTACCTCTATATGCGTGCACAACCATTCACCAAAATGCGGTATCCATATGATAGCACAACCATTATACATCCATTTTACTAAATAAAGCCATTTATATGCAATATGCAGTATGAAGTGACTAAGCCGATCTAGTGCCTAACAGTGTGTGTATATGCGTCCACGAGCAACCACTTGCATCCACTTTGCATCCATCACACATAACATGTCTCAAACACATGTTTCAACCATAGGATTATCTTAACTAAAGGTCAAGAGTACTAACGAGAGGATACTCTAAAGGTAAGATAAGTACAAGATAAGCGATAAAGGAGAAATTAAAGGACATACCCTCGAAAAGGAAAGGGTATCGTGAACGCATCTTCTCTTCTGTCTCCCAAGTAGTTTTGCTCTCATCATCTCCCCATTGTACTTTGACTAGTCTAACCTCTCGATTTCTCAGCTTCTTGATCTCTGACCCAAGAATGCGCGTAGGAGCTCGTCGAATAGTCGCATCACGCTCTATCTCCACCTCTCTAAGCAAGTTCGGCTCTACCACCTCCGCGGTCTCGTGCAAGCACTTCCTTAAATGTGATACATGGAATACGTCGTGTACACCACTAAGTCTCTCTGGCAACTCCACTCTATACGCCATCTGTCCAATCTTCTCCTTAATAGGAAACGACCCTACAAATCTTGGTGCTAACTTCCCAACGGACCCAAAGCGAACAACGTTCCGTAATGGAGACACTTTGACAAATACCATGTCCCCAACTTCAAACTCAAGATCTGTCCTCCTCTTATCCGCATAAGATTTCTGCCATTCTTGCGCTGCTTTCACCCTCCTTCGAATCAAATCGATCTTTTCCGAAGTCTCTCTAATCATATCGGGCCCAAGTAAGATCTTATCCGTAGATTCCCACCAACATGTAGGTGAACGACAAGGTCGTCCATAAAGAGCTTCGAAAGGTGCCATGCCAATGCTAGACTGAAAGCTGTTATTATATGCGAACTCCACTAATGGAAGATGCTCTTCCCATGTACCCCCAAAGTCTAGGATACATAGCCTCAAAAGATCCTCTAGAATGCGATTCACCCTCTCGGTCTGGCCGTCCGTCTGAGGATGATATGCGGTGCTCAAACATAACTGAGTCCCTACCGCCTCTTGTAAGCTTCTCCAAAATTCGCTAGTGAAAATAGGATCGCGGTCGCTCACTATGCTAGAAGGAACACCGTGCAAACGAACTATTTCTCGGACATATACAGAAGCTAACCATGGAGCAGTCCTCTTACTCTTCACGGGAATGAAATGGGCGCTTTTAGTAAGTCTATCTACTATAACCCAAATCCCCGTATTACCCTTCCTTGATCTTGGTAATCCATCCACAAAATCCATCGAGACGCTTTCCCATTTCCAAAGTGGAACCTCCAATGGGTGAAGCAACCCACCGGGTTTCTTTTGCTCCGCTTTTACTTGTTGGCACACCAAGCATCTAGCGACATACTCGGCCACATCTTTCTTCATGCCGGCCCAAAAGTAAACTCGTCTCATGTCCATGTACATCTTGTCCCCGCCAGGACGAATGGTCATCTTCGAACGATGTGCTTCGTCAAGAATAGTCTTCCTTAGGTCATCGTATTTTGGTACACAAAGTCTACCATCCCTACGTAACCAACCCTTATCATCTAGGGTATACCTACGGAGATGGCTTGATGACTCCCCTCCTTTGAGCTTTTCTACTAACTCAACCATCTGTGGGTCGTCTCGCTGTGCCTCGCCAATCCGTCCCTAAAGCATAGGTCTAACCTCTAAGGATGCTAGTAAACTGGGTACAAAGTCAACAGAAGGTCTAAAGTCAAACATCGAAATGAATTCTAAGCTTCGCCGCTCAACAAACAAAGGACTTAAGGATAACCTTTTTCTACTTAAGGCATCCGCCACCACGTTACCCTTGCCAGGGGTATATGCTATTTCGAAGTCGTAGGATGCTAAGAACTCCATCCACCTTTGCTGCCTTAAGTTCAAGTCCTTCTAAGAGAATAAGTATTTTAGCGATTTATGGTCAGTGAATAATTCGAATTTCTCGCCAAGAAGATAATGACGCCAAGACTTAAGCGCGAAAACAATAGCGGCTAATTATAGGTCATGCGTGGGGTAATTTTTCTCATGCGCTCTCAACTGCCTTCCACCATAGGCTATTACCCTACCCTCTTGCATTAAGACTGCGCCTAGTCCTGTCCCACAAGCATCGGTATAAACAGTAAACGGCTTACTCCCGTCTGGCAATACTAAGACTGGGGCCGAAGTCAAAGCTCTCTTCAAACGTTGGAACGCATCATCACAATCTACGTCCCATGTGAAAACTAGGTTCTTCTTCGTCAAGCGTGTTAATGGAGCTGATATCTTTGCGAAGTCTTTGATAAACTTCCTATAGTAGCCAGCCAACCCCAAGAAACTTCTTACTTCGGTAGCATTTTTAGGGACCTTCCAATCTTGGATAGCCACCACCTTCGCGGGATCCACAGCTATCCCTTCCTTGGAAACCACGTGCCCTAGGAATCGTACTTCCTTCCTCCAGAAGTAACACTTGGAAAATTTAGCCTTAAGGCTATGCGCTCGAAGAGTCTCCAACACTTCCCTAAGATGTAGGGCATGCTCTTCTTCATCCTTAGAAAAGATCAAGATGTCATCTACAAAGACTACCACGAATTTATTAAGGTACTCCCTAAACACCCTACTCATCAAATCAACAAAGTATGCGGGGGCGTTTGTCAAACCGAAGGGCATCACTAGCCATTCATAGAAACCGTCTGGAGTCCTAAAGGCAGTCTTGTCAATGCTATCCTCAGCCACTCTCAACTGATGGAAACCAGTGGCTAAGTCCAACTGCGAAAACACTGAGGTGCCAACTAACTAATCGAAGAGATCGTCAATCCTCGGCAGTGGGTGTCTGTTCTTCTTAGTAAGCTTATTAAGTTCTCTATTGTCCACACAAAGTCTAAGGGACCCATCTGCCTTCGTGGCAAATACTACTGGAGCACCCCACTCCGATATACTTCGTCTTATGAACCCCTTCTCAAGCAACTCCTTCACTTGCTTATCGAGTTCCCTCCTTTCACGTGGAGCCATGTGGCGAACTGGCAAAGATACTGGTTTCGCATTATCCACAAGATATATTCGAAAATCTATCTCCTGCTTCGGAGGCAAGCCCTTCACCTCCTCAAACACATCCGAATATTCTCGGACCACTCTAACAGATTGTAGATTTTCCTCAGACGCGTCAAGCGATTCTAAATAACTTAGCATAACGGAATTTATGGGATTACAAAAGATTTCGAGAGCGTTACCAAGGCGAGTCACGAGCCTAACTACTCTCCTTTCACAATCAAGAACGACCCCATTTCTGGATAACCAATCCATTCCTAAAATTAGCCCATAGCCCGTGAAGCCCAACACATAAGCATCACTTCTAAACTCAACGCTAAGTATAGAAATTTTCAAATCCAAACACATCATGGACAAATAAGCTGAGCCCCCAATTGGATTCGGAACAACTAAGGGATCCTCTACTAAACTAGTGTTTAAGTGCAGTGATTCAACTAATGATGTAGAGATAAATGAATGCGATGCGCCCGAATCGAATAAGGTACGGACATGATGATCAAACAGAAAAACTAAGCTTTCAACAGAAATGGTTCTACCTCGTTCTTGCAGCGGTGGGACCGCGAGAGCCTGAACTTGTCCCCTCGCCTGCCCTGGTGCCATAAGAGCCTGCACCTGTCCTCCCGAGGTAGCTCCTGTCCTCTGCCCCTTCTTTAGGCAGTCCTTCACTAGATGTCATGCATCGCCATAGTAAAAACAGTCAGTCTTCTTCTTCTTTCGGCAATCCTTGCTGAGATGGCCAGGTGTCCCATAGTTAAAGCATTTCTTCTTTCCCTTGCCATTATTGTCTTTACCACCCTTCTTGTTTTGCTGTTGTGGTTTCTTCTGATCCCCTTTCTTCTCGGGTGCCTTATTAGCATTGGCGTTCTACTCCTCGTGCATGAGCGCCATTTCTACTAGCTTCTCAAAGGTGGCCCCCATAGGGATGTGGGTCATAGCCAACCCTTGCAACGGTTCATTCAATCCATTAACGTACCTCAGAGCCTTCTTCTCCGGCGTGTTCACTAAGTCCAAGCCAAACCTTGCTAATTGATTAAATTTGTTAACATATTCTTTCACTGATGAGCTTCCTTGCTTCAATGTCAAGAACCTTTCCATATATAGATTTTCTTCCGCCCTTGAGAGAAACTTTGCCTCAAACCTACGTCTGAAATCCGCCCAAGAGTCAACAGGACGCTCCCCATTAGTGACCTCCAACCAAAACGAGGCCTCTCCCTTCATTAACCAAGCTGCTAGACGAACTTTCCTCCCTTCTTCTACTTCAAAGATTTCTAGTAATTCTTCCACCTCCTTAAGCCAATCTCTAGCTTCCACAAACGTTTCTGACCCTAGAAAGGGTTTTCCACCTATAGCCTTAAATTCCTTGCACGTCTTTGCAAAAGTATCTACGCGAGGAGGAGGAGGAACGGGTGCAACTGGTGGTGGAGGAACATTGGCCGGACCTGCGGCGGCCCTAGCCTCTAATAGCCTCCTATACCATCCTGGTATCGTTACACCGTCAGGTAGGTTAAGATCTTCAGCCATGCTGAAACGAAAAAGGAAAGATTCAAAATGGAGAATTCGAAAGATAAAGATATGGCTATTGGGGATTATGTTTTTCTTAAAAACTTTCCTCTTAAATCATTCATTAAGACATGTTTTTGAAAACACTTCTTCCAAAAATACTTTAGAAAAATAGTTTTTCGAAAAATTTTATCTGTTCTGGTAACCTTAAGCTCTGATACCACGTGTAACACCCCACGTCCATTAATGTCACTCACAAAGGGAATGCATTAACTTCCATGGAGGTTTTAAGTGAATATAGAACAGAAAAATTACAACAAGAAAGATAATAAGTAGTACTTGGAAATCTAAAACTTCATTTTATTGCAGCGGAAATTAAACATGTTTGTTACATCGTAAAACCATAAATCAGAGTCAAGTACAATATCCATCTTCATAAAACAAAATACATAACCCCATTACATAAATAGCCATAAAAAGAGATAATAAGCTGGACTTTACTTCAACGATCCAAGCTTTCCAAGAGAGATAAAGCAATCCAATCAAACTCCACTAGAGCTGGGTCCAACCTAAGGACCTGGAGGGGGAAAAAGGATAGAAATGGAGGGGGTCAGACATAAAGTCTGGCGAGTATGATAATTCTAACAATTCTATTATCAAAATAACTAGACTAAGGCACAAACTGGAAGACAAGTAAATGTCTATGAACTATTAGGTATGGAATGAGCAGATAAAGATAACATGAAAGACAACGTTAAAGGCACACCTAATTACTAACGAATGATTACTACACTGCACCGCACATTACTACACTGCACCGCACCAGTCACCCTAAAGGTTGATCCCACTTGCTTCACACAAAAACTTTATAAATAGCCTTGCGTACCCCTAGCTGACTACATAGGTGCCGTCTGCCCCTATCTCCACTAGGTGTACCCCAATACCCACTTTCGATCGGCTCCCTACTCGTAGATACCCGTGCTAGCCCCACAGTGGGGTGTATCACTCCCCTAAAGTGGCAACCCGATACAACTTGAGAATGCACGGCTTATACCTACACGATGCAACAACGTCTTACCTACCAGCCCGGGCCCACACACTCATATGAAACCCGTTGGACTTGCATTGCCACCGTTCCCCGTTTTGGCCTCTTATAGTCAAACCCAGTATGCGTGTCCCGTCCTCGACTTGGGTCGAGCCCACAAAGATACGTTTGGGATACTGGTTGAAATGGGCCCTCACAAGCTACCCACCTAAGCTTGTCATTAATATATCCCACTTAGCCCTCTTAGTCATGTTCATTTACATGTGTTTCTGGTTAAGTCTTACTAATCGTATTTCACATGCCACTAAGGGCACCCACTAGATCCCTCATGCCACCCAAGGCACCTACTTAACCTCCATGTCCCACCTTACATGTTTATCTGGTTAAGTATTTCTTAATTCATTCAGGCCATAACCTCATAAAGACCTCTCACATTAGACTGGCATTTATGGCAGCTGGATTTGCCTGGCGGGTCCGGGCAGTCTTAAACCATAAAAGAGTCTAACCTCGTGTCTTTACAACTGTTATGCTTTAGTTTAGGCCTAGGACCTCTCACATTGGGCTGACATTTGTGACCACTAGATTTGTCGGGCGGGTCCGGGCAGGTTTACGTCACAAACGAGTCCAACCTCGTGTCCTAAGCATTGATTATCACTTATAATCTTTTACCCCAGTTTTAATAATTCCCTATTCAATTTATTAATTAAGTCAACTTTTAATGATGTCCATAATTGACTCAATTATGGTCATCTACTTATGGCATGCAAAATCATATCAATTGCACCCCAACTTCTTATTATTAAGTCCTTAATATTACCCCTACCCCACGTTTATACGTTCGCTTATTCAACGCAGAATATACGTTAGACTCGAATAGTCTAACTTATAGCACAAAAATAAATTATCACAACATATACACAATTAAAATGAATCTAATCATAATAGGGGTGAAACTTGCATAAACTACCCATGTTAAGGATGTAAAGGTGTCAGCTTGTTAAATGTCACAATTTACATGATATGATCATACTCAAATTTATGTACAAACTTGCATAAGGGGGTTTTAGGCAACATAATGATGGTGTGAACTAGCATAGAATTTCACATATGTCATAGCATAATTCTAGATGTCATAATTCTAGATCAAAATAGAGATCATGGCATATGTTCATAATCTCAACCTAAACTTTTATATGTGACTTGTCATATAGATTAACATAACCCAAATAACATTAACATCATGATGTGATTAACATGAACTAATTAGCATAAACAATAACATCATGACTTTAAAGCATGTATGATTTATCACAATTTAGCATAGAAACTTTCAACATACATAACATCATCATAGCATGATTTATAACATATAGGATATCATCACCACATAGCATAGGATTTATAACATACATGATAGTACAAGGTTTACAACAACATATATGACAATTCACATCATCTACTCATAATCCATTCATGACTTAACCTAATTAATTTAATAATAATCTTGTTAAGACTATCATACTCACAATTTAGAGAAGAAAAGAGTCTTGCTTTGCTTTAGAATTGAGTAGAACTAGTATTTGATTAGCTTTTCTTTCTTCTTAGTTGGCGGCGGCTCCACTGAGTTCCATGGCGGCGGTATGACGGTAGCTATTCTATTTTTCTTATGAATTAGGGTGAGAGACTACCTAGGTATTTATAGAGTTAGGATTTATTTTAGATCGTCAGATCAACTAAGAACTAATCCCAGCCAACCAGATTAGGTCAAAACCCTAATGGGTCATCACACAGTCAAAAACAGGCTCAGTCAAAACCCTAGCCGCCAGACCCAGGTCGACACCCAGGTCGACACTATAGTCGACCTGGGGGGGGGGGGGGGGTGGGGAGGTCGACACTAGTGTCGACTCCCCAGTCGACCTGCCTGGGCGGGAATTTTTCCCGCCCAGCCCGCTTCTGCACTTTCTGTTTTGAATTTTAAATTTCCTGCGAGTTGTTTTGAATTTTCTGAAACTTCCGATGGCCATAACTTCTTCATACGAAGTCCAATTCACGCAAACTCGGACTCTATTTCAACCAGAATTCCGAGATGAACACAATGGCACAACCCTTTCCTACAATTCTCACGTCTGAGATTAGTTATTCTTTAATTTGTGAATATTAATATTAACAGAATTACGGGGTGTTACAATCACCAGTTTTGCTCCAGGCGTTAGTTAAATCTTTAATTAGATTTGAACGTGAAATGGTAATTGAATTTTCCGATAACACCGTGGTGTTAGATATGAAGTATAACCAGTTTTACTTCATGGCATGAATAGGTTGGGATTGGGAAATTAAAACAAATGATTACTTCGGTAAGGTTTGTTAATCCCAACTAGTCGAATCGAAATTCAAAAGAAGATTAAAGAATAAATTCAAGGGATTTATCTTGGATAAAATTAATGGGAACCTTTCCCTATGAATGTGAAATTTAGAAACTAACTGTCGGTTAGCTAAGTAGAATGGTTTTCTGGATATTGATCTGATGTTGGTTTCGGCCTTCGGGGTTAATATTTGGGGAATTATTCTCTTGTTAATTTACGGTTAGTGACTGATGAATTGGAATGAGGCGTATGTTGTGTTTGTGTAACACATGTTTATTATATACGCGAGTTATTCGGAAAGACCGGGTTTATCCCATTCTGAATAACTGATACGACGATAAGTCGAAGATGAAGACGGTGGTCGAAGGCCGGAGGTCTTCACGTCGTTTGGGTGATTACTGATGATCTTGATTGGGATGTACACCCAAGAAGATGGAAACAGTTGGTGATTGTCCAGACGTACTTGGAGATCGATGGATATGCGGGGTACTAGGTGCCTCCGGTTTCGTTCTGACCCAGAATGAACTTGTAAATGGACTGTGTGTCTGACATTGGATTTTAGTCTGTGTGATTGATTTCTATAAAATATATATCTGTTTGGCGGCAGAGAATTTATTCTCTTGCTTAACGCCCTTCTCTGAGACGTACGAGCTCAGGGGTTATATACTGATGGATATCATACGCATAGAGTGAATTTCCTGTGTGGCATGCCTAAGTGGCAAATGATCAAGGCTTCTGTTGAAAAGCAGAGTCTTGTGGTTGATGATCGAAGCACGGCCTTTGTGGCATAGCTTTGTGTAACGTTGATTCGCGAGCTTCACACCCGGTATGAACCAAAAACGGGAGAGGACGTCAGGGAGGGCATGCGTTTCTTTCTTGCTAGAAGTGGTGTCAGTGGTTTTACACGCCCTGACGAGTTTGACTTATGTGGCTGTTGCTGTTGCGAGGCGCCTCGGTTTGATCGGACGATCCGGGTCCGATGGAGTCATTTAGTTGGCTCACCTACGCCCCATAGGGTGGGGAAACGCATGTTCAGGCATTTTAATCCACATCGGTGGACCGACCCTGAGGATCCAAAGGCTTGACTGAGTACTTGCCTGAGGGGCGAGCTAGAGCGTCTCGAATCGGTTGAGGACTATCTTTTGCCTCGGTTCATAGAGGGAAATCCAATTTCCAAATACGTGATATTTGCAGTTTTATTTGTAGAGCCTAGTATAGCGACATAGTGGGATGGGGCGCTTATGCCGTCTATGATTGATACTTATGATTTGAAGTTGTTTTATACACTATGCACTTATAATAGTATCAAATGATTTGTTTTAAACGTATCAAGCATTCTTGGCTATTATAAGGTAAAAACCCTATCCTCCGGCGTGCGTTGCATTGTGTGATGGGAACTGGGTCTTATAATAGCTTCATTTTTCTTTATTTAGCATTGCGCTATTTGTTTTATGCACTGGTATTCTTGGGAGGAAAACCGTTCCGTGTTATACGGCGTGGTCCCTTGATTTGTCTAACTTTAAAAATAAAGATTAATAACTGTTTTAGTTCTCACACCAGTCCCATGACTGACCTGGAGTTTATTTTTTTGACCTAAACTCTGGGTGCCCTTATTTTGACATGGGCAGCTAGTAGTTTTGGTTTTGCAAATTTATATTCACAGGATCCTGGTTTACAGCTGGAACGATATCCGGAAAGCTTTGTATCTGTATATCTCCTTCAGTTGTGTTTTGTATTATTTTCCGCTGCTATGTAATGAATTGTAATCTCTGATATTTTCTGTTGTATAATATTCATTTATACCATGTATATTCTTGTATTCGGATGGAATTGTTGTAATATACAATGAAATGTTCTTCCGTCTACGTTCTATTTTGTCGTGTTCTCATAACAATTCGTTCTTTCTCTGTCTCCTCGAATACCGGGGAAGATCGGGTCGTTTTATTACCTTATGTATGTTTATATTTGATTCTATTGTAGACTTATTATCTACTTACTGAAACTGATTATGTACTAAGTAGGATCCTGTATTTGTGTAACTTCGATGTTGGTGATTATGATTCTGCTTTTATGATATGATGTAAATTATTCCTTGATTTGGAGTATTATGCTATGTTCTATAATCTGCTGATGTGATTAATGTGTTATTTTCCAAAGACAACCTTGCCACCATGGAGCGGGGGTTTGGTTCGTGTCAGGCGTGGTATCAGAGTTTTGGTTAACCTTAGTTCTGGAAGATAACATATTAAGACAACTTGTCAGAGATAGAATGAGTTGTATTCTAGGACGAGTAACTCATTAGAGATAGGATTAGTAATATCCTAGAATGAGTACATCAGAATAGCATATAACATGATCAATACATCATTGTCTATGCATATGTCTATATGCTATTATCATGCCTTAAGCTATCTTTTCTGTTGGCATGACTGTTTCCTTGCTATCCTTAGAACAAAAAGGAAATGAGTACGAGGCAGAAAAGACTGAGGCCGAGGAAGGGGAAATATCCCCGCTGTTGATAATCAGCCTGATCTCGATGAGTGTGGATCATCGGCTAATGATTAGCCAGTATTGCAGCAACAACCACAACAACCGTTTGATCTAGATGTCGTTGCCAAGAATTATAAGAACTTAGGCGGTGTGCCCTTCACAGGCATTGGAATCATAATGGAAGCTCAAGCTTGGTTGAGGTCTTGCGAGCGGATCTTCGCGGGCCTAGAATTAGTAGATAACAGGAAAATAATGCAATCGTTGCTAATCTTATCATTACGCCTTCATTGATTGAGAAGATATATGTTCTTCAAAAGGACGATGAATTCAAAAAATTAATAAAATAATTTAGCAAGGCAAAGTCTTGAGTTTCCAAATTGATAGCAAAGGAATTCTGAGATTGCTAGGCTGGATCTGTGTTCCGAATGTTCCCGAGCTCAGAAGAGAGGTAATGGATGAATGTCACAAATCCAAGCTTAGTATTCATCCAGGGATGAGTAAGATGTATTGCTATCTTATGCGCACATTCTGGTGGAAGTCAATAGAGAGTGACATTTGTATATATGTTAGCAGGTGTTCTACGTGCCAACAAGCCAAAGTGATCAACAGAAGCTTGCTGGATTGTTGCAAACTTTAGAGATTCCAGAATGGAAGTGGGACTAGATATCCATGGATTTCATTGATGGTTTGCCTTGAACCAAGAAGGGCAATGTTAGTATTTGGGTTATAGTTGATCGTTTCACGAAGAGCGCCCATTTTATTCTAGTAAAATCAACTAGAACAGCTCAGAGCTTGGCTCAGATATACTTCAGAGAGATTGTTAGATTGCATGGAATTCCCAGCAGCATTGCTAGTGATCGTGATCCGATCTTTGCTAGTAAGTTCTGGGAAGCATTCCAATCTGAATTGGGAACAAAGATCAATCTTAGCACTGCATATCATCCTCAGACAGATGGACAAACTGAGAGAGTGAATCGTATATTAGAAGATTTATTGCGGGCTTGTATTATTGATTTTGGAGGATCTTGGGAAGATCATATACATTTGGTTGAGTTTCATATAATAATAGCTTGCAGACAAGTTTAAAAATGTCATCGTTTGAAGCATTATATGGTAGACCATGCAGATCTCCTGCATGTTGGATAGAGCCTGGTAATCGGTTAGTATTGGGTCCAAATATGATATGGGAAGCTTTCGATAAAGAGGATTTCATTAGGATGTGACTACAAGTAGCTTAAAGTCGACAAAAGAGTTATGCAGATTCTAAAAGATGAGATTTAGCATTTTCTATTGGCGATCACGTGTATTTTAAAATTTCTCCTATGAGAGGAGTAATTCGATTTGGGAAGACGGGGAAATTGGCACCTGGATATATTGGCCCGTTTCCTATACTCGAGTGGATTGGAACTCTTGCATATAGGGTTCAGTTGCTAGATTGGTTACCCGAGTGCATGATGTGTTTACAACTTCGGAAGCATGTACATGATCATGGAAGAGGCGAATCAACCGATATTAGATATTACTCTGAGTTTGACTGTGCATAAAGAGCTGATGAAGATTATTGGCAGAGAAACCAGGGTTCTAAGGAACAAGAAGGTGCATTTAGTTAAAGTGCAATGGAGCGGAGATCCTAGAGACTGTACATGGGAAATGGAAGATAGCAATAAATAGGCTTATCCCAAGTGCAGAGTGGATATCTCTGATTAGTTCTAGTGAGAGGTATATTTCTGTTATGTCACATTACTATTTAGTTCCTACTTTGTAATTGTTTCTTTTTTAGGGACGAAAAAGTTTTAAGTGGGGGAGATTGTAACAACCCGTATTTTTGGAATCAATTTAAAATTTATTTTTAATTGATTTTCACATAAATTAAATATTTTAGATGAATTATTTTGAGAATTAACGACTTAGAAATTATTTTAATCGAAATTAGAATGTATAAATTTAAAATTTAATTAAAACGAGCTTTAGATGGCGCGGTAGTTTGAAAATTCGATTTTAAACTTTGAATGAACGTATAGAATTCAATATAAATCAGAATTCGATAAAACAAGAAACGTTGGAATATTTTGAATTGTAATTTTCTAACGAATGTAAGAAATTGAGATTTCACTTTATAAATTGTATGTTATGTCTAAATTAAAATGTAGAATAGTCGCTATGGAATTTACATATATTTTAGTATACATATATCCCTTAAAAATAACTATTTTGCATGCGAGTGAATTTGGACTCGAAACCACTTCCATTGATTTCAAAATGCCGTTTGCATGTTCGAAAACTATAAACATCGATAGCTTTTAGAGTTGGGTGAAATTTGGTATTTTTCTTTGTGTATGTGACCAAAATATCACTTTTTGCATATGGACGAGTTTGGACTCCAAACCACTTCCATTGAGTCCGAGATGCCGCTTACGTGCTCGAGAACTATAAGCTTCAACGTGTTTCGAGTTTGTGGAAATTGGGACTTTGGTTGGGACTTCCTAGCCTATTCACTTAAGAGCTTCATCAGTCCCTTTTCTCTCATTCACTATAACACTTAGAAGAAATAGAAAATTGGGGAAAGGTATGGGAAATTAAAATTCCTAAGTTAGGGATTTCAATTAGTTTCTCAAATCAAAGGGGAAATCGAAGAGGAAACCTTGGTAAGCCTCTTCTTCATCTTCTCCACCTTCTCTAGCTTATCTCCTCTTTGATTTTTGATGATTCTTATGACCTAAGTCTTAGGAAATCTATTTATATATGCTTAGATTGGAGATTTTCATGCAATATTGGAAGAGAGGTTAATTTTGCTTGCTATTGGGCTTATTCCTTGTTTGTAAACAATCAAAGGTGAGATTTTTTATCATAATATTTGTTGTGAGAAACAAAAAGGGGTAGTATTAGTTAAATATGTAGTTGTTGATTAAGTTTGGGTTGATGAAAAGCCTATTGATTGATCATATGAGTTTAACATGAGGATAAATGTTAAGTATTGCAATAAAAATCGTTTTTGTTTGACATAGGTGTGTTATTCATGAACTAATATCTATGCCACAAGTTATTGAGCTGTAAAAGAGTAACTTAATGTTTATTTGAGTTTGCATATGCTAGTGTTTTGGGTACGCTAGTGTAACTTAGTCGATTTCATGTATTATTGTTTCATTGAATTGGAAAATTATGGTTTGGAGTGCTCATATGATCCATTCATATGCTATGAGTTGATTTGGTGATATTGTGAAGCTCTGTTGCCACCCCAGCATAGTTGTAAGTCGTCACAAGTCACTTGAATCATATTTGATTGCTTTGGTTAGAAAAATTGCCAGTTTTGGAATTTATAATCAAAAATCATTGCAAATCTCTTCTATGAATGTTTGTGCATGTGAGTTTCACGTTATTAGCTACCCCGGTGAGTTTTAGAAGCCTTATTTGCATGTACATAACATCATAGGCCTTCGGGCATTAATTGATATCACTTAAAGCTTGTTATATACGCAAATTGTGCTCTAGTTCAGGATTCAGACATCTGAATATTTTGGATCAGATGTCTGACCAGCCTCAAATAATTATGAAACAAGCAGAACAATTCAGATGTCTAAAATTTTTAATTTAGATGTATGAATTTTAATTCAAACGTCTTGTAAAAAAAATTCAGACGTCTGAAATTTCACCAAATTGAACTAAATCCTTGCTATTTCAAGAAAATGCAAATTCAGACGTCTGAATTTTAATTTAGACATCTGAATCCTATTTTTGGGCTATTGACTGGTGGAAACCATGGTCAATAGTTTAGGTCCATCCAGGCTCTTTCCCGGCCGAGTTTCGACCCATTTCGACTTCGTTTGTGACTTATCAGTTTCTCTAATTCGTATATTTTAGCAATCGATTTTTTCCGAACTCGTTTGGTAAATTTTTTCAAATTGTTTTAAGTGATTTAAAGTGTGTGCAAGCCAATTTTGCTTGGTTTGTAAAATAAAATGGTTAAATACGATTTGGCATGAAAACGTATAAACTGAATATTGGATGTGATATGACTTGAGTATTTAATTCGATGACCGGATTAAATTCTCGACTAAACCTTTTTACATACGGTAACGAATAGTGAAGGCCAATGATTTAACCAAGGAAAAGAATTTGATTTGAAATTTTATGCGAGAATTATTTGAAAAGACCAAGTTAAATCTCATTTCAAATAATTAAACAACGATTAAAAGCCGAAGATAATGAAGACAGTGCAAGACCGACAATCTTCACATCGAATGGATTACAACTGATTGCCTTGGATATGGGTAGCTCCCTTCAAGGGGTTACAATGGTAGTTTTCTGGACATACTTGTTGATTGTCCGGATATGCGAGGACCTCTCTTCTGTATTGGACATATGGAACGAGGAATAAGGTGCCTCCGGTTTCGTTCAAACCCGGAACGGATGTGTAAATGGATTGTATATTTGACATTGTAGTGTATGCTATGTAGTTGATCTCTACTAAATATATATATGTTTGGTGGCGGATAATTTATTCTCTTGCTTAACACCCTTCTCTGAGACATTCGATCTTAGAGGTTATATGTCGGTAGAAATCAGTGACATAGTATAAATTGACAATGTGGCATGCTAAAATGCAAATGAGCAAGGCTTTTGTTTAAAAGCAAAGTCTTGTGGATGATGATCAAAGCACAACTTTAAGTAGCATAGATTTGTTTATAGCGTTAATTCGCGAGCCTCACACCCGGTATGAGTCAGAAACGGGATAAGGGACGCAAGGAGTGTATACGTTTCTTTCTAGCTAGAAGTGATGTCATGGTATGGTGCCCGGACATTTTTTTACTTATGTGGATGATAGATTATGAAGCGCCTCAGATATCGAGCAACTAAAAGGCTCAGAGATAGGTCCGATAGGACCGGGAAACGTACTGTTCAGGAATAACTAATCCTCAAACGTAAGAGAGGACCGACCTTGCAGGATCCAAGGGTTGCTCAAAGTGTGTGATCCTGTGTCATCTTGCTAGAGGTGATCTGAATCGTTAGAAGACCATCCCTTTCCTTGACTCATGACGAAAATCCAATTTCCAATACGACTTCGTGCGGTTTTAATTGTAAACCTCTATGGTGACATAATATATGGTACCTATGCCATCTATGATTGATAAATTTAAATTCGAAGTTGTTTAATACACTATGCACCTATGGTAACATCAAAATGATTTGTTTTAAAACGTATCAAGCATATTTGACCATTATAAGGGAAAACTCTATCCTCTGGTTTGTGTTTGCATTATGTGATGGGACCTAAATCTTATAATGGCTCCATTTTTCTAAAAAGCATTGCGTTGTCTACTTGATTTACTTTATTATATGCACCAGCAATCCAATAGAGTAAACCCGTTCCATGACATACAAAATGGTCCTGTGATTTGCCTCATTCTTAAATAAGTTAAGTAATTGTAGGATTTCTCATACCAGTCCCATGACTGACTTGCAGTTTGTTTTTCCCTTGCAAACTCGGGTGTCCATATTTTTACATGGGCAACCAAGTGAACAGGTGATGGCTTTCTTTTGGATATGCACCGTAATATTGGTGCTCTTTTGGCAGAAGATGAAGAATTGTCTTTTTAACTTTTAAACATTACCGTATGTATGTTTATATTTGATTCTGTTGTAGACTTATTATCTACTTGATGAAACTGATTATGTACTAAGTAGGAACCTGAAACACCCCGCCTTCGTTAAGGTCACTCACAAAGGGAATGCCTTAACTTCAGTGGAGCATTATAGGTAAAAGATACAGATAATTTACAAGATAGACATATAAACAGCGGAAAAACTAAATTTATTTCATAAGTACGTGGTTCAGTTAAAACATTACAACAAATGTCTCAAACCAACTTCCAAATTATTACAACAAAATCTCTATCTTGAATTAAAACATAAAGAAGCATTAAAATAACAGTAAGGCAGCATAAATCCCCAATAAGAGAGTATCCAAAGCCATAGCCCACGGAAAGAGAATCCAAGTAATACATCTACTCTCTTCAAGTTGGAAATGGTCCGAACTAAGCTGAAGTATTCCCTCCCTACGGACCTGGTTGGGGGGGGGGGGGGGGACAGAAGAAAAGAAGACGAAAGAAAATGGGTCAGACATGAGTCTGGTAAGTCCAGTGATTATTTAGCATGTAAACAAGAAAAAGGATTATGACATGAATAAACTGAACCTAGGACAGTACCCTAGAAATAAGATAATAAAACTGAATATGCTATCACACTCATTTCTATTTCTCTGAACCCACTTACAAGTGTTTCAACTAGCACCATGTGTTCAAGATAAATGATCCCCTTTTTCGATCGGCTCCTATTCGTATACGTTTACCGCTTGTGTCATTCGGCCCCGCTTGATTGTAGCTACCTGTGTTGGTCCCACCTTGGGGGTGTATCAAATCCTATGGTGGCAACCCGACACAATTCAAGATGCACACTGTATAACTACTGATGCCCAGTGCCTGCTTTTTCCACTTCGGAGTACGTGCACGCCCGCACTTCATCGAAACCTACACTGACGCACCACCCGCCGTTGTTTTGACCGCTTATAATCAGCCCAGTAATCGTGCCCCACCCTGCCTAGTTCAGGGTATCATGATACATCTATGTGGGTTACTGCTGAAATGGGTCCCCGTTACTGGGGTTTCCTAATCAACATGTTAAAATGGTTAAGTGTTCTCAAATTAACCTAACCCCACCCATCAGTTTAGTTAACATGTTGTATTGGTTAAGTGTTGCCTTAATTAACTTAACCCTACCATTCCTGTCTTAGCTTTAATTTATTCATTAAAGCACCAACCTCTCACATTAGATATGTATTGTTGCGGTCACTGGATGTGCTGGTCGGTTCCGGGCAGTCTTACACTACAACTCAATCTAACATCGGGTTCTTTTGGGCTTGATGCGCTAACCTCTCACATTAGATCGGTATTGTTAAGGTTGCTGGATGTGCCGGGCGGTTCCGGGCAGTCTTACACCGTAACTCAATCTAACCCGGGTTAGGCATATTCATCTGTTACTTAATTTACATATTTACCTTTCATATTTATATGTAAATTATCCACAATTATTGCCATTCAAGTCATGCCCCTATTTACCCACTAGATCATGTTCATAATTTTTAGGTATATAAATTATACCAATTTATGCCACTAATCATTTATATGATTATGGGCCAAACTATGCCAATAATTTGAAATTTAAGGTTTTTCCCAATGTTACCCCCGTTATACGTTCGCAAAATTCACATAGAATGTTAGGCTCGCAACTTAGCCTAACATATATACAAAAGGGGAAAGAAAGGAGCATGTACCATTCCTACAACATAAAATAATAAGGATCGAACTAAACATGTGTCATATTAGTTTGGCATAAAACAATGAACTTGCATTTTTAAATCCAATTAACATGAATCTTAAGCATATGAAATTACACAAATCCAACTAGACATGTAAATGTAAACTTGCAATTTGGATCCAATTAATATGAATCTTAAGCATATGAAATTACGCAAATCTAACTAGGCATGTAAATGTAAACTTGCAATTTGGATCCAATTAATATGAATCTTAAGCATATAAACGGGGCCTTACATAGAATTACACAAATCCAATTAGACATGTAGATGTGAACTTGTATTTTGGATCCAATAATCATAGATCTAACATATGAGAATGTAGATTTAAACATATATATGACTTAGCCTAAAAACTTACATGTAACATAACATGAAAAAGTCACCAAATTTACGTAATACACGATTGGTTTAACATACAACATAATAAGTCCAATAAACCACAATAGTCTCATAGGCATATATGATAGAATCATTACAAGAATAGAAATGAATCAGCATCACCATTATCTTACAACTAGGCATAACTCTAGTTTTCACTTTAATACAAATCATAACTTTTAATTGTTCACATCTAAATAATAACAGGACTTACAAACAAAAGAAAGTCTTATTTTCTGGGATCCGTTTTCTGAAACTAAAAAGCAATCCCTTGACGTGGACTATCGATTCTTAAATTTAGATTAGATTCGTAGCTTCTAACTTGCTTTCTAGTTTGAGAAGAAATGGTGGCTAGGATAGGTCGATCATGACAACATGGTGGCTCCTTGGAATGAAATTGTGTGATTTAGGATTGAGGACTAGGGTTGCTTTTATAGAGGTTTAAACTTATTTGAGTCGTTAGATCATCCTAGGAGCGATCACAACCGTCCAGACTAGATAGAGTTATCCAAAAATTGCCACCTATGCCCTAGCGACTTAGCAACAAGTCAGAAAATCGTCACTGTTTGGATCTGGGTGAGGGGGTCGATCCCTATAGGGGGTCGACACCCCAGTCGACACCCCTCTTGGAGGGTCGACCCCTATGTCGACCCCCCTGGTGGTAGTCGACCCCTATGGGTGGGATTTTTCCCGCCCAACTTATTTATGTGATTTTTAAAATTCAAACTGTCTTGTTTATTAAATTATTAAATATATATTTTTCTGTTTAAACATGAAATCTTCTGAACTCAATAACTTCTTCATACAGAGTCCGATTCACGCAAACTCAGACTCAATCTCAAGTAGAATTCCGAGACGAACGCAATGGCGTAACCTATTTCCCTTAATTCTCACTTTTACAATTAAGTATTCTTTAATTCGTTACTTTAATAAACATAAAAAATACTGGGTGTTACAGATCCTATATTTGTGTAACTCTGATGTTGATGATTATGATTCCGCTTTTATGATATGATGTCAATTATTCCCTAATCTGGAGAATTATGCTATGTTATGTAATCTACTGATGTGATTAATGTGTTATTTTCCAAAGACCAACTTGCCACCGTGGAGCAGGGGTACGGTTCATGTCACCAGCCCCACACCAGCACCTGCCAGCCCAAAAACGTGGACCCCACCCCTGGCTGAACCCCCCAGGCCCCGTATTCCCTCCCATTTGCTATGTATACCTAGATCTGCACCTGTTTGTCAGTCTATAGAGTTTAGGAACCCCGTAACCACCAAATTCAGTTTAGTGGGCTTAGGGAAAAATGTATAACCTTCATACGAGTGTCATGGTCATATGTGACAATTTGTAGTCCATCCGTGAAAAGATTGGCAGAGTAGAACCCCACGGTGAGAAACTGTAGATAGAAAACAGGCTAGAAATAATTAGCAGTTATTAGCTAAATGATTTGAGTTTAGTGATGATTATTAATTGATAATGAAAGTTTATAATGAGGTTAAGTAATGTGTAGTATGTTAAAAATATCATTTTTACTTGATATATGTGATTGCTTGGGTATATGACACTTTAAACAGTGTCGTTTTAAAAAAAATTGAACCGAAAATGGTCTTGGTTAAGTAATTTATTAATTACTGGTTTTTGAATAGGATGTAAACCACACACAGGTATTGGGATGATAATAAATTGACATATCTCCCAATTGTTTGATAAGTGATGAAAACCCCACATGAGTATTGGGATGATAATAAATTGACACATCTCCTAATTGTTTGATATGTGATGAAAACCCCACATGGGTATTGGGATGATATTTAATTGACACATCTCCAAATTATTTTATTTGCGATAAACCCCACACAGGTATTGGGATGATATTTAGTGGACACATCTCCCAATTGTTTGAATGTGTGGTTAATCAGTTGATTGACAGATTCATATAAGGGTTATTGACTTAAGGCTTGTGACACCCCACGTCCGTTATTGTCACTCATTAAGAGAATGCATTAAGTTTCATAAAGCATTATAGGTAAACAGAAACAGAAACATTACAAGACAGATAATAAATAGCAGCGGAATTTAAAATTTTATTTAGAAAAAAACATCGTAGATCAAAACATGGTTATACCATATGTCTGAAGTGCATAAAACCCGATACATAATTAAAACTTCTGTCTTGTACTTAAAACATCAGAGTACAATAATAAAAGAAGCATAATCTCCAAAACATAGCCATAGTTGAGAGATATGAAATCAAGGCGTACATCTAAAATAACTCCAAGCAAGATGAAAGAAGAGCCCTGATCAGGCTTGAGTATTCCCACCCCGAGAACCTTAGGGGGGTACGAAAGAGAAAGAAGAGGAAACAAAAAAGGTCATACATAAAGTTTGGCAAGTCCAGATACTTTTAACATATAAATAAGTAAAAGTATCATGATAGGCATATAAAGTGGATAAGAGAGATAACATCATAAAAAGGCAGGTATAACAAGTTAAACAGGAATAACATGATAGAGTATATTGCGCTTCTCTAGTACTTTCTCTTTCTCTCTGTACCAATACTAGTATAACCAAGATGAGATGATCACAACAACTATAAGATGGTAGACTTAGGCGCACTTCTAGTGATAGGTTTTAACCCCATACAATCAACAGGAAGCCCAACGTACCAGAGTTACCCCTAAGGATAATAACGGGCTCCTAAACATACCAGAGTCTAGATGTACCCTAATTACTACCCAAATCAATCGGCTCCCTACTCCTTAGATACACTGTGCTGGCCCCAAAGTAGGAAATATCACTTCCTAAAGTGGCAACCCTTCGTTTTCAGGATGTGCACAACCATATCTACTAATGTCACAGCGTTTAAACCTCCTCTGCCGGACCCATACACGCACATGATCCTGTCGGAATGAGCCGCCCACACTACCCCTTGGTTTGGATCTCTTACAATCAGCCCAATAAGCGTGCCCCGACTCCGACCTAGTTCGGAGTACTCATTTGATACCTATGTATGGGTTACTGGCTGAAACGGGTCCCATACACAAGATGATACAAGCTTCCCCCTACGCTTGCATCCCCATTAGGTTTTCCACAGGTCATGCCATACCAGAGTAAAAGATTGCATAACCCCACAAGTTAAGTTTGGGCCTATATACAAATATTACCCACCAATCCAAGATATACTTAACCCTCCCACACTTTCATACAATTTTACTTAACCCCTACTCAAGTTAACATATACAATCCATGTGGATTCAACTAGGTAAAGTATTCAAGTTTATTACCATATTCATTTATGGTTATAGTGTACTAGATCTCCCACATTAAACCTACAACTTGTGGATGCTGGATATGCCGGGCGGTTCCGGGAAGACTTCTTCCACAAGTTGGGCTTAACCCCGTGTCTTAGCACGTTACGTGTTTATGCACTTAGACCCCTCACATTAGATTCACCACTTGCGGTCGCTGGATATGCAGGTTAGTTCTGAGCAGACTTCCACTACAAGTGTATTCCAACCTCATGTTTAGGCGCGGTTACAGTTTCTAATCACTGTAATTTTTGGCATTTCCGTTATTAATCAATTATTCCTATGTCATTATAGGTTTTCATGCCCCTTTCCCAAGTTATATTCATAATAACCACATGCCTCAAATTCATATTCATATATTTCATTCAAGTTATGCCCAAATTTCCAATTATAAGTTATGCCCTAATTTTACTATTTTCCCCCTCGTTCCCAATTTTAACGTGTTCGCATATTTCAACGGCATGCCTAGGCTCGAAGGTTGCCTGGCTATAAAAATAAAAGGGAAAAGATGAAGGGAAGAGGATAGAAATGATCATACCAACAAGATTGACATATAATGGCAGAAATAGGCATAAACATATAGTGGCATAATGACAAGATAGGCATATAGGAATAGATCCGATGAACATGTGACAATAGAACTGATTCTAAAATAATAGGGATATCATAAACATGCATGATAAGATCTAAACAATGAATTGGATCAACTAATAATGGCACATCTGACATGATAAATAGGTATAGGCTTAGATCTAGTTCGTAGTTATGTCAGAATAACATAAATACACAAGTTATAGCAGATATGATATGATTCAATTAGTCACAGGCTTAGATCCAAGTTATAGTCATTTCAAGATTAACTTTTAATTATTTAGATTTAAAAGTAACATAGACTCACTGTGATTAGATCTAGAAAAATAGAAAAGGGATTGCTGATTTTGATACACAGATCTTTAAGCTTGAATGATTTGATTTCTAAAGAAGAAAAGACTTGACTTAATCTAGGTAGAGCTAGCATCTAGTTCTCCATTGTTTTAGGTGTGGAGAAACAAGAGAAATTGAGTCTTATTTATAACCTAAAGCCAATGAACCAAGTCAAGAAAGGAGTCCACATTCAGCCAGAAGAATTCTTCCCAGATCTACGGTAAGGGGGTTGACCCCCCTTATGGGGTCGTCCCATGGGTCGACACACCCCTTATGGGGTCGACACCCCCTTGATGGGGTCGACACCCCTGAGTGGGATTTTTCCTGCTCCCCCTTTTTATGCGATTTTGAATTATATTGAACTGATTTTGAATTCTGGGCTTATTATATATATATATATATATTCTTCTTATGTGTATAGAAACTTCAAACCTTATTATCATCTTCATACAGTGTCCGTTTTAAGCAAAACAAGTGTCTATTTTGACCAGAATTTCGAGACGAACTCAATGGTGTAGTCCATTTCACTTAAATCTGAACATTTATTTAATTATCCTTTAATTTATCATATTTAGTGTTGTTAAAATTATGGGGTGTTACATTCTCCCCTACTCAAAGGATTTCGTCCCCGAAATCTCCAAGTTAAGAAGAATATATATCCTAACATCCACATCCATCTACTCATCCACCTTCATAGGCATCCATTGTCCTTAAAAGATTTTTAATGCTTGTATGAACATATGCAAATGTGTGTGTATATGTCCTTATACTAATGCGAAAGATCAGTCAGTCTACTGATTCAGTTGACCTCCTTAATGCAATGTATGTTAGTGCCATGAATCCATCATGTATGCAAATAATCCTATTATAACATGTAAGTTCAATACGCATGCAGAATCATTCATCCAAATGCAACATCCATATGATGATACATCCATTTCCATCCATAAGAAGAAGAAAAATGCACACACATCCATATGAAGTATGAGAGTGATTAAGACGATCTAGTGCCTAATGTGTGCGTATATGCATCCACGAGAAACCACTAGCAAACACTTGCATCCACTGGTATCCATCAAACATAACATGCCTCAAACACATGTTTACATTCATGGGATTCCTACCTAAAGGTCGAAAAATTGATCGATAGGATATACTTAAATGATAGAAACAAGCACGAATAAAAGCTTTGATAAGGAAGTTAAGAACATACCCTTGAAAAGAAAAGGGTATGAAGCGCAAATCTTGTCTTCGGTCTCCCAAGTTGTATCCTCTTGGTTGTCTCCCCATTGAACTTTCAACAACTTGACTTCTCTGTTGCATAGCTTCTTAACTTCTGATCCAAGAATAAGGGTAGGAACTCGTCTAACTATCGTCTCCCATTCCACCTCTACTTCCTCCAATATACTCGGCTCTACAACTTCTGCGGTATCATGCAAGCACTTCCGCAAATGAGAAACGTGGAAAACATCGTGGACGTTGGATAATCTTTCTAGTAGATTTACTCTATAGGTCATTTGGCCAATCCTTTCTGTTATGGGAAACAGCCCTACAAATCTTGGTGCCAATTTCCCTACAGATCCAAAGTGAACCACATTTCTTAATGGTGATACCGTAATGAAAACCATGTCTGCCACCTCAAATTCAATGTCAGTCCTTCTCTTGTCTGTGTAGGACTTCTGCCTATCCTGAGTTGTCTTCATTCGCCTAATGAGATCAACCTTTTCAGAAGTTTCTCTAAACATATCTGGTCCAAGTAGAAGTCTTTATGTAGACTCCCACCAACAAGTAGAAGATCTACAGGGTCGTCCATATAATGCTACGAAGGGTGCCATGCCAATACTAGCTTGACAACTGTTGCTGTAGGCAAACTCTACTAAAGTAAGATGCTCTTTCCAAGTCCCTCCGAAGTCTAGGAAACACAGTCTTGAAAGATCTTCAAGAGCGCTGTTCACCCTTTCCGTCTGTCCATCAGTCTGAGGGTGAGAAGCGGTGCTAAAAAACAACTGTGTGCCTAATGCATCTTGCAAGCTCTTCCAAAATTCATTGGTGAAAATGGGGTCACGATCACTTACGATACTGGAAGGTACTCCATAAATACGGACTATCTCACGAACGTAGATTGCTGCCAACCATGCTGTCGTCCTCTTACTCTTAACAGGAATGAAATGGGGGCTCTTAGTCAGTCTGTCTACTACAACCTAAATACTAGTGTTGCCCTTCCTTGATCAATGAAAACAATCGATGAAATCCATAGAGATGCTTTCCCACTTCCACTGTGGGACCTCCAAAGGATGAAGTAAACCACCAGGCTTTTTTTGCTCAGCTTTGACTTGCTGGCAAATCGAACATTGAGAAACAAACTCCACCATATCTTTCTTCATCCCATCCTAAAAGAAAACCCTCTTCATATCTCTATACATCTTATCACCACCTGGATGAATAGTCATCTTAGAATGATAGGCTTCCTATAGGACTGTCTTCAACAAACTCCCAACTTGGGGAACACAAAGCCTTCCATCTCGTCACAACCACCCTTTATCATCTATGGAATATCTACTGAGGTGACTAGAAGTGTCCCCTTTATTGAGCCTATCCAAAATGTCTAAAATCTGTGGATCCTCTCGCTGCAAAGATCCTATATGATCCATAAGCGTTGGTCGCACCTCCAGTTATGCAAATAAACCAGGCAAAAACTCGGTGGAGGGTTTAAAGTCAAAAGTTGATATAAACTCCAAGCTTTTCCTCTCCACAAACAGAGGACTTAAGGCTATCCTTTGCCTACTCAATGCATCTGCCACCACATTACCCTTGCTAGGGATATAAGCAATCTCGAAGTCATAAGATGCTAGGAACTCCTTCCACCTTTATTGCCTTAAATTAAGATCCTTTTACGAGAACAAGTACTTGAGAGATTTATGATCGGTGTACAACTCGAACTTCTCTCCAAGAAAATAATGGAGCTAAGTCTTAAGCGCGAATACTATGGTAGCTAGCTCTAATTCATGAGTAGGGTAGTTCTTCTCATTAACCCTTAACTGTCTATCTCCATAATATACTACCCTTCCCTCTTGCATCAGAACCGCACCAAGTCCTGTACCACATGCATCAGTGTATACTATAAACACTTTGATCTCATCGGGCAAGGTCAAGACTAGGGATGTTTTCAGAGCCCTCTTCAATCGTTGGAAAGTAACATCACATTCTATATCCCATGAAAACATCAGATTCTTCTTCGTTAGCCTGGTGAGTAGGGCTGATATTTTTGCGAAGTCCTTAATGAACTTCCTATAATATCCTGCCAATCCAAGAAAACTTCTCACCTCCGTTGCATTCTTTGGGATTTGCTAATCTTAAACTGCAACTACCTTTGCGGGATCTACTGCTATCCCATCTTTAAAGACCACATGCCCTAGAAATCTCACCTCTTTTCTCCAAAAATGGCATTTGGAGAATTTCTTCTTTAGCTGATGCGCACACAGAATTTTCAGAACCTCCCTTATATGTAAGCCATGCTCTTCCTCGCTCTTTGGGAAAATTAAGATGTCATCAACAAAGACCACAACAGATTTATTTAAGAACTCTCAAAATACCCTACTCATAAGATCAACAAAATAGGCGGGTGCATTCGTCAACCCAAAAGGCATAACGAGCCATTCAAAGAAACCATCTGGAGTCCTAAAAGTGGTCATGTCTATACTGTCCTCGGCCACCCTCAACTGATGAAACCCTATGGCCAAGTCTAACTGAGAGAAAACTGATGCACCAACAAGCTGGTCAAACAGATCATCTATCCTCGGGAGAAGGTGCCTGTTCTTCTTGGTGAGTTTATTCAACTCTCTATAGTCTACACATAAGCAAAGTGAACCATCCGCCTTAGTTGCAAACACCACTGGAGCTCCCATTCAGATATGCTTCGCCTAATAAACACTTTCTCAAGTAGCTCCCTTACTTGCTTGCTAAGCTCCCGTGTTTCCCTTGGAGCCATGTGGTGCACAGGCAATGCAACTGGCTTTGCATTGTCTACCAAGTATATATGAAAATCGATTTCGTGCCTCAAAGATTAGCCTCGAACCTCCTCAAAAACATCAAGATACTCAAAGACTACTGGTACAGGTCGCAGATCATCAATAGATGTATCAAGTGACTCTAGAAAACTAAGCATGATAGACCCCTTTGGGTCATAGGAAATCTCGAGGGTCCTCCCATGGCAAGTCAAAAGTCTAACGACCCTCATCTCACAATCCAGAATGGCACCATACATGGCTAGCCAATCCATCCCCAGAATCAACCCATAGCCCATGAAACCAAGCACATATGCATCTTATTCAAACTCGATGTCTAACACAGGTATTCTGAAACCTCGACAAATCATAAATAAATGAGTCGTACCACCAATGGGGTTTGAGGCAACAATGGGATCCCCTACTGTACTAGTACTAAGGTGCAGAGACTCAACCACAGAATCAGATATAAAAGAATGTGAAGCGCCAGAATCAAATAGAGTTATAATAGGATGATTGGAAAGAGAAATCAAACCTTCCACGGAAACTTTCCTACCTCTATCTGGAGCACTGGTCACGAGAGCATGTACCTACCCTCTAGAAGCTCCTGTCCTTTGACCTTCTCCTTGCTTCTTCAGGCACTCCTTAGAAAAGTGTCCGACCTCTCCATAACTGAAGCAAGCATTCTTCCTTCTTTTGCACTCCTTTACCAAGTGACCCTCACGTCCGCAATTTTAGCACTTCCTCTTATCCTTAGCCTTGTTATTCTTTCTGCCATTCTTTTGTTGTTGTTGTTGTCCCTTCTTGGGCCATACTTTCTTATTTAGTGTTTCCTCCACCTCAGTTTCTTTCTTTTCGCCTTTGTCTTCCTCATGCATTTATGCCATAACAACTAGCCTCTCAAAATTTGCTCCCATCGGAATGTGAGACATAGCTAACCCATGGAGGGGTTCATTCAGTCCTTTAGCAAACCACAAAGCTTTCTTATGCGGAGTATCCACTAGCTTCAATCCAAATCTTGTCAGTTGATTGAATTTATTAACAAACTCTTTGACAGTTATGCCTCCTACTTGAGTACTTGAGTGCCAGAAACCTTTCCATTTGCATACTTTTCTTAGCTTAAGAAAGAAACTTCATTTCAAACCTTTGCCGAAAATCATTCCAAGTCTCCACTAGATGCCCTGTGTAACGACCCACATTCTACGCATCAGAAGATCGTAGAATATTTATTTCTTTTTCGTACGAGGTCGTATAGTCGTGTAAGTTCGAGGAACAACTATTAGGGTCATTTCCCATGTTCACGATTTTTGCCAATTTTTAAATAACCGTTTTGCCCCTAGCTGATCTTGTTTCGGCCACAACTTTTGATTGGTAAGGAACTTTGACCTGAAACCACTTCCATTAGATCCGGATGGTGGTTTACCTTTTTGTAGAGTGGTCACACTAGCCAAACAGACTTACCGTTTGGGAGATATGGCTAAAATAAGGTTTAGAAGGTGAAAAATAGCTTAACCGGGCCTAACTAAGGTGATTAGTAGCTAGACCCATAACCCATTTCGGGATTAGGGTTATAGGGAGGCTGAAATCAGTTAGGAAACGATCTATTTTGATTTTCTCAGCCGTCTAAAACATTTCTCTAACCCTAGCCATGACCTCCACCTTCTAATTTCATCCAAAATCGCTCTCTAATCAAGGATTAAGCTAATCTACGTCAAATCAAGGAGAAATAGCACCAAATCAGAGTTGGAGCTACTGTGTTGCATAGAGATTCGACCCAAATCAGAGATAGTTTCAGATCTAAGATTTATTTGTGGCTAAGGTGGGTGATTTGCATTGTTTTTTACTAATTACGGCTAATTAGGGGTATTTAGTGTTAATTAACGAAATTATAACTCAGAAAAATCTAGAAAAATTTGTAAAATTCTAAAATATTATTTTAAGCCTCTGTTAGAAATTTGGGTTAATTTGGATAAGTTTTGCTAATTGTATGCTTAAACATGATTAAGGGGGATTAAGGGGAAAATATGGGTTTTGGGTATGTTTGATCCATTTTAACATATCCAATTGTTGTTTTGGTGTTTGTGGTTGATTTCACATGTTGCTATGACTGTTTGGAATGTTTTATGATTACTTAGAACAATTAGAATAGTCAAAAACGCCATCATGTGGCGAAAAATAGTCGCTGGAAATGTTGTAGGAAAATTGTGCAGGAAACCAGACCGGATCGAATCGCCCGACCCGATCCTGACACCCCTCTCCCAACCGACCTGCTCGTGATGATGGAAACCGACCCGAACCGCTCGAATGAAGATGCCAATCACGACCTGATGCTCCGGAGCTGGCATCACGAATCGATCCCATTCGTGGCCTATGTACCACAATCTGAACCGATGTGCCAATCACGAACCAGAGCAAGAGCTATGAACCAAAGCACCCAGGAAAGGACGACCATGAACCGTTCATGTAAGTCATGATCCGACCAGGGGCACCACGTGTCACCGCTGCCAGAGCTCCACGAACCGAACCACCAGGGGAAATCATAACCGATCTGAACCGAGGTGCTTGGACTAGAGACGTGAGCCATGAACCGAACTGGGAGTGCGACCTGAAGTGAAGAGAAGTGGACAATCGAACCGATCCGAAGGAGACCAAAACCCGATATGCAAAGGTAGTCCAAATGAGAAGTTGTGACTCAGGATCTAGATAGGAACCAACAAGTTAACTTCATGAGTTGGACTTTGCTGCGGGACATGTGCTAAGGAGTTGTCGACATCCATAGCTTTGATTCACCACAAAGAGACGGATGTTAGGCTACAGATCAGTGCAGTGGGGTGGCTATTACTCCATGGGGAAGAGTGATCGTAGCATGGTTATGAACCAGTGCAGTGAAGTCGCCATGACTTCATGGTGCAGAGTGGACATAGCAAGGACTAGTGGCTATGGATCAGTGTAGTAGGGTCGCCATGACTCCATGGGGCAGAGTGATCGTAGAAAGTATTTGGGTGATCAATGCGGTGGATATCGTATGCTTTACTCACTGAGTGAGAGATGTGAGGATGGTTTCTATGCTTGATTGTTTGACATCACTATGATATGCACGCCCTACCCCTATATCTTTACACCATATGTTAGTGTCACCTTAGAGTATTGTACATCTTGTTGTGCTAACTCTTTGGTTGCAGGTCCAGGTTCATATATGGTTTAGTATACCTGTTATTGTTCTGTTTTGTTGCTTATCGCTCATACTAGACTTTTATCTGACACAGAGTTTTATATCTCTTCTTATTACTCTAGGTGCTTTTAAATAGGTAGACTAGAGACAGGTCAAGTGATTATGCACGAGTAGCTGTACCGGAGATGAGCAGGAGGCTTCCACGTATGATATATATAGATATTCTCCATGTGTCGCTGTCGATCAGTACTTTGGGCATTAGTAGTATACCTTTATCTTTGCTTTAGAGACAGTATGATGGAGTTGTAATAAGCTATATTTTGAATTTCCGCTGCTATGATGATTATGGTTTAGTTTTCAGCTTATGCATTGTCTCGCCTGTTTTATGTCAAGTATATTATTATTATATTTTATTTCATGCGATGTGAGACATTCTACAAGTTATTTGTTAGTTCACCGTATCCTTTCCTTTCTTTTCCTTTTTTTGGCGATCGTCCCATGCTAGTCGAGCATTGGCACAACGCACCTTGATTGGAAATGTCGGCTGGCGCGGGGCGAGCCGTCACACTTAGTATCAGAGCTCTAGGTTGCGTAGTTAACCTAGAGAAAGACACCAGGGAGAGATAGTACGTATATGAGAGCGCGTGTTTTTGATATTTTGGTTTTCAGTATATATATATATATATATATATATATATTAGTATATTTAAGGTTGTAGTCGCACTGCACTGGCACCACTGAAGGGATGGTTAATCGTTTTCTCCTTACAGATTGAATGATGAGCCGACATACGAGGGGTATAGGTAGAGGAGCTAATAATGGGAATGCTCCTGATATGAGAACAATGTTCACTGATTTTATGAGAGAGATGCTTAGAGATGTGCAAGGAGCAGTTCCTACTGCTGCTAATGGTGGTGGTGCAGCAGTGCATGCGCCTAGGGCTGATTTCGCCAAGCTCTGTAAGGATTACACTAGCCTTGGTGGGAAGCCGATCCACGGAACGAAGCCGGCTACGGATGTTCAGGATTGGTTAGATAGCTGTGAGCGTATCTTCGAAGACTTGGGTATCGAGGTTGCGATGAAGAGAAGGCTAGCATCCCATCAGCTGCAAGGACAAGCTATGAATTGGTGGAATGCTATTAAGGCAGCTACCCCTAAGGATCAAGTTACTTGGGATTAGTTTAAGGCCCAATTCAGTGATAAGTTTATCCCAGCTGCTCAAAAATCAGAATTGTTTAGGAAATTTATGGAGTTTAAGCAGAATGGTAGGCCAGTCTCAGAGTACATTGCTGAGTTCAATACTTTATCGAAATATGGATTATCCCTTATTGACACTCCCGAGAAGAAGAATGATAAGTTCAATGGTTAAGATCAGTATTTGGGAGAAAGGCTCATAAATCATATTGATGAGACTTTTGAATCGATTGTTGGGAAAGCATTGAGGTCAGAGAGCCTTTATCCTAAGCCCAAGACTGAAGTCGCTGTTGCATCTGCAGAGGAGCCAAAGCCACAAGCAAACGGTGGAGGAAAGAATAATTCTCAGAATAAGAGGAAGCAGAACACGACTAAGGATGGTCAAAAAAAGAGTAAGAAAGATGTTGAGTGCTTTAGTTGTGGCAAGAAGGGCCATTATGCTAAAGAATGTCGAGCAAAGCCAACAGACAGGAAATGTTTTAACTGCGGCCAAGTGGGACATCACAAAGATAAATGTCCACAACCCCCTAAAGAAAGGCAGATTGTGAAAGCATATGCTATCAATGTTGTTCTTTCTTCGTCGAATGCCCCAACTGCGGCGGAGAAAGGAAATAATGTCGTCATTCAAGGTATACTTTCTGTTTATGATGTTCCTGTTCGAGTATTGTTTGATACCGGAGCTTCCCGTTCCTTCATATCTAGTGACCTGGTAGATAGGTTGGTATTGGAACCCGAGATAGTCGATAGACCTTTAGCGGTGGCGAACCCGATTGGTAGTTTGACTAGCCTTAGTATGATTTGTCATAATATGGTCTTATCGAGTCATGGATGTATGTTTGTGATTGCCTTGTTTTGGGCTTTACTGGGTTTGGCATTATTTTGGGAGTCGATTGGCTCCAAAGGTATGGGGTGGTGGTAGACTGTGAGGGATTTTTGGTGACAGTTAGAGTGGATGATGGGTGGAGTGTAATGTTTGGTGGTCTACCTAGTGATGGGGTAATGACTAGTTTACTAAATTCCCTCGACATCCTACATGATGAGTTGTCAGATGTGCTCGTGGCTGGCCAGTATCCGGACGTCTTCGAGGAAGTGACCGGACTTCCACCACACCGAGAGATTGAGTTTCGTATTGATTTAGTGAAAGATGCTAGACCTATAGTGATGCCACTTCGTCGTATGGCGCCAAGGGAGCAAAGAGAGCTCGGGGTGCAAGTAAGCGATCTTTTGAAGAAGGGATTTATCATAAGAAATGTTTCTAAGTGGGGAGCACCAGTTGTGTTTGCTAACAAGGCAGATGGTTCCCTTCGATTATGTGTGGACTACCGCTAGTTGAATAAGGTGACGATGAAGAATAAGTATCCTCTACCGCGGATAGATGACTTGTTTGATCAGTTGAGTGGCGCAAGAGTGTTCTCCCAGTTGGATCTCATGATAGGTTTTCATCAGCTTAGGGTGGAAGCTGAGAGTATACCTAAAACGGCCTTTCGGACGCCGTCTGGATTCTATGAGTAGTTGGTCATGCCATTCGGGTTGATCAATGCACCAATATATTTTGTGGATCTTATGAATAGGGTATTCAGGGATCAATTGAATAAGTTTGTTCTTGTGTTCGTGGATGATATACTTGTTTATTCGAGGACAGAGGAAGAACACAAGGAACATTTGAGAGTAGTGATGGAGGTGTTAAGAAAACACCAATTGAAAGCGAAGTTTTCTAAGTGTCACTTCTGGAGGAGAGAAGTGAGATTCTTGGGCCATGTTGTTTCAGAGAATGGTATTGCCGTAGAACCTGCGAAGGTGGCTACGGTACAAGATTGGTCTACGCCCAAGAATGCAATAAACGTAAGAAGTTTCTTGGGATTAGCTGGATATTATCGTAAGTTTATCCAAGACTTCTCCAAGATAGCAGCACCGTTGACTCAGTTGACGAAGAAGAATCAAGCTTTCGTCTGGGACGAAAAGTGCGAGAATGCATTCAAGAGTCTAAAGGAAAAGTTGACATGTGCACCAGTGTTAGTCATTCCTAAGGGGAACGAAGAGATGACAGTATATACAGATGCATGTGGTACCGGGCTAGGTGTTGTATTGATGCAAGGAGGTAGGGTTGTAGCTTATGCTAGTAGGCAACTGAAACCGCATGTGAAAAGATATCCTACCCATGATTTGGAATTGGCAGCAATCGTATTCGCGTTGAAGATGTGGAGACATTATCTCTTGGGAGAGAGATTCGAGTTGTTTACTGATCATAAATCGTTAAAGTGCCTTTTCTCTTCGAAGGATCTAAATCTCCGACAGCAGAAATGGTTAGAATTCTTAGCTTCCTATGATTTCGATATCGCATATACACCAGGAAAAGGCAATGCGGTAGATGATGCATTGAGTAGAAGACATGTCAGTTTAGTGGCCCTGTTTCTTGAATGGAAGCAAATGGAGTATATTGTAGGGTATGATTTCAGACCAAAGTGTGAATTGGATCCAGTAATGTTAGCAAGTTTGACGATCAGACCCACTTTGATTGAGCGGATTAGTTCCACTCAGAGGGACGATCCTAACTTTTTGGAAATCATCTCCAAGTTAGAGATGGATTTCGATGAGGAGATGGACAAGTATGGACTTGATCGAGATGGATGGCTTAGAAAGAATGGAAGAATAGTTGTGCCCAATGTCAATGGATTGAGAGATGAAGTGCTTAGAGAATGTCATCACTCAAAACTAACCATACATCCCGGTGGTAACAAAATGTTTCGAGACATGAAGCAGACCCACTACTGGGAAAGAATGAAAAGAGACTTGGGAAGTTTATATCAAAATGCATGAACTGCCAGTTAGTTAAAGCTAAGCAAAAGAAACCTAGTGGTTTGTTGCAACCATCAGAAATCCTAGAATGGAAATGGGAACAAGTCTCAATGGATTTCATTGATGGGTTACCAAGGACAAGATCGGGCTATGATAGCATTTGGGTGATTGTGGACCGATTGACCAAGAGTGCAAGGTTTATACCCGTCAAGTCGAATAGAACGACAGCTAAGTTAGTTAAACTATATACGAAATGGGTAGTGAGATTTTATGGAGTACCCAAAGGCATTGTAAGTGACCGAGATCCGTTGTTCACTAGTGGATTTTGGAAGAGCTTACAAGAGGCATTAGGATCAGAATTACATCTCAGTACCGCGTACCATCCTCAAACCGACGGTCAGACAGAGAGGGTAAATTGAGTATTAGAGGATTTCTTGAGAGCTTGCATATTATATTTTGGAGGATCATGGGATGACCATTTGCATCTAGTGGAGTTCGCATATAATAATAGTTATCAATCCAGTATTGGTATGGCTCCATTTGAAGCTTTGTACGGAAGACCGTGCAACTCACCGTCATGTTGGTTAGAAACCAGTGAGAAATTTGTGCTCGGGCCAAATGTGATAAGAGAAACCTCCGATAAGATCAAGGTTATCCAACAACGAATGAAGACTGCCCAAGATAGGCAGAAGAGTTATGATGATAAAAGGAGAAGAGATTTAAAATTCTCCATTGGTGACTTGGTATTTATCAAGATTTCTCCGTTAAAGAGCGCGATTTGATTTGTTAGGAGAGGCAAGTTAACATCAAGATTTTTTTGGTCCATTCCTAGTTCTCGAACAAGTTGGGAATTTGGCATATAAAGTTGAGTTGCCGGACAAGGTGACGAGAGTTCATAACGTATTTCATGTTTCCCAGTTAAGGAAATTCGTGCACGACCCCGATGCGACTATTTCACCTGATCAGTTGGATGATGTCGAAGACGAACCCGAGGCGCTTGGGAACCGCAAGCCGATTCGTATTTTCGAGCACGATACAAAGAAACTTCGAAGGAAAGCGGTGAATCTAGTCAAGGTTCAGCGGGGTGAGGATGAGAATGACTGTACTTAGGAGACAGAGGAGAGCATTTGGAAGACGTATCCAGAATTCTTTACCTGGTAAGATTTTAAATTTCGATTTAGTCTTTCTGCATGCTAGGATTGGTTTGTTTTGTGTGTTTGATTGTTTGTGAATGACTGATAGGCATGCAGAACACCTTTGTATGTTTTTGGTTAAGGAATTTCGGGGGCGAATTTTCTTAAGGGGGGAAGAGTGTAACAACCCGCATTCTACGCATCGGAGGATCGTAGAATATTTATTTCTTTTTTGTACGAGGTGGTATAGTCGTGTAACATTGAGGAACAACTATTAGGGTCATTTCCCATGTTCACGATTTTTTTCGATTTTTAAATGACCGTTTTGCCCCTAGCTTATCTTGTTTCGGCCATAACTTTTGATTGGTAAGGATTTTGGACCTGAAACCGCTTCCATTAGATTCGGATGATGGTTTATCTTTCCATAGAGTGGTCACATTAGCCAAACGGACTTACCGGTTGGGAGATATGGCTGAAACAAGCTTTAGAAGGTGAAAAACAGCTTAACCAGGCCTAATTAGGGTGATTAGTAGCTAGGCTCATAACCTATTTCGGGATTGGGATTATAGGGAGGCTGAAATCAGTTAGGAAATGATCTATTTTCATTTTCTTAGCCGCCTAAAACATTTCTCTAACCCTAGCCATGGCCTCCACCTTCTAATTTCATCCCAAATCGCTCTCTAATCAAGGATTAAGCTAATCTACGTCAAATCAAGGAGAAATAGCACCGAATTAGAGTTGGAGCTGCTGTGTTGCATAGACATTCGACCCAAATCAGAGATAGTTTCAGATCTAAGTTTTATTTGTGGGTAAGGTGAGTGATTTGCACTGTTCTTCACTAATTACGGCTAATTAGGGGTGATTAGTGTTAATTAATGAAATTTTAACTCAAAAAAATCTGGAAAAATTTGTAAAATTCTAAAATATTATTTTAAGCCTCTGTTAGAAATTTGGATAAGTTTTTCTAATTGTATGCTTAAACATGATTAAGGGGGATTAAGGGGAAAATATGGGTTTTGGGTATGTTTGATCCATTTTAACATATCAAATTGTTGTTTTGGTGTTTATTGTAATGGCCCGCAAATCCGTACTATCTGAGTTAACTAATAACACCACACGTCCAACCCAAATTGCACAGAAATACGAATCATTATTATAAAAAAGTTAGAGGGTGAGAAATAGAAAGAAAGAAATATTAGAATAGAAGAAAATAAAGATCACAAACTCACAGCGGAACGAACAAAATATATTAAGTAACATAACTTTTGAAATACAAATCAGTATCTGTATATAAATACCATTATCAAAGCACAACAGTTATTCCTGGAACAGTTATAAACACCTGTTTCCAGATACAACATAGTACACAGCGGAAATATGATAGTCTATAGCTAACTGGGGAAGCCTCCTGCTTCCAGCTCTTCCAAGCGAATCTGAAAAATACCGACTACTTGACTGCCTGTACAAATTTGGGCACCCAAGAGTTTAGGGAAAACAAACAAAATAAACTCCGGGTCAGTCATGGGACTGGTGTGAGTAAACTCCAACCATTTGTTTAACTTTCAAAATCCTTTCAAAAGAAAGGATAATAATAAGACCAGCCCACACATAAACATGGGCGGTTTTTACCTTACGATAACCCAAAACCACTTTGATACAAAAATCTAGTTATATTATAATAGTGTCTAAATCAAATAAATAACAATCTAGCGAAACGCTTGCATCTCACGCTCCATATATAATATAAAATCAAAAACTGCATGGCGCTTATTGGAGATTGGATTTCCAACATGACAAGGTACGGAACCACCTTCCGATAGTGTATCTTAGAAGGGAATACACTGGGTTCAACAAGAACATCATGCAACCGGCCCACACATGACCAACCACTCATTTCGCTTGAGTGTATCGAATGAATATCACCAAAGGTTGGGATCAGCAACCGTTTCCCGAAAAGAGACAGCATCGATAGATTAAAGAAGTAAAAGGAATTTCTCTAGATAGGTGATTATACACCCTAATGGGAGCGACCCACATAGCCATGCTACCTGCCCGATTTTTGTCATTTCCCGGTTGTTGAGGCCTGAGGCTACGATTTCTTATCATTCATTGATAGCACAATCACTTTGAATGCCACATTGTCAGATCCGTTAATCACTAATTGATTTGCACAAATATATTCTGGATATTATGCTAAGAGAATAAATTCTCCGCCACCATATATATCTATATAGACCAACATATGCGATCATTGGAAATACTCTGTCAGACACTCATCCATACACGTTCGTTCTGGGACTGGACGAAACCGAAGGCACAATTTATATTAATAGGAAAAGCCCTTGCACTTTACTGCGTCTTCGATCATCTTCATATAATCTGATTCGCAATGCTACTACCAATACGGAGTGGTTCTCAGATAATAATCCAACCGGTCTCTCCATATTGACAACGATATTGGCAAACACTTCGATAGTCGGTTATTTAACTATCGAAGAAAATAAACATTCATTCAAAGTATCAAACAAATCACTGGGCCATTTCATTGATATTTTATTCATTAAATAAATCACTACTCCATTTCCTTATCAATATTGGTTAACACAATATTTTTGACAATCATCTTGACCTCTTACGCTATTTAGAAAACATTTCCATATATCACCTTCTTTTAATTTCTATACGTAGAAAATATCTTATATTTGTAATTGGAAATATTCTAATTACTTATCTTTTTCACGACTATTCATTTTTAGACTTAGGAAATATTTACCATTATATTTCCAATGAATTTCCACTTATTGTGTTAAAACAAATGTTATGTAAAACATCATTACAACAACCCAAAATACTGCATTAGACTAAATCTCATTAAACATTTCTCTTCGATGCCGAATCTTGCTATTTATCAGCTAATAATGAAATCAATCGAGTTGGGGTATAATTACCTCTCAGACCTTGACTGAATAACATCTTTAACTTCAAAACAGACAAGACCACTTATCTCAAATCACTGACACCATAAAAACCAGTTATTCATTTTTAAAACCGTATATAAATTTCTCTTTCTATTTTTACTAGATTTAATTATAGATTTCCTTTTCGTTTATAATATTCTAATTTTAAGTTCGTTTCCTTATCGAATTCTATATATATCGATACATTGATTTCTAACTATCAATTTTTCTTAAAAATATTCTAACTCCTTAAATTTTCGAAAAAATTCGCCATAACCTCCTTTGTACCGACAAATAGTTCAAACCTCAACTCGCCTCTCTAGGCCCTTTCCATTCAAAAAGAAAATCAAAAAGCCAAGTGGCTTGCCGATTCGGCGCATAAAACCTCATATGGAATTTAAAAGCGTACCTTTTTGTCAGGCACTAAATTATAATCTTCATATACTTCATTCCATACCTGTCTAACACATGTTCACCTATTTTCAATTCAATTCAACTCAATCCAATCGTTTGAATTCAGTTTCGCCCATTTATTCTTTAATTGGCTTCTTAGCCTATTTCACTTGTTATTTGAACGTATCATGTTCGTATGTATTTTTAGTTTGCTTATAAATCAATTGAATCCCATTTTCATTTCAGGTTTCATATTCGATTTCGAATATGAAATTCACAAGTCTCGTTTACTTATCAAAAGAAATATCTCGATCTAAAATCCGATTAATAAATTATTCTTCCACTTTGTTAATTCTATTCAAAAATAAATAACTGATTTTGTTTCAAAAATCAATCCATTTACTACACTTGAGTTCATATTTATTTTATAACTCAAGTCCAGATTTTTCAAATGGAAATTCGGATTTTATTTGCTTAAAAATCCTTATATTTATTTATATAAACCATTATGGTTTTTAAACGATTTTGTCGCAGCTTTTCTGAAAATTTGATTTTGACATAACTCAAAATCTATCGAACGAAATCTAGATTTTTCTTTTCCGTTAGAAAACTATTATCAAACTGGTCCCGACGATTCTTGTTTCTAAGAATTCCGACTTAATTTGAGTTCTATATACTCAAATGAAGTTCGAAATGCAAATTCACGAACTAGCGCACTACGGCTAGTTCGTTTTAATTATATATATATATATATATATATATATATATAAACTTTCAAACTTCATTTAAAATAAATTCAACTCCATTCTAATATATTTTTAATATATATCAAATCAAATTTTCCAATTCAACATAAGATTTCCGATTTTCTAAAATTGTCGATATTTCCTAACTCGGAAATAAATTTATTTATACTTCGATCTTCTATATTTTCCAATTCCTTTAACAAATTATAAATCCTTTATATTTATTTCTATTCTGTTTAAAAAAATCCGCATTCTGAAATATATTTCGTTGTTCCCATTTCGAAATGATTTCAACATTCTATTTTCAAATTCTATTTTCAATTCTATTTGAATTTTCTATATTCAAATTCCATTGTTAAATTCATATTTGAATCTAAATATTCAAATTATCTTTTGATAATTAATTCATTATATTTGTAAACACCATTTTATAAATTTCCTTATTTTATATTTAAACATGTCTATTTCGAAATCTATTTAAAACCAAAATCTTATTTTGGAAATTTCTATTTATAACAACTTATATATATAACACCCAATTTATTTCATATTCAATTTAACTTATATTTAAATAAATTCGAATTAATCGAATTCAAATAATAAATCCCTATAGATTTATTTTAGTTCAATTTATATTCTGAACATCAGAATAAATTCCATCGTTTATTTCTTTAAAACGATTTTCCCATTTCTATTTTTAAATTCACATTTGAATTTAAATATTCAAATTATTCAATGATAATTTTTCCAATTTATTTATAAACACATTTTATAAATTCATTTCAATTCCCTGATTATCCAATGATAATCATTACATTTTATTTATAAACATCGTTTATAAATTTACTTCAATGTCCTGTATTATTTAATTTATAAACATTATTTATAAATTTCTTCAATTTCCACATTTATTTAATTTATAAACATCGTTTATAAATGCAATAATTGTTTTTATTTATTTTCAAAACAAGTAAATACCTTAAGTCCATTCTAAATTCAAATTTTAGAAAAATAAAATTTTCCTTTTTAAATTTCAAATATCCTTTTCACGATATTTTTAATATATCAAAATTTTTGGCCCCAGTGATATTTAACAATCAAACCACTCAATTATCAACCAACACATCATATATGATAATATATGTGAAAACAAACAAATAATAATAATTTTTGAGGAATCCAGTTGGATCCCTCCAACCTGTTTTTCCTGCATCCATAGACGTTAGCCAACAGAAATAATACCCATCCTGCTTCGTGGCAGGATATCGCGGTATGAAGGTCATCCAATGTAATAGCGTGGGGGCATATATGGTCGTCTGCTAATGATAATGCGGGCATCCACTAATGGTACTGCGGGAACAATCCAACCACCCAATATATATATATATATATATATATATATAATAGCCAAGCCTAAATAACTAATATATAATAGGCACAAAAATATTTAAATGCATCCAAACAAGCAACAAACAATTATTTTTAATTGATAAAAATAATTCTAAATAAAATGTGAGTGAGATTTACTCACCTAGATTTAAATCTTCACTTGTGCCAATTACAATTTCTTATCATCGATTTCTGAGTCTTCGAACTCCATACAAATGATTTTATTTTATTTATCCTTACCTAAGAAAAATCCGAATTTATAATTAAACAAATGAATTTTCTTAACGAGGTTAAATGTCAAGAATGTACTAACATAAATTTTCTCTTCTCTTCTAACTTCTTGGGTTCACACAGCTAACACTTTTAAATTTAAATACATCACTAATCAAATTTAAAATATATATAATGATTCACTTACTAAATTTTCCTTTCGGTTTCCAAATTCTAGATTAGTCGAAAACGACATTCCTTTTTCAAAAGTGTACTAACTCCTAGTTTCAAGTCATAAACTAATCAAATTAGATCGTAAGGCATTAACAAAACTAATTAGAATAAATTTACTTAAATCCCTGTTTTTTTCTTCTTTAATATCTTCCAACTATTCAATCAGTAATATCATTGATTAACATGTTTGGGTACTATGTTTTCAATAACAAATATTTTTAAGCATTTTAAAAACATTAATTAAGAAAAACTAAGTGAGATTACCTCACATAGATTTCTCTGCGATTATCTCCAACCCTTTTTCACTGACGTTGCCACGACTTACCACTGTAAGCTTATTGACTATCCGAGCCCTCGACTCATCTCTGCATAATACCAAAACTTCATCTTTTCTGCTAAAAAGAATGTCCACTCCTTAAGTTCGGATACACAGGTGGTTTACTGTTGCTCCTTTTCAACATCTTTGATTTCTTCGTTCCATTACCCAGCTTTCTCATCTTCCCATTTAACTAATTTGTGTCTGCCAGTTCTACTATCGACATCGCATTCTCATCTCCACTGCCAAACTCCCATTCGAACTCCATCGTCATTGCAAAACCCCAAAATCAACCTCGATTGACTTCTCTCCCCAAACAAAAGATGCGAACTTCCCCGACATTGCTGCAGAAACTGATCGACGCTATCACCGTACTCCACCGATAGGACTCGCGACGCCTGTATCTCAACAACTAGTGCGTCGAACTCCATCATCCTTATCCTCCCTGACGTTGCCAAACTATATCTCCATTCACACGTATCCCTGCTTAATTCGAAAATCGAACATCCCCAAAATGAAATAGCGGTAACCCCAAAACTGAAATCGAGCTCATAATATTGTTCGAACTCGACAGTGGTATACGGTTTCTTTTCTTTCCTTTGTTTTAGTGATGAAAGGGCCGATATGAAACTTGGTTTTTATTTTAAATGGAAGGGGAAAGCTAAGTCATTTTATTCATTGTTTTGGGCGGAACTAGTTGTAAACGAGAATGGGAAAAGGTTACCGTGGTTTTATAAAGACAGATACGCCATCCTTAAGGAATAGTAGGGTAACTTAAGGTAAAGGGTAATTAATTTCGATTTGTTTTCTATTTGATGCTATTTGAAATAAAAAGATTTTTATCCTTTTTAAATAGATATCGATTTGATTAAAGAGATCTTTATTCTTTTAAAACAGATTCTGATTTGATTTCGAACTTATCCACAATCAAATATCTCGGGGTCCATTAATTTAAACCACGAACCACTGTTTTAGCGTATAGACCGACATTTAAATGTTATAACGATATTCTAAATTAAAAAGAATATATTCTAAAATTTAATTTGAACGTATATACTATATTAAATTAATATAATATAATTTAAATTCAGAACAAATCATTTTCTCAATAACAAATTATTATAACCATTGTATATATTCAAATAAAATTTAACCAGTTATCTGAATTGTTTTGATTCAGTTCTGATTTCGAATTCAAATATTTTCGTATTACGATAATTTAATATATTTGATATTAAATTTAAATTGATTATTAAATTAATAACTTAATATAAAAATTCAAGGATATTATCAAATAAATATTTAAAATAAATATTAAAATTTTAAAATTAATCGACCAAAAATCCAGGGTCGTTACTGTTTGTCCCGAAATTGGGCAAACACCAAAAGTGTCTAAGAAGATTTCACAAAAAATGAAATAGTAGAGTCACAAATCAATCCAAATGCGAGTTGAATGTACAAAGTTTTATAGTGGTTCGATCCAATGAGGATCTACGTCCACTCACACAAGGAATTTCATTATCAATATGGAAGATTACAAGATCAAATTCTCTCTTACAATATTATCACTCTCTTATTCACAAATCACACGAATTACACTCAAATCCGTTAGAGGACAATGAGGAAAACACATCAATCCGAGGAGATATGACGTGAATGTGGTAGAATTAGAAATTTTCTTCCTTGTTCATGAACTTGCTTGATCAATCTTCAATTCTCCGATCGTTTGGATATCTTTGATGGAGATTATGATCCATGGATTAATCTTTGATTTATGATGTTGGATAGATGTTAGGATTAATCAAGAATATTTTTGGCAGCACTTCGTGGCTATAAGATTCGATCCCCTCAAATGAAGAAGTGAGGGGGTATTTATAGGAGATCTTCAGACCAGGTGGCAGTTCCGTAAATATTCAGGAAGCGCCTTAACTCATGTTGTCGCCGAAATAATTTGGACCAACGACATGATTCATGTCGGACGGCGGGTTAACCCGTGGTGCATTACACTTGTGATACAACACGACTCCCTTCAACAGGGTTCATATCGTTCTGGTGATCCGATACTTGTTGGAAGCGACATGAGCGGGGCGCGACATGGTTTGACTCCAGACTTTAAGTAGCGATTGACCTTTCATGCTGTAGATCGATATGGAGGCATGGCGACATGACTCATGTCCTGTGATCTTGTGCTTTTTTGCGCCTTGAGCTTTATGGCATGTCGTGGTACGATGTCGCATGACGACTTATCTTTGACGTTATGGATGGAATGCAGCATGACTTGAGGCCAACATGGTTTCCTTGGGATGACATGGTATGTTTCCTCCCTATCTTACGATATTTCGCCTTGACCTTGGGAACGACTTGATGAGTTGCGATACGATTTTAGAAGAGTCTTGGTTGCGACATGGAGGCACATGACTTAGCTTTATGATTTGGTACGCAGTATGATGACCTGACTGATACGCCACAGTTGAAGACAACATGGTTCCTTCCTTTCTCTACGACATGGCTTTAGAACGACCTGGTATTTACGTATCAGGCCCCACGACATATCGAACAACGACATGGTTTTGTCGACATATTGAGCATGCATTTTTTATGGGTTAACATTTGCCCCTCGAAGTCCGTGTTATTGAAAATGACATGGGCTTCGAACCATGATATTTCCAATAACTTTTTCGTGCACTTTAATTAAGTCGCTTGAAGCTCTGAAAAAACTAATCCGTCTTCATTATCATGTCGTGAGTCTTGTGCCTCTGAATTGCCAGTGGGTTTTAGGCCGTGCTGGGTTTCTAATTGGTTTTAATTTAGCCCGATAACCCCCTGCGCCTCTATATTATTCCAAAGCCCGTATACTCATTCATATCTCTCTTCTCACTCTGAAGCTTCGACTTTGTTAATGGCGTATTGAATCGGAGAAACATCTCCACCTTTCTCACAAGCGACTTAACCAATCAAGCCGACACCTCCACCAAAGTCATCACAACCTAATTCCGACCGACTTCGACGATCTTTATCACCTCAATTCTCGACCTACACCTTTAACCTTGAAGAATCCTTCCTTCGTAAACCTTCCAAAAATTATTATAAGCGATTTTCGGGTCTGAATTCTTATTTGTTCCTCTAAATGCTAGGATTTGTATAGGATTTAGGGTTTTTACTTATTCCTAATAAAGTGGTGAACTTGTGAATCGTTTTTGGCTGTTTTGTGTTATTGAGATGCTTGCGAATTGAAATTGGGTTAAATTAGAATAGGTATACCGTGTGTAAGGGCTCTGAAATCCTTTGATTTTCTTGAAACCCTAATTTCTATATATTATGTACAACTTATGTCTCATGTCGTTCCCGCGGTTGTGAGTTTTAAATCGTGCTTGAGCGACATAACGTTTGACGCCATAAAGCATTTCGTTTTGGTCTATGATGATTGTACGAACTGTTTTTGAGGAGTTTGTTATAATGCACCCCAGTTGTCTGTTGAAATGCTTGAAACATGAACCTTTTCATCGCTTTATTATAGCTGTGTCGTTCAATGATATATGAGGCTCGTGTCGTGGGACGACATGGATCTCAAGCCGTGGATCATTATGAGTTTTAAGTCGTTTGATGAGAACGAGCTTCAAGTCGTGGATTGACATGTGCTTCATGTCGTGAATTAACATGAGTTTTATGTTGTAACGACCTAACTCCTATGTCCACATGCCTTGCTCTAGTGTTTGTTATCTTTGTTTTAATTTCTTGACATTGCTACTTGTTCAGGATGTCTAAGAGAACTGAGGGGAGCTCAAGTGAAGATGTAGCTCGCAAGCACCGCAGATTGGAAAATCTCCCGATGTCAGAGGCTGAGGTTTCTCCTGTTGCTCCTAGTTTGGCTGAGCTAAAGGCCCTTATAGACAAGCCTGGCTATGCCTCCAAACCACACACCTCCGAGCTTGCCGAACGCTTTGAAGGTTGGTGTCTTCATGGAGTGACCTTTGACCAGGTCGACTTGGACATACATCCATATGATAATCGCTCAGTCACCGAGGATTTAGATGTCGTGCGGAATCATTTGGTGGAGTAGCTTGATGCGATTAGGACTTGATCGGACGAACGCCTTGGTGAAATTGGTCAATATTATGCACGCAAACTAGGGGCTTGGAACACCTTTGCTTGTGAGCTTCAAAGGCTGAATAGAGAAAACATTGAGCTCATTAGCACTTTGGAGTAGGACAAGGCCATGCTCATTAAGGCTCTTAGGTCTCAGGACGAGATCATTGCTGAACTATTGAGCCCCGGGGGCAAGACAACGATGACTGGTACTCCCTCCCCTACTCAAGGTGGGGACTGACCCAAGGAGGTATATCTCTTGTTTATCTTTTGTTACTTTCCTTTGGCGTGCTTACGCTATAGACCGGTTGTATATGTGAGTGCCGGTCCTCGCTTAATACTCTTATGATATTTTGCGTCCAATGTCTATGTTCCGGACTTGTGATGTAGTGATGAACATGCTCGATCCCACGTTTGACTTGCTTGGTGGACGATGTAATCCTGGTTGTGTATGTTATGTTTGGTTGCTAGGAAACTGTGTCCTGTTTTTCATGCCTTAAATTTTGCTTTAAGTTTTGCTGTGCTTTTATTTTTTGCATTTCATGCTTGATTTATATTTGCAATACAAATTCTGCATTACAAGTTATTTGTTATAACAGGCCAACTTTACTGGATTTTCCTGATCTTGGTTAAGATGATGTTCATTAGGTTTCGTTAATCCAGTTTTGTTATTTACATTGTATCTAATCTTAATTATTTCAGGAAATCCAGTTTTGTTGGTTGGAGTGACCTAATGTCGGGTTTTCATGAAATTATGATCGGATTGTAGTATGTTTAAGAAAGTGCCTTTAGGTTTCGTTAATGCGATAGCAATGTCACTATACCACAATTTGGTCTGAATATCTTGATCATTAGGCATGGTTTTTATCAGATAATTTTGAGTGAAGTTTTTTTGGGTTCTATTATTAATTGAATTTGGAAGATTCGGCTTATAACCGTATGTTCTTAAAAGGATCTTTGATCGTTGTTCGTCGGATCTGAATAATTCAGACACTTGTTGAACTTGTCGGATGCCTCCGAAGAGGTCTTTGGGTCAGTCAGTAACTGGGTTTGAAGGACCCAGAATCAATAGCTGGATTTGGAAGATCCAGCATCTGAGCGGATGCCTCCGAAGAGGTATTTGGAAACCCTGTGTTTATATCGCTATCCAGCCATGTATGAATGGCATTAACGATGAACCGGGTGCCCCTCTAGGAGGTCTTTGGTTGAAGAGTCCGGTGTTTGTATCGCTATCCGTCCATATCTTAATGGCATCGACGATGAACCAGGTGCCCCTCGGGGATATCTTTGGTTAAAGAGCCCGGTGTTTGTATCGCTATCCAGCCATATCTTAATGGCGTTGGCGATGAACCGGGTGCCCCTCGGGGAGGTCTTTGGTTAAAGAGCCCGGTGTTTGTATCGCTATCCAGCCATATCTTAATGGCGTCAGCGATGAACCGGGTGCCCCTCGGGGAGGTCTTTGGTTAAAGAGCCCGGTGTTTGTATCGCTATCCAGCCATATCTTAATGACGTCGGCGATGAACCGGGTGCCCCTTAGGGAGGTCTTTGGTTAAAGAGCCCGGTGTTTGTATTGTTATCCAGCCATATCTTAATGGGGTTGGCGATGAACCGGGTGCCCGTCGGGGAGGTCTTTGGTTAAAGAGCCCGGTGTTTGTATCGCTATCCAGCCATATCTTAATGGCGTCGGCGATGAACCGGGTGCCCCTCGGGGAGGTCTTTGGTTAATCGTTACATTGTTCTTGAGGGCTGACTTTTAGTTTATTTGCCGAGTTCTTATCGTGGCTGGCTAGAATTATAACTTCGAGCCTTGTTATTAAGAGCATGCCCCTATGGTGAAATTCAGAACTTGGTCTGTAGCGTGGATGTCACGTCGTTTAGGTTTAGAGTTCTTGGTGCCTCTCATTTATAGCTTCATATTTTATACCCTTTACGACACGAAATGCAAGGATATTTGTGCTCCCTAGATTGGAGGTGCGCTGTAGAAATCATCGAGCTTTGTCTGGCTTAAACTGTGCTTTTATCCACTTTAAAAGGCCTGTAATCAAGATCGATGTTATCAGCTTGATATAGAAGCTTGCAAATGTACGATTTTAGATAGGTAAAGTAGTTTCTTTCACTAATTTGTACAAACTTTGCACGATATTCACAACACATGATGTATTTACAATTCATGATGTATGTATAATGCGAAACATGAGAAAGAAATTTCAAACAAAATAACGACGAAGGTGAATGCTATTCCATGCTCGAGGGAGTGCAATTTGATCTGTCGTTTTTAGCTCGAAAGTGCCATCTGCGAATTTCTGGCTGACCATGAATGGTCCCTCCCAATTGGGTCCAAATACCCCGGTTCCTGTCATAATTATCTTCAGAACGAGGTCTCCGACTTGAAAAGTTCTTTGCTTGACTTTTGTATTGAAATACCTAGCTATTTTCCGTTGATGGGCCGCTATTTTAAGCTCTGCTTCTTTTCGCTTTTCCTCGAGTAAATCAAGTGCCTCCAACTGCAACTTTTCATTCTCCTCCTGATTAAAGTGGATTCTGCGGTGAGATGGCACTTCCAGTTCCACTGGAATCATAGCTTCTGACCCGAATGCAAGTGAGAATGGGGTGTGGCCCGTGGCAGTTTTATGCGTTGTCCGGTATGACCATAATGCAAAGGGAAGTTCATCAACCCAGTTGCCTTTGGCTTTCTTGAGATGTTTCTTGATGGTTGACTTTAGTATTTGGTTGATGGTTTCCACTTGCCCGTTTTCTTGTGGATGGGCCACAGCTGCAAAACTCTTTTTGATCTTATACTTAGCGCAGAAGTCTAAGAATTCATTGCTTTCAAACTGGGTTCCATTATCGGTAATGATCTTCTGCGGTACTCCAAACCTGCAAATGATGTTTTTTAAGACAAAATTGATCACTTTCTTTGATGTGATAGTAGCTAAAGGTTTTGCTTTAGCCCATTTGGTAAAGTAGTTGACAGCTACTAAGGCGTATCTCATATTTGCTTTTGCGGTTGGTAACATCCCAATCAAATCTATGCCCCAAACGGCGAATGGCCATGGACTGACAATTTGAGTTAGTTCCGTGGGAGGTTCCCTTGGAATATTAGAGAATCTTTGGCACTTGTCACACTTCTTTACATAAGTCATGGCATCTAGGTTTACATTAGGCCAGAAATAGCCATATCGCAGAACCTTCTTGGCTAACGTTTGATCGCCGGTGTGTCCTCCGCATTCTCCCTCGTGCAATTCTACCAAAATTGCTCTAGATTCCTTCTTGGTCACACATCGCAGCAGCGGCATGGAGAATCCTCGTCGGTATAGCCTTCCGTCTTGAATGAGGTACAAAGGGGCCTTGCGCAATATCCTCCTTTTGCTTTTCCGTTCTTCAGGAAGTGTCCCGTTGAGGATATATTCTTTGATTGGAGTCATCCATGATGTAGGTTCCTCAGTGGTTTCCATTATCCAGTCAACACTTGCTTCCTTAATGGTGGGGGTAGAAAGGACCTCAACGGGGATTAAACCCAGCAGCTGAGCATCTGATGAACTGGCATACTTGGCCAGAGAATCTGCTTTTGAGTTCTGTTCTCTTGGGATGTGAGATATAAAATAGTAATCGAGGTTGTTTAGAAGTTCCATAGCTTTGACTAGATAGGAGGGGAGATTCCCGGTTTTGGTTTGGAACTCTTCGCGCACTTGACCCACCACCAACTGAGAGTCACTAAGAATCTACAAAGTTTTTAGGTTTAGTTCTTTTGCCAATTTTAATCCTGTTATTAATGCTTCATATTCGGCCTCATTATTAGTTGATGGAAATTCTAATCTCAATGCGTAGCATAAAGAGTGACCCTTTGGGGTTTCCAAGACAATTCCGGCCCCTGAGCAATAGCTGTTTCTGGATCCATCAAAGTATAGTTTCCAAGTAGCTTATGTTTCCGCTGGTTCCTTAACCTCTTCCCCTCTGTTGGTGAACTCAGCAATAAAATCTGCTAAGGTCTGGCCATTAATAGCTCTTCGAGGATGGTTGGTGATGTCATATTGACTTAACTCAATGATCCATTTTAATAACCTTCATGAAGTCTCTGGGCGAAAGAGGACTTGTCTTAATGGTTGATCGGTAAGGACCTTGATAGGGTGAGATTGGAAATACGGTCTCAACTTCTTTGATGCAATGAGGAGGCAATATGCGAGCTTCTCCAGCTTAGGGTAATTTAATTCTGCCCCGGCAAGCCTCTTACTGATGTAAGATACTGGCAATTGCACTCCTGCCTCTTCTCGGATTAGTGCTGCACTCAATGCATGTGATGAAACTGCTAGATATAAAAATAAATCCTCCCCATCTTTAGGCTTCGGTAACATTGGCGGTGATTCCATATGTCCTATCAACTCCTCGAAAGCTTCCTGGCATTCTGAGGTCCATTGGAAGTCCTTCTTTCCTTTTTTCAAAGCATCGAAAAGCGGAATACACCGATCTGTTGCTTTGGAAACGAACCGGTTCAATGCTGTTACCTTTCCATTTAAGCTTTGTAGCTCCTTTTTTGTCCTTGGGGCCCGCATTTCCCTTAAAGCCGCAATTTGAGAGGGATTCGCTTCGATGCCCCTGGCATTGACGATAAACTCGAGAAACTTCCCCGAAGAGACTCCGAACGAATATTTTAACGGGTTTAATTTCATCCCGTATTTCCTGAGTATGTGAAACATTTCCGCCAAATCCTCGAGATGATTTTCGACCTTCTTTGATTTGACTAGCATATCGTCTACATATACTTTCGTCGTATTCCCTATTTGAGATTTAAACATGGAGTTTACAAGACATTGGTAGGTTGCCCCTGCGTTTTTTAGCCCAAACGGCATGACCCTATAGCAGTATAGTCCTTTATCCATTATAAAACTAGTGTTCTCCTCGTCCGGCTTGTGCATCATAATTTGATTATATCCGGAATATGCGTCCATAAAAGATAGTAACCCATGACCTGCTGTAGCATCCACTAGCTGGTCAATTCGAGGTAAAGGAAATCTGTCTTTTAGGCATGCTTTATTAAGGTCTGAGTAGTCTATGCACACTCTCCATTTTCCATTGGACTTTTTAACAAGAACTGGGTTTGAAACCCAATCTGGATATGTAGCTTCCCGTATGAAATTATTCTTGAGTAGTCTATCTACTTCTTCTTTTAAAGCCTCGGACCTCTCAAATCCCTGCATTCGTCTTTTTTGTTTTACAGGAGTCAATTTTTGATTTATATTTAACTTGTGAACAATTACATTTGATGGGATCCCACACATATCTGAGTGTTCCCAGGCAAATACATCTAGGTTTGCTTTCAAGAACAAAATTAATTCCTTCCCCAGCTTCATGCCCAGCTGGGATCCTATCTTCAAGACTCGGTTAGGATCTTTATTGGATACTGGGACGGGGATAGTATCTTCGGTCGGCGCTGCTATATTTTCCCCCATATTGTTCTTCCGTGGATCAATTGCTTTTTGAGAGCCACTGTGCTCACCAGTATGGGGGGTTTTGCTTTAGTTGCTATAAGAGGGGTTTTTGGATGTAGAGCGACGGCTCTACACCCTTCTTCAATTCCTTCTTCCTTGCCTCTGCCAGCTCCATCGAATAGCACTCGCTTGCTGCTTGCTGATCACCTATGATTGTACCAACTTCGTTTTCTGTTGGGAATTTCATTGTAAGGCACCACGGAGCCATAGTTACTCTGAATGCTGCAAGGGTAGGTCTTCCCAGGAAGGCATTGTAAGTTGAGGGTTCATCGATTATAACAAAGTCTTGTATCAGCGCATCTTTCTGCTCCCCTTCTCCGAGCTCGGCTAGTAGATTGATAACACCAATTGGTTGGACAGCTTGATCGGTGAATCCGTGGACCTTATTCTGACAAGCTCTTACATCGTCCATGGAAAGTTTCATTCTACGGAATGCACTAAAGAAGAGGATATTAACATATGCTCCGCTATCGATCAACACCCTCCTAACTATGGCTAGGCCCAGACCAATGGTTATCATCATCGGATCCTCTGTAGGTGTTATGATCCCAGCTGGATCTTCATCTTTGAATGTGATATCATCTCGCAGGATTCTTGGTATCTTTATTGATAAAACCTCATTCATGATCGTGAGTTCACCTTTCTTCAAAAAGTCCTTTACCTCATGAGCATATTTCACCATGTCCCCCCAGCTTTTCCCCATTGGGTACGGGCCTCCTGGATTGGTGTTTATGATCATCCTTGGTATAGCAGCAACTGAAGCGCTCTCATTCTGCCTAGGTTGTCTTGTGGAGGTTCCTTGGTCTTGAGTTCCCTGAGTACTCTGGGAGTTCTTTGTGTACTGTTGATGCCTGTTTTTCCTTATCAGCTCTTCAATTAAGCTTTTCAAATGTCTACATTCGTTCATGCTATGGCCCGGCTGGTTGTGAAATCGACAGAACCTGCCGGACTTTATTGCGTTATCAGTGACTCTGAGTTTCCTGGGCTCTGGGTACTCTTCAGTATCTTTGGTCGCCATATAAATGTTCTCTATGGTATCATTAAGAGGGGTCATTTCGGAATTTTTGAAGAAACGAAGTTTTTTGTTGTTTCGACCATCCTTCCCTTCATTCCCCTTTTTTGATTTCCTCCAGCTTTTTTCTGTCCTCCTTGCATGTTTACATCTCTCTTTTATAATGGCTCCTTATTTTCTGTAGCTTCCATTGTATAGGCCGGATCCTCATCCATGCCTATATACTCCTCTGCCTTGTCAAATAGCTCTTCGAGAGTGGTAGGCTTCTTCTTTTTGATCCACCGCCCGAGTTTGGTCTTTTTACTTATGCCTCCCTTCAAAGCCATCAAGGCCAAACGTGGCTCATAGTTTCCAACTTCAGCCGCGGCTGTGTTAAAACGAGAAAGGAAGGCCTTAATGGACTCCCCGGCCCTTGTTCCAGTTCATTCAATTCCATTACATCACGCACCTTGGTTGCTTAGAGCCTAAATTGTTGTCTGAACAGCTTATCCAAGGTAGCGAAGTCGTCCACGGATTTCGGCGGGAGTTTTGTGAACCAGAGTGAGGCTACTCCCTCCAAATAAGTAGGGAAGTATAAACACTTGAGCTCATCAGTGGCGCGTGCCCCATCCATGTGCTGATCGTATCTGAATAGGAACATGTTTGGATCGCCGGTTCCATTGTAGGCTTGTACAACTGGGGGTTTGAATTTATTTGGATATGGCGCCATCTTTATTCTTTCTGTAAGTGGGGTCTTTGTAGGAGCAAATCCCCATTCCTTTACATCGTCCACCTTTTTCTGGCTCTCATTCATGATTTTACGTATCATTCTGAATATTCTCTCCTCCTCATTAGGTTGGTCCACGGGGCAGACGCCTTCCTCTTTACCGGATGCTTGCCTACGCAAGCGGTTACGGTTCGGATTTCGGGGTCCTGGACCTCTCGCATGGGAAAGTGCCCCTTTGGTGGAACCAAACACTTGTTGAGGAGTTGCTTTTCCATAGTGGTTATGAGTAGGCGGCTTCATCTCCTTATTACTATGATTCACGACCTCCTGGACAGAATTTCCTTTATTTGGGATTGAGGAAGAAGATCCAGTATCTTCTGTTGCAGTGGTTTTAGCGGTTTTGAGGCGGCTCGCACTCATGGTAACTTTAGCCGTTGCGGCTTGCATAGCGAACATGGTGTCGAGCTTCTTCATCATGGCTTTATTTGCAATATCCATTCGACTTGTTAGTCTTGCTGCCACTTCATCCAACTCTCTTCTTGTTACGGCGGTCCCGGCTTTAGAACTTTCACCGGCTTCAAACTAATTAGTAGGCAGGGTATCTTCCGTGTTAGTGGCATTGTCGACATCTTCGAGGCTTTTACTTGTAACTTTCTTTGATGGTCTGCCTGGTTTTCCCATGGCTCTTGAGATAAGTATTTCAATTCGGGCAACTTAGATGATCAGAGTGTAATCAAAATTCCAATGCAAGGCCTTCTATCTTATGAGAGAGCGAGAAATGGATTAGCAATCCGGGCCCCACGGTGGGCGCCAAATGTTTGTCCCGAAATTGGGCAAACACCAAAAGTGTCTAAGAAGATTTCACAAAAAATGAAATAGTAGAGCCACAAATCAATCCAAATGCGAGTTGAATGTACAAAGTTTTATAGTGCTTCGATCCAATGAGGATCTACGTCCACTCACACAAGGAATTTGATTATCAATATAGAAGATTACAAGATCAAATTCTCTCTTACAATAATATCACTCTCTTATTCACAAATCACACGAATTACACTCAAATCCGTTAGAGGACAATGAGGAAAACACATCAATCCGAGGAGATATGACGTGAATGTGGTAGAATTAGAAAATTTCTTCCTTGTTCATGAACTTGCTTGATCAATCTTCAATTCTCCGATCGTTTGGATATCTTTGATGGAGATTATGATCCATGGATTAATCTTCGATTTATGATGTTGGATAGATGTTAGGATTGATCAAGAATATTTTTGACAGCACTTCATGGCCATAAGATTCGATCCCCTCAAATGAAGAAGTGAGGGGGGTATTTATAGGAGATCTTCAGACCAGGTGGCAGTTCCGTAAATATTCAGGAAGCGCCTTAACTCATGTTGTCGCCGACATAATTTGGACCAACGGCATGATTCATGTCGGCCGGCGGGTTAACCCGTGGCGCATTACACTTGTGATACAACACGACTCCCTTCAACAGGGTTCATATCGTTCTGGTGATCCGATACATGTTGGAAGCGACATGAGTGGGGCGCGACATGGTTTGGCTCCAAACTTTAAGTAGCGATTGACCATTCAGTAGATCGATATGGAGGCATGGCGGCATGACTCATGTCGTGTGATCTTGTGCTTTTTTGCGCCTTGAGCTTTATGGCATGTCGTGGTGCGATGTCGCATGACGACTTATCTTTGACGTTATGGATGGAATGCAGCACGACTTGGGGCCAACATGGTTTCCTTGGGATGACATGGTATGTTTCCTCCCTATCTTACGATATTTCGCCTTGACCTTGGGAACGAGTTGCGATACGATTTTAGAAGAGTCTTGGTTGCGACATGGAGGCACATGACTTAGCTTTATGAATTGGTACGCAGTACGACGACCTGACTAATACTCCACAGTTGAAGACAACATGGTTCCTTCCTTTCTCTACGACATGGCTTTAGAACGACCCGGTATTTACGTATCAGGCCCCACGACATATCGAACAACGGCATGGTTTTGTCGACATATTGAGCACGCATTTTTTATGGGTTAACAGTTACGTTCTTCCCCCTAAAAAGAATTTCGTCCCCGAAATTACTAAGGTAGGAAAAATGTACTAACCCATTACTTTTCAAAATCTCACTTATGTTGAAACTCAACTTTTCATATTTCTAAGTCCTACAAATTTTTTTGGTTTTCATTCATTTGGACAATTTCCAATCAACATATTTCCATTCAATTCAAATTCATTCAAATTGAATTTGATCAATTTATTCACTTCGATCCATTTAACTTGTCTAAGTTAAATTTAATACTAGAATTCAAATTCCAGGGTTTTTATTTTAAATCCTTTTGAAATCACATAAATATATACATATATTTATTTCCATCTCAAATTCAAATTGTTGTATATTCAACCAACTTGTTTTCTTTCAAAAAAATTTCCAACAAAACTTTTCTAAGGTAGCCATCCATCACTTAGAAACCCGAAAATGAACACTAATGATGCTGCAGTCATCATCAAAATTATTTTCCAGCCACTGAAGTGAGTTCAGTCCTTTATCACTTTCAAAAATCCATCTAAATTTTATTTTTATACAAGAATCCTCCCAAACAGAGCTATATTATTTTAATATACTTCAGAAAATATTTTTCCAAATCTCCCAGGATTTAAACTCCAAATTCTTGTTTAAATTCAATTCCAATTTATTTCATTTGTACATATTATTCATATACGAATTATATTTGGTTATATATAACCATTTCAATTTTTATAATCTCATTGGATTATAATCAACCAACACATCCATATCTTATAATAATCTCAGAAAATTATTCTTTCTATATCAAAATATAGTTTTGGGTAATTCATTTACCCATTTTAAAACAATATCGTGTTCAATCTTCTGTCCAAGTATTTACAAACTCTTATCGACGTCGTGGCGTCCCACGATTCTACTAGAATTCATAAGCCACTCAACAGACTAGCCAACACAATATAAAACAATTTTTATATCAAATAACAAATACGCACTCTCGTATATATGAACTCAACTCATTCTAGGGTACTACTGACCCTATCTCTAATGAGCACATCCCACTAAAGCCTAGGTATTTGCTCAACCTAAGCTCTGATACCAACTGTAATGGCCCACAAATCCATACTATCTGAGTTGGCTAATAACACCACACGTCCAACCCAAATTGCACAGAAATACGAATCATTATTAGAAAGAAGTTAGAGGATGAGAAATAGAAACAAAGAAATATTAGAATAGAAGAAAATGAAGATCACAAACTCATAGCGGAACAAACAAATTATATTAAATAACATAACTTTTGAAATACAAATCAGTAACTGTATATACATACCATTATCAAAGCACAACAGTTATTCTTGGAACAGTTATAAACACCTGTTTCCAGATACAACATAGTACACAGCGGAAATATGATAGTCTATAGCTAACTGGTGATGCCTCTTGCTTCCAGCTATTCCAAGTGAATCTGAAAAATCCCGACTACTTGATTGCCCGTACAATTTGGGCACCCAAGAGTTTAGGGAAAACAAACAAAATAAACTCTGGGTCAGTCATAGGACTGGTGTGAGTAAACTCCAACCATTTGTTTAACTTTCAAAATCCTTTCGAGAAAAAAGGATAATTGTAAGACCATCCCACACATAAACATGGGCTGTTTTTACCTTACTATAACCCAAAACATTTTGATACGAAAATCCAGTGATATTATAATAGTGTCTAAATCAAATAAATAACAATCTAGCTGAACGCTTGCATCTCACGCTCCATATATAATATAAAATCGAAAACCGCATGATGCTTATTGGAGATTGGATTTCCAACATGACAAGGTATGGAACCACCTTCCAATAGTGTATCTCTAGAGGGGAATACACTGGGTTCAACAAGAACATCTTGCAACCCTGCCCACACATGACCGACCACTCATTTCGCTTGAGTGTATCGAATGTATATCACCAACGGTTGGGATCAGCAACCGTTTCCCGAAAAGGGACAGCATCGATAGATTAAAGAAGTGAAAGGAATTTCTCTAGATAGGTGATTATACACCCTAATGGGAGCGACCCACTTAGCCATCCTGCCTGCCCGATTTTTGTCATTTCTCGGCTGTTGAGGCCTGAGGCTACGATTTCTTACCATTCATTGATAGCACAATCACTTTGAATGCCACATTGTCAAATCTGTTAATCACTAATTGATTTGCACAAATATATTCTGGATATTATGCTAAGAGAATAAATTCTCCGCCACCATATATATCTATACAGACCAACACATGTGATCATTGGAAATACTCTGTCAGACACTCTTACATACACGTTCGTTCTGGGACTGAACGAAACCGAAGGCACAATTTCTATTAATAGAAAAAGCCCTTGCACTTTACTCCGTGATCATCTTCATGTAATCTGATTCGCAACGCTACTGCCAATATGGAGTGGTTCTCGGATAATAATCCAACCGGTCTCTCCATATTGACAACGATATTGGCAAACACATCGATAGTCGGTTATTTAACTATCGAAGAAAACAAACATTCATTCAAAGTATCAAACAAATCACTGGGCCATTTAATTGATATTTCATTCATTAATTAAATCACTACTCCATTTCCTTATCAATATTCTTTAACATGATATTTTCGATAATCATTTTGGCCTCTTATGCTATTTAGAAAAACATTTCCATATATCACCTTCTTTTATTTTCTATACGTAGAAAATGTCTTATATTTATAATTGGAAATATTACAATTACTTCTCTTTATCTCGACTATTCATTTTTAGACTTAGGAAATATTTACTATTATATTTCCAATGAATTTCCACTTATTGGGTTAAAACAAATGTTATGTAAAACATCGTTACAACAACCCAAAATACTGCATTAGACTAAATGTCGTTAAACATTTCTCTTCGATACTGAATCTTACTATTTATTAGCTAATAATGAAATCAATCGAGTTGGGGTATAATTACCTCTCAGACCTTGACTGAATAACATCTTTAACTTCAAAACAGACAAGACCACTTATCTCAAATCACCAACACCATAAAAACCACTTATTCATTTTCAAAAACGTATATACATTTCTCTTTCTATTTTTACCTGATTTAATTATAGATTTCCTTTTCGTTTATAATATTCTAATTTTAAGTTCGTTTCCTTATCGAATTCTATATATATCGATACTTTGATTTCTAACTATCAAATTTTCTTAAATATATTCTAACTCCTTAAATTTTCGGAAAAATTCGCCATAACCTCCTTTGTACCGGCAAATAGTTCAAACCTTAACTCGCCTCTCTAAGCCCTTTCCATTCAAAAAGAAAATCAAAAAGCCAAGTGGCTTGCCGATTCGCCGCATAAAACCTCATATGGAATTTAAACCTGTACCTTTTTGTCGGGTACTAAATTATAATCTTCATATTCTTCATTCCATACCTGTCTAACACATGTTCACCTATTTTCAATTCAATTCAACTCAATCCAATCGTTTGAATACAGTTTCGCCCATTTATTCTTTAATTAGCTTCTTAGCCTATTTCACTTGTTATTTGAACGTATCATGTTCGTATGTATTTTTAGTTTGCTTATAAATCAATTGAATCCCATTTTCATTTTAGGTTTCATATTCGATTTCGAATATGAAATTCACAAGTCTCATTTACTTATCAAAAGAAATATCTCGATCTAAAATTCGATTAACAAATTATTCTTCCACTTAGTTAATTCTATTCAAAAATAAATAACTGATTTTGTTTCAAAAATCAATCTGTTTACTCCACTTGAGTTCATATTTATTTTATAACTCAAGTCCAGATTTTTCAAATGGAAATTCGGATTTTATTTGCTTAAAAATCCTTATATTTATTTATATAAACCCTTATGGTTTTTAAACGATTTTGGCGCTGCTTTTCTGAAAATTTGATTTTGACATAACTCAAAATCTATCAAACGAAATCTAGATTTTTCTTTTCCGTTAGAAAACTATTATCAAAGTGGTCCCGACGATTCTTATTTCAAAGATTCCGACTTAATTAGAGTTCTATATATACTCAAATGAAGTTCGAAATGCCAATTCGCGAACTGTCGCACTTCGGCTAGTTCGTTTTAATTATATTTATATTTATAAACTTTCAAACTCATTTAAAATAAATTCAACTCCATTCTAATATATTTTTAATATATATCAAACCAAATTTTCCAATTCAACATAAGATTTCCGATTTTCTAAAATTGTCGATATTTCCCTACTCGGAAATAATTTTTTTTATACTTCGATCTTCTATATTTTCCAATTCCTTTGACAAATTATAAATCCTTTATATTTATTTCTGTTCTGTTCAGAAAAAATCTGCATTCTGAAATATATTTCTTCATTCCTATTTCAAAATGATTTCAACTTTCTATTTTTAAATTCTATTTTCAATTCTATTTAAATCTTCTATATTCAAATTCCATTTGAATTTTTTATATTCAAATTCCATTTTTAAATTCATATTTGAATTTAAATATTCAAATTATCTTTTGATAATTAATTCATTATATTTGTAAACATCATTTTATAAATTTCCTTGTTTTATATCTAAACAAGTCTATTTCGAAATCTATTTAAAACCAAAATCTTATTTCAATGCATCCAAACAAGCAACAAACAATTATTTTTGATTGATAAAAATAATTCTAAATAAAATGTGAGTGAGATTTACTCACCTGGTTTTAAATCTGCACTTGTGCGAATTTCAATTTCTTTTCATCGATTTCCGAGTCTTCGAACTCCACACAAATGATTTTATTTTATTTATCCTTACCTAAAAAAATCCGAATTTTATAATTAAACAAATGAATTTTCTTAACGAGGTTAAATGTCAAGAATATAATAACATAAATTTTCTCTTCTCTTCTAACTTTTTGGGTTCGCACAGCTAACACATTTAAATTTAAATACTTCACTTATCAAATTTAAAATATATATAATGATTCACTTACTAAAATTTCCTTTCGGTTTCCAAATTCCAGATTAGTCGGAAACGACATTCCTTTTTCAACAGTGTACTAATTCCTAGTTTTAAGTCATAAAATAATCAAATTAGATCGGAAGGCATTAACAAACTAATTAGAATAAATTTACTTAAATCCTTGTTTTTTTCTTCTTTAATATCTTCCAACTATTCAATCAGTAATAGCACTGATTAACATGTTTGGGTACAATGTTTTCAATAACAAATATTTTTAAGCATTTAAAAACATTAATTAAGCAAAACTAAGCGAGATTACCTCACATAGATTTCTCTGCGATTATCTCCAACCCTTTTTCATTGACGTTGCCACAACTTACCACTGTAAGCTTACTGACTATCCGAGCCCTCGACTCATCTCTGCATAACACCAAAACTTCATCTTTTCTGCTAAAAAGAATGTCCCCTCCTTAAGTTCGGATACACAGGTGGTTTACTGTTGCTTCTTTTCAACATCATTGATTTCTTCGTTCCATTACCCAGCTTTCTCATCTTCCCATTTAACCAATTTGTGTCTGCCAGTTCTACTATCGACATCGAATTCTCATCTCCATTGCCAAACTCCCGTTCGAACTCCATCGTCATCGCAAACCCCCGAAGTCAACCTCGACTGACTTCTCTCACCAAACAAAAGATGCGAACTTCCCCGACATCGCTGCAGAAACTGATCAACGCTATCACCATACTTCACCGATAGGACTCGCAACGCCTGTATCTTAACAACTAGTGCGTCGAACTCCATCAGCCTTATCCTCCCCAACGTTGCCAAACTATTGCCATTCACACGTATCCCTGCTTAATTCAAAAATCGAACATCCTAAAAATGAAATAGCGGTAACCCTAAAACTGAAATCGGGCTCATAATACTATTCGAACTCGACAGTGGTATACGGTTTCTTTTCTTTCCTTTGTTTTAGTGATGAAAGGGCCGATCTGAAACTTGGTTTTTATTTTAAATGGAAGGGGAAAGCTAAGTCATTTTATTCATTGTTTTGGGAGGAACTAGTTGTAAACGAGAATGGGAGAAAGGTTATCGTGGTTTTATAAAGACAGATACGTCATCCCTAAGGAATAGTAGGGTAGCTTAAGGTACAGGGTAATTAATTTCGATTTGATTTTTATTTAATGCGATTTGAAATAAAAAGATTTTTTATCCTTTTTAAATAGATATCGATTTGATTAAAGAGATCTTTATTCTTTTAAAAAGATTCTGATTTGATTTCGAACTTATCCACAATCAAACATCTTGGGATCCATTAATTTAAACCACGAACCACTATTTTAGCGTATAGGCCGACATTTAAATGTTACAACGATATTCTAAATTAAAAAGAATATATTCTGAAATTTAATTTGAACGTATATACTATATTAATTAATATAATATAACTTAAATTCAGAACAAATCATTTTCTCAATAACAAATTATTATTACCATTGTATATATTCAAATAAAATTTAACCGGTTATCTGAATTGTTTTGATTCAGTTCTAATTTCGAATTCAAATATTTTTGTATTACAATAATTTAATATATTCGATATTAAATTTAAATTGATTATTAAATTAATAACTTAATATAAAAATTCAAGTATATTAACAAATAAATATTTAAAATAAATATTAAAATTTTAAAATTAATCGACCAAAAATCCTGGGTCGTTACAATTGTAGTTGATTTCACATGATGCTATGACTGTTTGGAATGTTATATGATTGCTTAGAATAGTTAGAATGGTCGAAAACGTCGTCGTGTGGCAAAAATAGTCACTGGAAAGATTACAGGAAAATTGTGTAGGAAACTGGATTGGATCGGATCGCCTGACCCGATCCTGACTCCCCTCTCCGAACCGACTAGCTCTTGATGATGGAAACCGACCCGAACCGCTCGCCTGAAGATTCCAATCACGACCTGATGCTCTGAAGCTGGCATCACGAATCGATCCCATTCATGGCCTATGTACCATATCCGAACCGATGTGCCAATCACGAACCCGAGCAAGAGCTATGAACCAAAGCACCCAAGAAAGGAGGACCATGAACCGTTCATGTGAGCCACGATCTGACCAGGGGAACCACAAGTCACCGTTGCCAGAGCTCCACGAACTGAACCGCCAGGGTAAATCATAACCGATCCGAACCGAGGTGCTTGGACTAGAGATGTGAGCCATGAACCGAACTGGGAGTGTGACCTGAAGTGAAGAGAAGTAGACAACCGAACCGATCCGGAGGACACCAAAACCCAAGATGCAAAGGTAGTCCAAATGAGAAGTTGTGACTCAGGATCCAGATGGGAACCAACGAGTTAACTTCATGAGTTGGACTTTTCTGCGGGACGTGTGCTAAGGAGTTGTCGACGTCCATAGCTTTGATTCACCACCGAGAGACGGATGTTAGGCTACGGATCAGTGCAGTGGGGGTAGCTATTGCTCCATGGGGTAGAGTGATCGTAGCATGGCTATGAGCCAGTGCAGTGAAGTCGTCATGACTTCATGGGGGCGGAGTGGACACAGCAAGGACTAGTGGATATGGATCAGTGTAGTGGAGTCGCCGTGACTCCATGGGGCAGAGTGATCATAGCAAGGATTTGGGTGATCAAAGCGGTGGATATCGTATGCTTTACGCACTGAGTGAGAGATGTGAGGATGGTTGCTCTGCTTGATTGTTTAACATCACTATGACATGCACACCCCCACCCCCATATCTTTGCACCATATGTTAGTGTCACCTTAGATTATTGTATGTCTTGTTGTGCTAACTCTTTGGTTGCAGGTCCAGGTTCAGGTATGGTTAAGTATACCTGTTATTGTTCTGTTTCGTTGCTTATCGCTCATACCAGACTTTTGTCTGACCCAGAGTTTTATGTCTCTTCTTATTACTCTGGGTGCTCTTAAACAGGAAGACAGAGACAGGTCATGTGATTATGCACGAGTAGCTGTACTGATGACAAGCAGGAGGCTTCCACGTATGATATATATAGATATTCTTCCTATGTCGCTGCCGATCACTACTTTGGGCATTAGTAGTGTACCTTTATCTTTGCTTTAAAGACAGTATGTTGGAGTTGTAATAAGCTATATTTTGAATTTCCGCTGCTATGATGATTATGGTTTAGTTTTCAACTTATGCACTGTCTCGCCTGTTTTATGTCAAGTATATTATTATTATTATATTTTATTCCATGCACCGTGAGACATTCTACAGGTTCTTTGTTAGTTCACCGTATCCTTTCCTTTCTTTGGCGATTGTCCCGTGCTAGTCGGGCATTGGCACAGCGCACCCTGATTGGAAATGTTGGCTGGCGCGGGGTGGGCCGTCACACCCTGCTTGCGTCACTTCCCACCAGAGTGAAGCCTCATCTTTCAGCAGCCAAGCGGCTAACCGAATCTTCCTACGATTGTCAACTTCGAAAATTCCAAACAAGTCATCTGTCTCTTTAAGCCAATTCCTTGCCTCTACGAATGTTTCGCTTCCTCGAAATGACTTTCCACCTATAGCACAGAAATCTTTGCAGATCTTAGAGAAATTATTTGCTCGTGGGGGAGGAGGATGAGGAACAGCGGGTGCAGCTGGGGGATGAACGTTTGCTGGACCATCGACAGGCGCCATGGCCTCTAGATACCTACGGAACCAGCCTGGTATCGTAATGCCCTTAGGAATATTAGGTTCCCGAGACATGCTGAAAAGAAAAGTAAAGGGAATTAGATAGATAATTAAAAGATATTACATATAGATTTGGGGAATATGTTTTTCAAAACCGACTTCTCTTTTGAAAATGTTTTCTTTAAATTTTTTTTGAAAATAACTTTCAAAATCTTTTATCCGATATGGTAACCTTCAGCTCTGATACCAAGTGTGACACCCCACGTCCATTAATGTCACTCATTAAGAGAAAGAATTAAGTTTCGTGAAGCGTTATAGGTAAACAGAAGTAGAAACATTACAAGACAGATAATAAATAGCAATGAAATTTAAAATTTTGTTTAGCAGAAAACATTGTAGTTCAAAACATGGTTACATCATATGTCTGAAGTGCATAAAACCCAGTACATCATTAAACTTTTGTCTTGTACTTGAAATATCAGAGTACAATAATAAAAGAAGCATAATCCCCAAAACATAGCCATAGTTGAGAGATATGAAATCAAGTAATACATCTAAAACAACTCCAAGCAAGATGAAAGAAGAGTCCCGATCAAGATTGAGTATTCCCACCCTGAGAACCTTAGGGAGGGAACGAAAGAGAAAGAAGAGGAAACAAAAAAGGTCATACATAAAGTCTGGCGAGTCCAGTTACTTTTAGCATATAAATAAGTAAAAAGTATCATGACAGGCATATAAAGTGGATAAGAGAGACAACATCATAAAAAGGCAGGTATGACAACTTAAATAGGAATAACATGTCAGAGTATATTGCGCTTCTCTAGTACTTTCTCTTTCTCTCTGCACCAATAATAGTATAACCAAGATGAGATGATCACAACAACTATAAGATTGTAGACTTAGGCATACTTCTAGTGGGAGGTTTTAACCCCATACAACCAATAGGCATCCCAACATACCGGAGTTACCCCTAAGGATAATAACGAGCTCTTAAACATAGCAGGGTCTAGATGTACCTTAATTACTACCCCAATCGATTTGCTCACTACTCCATAGATACCCTGTGCTGGCCCTAAAGTAAGATGTATCACTTATAAAGTGGCAACCCTTCGTTTTCAGGATGTGCACAACCATATTTATTAATGTCACGACATCTAAACCTCCTCTGCCAGACCCATGCAGGCACATGACCCCGTCGGGATGCGCTGCCAACACTACCCCTTCGTTTGGATCTCTTACAATCAGCCCAGTAAGCGTGCCCCGACCCCGACTGTAACGACCCGATTTCTACGCATCGAAGGATCATAGAATATTTATTTCTTTCACATACAAAGTCGTATAGTCGTGTAATCTTGGGAGATGACTATTAGGGTCATTTCCCATGTTCATGATTTTTTCCGATTTTTAAATGACTGTTTTGCCTCTAGCTGATCTTGTCTCGGCCATAACATTTGATTGGAAAGTAGTTTTGACCTGAAACCATTCCATTAGGTCTGGATGATGGTTTACCTTTCCGTAGAGTGGTCATATGTGAAAAACGGACTTACCGTTTGGGAGATATGGCTGAATTAAGGTTTAGAGGCTGAAAAACAGCTTAACCGGGCTTAATTGGGTAGTTAACAGCTGGGCCCATTGCGGGATTTCGGGATTAGGGGTATATAAGGGTTGATTAGGGTTAGAAAACATTTCTTTAGACACTTTTACAACCGCCACTTTCATTCTTGGAACCCTAGTAATGGCCTCCAACATCTAAAACACCTCTAAACCACTTTCTAATTGAGGATTAAACTTAACAACATCAAATCAAAGGGAAATAGCACCAAATTAAGGTCGGAACTGCTGTATAGCTTGGGAATAGCGCCAAACAGAGGATAATTTCAGATTTGGTATTTTGTTTGTGGCTAAGGTGAGTGATTTGCATAGTTCCTCACTAATTATGGTTAATTAAGGGTAATTAGTGTTAATTAGCAAATTTAAACATGATTAAATTTTGGAAAAATATTTATAAATTTTGAAATATTGTTTTAGGCCTCTGTTAGAAAATTTGGTTAGTTTGGTTAAGTTTTGCTAATCATATCATTAGTTTTGCTTAAACATGCTTAAAGTAAAATATGGGAGTTTGGCTATGTTTGATTCGTTTTAACCTATCAAATTATTGTTTTGGTGTTTGTGGTTGATTATACATGTTGCTATGACTGTATGGTATGCTTTGTGATTGATTAGAAGAGTTAGAATGGTCGAAAACGCCGTCGTATAGCGTAAAACAGTCGCTGGAAAAGTTGCAGGAAAAACTGCAGGGATCGGATCGGATAGGGGGAAGGGGTTCGGATCGGATAGGATTGGTCGAACCGAACTGACACCAGAGACAAGGAATCTGAACCGAACCGGAGCCCAGGCAGAAGAAAGAGTATGGCAACAAAGGAAGGCTACTTGCAAAGGGTTGGAGTTGGGTTGGGGACCAGATCGGAGCTGAGCATGGGATCGGGTCGGAAGAGCTGAACTGAATCAGATTGGGTTATTATGGCAAGAAGGAAGGCCACCATTTGTTGGAATCGGACCGGAGCTTGGAAGGGGATCGGATCAGACCAATTGGAGAACTGGGGGACTGAACGAACACAGGCAGGAGCACTGAACCGAACCGGGATCCGGAGATGGAGGAACACCGAACCAAACCGACTTGGGGAGGAACACTTTGAGGACCGAACCAAACTGCAACATGAAGTTTCATGACCGAACCGAAGCAATGACTACGAACCGAACCGAGTTTGAGCTCCCACTACTACGGTGCGACGACTTTTTTGAGGACTAACTCTAATTCGACCAAAACCCGAGATGCAAAGGAAGTCCAAATAGGAAGTAGAACTCAGGATCTAGATGGGAACCAAAGAGTTAACTTCATGAGTTGGGCTTTGCTGCGGGATGTGTGCTAAGGGGTTATCGAAGTCCATAACTTTGATTCACCACCAAGACGGATGTTAGGCTACGGATCAATGCAGTGGGGTAGTTATTACTCCATGGGGCAGAGTGATCATAGCATGGCTATGAGTCAGTGCAGTGGAGTTGTTATGACTTCATGGGCAGAGTGGACATAGCAAGGACTAGTAGCTATGGATCAGTGCAGTGGTGTCATCATGACTCCATAGGGCAGAGTGATCATAACAAGTATTTGGGTGATCAAGGAGGTGGATATCGTATGCTTTATGCACTGAGTGAGAGATGTGAGGATGGTTGCTTTGCTTGATTGTTTGACATCATTGTGAAATGCACACCCCACCCCCGTATTTCTTACACCATATGTTAGTGGCACCTTAGATTAGAGATCGGTTAGCTAGTTATGCACGAGTAGCTGATCCGGAGACAAGCAGTAGGTTCCTACGTATTATCTACACATATTCTCCCTGTGTCGCTGCTGGTCACTACTTTGGGCATTAGTAGTGTACCTGCCTTATTTGCTTTTGAGACAGTTTTCAGAAGTTGTATTAATGATGATATGGAACATAAGCTGTATTTAGATTTTCCGCTGCTATGATGTTTAGTTTTCAGCTTATGCACTGTCTCGCTTGTTTTATGTCAAAGTATGTTATCATTATATTTTATTCCATGCACTGTGAGACATTCTATAGGTTCTTTGTTAGTCCACTGTTAAGTTTCCTTTCCTTCCCTTTCTTTGGTGACCGTCCCGTGCTGGTTAGGCATCGGTACAACGCACTTTCATTTGAAATGTCAGTTGGTGCGGGGCGGGCCGTCACACTTGGTATCAGAGCTCTAGGTTGCGTTGTTAACCTAGGGAAAGACAACAGGGAGAGATAACACGTATATGAGAGCGCGTATTTGTGATTATTTTGGTTTTCAAAAGCTATATATATATACTATTAGTATAGCTAAAATGAAGTCGCATTGCACTGACACCACAAAGAGGATGGTTAATCGTTTCTCTTTACAGATTGAATGATGAGCCGATATACGAGGGGTGCTGGTAGAGGAGCCAATAATGGGAATGCTCCTGACATGAGGACTACGTTCACTGACTTCATGAGAGAGATGCTTAAAAATGTGCAAGGAGCAGTTCCCAATGCTGAAAATGGTGGTGGTGCAGCGGTGCAGACGCCTAGGGCCGATTTCTCCAAGCTATGCAAGGATTACATTAGTCTTGGTGGAAATCCGTTCCACGGAACAGAATCGGATACAGAAGTTCAGAATTGGTTGGATAGCTATGAGAGTATCTTCGAAGACTTGGGTATCGAGGATGCGATGAAGAGGAAGTTAGCATCCCGTCAGCTGCACGGACGGGTAATAAATTGGTGGAATGCTATTAAGGTGGCTACTCCAGAGGATCAAGTTACATGGGATCAGTTTAAGGCCCTATTCAGTGATAAGTCTATCCCATCTACCCAGAAGTTAGAGTTGTTTAGGAAATTTCTGGAGCTTAAGCAGAATGGTAGGGCAGTCTCATAGTACATTGCAGAGTTCGATACTTTATCGAAATATGGATTATCCATTATTAATATTGCCGAGAAGAAAAATGAAAAGTTCATGACAGGCTTAGATCAGTACTTGGGGGAAAGACTTATAAATAACAACAAAAACACCATATTACAACGGTGGAACAACGTTGTAATATACATTTTACAACGGTGGGCCAACCGTCGTGTATTAAGAAGTTGTAATAGACTGAAACTTTACAACTTTTTTGCACCATTGCAACACCGTTGTAATATGTATATTTTTACAAATTTTGTCAACCATTGTAATAAACTTTATTACAACATTTTTGCACCGTTGTTGTTGTAATTTTTACAACTATTTACAACTGTTGTGATATATTTTATTACAACTTTTATTTTACAGTTGTAATATATCCACAAATTATATGCATAAGAATCTATATACATTTTATATATGCCACAATAAATAGATAAATAACATAAGAAATAGATGTAAGTTTAAAAGCATCATAATCCATTCATTGATAAAAATCACAACTTTACATATAGAATACAAATTATAAATCATATACCACATAAAAATGTATAAAATTACAACGGTCTTTCGCATTTGCCTCTGAAAACCTTTAACCTAATTACAAAGCTCATTTGCCTATGAAATCTACAAAGCTTTGATGTTTTGCTTCAAGAATTCTTTTTTTCCCATATTTTCTCCAACTATGTCTATCCTCCAATGGACCTTGAGCTTCTGGTCCTGTTCCCAGCATTCACTATATTTCTACATTTTTGCTGTGGCTATTCTACACACAATTATAAATTCATCAACTATTAATCAAAGTCCAAAGCTAAACAGAAGAAGAAACCTTGTAGGCAAATATATAGCACATAATCATATTTCTATATTTGGTAACACATAAACTTTGAACGACACAAGTGACTACATTCGTAATGTCCAAACTAGTGTAAAAGTTAACACATTGAGATTATGTTTCTATATTTGGTAATCCTTTTTTCAATTATCAGGAGCACTACGAATGTATATTACTTGAGTATGTGTAATGGTTAGTGAAGAAATTAATAAGAGACACTATCTCAATCTAGCATAGTCGAAATCAGAAACTATATAACCAGCTTAGGTAAATGAATGTACCTGTTTGATATATGTGTCAAATTACATCCAGCAATACATACGCAAGTATTCATCATCATCATTACTGCTTGGTTCCCAATGAAGCACAGTTGAATTAAATTTCCATTGCATGAATAGTTTTGCAACTGGCAACAAAATGAATCGACCTGATTAGCAACTGCCAGCTACATTATTCTGGAATTACCAAATGCAGGAAATAGAGCATGCAAGTGATTTAACATTAAGAAAATATATTAAAAGCAGAAGAAGATGTGAGAATGATACATACTGGATCCCTTATTCTATTTACCAAAGCTTGTGAGCCATTCATCGTTGAACTCACATTACATAGCGGATATAAATGCAGTAGTCATTAAAGTGCTATGAGAGATGTATTAAAAACCTTGCCAAGTACATAGTGATGAATGAGTCTATTTCTGTCAGTGTTATCTCGGTCAAATTTTCAAAAATAATTTCTCTATTATTGTGTTTGTTAATCCTTTCTTGCTTTGTTGGCGCATTTAACTCTTATACAACTTTAAATATCTAGCTGCATGTGTTAATGTTAAGTGTTTAGGTCAGTAAATGCACTGAGAGATGATAATTTTGATAGGACATCAGCACCTTCAAAATGATCACTTCACAATACTTACTCCATTCAACATACACCTTCTACGTCCCCCAAACTGCACTCATCAGCACCTACCATTAATTTCAGAACTATAATTACAATCCTCTGCCCTTTAAACACCTCTCCAAACCGTGCTCTGCTCTCGGTCAGTAAGCAGACCCTTCATTGCTATCATCACCTTCCATCTCCGACTGGCATAAACCACCTTCTGTCTCCGACATACCACAAAACTCTAAAAATTTCATTACACTTCACCGAGATCATCAAAAACACTACATACAAACCCACTACCATTATCCAAGTTCACAAACCAATTCAACAAAATTTACACAGCTCCAACCCTACACAAACTCCTGTTAAACATCTTTTCCAACTCCCTCTGTCCCTCGCACTGCTACAGCAACATGAAGCCTTCCTTCCACTTCCTCCCCTCTATTTCACTCTCTACTGCACCAAAACATTCCTCACCGTGAACCACTAACCTAAGCACATCATCATACCCCTACTGCTATCATAAGTCCTAAGTACCTACTACATCCTAAACGCCTTCCTGCGTATACTTCTTACACAAACCCGACAACTACTGTTAATCCAAACCAAAAAGCAACCTACCTTTTACACTCACCAATACCTGAAACTCATCTTCAACACACCAGTATTCTTCTTAATCTCCTAAGTACACAACCTTCGCTTCACGTGATCCTCATATCAACTGTCCGCACTTGCTAATTACAAACCATCTGAACCCACAAACCACTATTCTTCAACAAGCCATCCGCACTTGCATGTACAACACTTTACATATGTACACATACGTATGTGTATGCATATAAATCTACAATGAGTAACCGGACAGTTTAACTGCAATATATAAATGGCAGAAACGCAACACATAAGGCAATAAGTTGAAACATTTCAGAAATCATCCAACATCATAAATTCAACTTCAAATTGAAGTTAAAACTTGAACAATGATAATTGTGAGAAACTCACCTCTTTTGCCGTGTTTTCCTAGGCTGATGAAATGGTTGTGACTGCAGTATGGCAGGTGGGTAGCCGAGAGACGGTAGAGCTTGGAGTTGGGAAAGGAAGCCATGCGTGTTGAAGGGGGAAGGGCAGTTTGGATGCAGTGGCTTCGAGGGCGACGGTCCAAAAGGCAAGGGTGGTTTCAGTCAGGAGGTGGCGGACGCGAAGGATGGAGCTGAATTTCGATTGCCGGTGAAAAATCAATGGGCAGGCGAAGTGGTCGAAGCCAGATGAGGGTAGGCGAGGGATCAGTGGTTGCTTCTGGACGGAGGAGGAGGACGACGAAGGCCACAAACGCGATTTAGGGATTTCAGTGTAAATTCTTTTTGGGGAAAAAATAATATTTGGGGCCTTTTACTTTGCTGAAGCGAGAATAAAGTAAAAGGGGAGGATGCCATATTCGGTTATAAGACAAAAACATAGAAAAGGAACGGAAATAATATGAAAAGGGGCAGTAGACAACATACATAAGACGGACAGGTGTTAATTCATTTCATCAAAAATTCTAGAAGTGTCGAAACATTTTAGAAAGCTGCTCAACATTAAATAAATGTTTTCTCCAAGTATTATACCACTTGAATACAAAGTATATTTACTACTTTTTAAAATACAAACTTAAATAACTTTTAAACCAAAATTTAAAACATAATAAATTTGTGTAAACTCAATTACGCTTCTCAATTTAATTCGAAAATCAAATTCATAAATTTTTTTCAACTTACATAATCAAGTAGTTTAAAAATATTAATATCGTGTAAAATTTAACAAACAACTCAAATTTAAATATTAATTTTTTAAATCCAAACTTCAAAATTAATTCAACAACCAAAATAAACTAGACTAGATTTCAAATTTAAATTCAAATAACAAGTATAAAAATAAATTCTCAACACTGAATTAAATTAACTTAAATTTTTAAATGCCAAAATTTCAGTTCATTACATGAAGTATTAGATGTTAAATAGAATTATTACTCATAACTATTAAATATTAAATACTAATAATAAGTATTACTTTTTAGTTATTAAAGATTTTTTATTAATCGTTCGTTATAATAAATTAATTAATAAATATAATCTTAGTTATTAATCTCTACTTCTTAATTATTAATAACAATCATTGATTATTCATGATTAGTGTAATTATTATATTTTAATTATTAACTATTTATTAGTAATTATGTAATATTAACTACATTTTTTAATTATTCTTCTTAATTGCTAAGTATTAAATATTACGGATTGATTGTTAATCATTACTTCCTAATTAATTATTAATAGTAATTATTAGTTATTAATTATAAATAATCAATATAAATGTATTAAATATTAATTATTAGTTGTTAATTATTAAAATGTAGTCATATATTACAACAGTCAAAAAATAAAAGTTGTGATAGGCTTTTATTACAACTGTCGAAATAACACAGTTGTTAAAAATAAGTTTATTACAACTTTTCTGGGAAAAAGTTGTAAAATAACATTTATTTACAACGGTGCTTTTACCACCGTTGTAAAATTAAAGTTGTGATATGGTATTTTTGTTGTAGTGAAACCATATTGATGAGACGTTTGAATCGATTGTGGGGAAAGATTTGAGATCAGAGTGTCTATATCCTAAGTCGAAGACTGAGGTTGCATCTGCAGAACAGCCTAAGCCGCAAGCAAGCAGTGGAAGCAAGAATGGTTCTCAGAATAAGAGGAAGCAAAATCAGACCAAGGATGGCCAGAAGAAAAAGAATAAGAAAGATGTTGAGTGCTTCTGCTGTGGTAAGAAGGGTCACTATGCCAAGGAATGTCGGGCCAAGCCAGTGGATAGGAAGTGCTTCAACTGTGGCCAAGTGGGACATCACAAGGACAAGTGTCCGCAACCCCCTAAAGAAAAGCAGATAGTGAAAGCATATGCTATCAATGCTGTTCCTTCTTCGTCGAATGCCCCAACTGCGGCAGAGAAAGGAAAGAATGTCGTCATTCAAGGTATGCTTTCTGTTTATGATGTTCCTGTTCGAGTGTTGTTTGATACCGGAGTTTCCCGTTCCTCATATCTAGTGACCTGGTAGATATGTTTGGATTAGAACCAGAGATAGTCGATAGACCTTTTGCAGTGACGAACCCGATTGGTGGTTCGACTAGCCTTTGTATGATTTGTCATAATGTGGTCGTATCGAGTCATGGATGCATGTTGTGATTGCTTTGTTTTGGGCTTTACTGGGTTTGGCATTATTTTGGGAGTCGATTGGCTCCAAAGATACGGGATGGTGGTAGACTATGAGGGCTTTTTGGCATTATTATGGGCGGAGGGTAGTGTTTGGTGGTCTACCTAGTGATGGGGTAATGGCTAGTTTTTTAAATTCCCTCGACATCCCGCATGATGTAACAACCCGAAAATCTGGGCCAGTTTAAAATTTTTATTTTGGCAATTTTAGCGAATTTTGATTATTTAAAATGAATTATTTTAAATAATAACGACGAGAAATTTATTTTGAATAGAATTCAAACGAATATATTTATATAGATCGTCGTTATAATATAAATAATTATTTATATTTATAAAAGGAATTGAAAATGGCGCGGTAGTTCGATAATTCGATTTCAAACTTCAAATGAATGTACCGGGTGCAAAACAATCCGGATTTTAGTGAAACCAAAAATAATAGGATCTATTTGATAATATCTTCCCAACGAATCCGGGAAATCAAGATTTCATAGCGGGAATCAAAAGATATGTCCAGTTGAAAATTCTGAATAGTCGCTATGGAATTCAGGCCCTTAAAAATAGCCATTTTGCAAACGACCTCGGATTTCAACGAAACCACTTTTGTTGGATCCGTGATGTCAAGTTATTGCTAGATTCCAATTTTCATAATTTTTCGAATCAATATGTGAGCGTGGCAAAGGAAAACGCGTTTGACCAGTTTCAGTTTATTTTAATCGACTGGAAATTGGCCATTTTTCAAACGGTCTCAGAATTCGACGAAACTAGTTTTGTTAGGACTGTATCGTCAATACGAAGCTAGAAAATATTTTTTTGGAATTTTTCGTGTTCGTATGTGACCCCGGTAAATTGAAATGCGCGTTCAAATTCAATATATAGAGTTATATGTTGATTTTAACGGAAACTGATCGAAACAGTCGAATCGGCTTATGGTATATATCCCATTGTGTTCGGAATGGGGGTAAAACGCTATGGACGACAGGCGGTGGGCCTCGTTTAGAGGTCGTATGAAAAAGTTGCTTTTTGGAACTTAAATAATTAAATAAATTAAAAATAAATTTCCTCACTCTCTCTCCTCTCCTTAAACTTCTCTGGCCCCCTTACCATTCCCGTTCGAAATCGAATCGGATCTAAAAAAAAGAAAGAAACGAAGACCGATTCCACCAGCCCCGTCGCCCCAACCACCGCCCGTCGCTCGCGAGCCTCCCCAGCGCCGCCCTCTGGCATCGCACCCTCCCCTCTGCAATCCGCACCCACGAAGACCCCAACCTGCGAACCACGAAGCAACCACAAACTCTCGAGCACCCACCTCGCGCCCGCCACCCCCGACGCCAGCAGCTCGGGCCCCCACCGCAACGCCTCCACAGACGGTGGCGCACTCCTCCCACTTCACCTCAGCGCGCCTCCGACCCCCTCCAACCTTTAACAGTAAGCGTTTATTTTATTTTATTTGCATTTATTTATTTGCAGTGTTTGAAACTGTTAAAATATGATTTTTAAATCATATAAATACCCGATTTTTATTTATATAAAAGAGTAATGTAAAAATAAGGTTTTCGACGCTATAAAGGTTGGCTTTTTATATATAATATCATGGTAGAAAAATGTTATTTTTATAAATATAGTAGCCATATAAGAGTATGATTTTATCTTAATAAAGTTAAGACTTTTAGTTGCAAATTGAGGTGATTTTGAAACCCAAGAAGGAGAGATGTAATTTCGATTCATATAAAGATCTCATTTTTATATAGAGAAACATTTGATCTTTATTCGATTTTTATATATTGAATAGCATAGTAAAAATTTGATTTTTATATATTGAATAGCGAAGTAAAAATTCGATTTTTATATATGTAGTGGCTACGGGCGAAGAAAGTGATAAGAGACGAGAACAGTGAAGATTTCCTGCATTAGAAGTGCCGTGGAGTTAGGATAGCTATCGGTGAGAACTTCTCACTCTTCAATTTAATTTTTCTAGTTATAAATATATACTAGGATGCAGACGGTGCTTAGCAGCACCCGACACCCGTCATCCACAGACCATGGATGGCTTGTTTGTTTAATTGTTTGGTTGTGTAGTTGGTTAGATTACTTGGTTTGAATTGAATTGTTTGGTGAAATGAAATTGATTTGATTGATGTGTGAATGGCGTGGGCCTTCACGAGACCGGGGATAAGGCTAGGCCTTGTCCCGTTTCTAGTATCGTGCCGTTATGCCGCCGAAATTTTCTAAAAATAAGTTAGAAAAATAAAGATAACATTTTATTTAATAAATGAACCGAATAGAATATTCATAGGTTGAATAAAATAGTTTGATCGTTAAAAATATAATTTTTAACGTGAATGTGAATAAATAAATATTCATTTACAAACCGGACGGTTTGTTTATGTACACCTGTTTAAAGGACATTGATTGGGACGATAAATTTTACACATCGCCCAACTGCACAAATAAAATCTGTGTTTGATTGTTTGAAATCCCACACGGGTATTCGGATGATATTTGACGTACACTAATCCTGATTGTTTAGTTGTATGTCGATTGATTGATTGACAGACTGTTATAAGCGTTGAATATTTATATTTGATGCTTATACAGTGTAGAATGCACTTTGGATGATGGTTGATTATTCATCGTTGTTGATATGTACATATGTTGTAGAGAATCCATATAATTAACAGTATATGGTAATTGATTGGGCCTCATTCTAGTTTCGAAAAAGAAATATTTGAAATAAAAACCTTTGAAATAGAATATTTGAAAATAGAAACATATGAAGCCGTGTTGGTTAGATTGACGCCATTTTGACGTGAACGATATTTATATCGATTTTATTCATTTTATAATGAATAACGAAAGTGATTTCAAAATCTGAAATTGAATATAAATGAATTCGAATTGAAATTGAATATAAATGAATTTGAATTGAAATTGAATATAAATGAATTCGAATTGAAATTGAATATAAATGAATTCGAATTGAAATTGAATATAAATGAATTCGAATTGAAATTGAACATAAATGAATTCGAATTGAAATTGAATATAAATGAATTCGAATTGAAATTGAATATAAATGAATTCGAATTGAAATTGAATACAAATGAATTCGAATTGAAATTGAATTGAATTGAATTAGAACTGAAATTGAATTAGAAATCAACTTGAATTGAAATCGATTTGAAATGAATTTAAAACGAATTTATATTGGAATATTCAATTTTGATTTGAATTTGAACATGAAGTTGAAACCGTTTTGAAAATGAATTTAAAAACGATTTATAAGGCACGTTTTAAAAGGAAATCGACGAAGTATATATTATATATATTATATATATAATATAATGGCCTGAATAGAACGCGCCGCGCCGCGGCAGTTCGCGAATTTCGACCATTGACTTCGAACGGATATTACGGGAGATCCGACCGTCGGATTCTCCTGAAACCGGAACCGTTGGGTTCGTATCGAAAAGATCTTTCTAACGATTATTAGAAATTAGAAATCTAACGGTTGGATTTGGAATTATGTCTAAATCAAATTTGAAAAAGGTCGCTGTAAGTGCAGTTCGATGGCCGTTGATGGAAATCGACTGTACGGGCCTTGATAAAATTATTAAAAATATTAATAATTTGTGTGAAATCATAAGAAATGATTTAGAAAGGATTGGAATGAAAAACTCCATATTTGAAAAGATAAAAATAGATTTTTATCGAAATGAACTAGTTTTGAACTAGAATTATAATTCTATTTATTTCTAAATAAATAAATTGAATTTGAAAAGGGTTTTGAAGATAACCAGAATTTCCAATGATTGCATTGGAGTGGATTTGAATCGAAATTGTCTTCGGAATATTTCGATGTTGGAATTCGTGATTATACAGATGTTGTTATGGTAATTTGAAAGATATATATTTATATCGTTATTTCCAATACGACATTTGTTAATCATAGAATTTGATATTGAATATAAGCCGATATATTTTCTATTCAGAGCCTTGTATTGAATATCAAATGTGATTTGGGTTTGTCGTGAATGGTGTCTTCACTAACACTGTTCTTGAACCCAGTTGAGAAAAGATTAAATCTTTTTATATAGATTTAATGAAGTGTACCAATTAAATAATATTTAATTGGAATTGAATTGATATTGATTTTTGGGTTTATCGTGGACAGTGTTTTAAATAACACTCGTTCTTTAACCCGATAATTAATGGAATGTGATTTTGGGTTTATCGTGAACTGTGTTTTAAATGACACTGATTGTTTAACCCAGTTAAAGATTAAAACTAAGTGGAGTTTTAATGAATCTTTAATTAGATTGAAATAATCGAGAATGGAGTATCACCAGTTTTACTCCAGGCGATAGTTAAATCTTTAATTAGGTTTGAACGTGAAATGGTAATTGAATTTACCGATAACACCGTGGTGTTAGATATGAAGTATTACCAGTTTTACTTCATGGGATGAATAGGTTGGGATTGGGAAATTAAAACAAATGATTACTTCGGTAAGGTTCGTTAATCCCGACTAGTAGAATCAAAATTCAAAAGAAGATTAAAGTATAAATTCAAGGAGTTTATCTTTGATAAAATTAATGGGAACCTTTCCCTATGAATGTGAAATTCAGAAACTAACTGTCGGTTAGCCAAGCAGAATGGTTTTCTGGATATTGATCTGATGTTGGTTTCGGCCTTCGGGGTTAATATTTGGGGAATTATTCTATTTATTAATTTACGGTTGGTGACTGATAAATTGGAATGAGGCGTATGTTGTGTTTGTGTAACACTTATTTAAAAAATACGCGAGTTATTCGGAAAGACCGGGTTTATCCCATTTTGAATAACTGATACGACGATAAGTCGAAGATGAAGACGGTGGTCGAAGACCAGAAGTCTTCACGTCGTTTGGGTGATTACTGATGATCTTGATTGGGATGTACACCCAAGAAGATGGAAACAGTTGGTGATCGTCCAGACGTACTTGGAGATCGATGGATATGCGGGGTACTAGGTGCCTTCGGTTTCGTTCAGACCTAGAACGGACTTGTAAATGGACTGTGTGTCTGACATTGGATTTTAGTCTGTGTGATTGATTTCTATTAAATATATATCTGTTTGGCGGAGGAGAATTTATTCTTTTTCTTAATGCCCTTCTCTGAGACGTACGAGCTCAGGGGTTATATATTGATGGATATCAAACGCATGGAGTGAATTGCCTGTGTGGCATGCCTAAGTGGAAATTGATCGAGGCTTCTGTTGAAAAGCAAAGTCTTGTGGTGATGATCAAAGCACAGCCTGTGTGGCACAGCTTTGTGTAACGTGAATTCGCGAGCCTCACACCCCGGTTGTGAACCAAAAACGGGAGACGGACCTCAGGGAGGGCATGCGTTTCTTTCTAGCTGGGGTGGTGTCAGTGACCTACCAGCCCTGACATTTATATACTTTTCACCTGTGTGGTTGTTGCTGTTGCGAGGCGCCTCGGTTTGATCGGACGATCCGGGTCCGATGGAGTCATTCGTTGGCTCATTGACGCCCCAAAGGGCGGGGAGACGTAGTGTTCAGGCATAATAATCCACATCGGTGGACCGGCCCTGACGATCCAAGGGGCAGTTGCGGCTGTTCCTGAGACACAGGCTAGAGCGTCTCGAATCGGTAGAGGACGATCCCTGGCCTCGGTTCATAGATGGAAACCCAACTTCCAAATACGTGACATTTGCGGTTTTATTTGTAGAACCTAGTATGGTGACATAGTGGGATGGGGCGCTTATGCCGCCTATGATTGATACTTATGATTTGAAGTTGTTTTATACACTATGCACTTATAATAGTATCAAATGATTTGTTTTTCAACGTATCAAGCATTCTTGGCTATTATAAGGTAAAAACCCTATCCTCCGGCTTGCGTTGCATTGTGTGATGGGAACTGGGTCTTATAGTAGCTTCATTTTTCCTTATTTAGCATTGCGATGTTTGTTTTATGCACTGGTATTCTTGGGAGGAAACCCGTTCTGTGTTATACGGCGTGGTCCCTTGATTTACCTAACTTTAAAATAAAGATTTATAACTGTTTTAGTTCTTACACCAGTCCCATGACTGACCTGGAGTTTATTGTTTTAACCTAAACTCTGGGTGCCCTTATTTTGACACGGGCAGCTCGTAGTTTTGGTTTTGCAGATTTATATTCACAGGATCCTGGTTTACAGCTGGAATGATATCCGGAAAGCTTTGTATCCGTATATCTCTTCTAGTTGTGTATTATATTATTTTCCGCTGCTATGTATTTAAATGTAATTTAAATCTTTGATATTTCTATGTAATATTTATTTGTTTATAATATGTATATTCTTGTAATCTGATGCATTGTTGTAATATACAATGAAATGTTCTTCTGTATGCGTTCTATTTTGTCTTGTTCTCAAAACAATCAGGCATTTCGAACGGTCTAGATCGGTTTAGCGACTGGTTCGGATCGAGCGAGATTCCCGATCGTCACACATGATGAGTTGTCAGATGTGCCCGTGGCTGGCCAGTATCCGGACGTCTTCGAGGAAGTGACCGGACTTCCACCACACCGAGAGATTGAGTTCCGTATTGATTTAGTGAAAGATGCCATACCTATAGTGATGCCACTTTGTCGTATGGCACCAAGGGAGCAGCGAGAGCTCAGGGTGCAAGTGAGCGATCTTTTGAAGAAGGGATTTATTAGAAGAAGTGTTACTGAGTGGGGAGCACCAGTTGTGTTTGCTACCAAGGTAGATGGTTCCCTTCGATTGTGTGTAGACTACCGCGAATTGAATAAGGTGACGAGGAAGAATAAGCGTCCTCTACCGTGGATAGATGATTTGTTTTATCAGTTGAGTGACGCGAGAGTATTCTCCCAGTTGGATCTCGCGACAGGTTTTCATCATCTTAGAGTGGAAGCTGAAAGTATAGCTAAAACGACATTTCGGACGCCGTCTGGATTTTTTGAGTGGTTAGTCATGCCATTCGGGTTGACCAATGCACTAGCATATTTTGTGGATCTTATAAATAGGGTATTCAGAGATCAGTTGAATAAGTTTGTTCTTGTTTTCATGGACGATATACTTGTTTATTCGAGGACAGAGGAAGAACACAAGGACCATTTGAGGATAGTGATGGAGGTGTTGAGAAAACACCAATTGAAAGCAAAGTTTTCTAAGTGTCACTTATGGAGGAGGGAAGTGAGATTCTTAGGCCATGTTGTTTCAGAGAATGGTATTGTCATGCATCCTGCGAAGGTGGCTACGGTACAAGATCGGTCTACGCCCAAGAATGCAACAGACGTAAGAAGTTTCTTGGGATTAGCTGGATATTACCGTAAGTTTATCCAAGACTTCTCCAAGATAGCAGCACCGTTGACCCAGTTGACTAAGAAAAATCAAGCTTTCGTCTGGGACGAAAAGTGCGAGAATGCATTCAAGAGCCTAAAGGAAAAGTTGACGTGTGCACCAGTATTAGTCATTCCTAAAGGGAATGAAGAGATGACAGTATACACAGATGCATTTTGTACCGGACTAGGTGCTGTATTGATGCATGGAGGTAGGGTTGTAACTTATGCTAGTCGACAGCTGAAACCGCATGAAAAAAGATACCCTACCCAAAATTTGAAATTGGCAGCGATCGTGTTCACATTGAAGATATGGAGACATTATCTCTTGGGAGAAAGATTCGAGTTGTTTACTGATCATAAGTCACTAAAGTATCTTTTCTCTCCGAAGGATCTAAATCTACGACAATAAAGATGGTTAGAATTCTTGGCTTCCTACGATTTCGATATTGCATACACACCAGGAAATGGCAATGCGGTAGCTGATGCATTGAGTAGAAGACATGCCAGTTTATGGGCTATGTTTATTGAGTGGAAGCAACTGGAGTACATCGCTGGGTATGATTTTAGACCAAAGTGCAAATTGGATCCAGAAATGTTAGCAAGTTTGACGATCAGACCCACTTTGATTGAGCGGATTGGTTCCAGCCAGAGGGACGATCCTAACCTATTAGAAGTCATCTCCAAGTTAGAGATGGGTATTGATGAGGAGACGAACAAGTATGGGCTTGATGGAGATGGATGGCTTCGAAAGAATGGAAAGTTAGTTGTACCCAACGTGAATGGATTAAGAGATGAAGTGTTAAGAGAATGTCATCACTCAAAACTGACTATACACCCCGGTGGTAACAAGACGTATCGAGACATGAAGCAGACCTACTACTGGGAAGGGATGAAAAGAGACGTTGGGAAGTTTATATCCAAATTCATGAACTGCTAGCTAGTTAAAGCTGAGCAAAATAAGCCTAGTGGTTTATTGCAACCATTAGAAATTCCAGAATGGAAATGGGAACAAGTCTCAATGGATTTCATTGATGGGTTACCAAGGACTAGATCAGGCCATGATAGCATTTGGGTGATTGTGGACCGATGGACCAAGAGTGCAAAATTTATACCCGTCTAGTCGAATAGAATGGCAACTAAGTTAGCTGAGCTATATATGAAATGGGTAGTGAGATTTCATGGAGTACCTAAAGGCAATGTAAGTGACCGAGATCCGTTGTTCACTAGTGGATTTTGGAAGAGCTTACAAGAGGCATTAGGATCAAAATTACATCTCAGTACCGCGTATCATCCTCAGGCCGACGGTCAAACAGAGAGGGTGAATCATATATTAAAAGACCTCTTAAGAGCTTGTATATTGGATTTTGGTGGACCATGGGATGACCATTTACATCTAGCAGAGTTTGCATATAATAACAGTTATCAATCCAGTATTGGTATGGCTCCATTTGAAGCTTTGTATGGAAGACCATGCAACTCACCATCATTTTGGTTAGAAACTGGTGAGAAGTTTGTGCTTGGACCATATGTGATAAGAGAAACTTCAGATAAGATTAAGGTTATCCAACAACGAATGAAGGCTGCCCAAGATAGGCAGAAGAGTTATGCTGATAAGAGGCGAAAGGATTTAATGTTCTCCATTGGTGACTTGGCGTTTGTCAAGATTTCTCCGTTAAAGAGCGTGATTCGATTTGGCAGGAGAGGCAAGTTAGCACCAAGAATTATTGGACCATTCCCATTTCTCGAGCAAATTGGGAATTTGGCATATAAAGTTGATCAATTACCATAGAAGATGGCAGGATTTCATAACGTATTTCATGTTTCCCAGTTAAGGAAATTCGTGCACGACCTCGATATGACTATTTCACCGGATTAGTTGGACGATATCGAAGTTGAATCCGAGGCGGTTGGGAATCGCAGGCCTATGCGTGTTGTTGGGAATGATACGAAGAAGCTTCGAAGGAAGGCGGTGAAACTAGTCAAAGTCCAGTGGGGTGATGATGAGGAAGACTGTACTTGGGAAACAGAGGAGAAAATAAGGAGGAAGTATCTAGAACTCTTTGCCTGCTAAGGTTTTTATATCAGTATGGTACTCCTTTATTAGTAAACCGCACGCTAGGATAAGCTTGTTGTGTTGTTTTGTATGCTTTATTGTTTTGTTAATGATTGGTAGGCATGCGGGACCCATTGTATATTTTGGGTTAAGGAATTTCGGGGACGAAATTTCTTAAGGGGGGAGAATGTAACGACCCGCATTCTACACATCGAAGGATCATAGAATATTTATTTCTTTCACATACGAAGTCGTATAGCCATGTAACTTTGGGAGACGGCTATTGGGGTCATTTCCCATGTTCATGATTTTTGCCAATTTTTAAATGACCGTTTTGCCCCTAACTGATCTTGTCTCGGCCATAATTTTTGATTGGAAAGGAGTTTTGACCTGAAACCACTTCCATTAGGTCCGGATGATGGTTTACCTTTCCGTAGATTGGTCATATGTGAAAAACGGACTTATCGTTTGGGAGATATGACTGAATTAAGGTTTACAAGGTGAAAAACAACTTAATCGGGCTTAACTGGGTAGTTAACAGCTAGGCCCATTAGGGGATTTCGGGATTAGGCGTATATAGGGGCTGATTAGGGTTAGAAAACATTTCTTTAGACACTTTTACAGCCGCCACTTTCATTCTTGGAACCCTAATAATGGCCTCCAATATCTAAAACACCTCTAAACCACTTTCTAATTGAGGATTAAGCTTAGCAACATCAAATCAAAGGGAAATAGCACCAAATCAAGGTCAGAACAGCTGTATAGCCTTGGGAACAGCGCCAAACAGAGGATAATTTCAGATTTGGTATTTTGTTTGTGGCTAAGGTGAGTGATTTGCATAGTTCCTCACTAATTATGGTTAATTAAGGGTAATTAGTGTTAATTAGCGAATTTAAACATGATTAAATTCTGGAAAAATATTTATAAATTTCGAAATATTGTTTTAGGCCTCTGTTAGAAAATTTGGTTAGTTTGGTTAAGTTTTGCTAATCATATCATTAGTTTTGCTTAAACATGCTTAAGGGAAAATATGGGATTTTGGCTATGTTTGATTCGTTTTAACCTATCAAATTATTGTTTTGGTGTTTGTGGTTAATTATACATGTTGCTATGGCAGTATGGTATGCTTTATGATTGATTAGAAGAGTTAGAATGGTCGAAAACGCCATTGTATGGCGTAAAACAGTCGCTGGAAAAGTTGTTGGAAAAACTGCAGGGATCGGGATCGGATCGGATAGGGGGAAGGGGTTCAGATCGGATAGGATTGGTCGAACCGAACTGACACTAGAGACAAGGAATCCGAACCGAACCGGAGCCCAGGAAGAAGAAAGAGTATGGCAACAAAGGAAGGCTACTTGCAAAGGGTTGGAGTTGGGTTGTGGACCAGATCGGAGCTGAGCATGGGATCGGGTCGGAAGAGCTGAACTAAATCGGATTCTGTTATGGCAAGAAGGAAGGCCACCATTTGTTGGAATCGGATCGGAGCTTGGAAGGCGATCGGATTGGACCAATTGGAGAACTGGGGGACTGAACGAACGCAGGCAGGAGCACCGAACCGAACCGGGATCTGGAGATGGAGGAACACCGAACCGAACCGACTTAGGGAGGAACACTTTGAGGACCGAACCAAACTGCACCACAGAGTTTCACGACCGAACCAAGGCAATGAATATGAACCAAACCGAGTTTGTGCTCCCACTACTACGACGAAACGGCTCTTCTGAAGGCCAACTCTAATTCGACACTAACCCGAGATGCAAAGGAAGTCCAAATAGGAAGTAGAACTCAGGATCCAGATGGGAACCAAAGAGTTAACTTCACGAGTTGGGATTTGCTGCGGGACGTGTGCTAAGGGGTTATAGACGTCCATAACTTTGATTCACCACCAAGACGAATGTTAGGCTACGGATCAGTGCAGTGGGGTAGTTATTACTCCATGGTGCAGAGTGATCGTAGCATGGCTATGAGCCAGTGCAGTGGAGTTGTTATGACTTCATGGGGCAGAGTGGACATAGCAAGGACTAGTGGCTATGGATCAGTGCTGTGGTGTCATCATGACTCCATAGGGTAGAGTGATCATACCAAGGATTTGGGTGATCAAGGAGGTGGATATCGTATGCTTTATGCACTGAGTGAGAGATGTGAGGATGGTTGCTTTGCTTGATTGTTTGACATCATTGTGAAATGCACACCCCACCCCCGTATTTCTTACACCATATGTTAGTGGCACCTTAGACTATTGTACGATATGTTGTGCTAACTCTTTGGTTGCAGGTCCAGGTTCAGGTATGGTTTAGTATACCTGTTATTATTCTGTTTTGCTGCTTATCGCTCATACCAGACTTTTGTCTGACCTAGAGTTTTATGTCTCTTCATATTACTCTGGGTGCTCTTAAAACGGGCAGACTAGAGACAGGTTAGCTGGTTATGCACGAGTAGCTGATCCGGAGACGAGCAGGAGGCTCCTACGTATTTTCTACACATATTCTCCCTGTGTCGCTGTTGGTCACTACTTTGGGCATTAGTAGTGTACCTGCCTTATTTGCTTTAGAGACAATTTTCAAAAGTTGTAATAATGATGATGTGGATCATAAGCTGTATTTGGATTTTCCGCTGCTATGATGTTTAGTTTTCAGCTTATGCACTGTCTCGCCTGTTTTATGTCAAAGTATGTTATTATTATATTTTATTCCATGCGCTGTGAGACATTCTACATGTTCTTTGTTAGTCCACTGTTAAGTTTCCTTTCCTTTCCTTTCTTTGGCAACCGTCCCGTGCTGGTTAGGCATCGGTACAACGCACTTTCATTTGAAATGTCAGCTGGTGCGGGGCAGGCCGTCACACCGACCTAGTTCGGAGTACTCGTTTTATACCTTTATATGGGTTACTGAATAAAACGGGTCTCACACACAAGATGATACAAGCTTCCCCTATGCTTTCATCCCCATTAGGTTTTCCGCAGGTCATGCCATACCAGAGTAAAAGATTGCATAACCCCACAAGTTAAGTTTGTGGGCCTATATACAAATATTACCCTCCAACCCATGATATACTTAACCCTCCCACAGTTTCATACAATTTTACTTAACCCCTACTCAAGTTAACATATACAATCCCTATGGATTCAACTAGGTTAAGTATTCAAGTTTATTGCCATATTCATTTATGGTTATAGTGTACTAGACCTCCCACATTAAACCTACAACTTGCGGATACTGGATATGCCGGGAGGTTCCGGGAAGACTTCTTCCATAAGTTGGGCTTAATCTCGTGTCTTAGCATGTCACGTGTTTATGCACTTAGACCCCTCACATTGGATTCACCACTTGTGGTCGCTGGATATGCCGGTTAGTTCTGAGTAGACTTCCACCACAAGTGTAATCTAACCTCATGTTTAGGCGCAGTTACAGTTTCTAATTACTTTAATTCTAGGCATTTCCGTTATTAACCAATTATTCCTATATCATTATAGGTTTTCATGCCTCTTTCCCAAGTTATGTTCATAATAACCATATGCCCCAAATTCATATTCATATATTTCATTCAAGTTATGCCCAAATTTCGAATTACAAATTATGCCCCAATTTTACTGTTTTCCCCTTATTCCCAATTTTAACACGTTCGCATATTTCAGCGGCATGCCTAGGCTCGAAGGTAGCCTAGCTATAAAAATAAAAGGGAAAAGATGAACGGAAGAGCACAAAAATGATCATACTAACAAGATTGACATATAATGGTTGAAATAGGCATAAACATACACTGGTATAATGCAAGATAGGCATATAGGAATAGATCTGATGAACATGTGAAAATAAAACTAATTCTAACATTATAAGAACATCATAAACATGCATGATAAGATCTAAACAATGAATTGGATCAACTAACAATGGAAGATCTGACATGATAAATAGGTATAGGCTTAGATCTAGTTTATAGTCATGTCAGAATAGCATAAATACACAGGTTTTAGCAGATCTGATATGATTCAATTAGTCATAGTCTTGGATCCAAGTTATAATCATGTCAAGATTAACTTTTAATTATTTAGATCTGAAATTAAAATAGACTCATTGTGATTGGATTTAGAAAAATAGAAAAGGGATTGCTGATGTTGAATCACATATCTCTAAACTTGAATGACTTGATTTCTGATGAACAAAAGACTTGATTTATTTGGGCAGAGGAAGCCTCTAGTTCTCCATTGTTTTAGGTGTGGAAAAACAAGGGAAATAGAGTCTTATTTATAGCATAAAGCCAATGAACCAAGTCAAGAAAGGAGTCCACATTCAGCCAGAAGAATTCTGCCTGGATCTGCTGTAAGGGGGTCGAACCCCCTCCTACTGTGTCGACCCAAGGGTCGACACCCGCTTGATGGGGTCGACAACCATGGGCGGGATTTTTCCCGCTCCCCCCTTTCTCTGTGATTTTGAATTATTTTGAACTAATTCAAACCTTAATAACTTCTTCATACGGTGTCCTTTTTATGCAAACCAGGTGTCTATTTTGACCCGAATTCCGACATGAACGCAATGACGCAGTTCGTTTCACTTAACTCTAAACATTAATTTAATTATCCTTTAATTCATCGTCTTTAGTGTTGTTTAAATTACAGGGTGTTACAAGGCTTATATGGTGTATTCCACTTTGTATGTGGATTGAATGTTGTTTGATATGATTTTACGGAGTTTGTTAAATAGTTAATAAACTATTTTAGGTGGATTTGATTTGATATTTGATTATAATAAAAGTTTGGTTTGAATAGAACTCGTCGCCTAGTGATAATTCACAAACGTCGACAGTTAACTTCAAACCGATGTACTGGGAGACTCGACTGTCGGATTCTCCCACAACTAAAATCTTTGGGTCCGAAACGAAAAGAGTTTTTAAATGAATCTAAGAATTTTTTGATCTAACATTTATATTGTGAGATAAGTCAAAATCAAATTTCCATAAAAATACAGATTTTGCATTTTAGCCAAAACTGGATTTTTACGACATGCGCTATTTTTAATTTTTTAAAAATTGAGGTAAATTATGTTAAATCATAATAAATGATTTGAAAGAGTTATATACCAAAAACACTTCATTTTTCATATTTATTGAGGTCGATTGATTGTTTGGATTGTGCTTGACTAGTTTATGAGCAAATATGCTTTTACATTTAGCATTGGGTTGGGTAGAAATATTTGTATGTTAACACCTTGTGATTTATTCCATGATTTGACTATGTCGTATTTAGCAATGTTGTTTGGTTCATTTCATTTTAATGAATGGTTTATGAAATAAGATTTTCATAACTTGAAGGAGATGTTTTTCCCGATTTTGCATAGGGAATGTTTTATAAAACAGAAAGGATTTCAAAGACTAAACCCTATGATTTTGAAATGATTTGGAAGTGGAAATTATCATAAATTTGATTTATTTTTGATTATTGGTGTTAATGATTTTTCCACTTTGTGATGTAAAATGATTTAGGATGTGGCTAAATCGGGTAACCTAGAAAACTAAAAGCATGGGTGGGACCCAGGACCTTAATTGGTCAGTGGTATGTGTAGTCCTGCCATGTTAGTGGGAGTTGCACATATATATATCGAGCGAATGAAGGTGTGTGACCTTTGCCATGTTGATTGGAGAAACATACATTTTGTTATGCATTGATTGTGATATTTCGAAATTAAATTTCCAAGAGAATTGGTTTGAAATCCCGAGGTGAAAGCTACTTTGATATGAAAGCTAGATATGTATTTCAAATGATTTGAAATAAGAAAATCAGGATTAAAGTCCAAAGAAATAACTTCTGTAAAATTAATTAGATTTTAAAAATTAGGAATTAAGCTTAATGTGTATATTGAGGAATTGCATATTGTTTGTTGCAATGTAAGCTCCATAAGTCCATTTTTATAATTGTTTGGGCACTAGCATTCGTGTGGAGGAAACCTATTCCGTGTTTTATGGCATGGCCACATGATATGCCTTACTTTTGAATAAGTTAAGTATAACTGTAGGGTTTCTCATACAAGTCCCATGATTGATGAATCGTAGTTTGTTTTTCCCTTGCAAACTCGGCCATTATTTTCACATAGGTAGCCAGGTAGTTTGTTTTGCAAATATTTTGAGCAGGATTCTTGAAACGACCCAAACTCGCCCTTACGGAAAAGCCCGGATTGAGTTGAGAACACGACAAATCAAAACACAAACAGAAGAACATTTCATTGGTTATTACAACAATTACATCTGAGTACAAGAATATAACAGAGTATGATACATTTGACAAAAATCTGAGATTTAAATTATATTTAAATACATAGTAGAGGAAAATAATACATAACACAACTGAAAAGAATACACGGATATAGAGCTTTCCGAATATAGTTCCAGTTGTAAATCCAGGATCCTGTGAATATAATATCTGCAAAACCAAAAATAGTAGCTGCCCGTGTGGAAAATAGGGGCACCCAGAGTTTAGGTTAAAACAATAAACTCAAGGTCAGTCATGTGCCTGGTGTAAGAACTAAAACAGTTATTAATTTGATTTTAAAGTTAGGTATATCATGGGACCACGCCGTTTAACACGGAACAGGTTTACCCCCAAGAATACTAGTGCATAAAACAAACAACGAAATGCTAATTAAAGAAAATGAAGCTATTATAAGACTCAGGTCCCATCACACAATGCAACGCAAGCCGGAGGATAGAGTTTTACCTTATAATAGAAAAATAATGCTTGGTACGTGAAATTTTATCTTTTATTATTACCATAAGTGAAGAAATCAACTTCAAATATAAATGTATCAATCATAGGCGACATGGGTACCATCTATCACGCCGCCATACTAGGCTCTACAATCAAAACAGAAATGTCACGTATTGAAAAATGGATTTCCGTCATGAGTCGAGGCAATGGATGTACTCCTCGCCGGCTTCGAGATACTCTAGCAAATGCCTCAGGATCTCCCGTAGTAGACCCTTGGATCCTCCAAGGACGGTCCTCTCTTACGTTTGAGGGTTGGAAATTCCTTAACACACGTTTCCCGGTCCTATAGGACCTATCCAACGGCTCCATAGTAACTGATATATCCGAGGCGCCTCGCTATCCATCAACCACATAGGTAAAAATATAATAAATGTCTGGGCTCCATACCATGACATCACCATAGCTAGAAAGAAACGTCATTTCTTCCTTGAGTCCCTTATCCCGTTTTTAACTCATACCGAGGTGTGAGGCTCGCGAATTAACACTATACATAAAACTATGCTATATTAAAGCCGTTCTTTGATCATCAACCACAAGACTCTGCTTTTCAATAGAAGCCTTGATCATTTTCATCTCAACATGCCACAATGACAATTCACCCCATGCAACTAATGTTTATCGATATGTAACCTCAGCTCGTACGTCTCAGAGAAGGGTGTTAAGCAAGAGAATAAATTCTCCACCACCAAACAGATATATATTTAATATAGATCAATCAACACAGAATAAAATCCAATGTCAGACACACATCCATTTACTAGTTCGTTCTGGGTCTAAACGAAACCGCAGGCGCCTTATTCCTCGTCCCATATGTCCAATACAAGAGAGAGGTCCTCGCATATCCGGTCGATCTCCAAGTACGTCTGGACGATCACCACTTATTACCTTGTCTTGGGTGTACAGCCCAATCACGACATCAGTAATCATCCAAACGATGTGAAGACCTCCGGTCTTCAACCAACGTCTTCATCGTCGACTTGTCGTCGAATTAGTTATTTAGAATGTGTATAAACCTGGCCTTTTCGAATAACATGCGTATTTTATAAACAAGTGTTATAAAACACAACATACGCCTCATTCCAATTCTGAATATTCTTTTATTCAAATATTCACATCCTTTGGGAAAGGTTCCCATTAATTTTATCGAAGATAAAAACTTTAAATTTATTCTTTAATATTCCTTTGGATATCGATTCAAACCAAATTAAGGTTTATCCAAACTAGTCAGGATTAGCGCACCTTACCAAAGTAATCCTATGTTTAATTTCCCAATCCCAACCTATTCATCCCGAGGAGCAAAACTGGTAATACTCCATATCTTACACCATGATGTTATCAGTAAATTTAATTACCATTTCCTGTTCAAATCAAATTAAAGATTTAACTATCGCTTGTAGTAAAACTGGTGGTACTCCATTCTCGATCATTTCCCAAATTTGATGATTTAAATTATATATTCTCTTTTCAATCTAATTAAAGATTCATTAAAACTCCACTTTGTTTTAATCTTCCCAAAAATCAATATTAATGATTATTTAACTTTGGGAAATCAAACATGTCGCATTGACAATCTACACTGTACCATTGGTTTCTGCCGATATATAACCTCTAAGCTTGTACATCTTAGAGAAGGGTGTTAAGCAATAGAATAAATTCTCCGCCACCAAGCAGATGTATATTTAGCAGAGATCAACAATACAGTTTCGAAATACAATGTTAGACATGTAATCCTGTCTTTAACTGGGTTAAGGAACTAATATCATTTTAAACACAATTCACGATAAACCCAAAATCACATTCCATTAATTATGGAATTTTCACGCGAAACAGATCAATATATAATCGATATTAATTTCCGTATCCGACTAATAATATAAATGGAATAACGACAAAGCCTTTTAAATTCCATATATAGTAACAGTCTTCCTCCACAGAAACTCACTTCGATTATTACCAAAGCGAATTCCATTCAATTCTAATTTATTTTATTAAATTAGAAAACTTTACTTTGGAAATTTTCCATTAAATCTTAATAAAAAGATTTATAAATTCCAACTCATATTTCACTGTAAATTAGGTTAAAGAATGAATGTCGTTAAAAACACAGTTCACAATAAACCCGATTCACATGGAAACTCTAATAATCTTAATTAAAAGATTTATCCTTTTCACACGGGGTTTAAGAATAGTGTTATTTAAGACACCATTTGCGACAAACCCAAAATCCATTTCTTTAATTCAATTCCAACTAAATATTAATTAATTGGAAAACTTCACTAAATCTTAATTACCCGATTATTCTTTTCTCAACTGGGTTTAAGAATAGTGTTATTAAAGACATCATTCACGAAAAACCCAAAATCCCATTTGATATTAAATACAAGGCTCTGAATAGAAATTATATCGGCTTATATTCAATATCAAATTCTGAAACCAACAAATATCGTATTGGAAATAATGATATAAATATATCTTTCAAATTTCCATAACAATATCCGTATAATCACGAAATCCAACATCGAAATATTCCAAAGATGATTTCCATTCAAATCCGCTCCAATTCATATATTGGAAACTCTGGTTATATTAAAACTCATTCTCAATCCAATTTATTTAAAAATAATTAGATTATAATTCTTGTTAATAACTAGTTCATTTCGACAAAAATATATTTTTATCTTTTCAAATATGGAATTTTTCATTCCAATTCTTTCCAAATCATTTATTACGATTTTACAAAAATTATTAATATTTTTAATAATTTTATTAAGGCCCTTTCAGTCGATTTCCATAAACGGTCATCGAACTGCACTTACAACGACCTTTTCCAAATTTGATTTGGACATAATTCCAAATCCAACCGTTAGATTTCAAATCTATTATATTCGTTGGAAAGTTCTTTTCGATACGAACCCAATAGTTTCGGTTTTTGGAGAATCTGACGGCCGGGTCTCCCGTAATATCAATTCAAAGTCAACGGAGGAAATTCACGAACGGTCGCTGTGCGGTGCGTCCTATTCAGGCCATTTCATATGTATATTATATATATATATATATATATTATATATTTCATCAATTTCCACTTGAAACGATTTTATAATTCGTTTTAAAAATGATTTCAACTTCATATTCATTTTTAAATCAAAATTGAATATTCCATATCATTAATATATAAATGATAATATTTTCAAAATATCAGATTTTGAAATCATTTCCTTTTCGATATTCATTATAAAAATGAATAAAATCGATATAAATATCGTTCACATCAAAATGGCACATATCTAATCAATATGGCTCCAGATATTTCAATATTTTTCGTGTTCATCCAAAATCAAACATTAAAATCATATTTTGTTCTTTTACTGAATATTATTATAAAATATTTGTTATTTTAAAATATTCATTATTTTAAAGTATTATTTATTCCTGAATTGGAATCAGACACAATCAATTACTGTATAATGTTATTTATATGGATTTCAGACAACACATGTATACAACAATCATGATCCACAATCAACCATCATCCAGAGTGCCTTACACAACTGCATAAGCATTAAATATAAATATTTAACACTTACAACAATCTGTCAACCAATCAATTGACATACAACTAAACAATTGAGATTAGTGTACGTCAAATATCATCCCAATACCCGTGTGGGGTTTCAATCAACACACACAGATTTTATTTGTGCAGTTGGGCGATGTGTAAAATATATCGTCCCAATTAATATCAATCAAATGAGTGTACATAAACAAATCGTCCGATTTGTAAACGAATATTTATTTTCATTTCTGGAGAATTTTATACCGTTCATGTATATGTTAAAAATTATATTTTTAACAATAAAATATTTTATTCAACACATGAATATTTTATTTAGTTCATTTATACAATAAAAATGATATTTTTATTGTTCTAACATTTTCTACTTTGGCAGCATAACGGCGCGATAGTACAACCGGAATAAGGTCTAGCCTTATCCCTCGCCTAATACTGGCTCGCGCCATACACATACCAATTCCAATCAATTCATTTCACTTCCCAAACCAAATTCAAACAAATAAACCAATCAAACAAACATCCATGGTTTCAATCAAAGGTGTCGGGTGCTACTAAGCACCGTCTGCATCCTAATATATATTTAACTGTAAACAAAATTAGAGTGAAACGTTCTCGCCCTTAGTTTCCACTCCTCTAGTTTTATTTTTGAATTTATGAAAAGTCTGGATTTTCCCGAAATTCCAATGCAATCTTTTTTACGCTGTTCATAAAAAAAAATCACATTTTTAATATGATGTTTATATGTTTAAAAATCACATTTTTATCTAAGCTATACATGATTAAAAATCACATTTTTTTACCGCTACAATATATGTAAAAATCACATTTTTATATGCTATTCATATATATAAAAATCACATTTTTAATTCGCTACATATATAAAAATCATATTTTTACAATGCTATGTATACATTAAAAATCATATTTTTACAGTGCTATGTATACATTAAAAATCATATTTTTACAGTGCTATGTATACTTAAAAATCATATTTTTACAGTGCTATGTATACATTAAAAATCATATTTTTACAGTGCTATGTATGCATTGAGAATGATATTTTTATAACGCCATTACATATATAAAAATAATATTTTTATGCTATGTTAATATATATAAAAATTATATTTTTATGCTATGTTAATATATAAAAAATTATATTATTATGCTATGTTAATATATATAAAAATTATATTTTTATAACATTATTATATATATATATATAAATCAAATCTTTTTATCGTTTTTCATATAATAAAAATCCTATTTTTATCATCATAAAAATATTTCTAACTTACGATAAAATCCTATTTTTATCTCCATAAAATTATTCCTAACATACGATAAAAATCCTAGCTTTTCAATGAATTAAAATCAAAGAAGAAAAAAAATTACATAGATTTTAGGGTTTCGATCACCGGAGACGTTGGAGGTGGGGGTGCTGGTGGTTCGCGACGGTGCGGGGGTGGCTCGGGAGCATTGGTGGCGGCTAGGGTTTCGGTTTGGGGGGGCTACGGCCTAATTAGAAGAGGCGGGAATGAGAGAAGCGACGGGGAGAAGAGGATGGCCGGGGGAGATTGCGTGCAGCGGTGAGGGAACTCCAGGCGGCGGCGGCGCATCATTGGAGCGGGCAACGAACTGAAATCGACGGGATTTTTTTTATTTTCTTTCTCTTTGAAATGAACGACGGGGGGTGGGGGGAGAGGGTAGGGGAGAGAATAAAGGGGTTGACTTTTTATAATTATTTAATTCCATAAAGTTACTTTTTCTTTCAATCTCCAAATCGAACCCAAGGACTGATGCCCCTAGCTGATTACCACCATTCCAGACATAATGGGATATGTCCGGTAAGCCAATTCAACTATTACGATCAGTTTTCATCAAAATTAAAACATAATTCAATATATATTGAATTTGAACACACATTTTAATTTACCGGGGCCACATACTAACTCCAAAAATTACCTAAAAATAAATCTAGCTATGTTTTGACGATACAGTCCTAACAAAACTAATTTCGTCGAATTTGGAGACCGTTTTAAAAACAGTCATTTTCCAGTCGATTAAATTCAAACTGAAATTACCAAACACGTTTAAATTTACCACGCTCACATGTTAATTCCAAAAATTATGAATATTGGAATCTAGCAATAATTTGACATTCCGGATCCAACAAAAGTGGTCTTGTCGAAAACGGAGGTTGTTTGCAACATGACTATTTTTAAGGGTTATATATATATATATAAATTCCATATCGACTATTCTGGATTTTTAAATGGACATAACTTTTTTTCCCCATTATGAAATCTGGATTTTCACATTCTTTGGAAATATTTTTTCAAACAGATTCAAATATTTCTGGTTTTACCGAAATCTGATTTATTTTGAATTATGTACATTCATTTGAAATTTGAAATCGAATTTTCAATCTACCGCGCCATTTCAGGCTCGTTATATAATTAAAATAAATTTATTCGTTCTGACTTCGTTTAAAATAATTTTTTTAGTCGTTATTATTTAAAATAAATCATTTTAAATATTCAAAATATATTAAAATACCTAAAATAAATTTTTTAAATTGGTTTCGATTTTCCGGGTTGTTACAATCTCCCGCACTTAAAATCTTTTCATCCTCGAAAAGGAACGGGGTAGAAAGTTGTTTAACTAACAAACTCAACTTTCATTCTTCAACTTTTCAGTTTCTAAGAATTTTCTAATTTTTCAAAAATTTGGTTAACACCCTAAATTTTTGAAAAATTTCTCCATAACCTCCTTTGTACGAGGAGACCTTTAAAACCGCAACTAGCCTCACGGGACCCTCACCAATCCAAAAGAAAAAGAAAAATCCAAGCGGCTAGCCAATCGGCTCATAAAATCACCAAAACCCAAGAAAATGGTAAACATGTACCTATTTGTCGGGCATACAATTTTATTCCTCTTCTTAGCGTCCATGCTATGACCTGTTCATGCATATATATGTACTTGCATGCAATTTTAATCAATTTTTCAATACGACTCAATAATAAATTCAATTTAGCTAATCTTACCTTTCATTGTCATATTGGTTCATCATTCCAATATTTTTATTAGTGAAACCAATAATCAAACAACACATGCAGCAATCAATTTGTTGATTAGCTTTTCGAGCATATACCTTTATACATATTCAAAAATCATATTTTTGGTGCCAAATCACAAAATAACCCTATCTAGTTTTGGTTCTCACACCAGTCAATTGGAAATATATAGATATCACAATTTCGAAACTCGAACATAAATGCTGATGATGTCGCGACATCACCAGAATTATGCTTGGGCGAATAGAGTGTGATTCTATATCCATCCAATATATTTAAGGCTTTGTATACACGTGGATCAGACGTATATTAAAATCTCTATATACTCGATGATCCAAACCAATTTAAAATAAAATATTCAAATACGTATAATATGATATAATTTTCAAAACTAAAATTGTTTTTATTTTTATTTTAAAAATAACATTCTTTCAACTCATTCTAGGATACTACTGATCCCATCTCTAACGAGTCATTCTTATTAGATATTACAAATCTAATCTCTGATGAATTCTTTTGTTCGGTTCTAACATGCCTTGTTCTCGAGCTCTGTAAACCAAAGCTCTGATACCACGATGAAACGTGTAACACCCCGGATTTTTGAATAATCGAATTAACTAAAATAAAGAATAATTATTCTCAGACGTGAGAATTATGGGGATTGGGTTATGCCATTGTGTTCGTCTCGGAATTCTGGTTGAAATAGAGTCCGAGTTTGTGGGAAACGGGTACCCGATGAAGGAGTTATGGACGAACGAAGATTGGTGGCCAAAAGTAGAAAAAAAATATAATGCACTGGCGCACTTGGGAAGTGCGCCAGTACAAATTAACACTGGCGCACCTGCCAAGTGTGCCCAGGCCGAGGTAGGAGCCTGCACAACTTTCTGGTTCAGGATGACCCATGTTGTTGAGTCCTTTCTGACTCCTTGCTGAGTCATTAGGGATGACTCATCACCCTATCATGATTGAATGGTTTTGATTAACCCTAAGATCATCCGACGGCTTAAATTAATTCAAAATTCTATAAAAAGACCAATAGACTCAAACCCTAAATCAGAATTAAAACTAAAACTATGGTCGTCGTGCTATTGTCTTGAACCCTAGAGCAGCCGCCACCAAATTAAAGAGGAAGAACAGCGAACCAAATCAGAACTACTCAACCCTAACAGCGAATCTTCATCAACGGAGAGCTAATGCAACTCTAGAAATCAGAATTCAGAACTCAAGACCGCTTTTAGTTGTGAGTTCGATCACCTTAACAAAATAATTGCTAAATCAATTATGATGTGATATATGTTGGATTATAAGTTGTGGTTGTGAATCTAATTCATATGCTTAATCATGTATGTTAACTTGATTCTTATTATATGATGTTATGCAAGTCTTATATATGATGTTATGCAAGTTTTATATATGATCTTATGTCAATTTCACATATGATTTTATGCAAGTTTTATATATGATGTTATGTCAGTTTCACATATGATTTTATGCAAGTTTTATATATGATGTTATGTCAGTTTCACATATGATGTTATGCAAGTTTTATATATGATGTTATGTCAGTTTCACATATGATTTTATGCAAGTTTTATGTATGATGTTATGCTAGTTTCACATATGATGTTATGCAAGTTTTATATATGATGTTATGCAAGTTTTGTATATGATGTTATGTAAGTTTGGATCTAAAATATATGCTAGTAGTTCATGATGATAACTTGTGTCAATGAATCCCTTTTTATAATCCAACCACCTAGGTTTATAACATTAGTTTTTATGCGAATATGGATGTGGAACATAAGCTAGTTCGTATAGGTATTATGTTCGTATGCAAGTTTAAGTGATAACTGGATTTTTATATATATATATATATATATATATATATATATATATATGTATATGTATATACACAAGTTCACAGCTTTAAAGTTTAGATCCATATTCAAGTTGACATTTTTATGTTGAATCTATGACATGCCTAGTTATGCAAGTTTACACCTTTATGTGGATCCATAGTTTACTCAAGTTAACACCTTTATTGGATCTATAGTTATGCAAGATGACACCTTTATGTTTAGGTTGACGACATACACAGTTTATGTAAGTTTGTAATAAGTACCTAGGCTAGTTGGGTGTAAAACTATGTTCATACATGCAAGCTCACACCTTTTAGATCTATGATTTTTGGATCCTTGATAATACAAAGACTATGCAAGTATGTTGTAATTCTTAATTGCAAGTTTGATGCAAATTAGATCTATTATTGTGTGTATGTGACTTTGTGACGTTTATTCCTTTTTTTTTAAGTATTAGACTAATTGCTAGTCTAATATGAATATGTCATATTAAGCGAACGAATGACGGGGATACGAAGGGGATAATATTAAAAATATTTAATTGGCATAAATGCCTTAAAAGGCATAAAATAAAATTGTGGTGAAAATTGGTATGATTTTACATATCATAAATGGATGGACATAATTGAGTCAATTATGGACATCGTTAAAATTGGAATTGATTGATAATTTGAATAGAGAAAGTAATTCAAATTGGGGAATGATTAATTAGGAGTAATTAATCGTTTTAGACACGAGGTTAGACTCTTTTGTGGTGTAAGACTGCCCGGACCCGCCCGGCAAATCCAGCTGCCACAAATGCCAGTCTAATGTGAGAGGTCTTAGGCATAAATTAAATACGTAACAATTGTAAAGACACGAGGTTAGGCTCTTTTGTGGTATAAGACTGCCCGGACCCGCCCGGCAAATCCATCGGCCACAAATGCCAGTCTAATGTGAGAGGTCTTTATGAGGTTACGGTCTTAATGAATTAAGAAACACTTAACCATATAAACATGTAGTGGGACATGAGGGGGTTAAGTGGGTGCCTTGGGTGGCATGTGGAATCTAGTGGGTGCCTTGAGTGGCATAAGGAAATACGATTAGTAACACTTAACCAAGGTAAAACATGTAAGTGGGACATAGGGGTTAAGTGGGTGCCTTGGGTGGCATGTGGAATTACTAATAGAAACCCTTAACCAAAATTGAAACATGTAATTGAAACATGAATAAGAATTGGGTTAAGTGGGAAATACTAGAGGGGACCAAGCTTAGGTGGATAGCTTGTGTCAAGTCATGGGGGCCCATTTCAACCAGTAACCCATACGTATCTTTGTGGGATCGACCCAAGTCGAGGATGGGACACGCATACTGGGCTTGACTATAAGAGGCCAAACCGGGTTAGCGGTGGCAACGCAAGTCCAATGGGTTCATATGCGTGTGTGGACCTGGGCTGGTAGGTAAGACGTTGTTGCATTGTGTAGGTATAAGCCGTACATCATTGGTGGTATCGGGTTGCCACTTTGGGGAGTGATACACCCCACTGTGGGGCCAGCACGGGTATCTACGAGTTAGGGAGCCGATCGAATGGGGAAGGGTAGTGGGTACACCTAGTGGAGATAGGAGCAGACGACACCTATGTAGTCAGCTAGGGGTACACGAAGCTTCCACTATTAATTATTAAGGGGTACACCTAGTGGAGATAGGAGCAGACGACACCTATGACGTCAGCTAGGAGTACATAGAATTACCATTATTACTTATTGAAGGGGTACATCTAGTGGGGATAGGTACACGCTGGGTACCTATGATAGCAACTAGAGACATACATTCAAACATGGAGGATAGTGGGTACATCTAGTAGTACACGAAGCTATCATCGTTCTATTTAGCCAAGAGGGATCAAAATTTCTAGAGTGACTAGTAGGGGTGCAGTTAGTGTTACTACAGTACAGTATGGTACAGTACGGTAGAGTATAGTAATTATCCTATATCGATTAGGAAGCGCCATTTACGTTATCTCTATTATCTCTGTTTCTCTTGATTGCCTTGTCATACCCATGTGGTTCACACAGTCATTACCTTATTCTCCAGCTTATATCTTATCATATTGCTTTAATAATTATGTTGTTAGAGTTATCGCACTCGCCAGACTTTATGTCTGACCCCCTTTGTTTCCACCTCTTTTCTTCCTTTTCCCCCCCAGGTTCTAAGGGTGGGACTGGTACTAGTGGAGTTTGATTGGGATCTCTTTGGGAGCACTCAGATTTGGATTGCCGAAGTAAAGTTCAGCCTATCATTTTCTTTATGGCTATCTGTAGTAGTGGGATTATGTACTTTGTTTTATCAAGATGGATATTATGTACTTGACTTTGGTTTATGGTTTTTGATGATGTAACCAAACATATTTACCTTCTACTGCAATAAATAAAGTTTTCAATTTTTAAGTACTGCTTTATATCTGTCTTGTTGTGATTTTCTGTTCTATATTCACTTAAAACGCTCCACTGAAGTTAAGGCATTCCCTTTGCGAGTGACCTTAATGGAGGTGGGGTGTTACACGTGGTATCAGAGCTGAAGGTTACCAGAAAAGATAAGATATTTTGAAAAACTATTTTTCAAAAGCATTTTTATAAAGAATACTTTCAAAAATATGTTTGTAGAAGAGTATTTTTGAAAGAAAGGTTTATTTTAAGAACATAATCCCCAAGAGCCATATATCCTTCCTTCGATTCTCCGTTTTGAATCTCTTCCTCTTTCTCTTTTTGAGTTTTTCCCCCTACGCGTATAGATGCTTTTTTTAAGATAAATAAGGACTTCCGTATGAAGGACGGAGAACCACTTCAAGGGACTTAGACGTTTGTCGGGCTAGAAGTTAGCCCAAGGAAGTGGATGGCTTGTTGGTACCTTTAAGATAGACGATGGGAGGAAGGTTCAAATGGTCGTTTGGTTAATAAAGGACGAAACCTCATCTTGGTGGGAGGTTAGAAGTGGAGAATGTGAAGAAGAAGGCTAGTTGTTTTTGGAGAAATAGGACACCTTAGGATTGTCCAAGTAGGCAAGGACAAAGTACAGGATCTTATGGAGGGTAGTTGTATTCGCTCACGGCTGGTATACCTGATGGGGGTAGGACCGTCTAGGTTGAAATTTGGTTTTCTTTATCATCCTGTTTGAACTTTGTTTGATTCTGGCGCTTCATACTCGTTAGTATCTGCTTCGTTAGTTAAGACAGTGCACCTAAATACTAGTCTAGTTAAGGATCCCATCCTAGTCTCAAATCCTGTTGGTGGTTCGGCTCATCCTTCAATGGTTTGTCGGGATTTGAGAGTGTCTTTCTTGGGCGTTGGATTTGAATGCAACGCCTTCGTCCTTGGTTTCACGGGCTATAGTTTGATTCTAGGGGTGGATTGTCCAACCAGGTGGGGTGCCATCCTGATTGTGAAAGGAGGGTAGTTAGACTATTGATTCGTTATGGAAAGACCCTCATATTTCTTGTGACCCTAGGGGTTCAGTGATGCTTAGCTGCCTAGAATCTTCTGACGCATCCAACAATGATTGGGAGTCTGTTTGTGTGGTCCATGAGTATGGAGACGTCGTTGATAAAGTGCGGGGTTTACCCAGAGGTGCGAAATAAGTTTTCGTATGTGCTTAATAGATTAAGTAAAGCCAGTTATGTAATCAGCGGTGGTTTTGGAGCAAGACTGGCAAGGACAGCCAAAGTCGGTCAAGTGCTCAATTGATTGACCGTCTTACTAGTATCATCTCACGTAGGTCGTCTGAATTCGAAGGAGGTATCCCTTGGGTGTTTGTCTGATATTGGTTTAGGCCTTTGGGGCTTGCACTTGGGGGATGTCGAGTTCGACTAGGATGGTCTGCGAGAGAGATGGATAGTTGTAACGATTTTGCATAGGATAATATCCTGGTTTTCTCTAGAAGCATAGAAGAGCATGCCCTACATCTTAGGGAAAGCTTAGGGGCCCTACAAATGCACCAGCTTAAAGCTAAGTTCTCTAAAATACCATTTTTGGAGAAAAAAAGTGAGAATTTTAGGGCATGTGTTCTCTAGGGAAGGGTGATATGTTATGGTGGATGGATTTCGAGACAGCATATACCCCTGGCAAGGGTAACGTGGTGGCAGATGCCATAAGTAGAAAAAGATTATCCTTGAGTCCGTTATTTGTTGAGCGGCGAAGTTTAGAGTTCATCTCTACGTTTGACTTTAGACCATCCATTGATTTTGTACCCAGTTTGTTAGCATCCTTAGAGGTCAGACCTACGCTTTTGGGATGGATTGGCGAGGCACAGCGAGACGACCCACAATTGGTTGAGTTAGTAGAAAAGCTCAAAAGAGGGGAGTCATCAAGCCATCTCCGTAGGTATACCCTAGATGATAAGGGTTGGTTACGTAGGGACGGTAGACATTGTGTACCAAAAGACGATGACCTAAGGAAGACCATTCTTGATGATGCACATCGTTCGAAGATGACCATCCATCCTGGCGGGGACAAGATGTACATGGACATGAGACGAGTTTACTTTTGGGCCGGCATGAAGAAGGATGTGGCCGAGTATGTCGCTAGATGCTTGGTGTGCCAACAAGTAAAAGCAGAGCAAAAGAAGCCCGGTGGATTGCTACACCCATTGGAGGTCTCACAATGGAAGTGGGAAAGTGTTTCGATGGACTTTGTTGACGGATTACCAAGATCGAGGAAGGGTAATACGGGGATTTGGGTAATGGTAGACAGACTTACTAAGAGCGCCCATTTCATTCCCGTAAAGAGTAAGAGGACTGCTCCATGGTTAGCCTCCGTATACATTCGAGAGATAGTTCGTTTGCACGGTGTTCCTTCTAGCGTAGTAAGCAACCGCGATCCTATTCTCACTAGCAAATTTTGGAAAAGCTTACAAGAGGCGGTAGGGACTCAGTTATGTTTGAGCACCGCATATCATCCTCAAACGGACGGCCAGACTGAGAGGGTGAATCGTATTCTAGGGGACCTATTGAGGTTATGTGTCTTAGACTTCGGAGGTACATGGGAGGAACATCTTCCATTGGTGGAGTTCGCATATAATAACAGCTTTCAGTCTAGCATTGGCATGACACCGTTCGAGGCTCTTTATGGAAGGTCGTGTCGTTCGCCTACATGTTGGTGGGAGTCTACAAATAAGATCTTGCTTGGACCCGATATGATTAGAGAGACTTCAGAAAAGATTGATTTGATTCGAAGGAGGATGAAGACGACGCAAGATAGACAGAAATCTTATGCGGACAAGAGGAGGTCAGATCTTGAGTTTGATGTTGGGGACATGGTCTTTGTCAAGGTGTCTCCATTACGGAACGTCGTTCGCTTTGGGTCCGTTGGGAAGATAGCACCAAGATTCGTAGGGCCGTTTCCTCTTAAGGAAAGGATTGGGCAGATGGCGTATAGAGTGGAGTTGCCCGAGAGACTTAGTGGTGTACACGACATATTCCATGTATCACATTTGAGGAAGTGCTTGCATGAGACCGCGGAAGTGGTAGAGCCGAGCTTGCTTAGAGAGCTGGAGATCGAGCGTGATGCGACGATTCGACGAGCTCCTACGCGCATTCTTGGGTCGGAGATTGGGAAATTAAGGAATCGAGAGGTCAAGCTAGTCAAAGTGCGATGGGGAGATGATGAGAGCGACACTACTTGGGAGACAGAAGCGAAGATGCGTTCATTATACCCTTTTCTTTTTGAGGGTATGTATTTTAAATTTCTCCTTTATCGCTTACCTTGTACTTATCTTATCTTTAGTATGTCCTCTCGCTAGTATGTTTGACCTTTAGATAGGATAGTCCTATGGTTGAAACATGTGTTTGAGACATGTTATGTATGACGGATGCACGTGGATGCAAGTGTTTGCTAGTGGTTGCTCGTGGATGCATATACATACACTTTAGGCACTAGATCGGCTCAGTCACTTCATATTGCATATTGCATATTGCATATTGCATATAAATGTGTATACATATTTAAGTAATGGATGTATAATGGTTGTACCATCATATGGATGTTGCATTTTGGTGAATGGTTGAGCACACATGTAGAAATGATATGTATCGATAAGGTTCTTTCGCATACATAATGGACGCATGGCACTATCATGGTTTGCATTAAGGAGGTCAACTGAATCAGTAGACCGCCTGATTTTGCATTAGATAAGGAACATATACACACTTCTCGCATATGTTCATACAGCATTAGAAATTTTATAAGGACAATGGATGCTCGTGTTTGATGGTTGAGTAGATGGTTGTTTGAATGGTAGGATATGCATTCTCCTTGACTTGGAGATTTCGGGGACGAAATCCTTTAAGGAGGGGAGAATGTAACACCCCGGATTTTTGAATAATCGAATTAACTAAAATAAAGAATAATTAATCTCAGACGTGAGAATTATGGGGATTAGGTTGCGCCATTGTGTTCGTCTCGGAATTCTAATTGAAATAGAGTCCGAGTTTGCGGGAAACGGGTACCGGATGAAGGAGTTATGGACGAACGAAGATTGGTGGCCAAAAGTAGAAAAAAAAATATAATGCACTGGCGCACTTGGGAAGTGCGCCAGTACAAATTAACACTAGCGCACCTGCCAAGTGCGCCCAGGCCGAGGCAGGAGCCTGCACAGCTTTCTGGTTCAGGCTGACCCATGTTGTTGAGTCCTTTCTGACTCTTTGCTGAGTCATTAGGGCTGACTCATCACCCTATCATGATTAAATGGTTTTGATTGACCCTAAGATCATCCGACGGCTTAAATTAATTCAAAATTATATAAAAAGACCCATAGACTCAAACCCTAAATCAGAATTAAAACTAAAACTATGGCCGTCATGCTGTTGTCTTGAACCCTAAAGCAGCCGCGACCAAATTAAAGAGGAAGAACAGCGAACCAAATTAGAACTACTCAACCCTAACAGCGAATCTTCATCAAAGGAGAGCTAATGCAACTGTAGAAATCAGAATTCAGAACTCAAGACCGCTTTTGAGTTGTGAGTTCGATCACCTTAACAAAATAATTGCTAAATCAATTATGATGTGATATATGTTGGATTATAAGTTGTGGTTGTGAATCTAATTCATATGCTTAATCATGTATGTTAACTTGATTCATATTATATGATGTTATGCAAGTCTTATATATGATGCTATGCAAGTTCTATATATGATGATATGTCAGTTTCACATATGATTTTATGCAAGTTTTATATATGATGTTATGTCAGTTTCACATATGATGTTATGCAAGTTTTATATATGATGTTATGTCAGTTTCACATATGATTTTATGCAAGTTTTATATATGATGTTATGCCAGTTTCACATATGATGTTATGCAAGTTTTATATATGATGTTATGCAAGTTTTGTATATGATGTTATGTAAGTTTGGATCTAAAATATATGCTAGTAGTTCATGATGATAACTTGTGTCAATGAATCCCTTTTTATAATCCAACCACCTAGGTTTATAACATCAGTTTTTATGCGAATATGGATGTGGAACATATGCTAGTTCGTATAGGTATTATGTTCGTATGCAAGTTTAAGCGATAATTGGATTCATATATATATATATATATATATATATATATATATATACACACACACACAAGTTCAAACCTATAAAGTTTAGATCCATATTCAAGTTGACATTTTTATGTTGAATCTATGACATGCCTAGTTATGCAAGTTTACACCTTTATGTGGATCCATAGTTTACTCAAGTTAACACCTTTATTGGATCTATAGTTATGCAAGATGATACCTTTATGTTTAGGTTGACGACATACACAGTTTATGTAAGTTTGTAATAAGTACCTAGGCTAGTTGGGTGTAAAACTATGTTCATACATGCAAGCTCACACCTTTTAGATCTATGATTTTTGGATCCTTGATAATACAAAGACTATGCAAGTATGTTGTAATTCTTAATTACAAGTTTGATGCAAATTAGATCTATTATTGTGTGTATGTGACTTTGTGACGTTTATTCCTTTTTTTTTAAGTATTAGACTAATTGCTAGTCTAATATGAATGTCATATTAAGCGAACGAATGACAGCGGTACGAAGGGGATAATATTAAAAAGATTTAATTGGCATAAATGCCTTAAAAGGCATAAAATAAAATTATGGTGAAAATTGGTATAATTTTACATATCATAAATGGATGGACAAAATTGAGTCAATTATGGACATTGTTAAAATTGGAATTGATTGATAATTTGAATAGGGAAAGTAATTCAAATTGGAGAACGATTAATTAGGAGTAATTAATCGTCTAAGACACGAGGTTAGACTCTTTTGTGGTGTAAGACTGCCCGGACCCGCCCGGCAAATCCAGCTGCCACAAATGCCAGTCTAATGCGAGAGGTCTTAGGCATAAATTAAATACATAACAATTGTAAAGACACGAGGTTAGGCTCTTTTGTGGTATAAGACTGCCCGGACCCTCCCGGCAAATCCAGCTGCCAAAAATGCCAGTCTAATGTGAGAGGTCTTTATGAGATTACGGTCTTAATGAATTAAGAAACACTTAACCAGATAAACATGTAGTGGGACATGAGGGGGTTAAGTGGGTGCCTTGGGTGGCATGTGGAATCTAGTGGGTGCCTTGGGTGGCATGAGGAAATACGATTAGTAACACTTAACCAAGGTAAAACATGTAAGTGGGACATAGGGGTTAAGTGGGTGCCTTGTGTGGCATGTGGAATTACTAATAGAAACCCTTAACCAAAATTGAAACATGTAATTGAAACATGAATAAAAAGTGGGTTAAGTGGGAAATACTAGAGGGGACCAAGCTTAGGTGGATAGCTTGTGTCAAGTCATGGGGGCCCATTTCAACCAGTAAACCATACGTATCTTTGTGGGCTCGACCCAAGTCGAGGACGGGACACGCATACTGGGCTTGACTGTAAGAGGCCAAACCGGGTTAGCGGTGGCAACGCAAGTCTAACGGGTTCATATGCGTGTGTGGACCCGGGCTAGTAGGTAAGACGTTGTTGCATCGTGTAGGTATAAGCCGTGCATCATTGGTGGTATCGGTTTGCCACTTTGGGGAGTGATACACCCCACTGTGGAGCCAGCACGGGTATCTACGAGTTAGGGAGCCGATCGAATGAGGCAGGGTAGTGGGTACACCTAGTGGAGATAGGAGAAAACGGCACCTATGTAGTCAGCTAGGGGTACACGAAGCTACCACTATTAATTATTAAGGGGGTACACCTAGTGGAGATAGGAGCAGGCGGCACCTATGACGTCAGCTAGGAGTACATAGAATTACCATTATTACTTATTGAAGGGGTACATCTAGTGGGGATAGGTACACGCTGGGTACCTATGATAGCAACTAGAGATATACAGTCAAACATGGAGGATAGTGGGTACATCTAGTAGTACACGAAGCTATCATCGTTCTATTTAGCCAAGAGGGATCAAAATTTCTAGAGTGACTAGTAGGGGTGCAGTTAGTGTTAGTACAATACAGTATGGTACAGTACGGTAGAGTATAGTAATTATCCTATATCGATTAGGAAGCGCCATTTACGTTATCTCTGTTATCTCATTTTCTCTTGATTGCCCTGCCATACCCATGTGGTTCACACAGTCATTACCTTATTCTCCAGCTTATATCTTATCATATTGCTTTAATAATTATGTTGTTAGAGTTATCGCACTCGCCAGACTTTATGTCTGACCCCCTTTGTTTCAACCTATTTTCTTCCTTCCCCCCTAGGTTCTAACGGTGGGACTGGTACTAGTGGAGCTTGATTGGGATCTCTTTGGGAGCACTTGGATTTGGATTGCCGAAGTAAAGTTCAGCCTATCATTTTCTTTATGGCTATTTGTAGTAGTGGGATTATGTACTTTGTTTTATCAAGATGGATATTATGTACTTGACTTTGGTTTATGGTTTTTGATGATGTAACCAAACATATTTACCTTCTACTGCAATAAATAAAGTTTTCAATTTTCAAGTACTGCTTTATATCTGTCTTGTTGTGATTTTCTGTTCTATATTCACTTAAAACGCTCCACTGAAGTTAAGGCATTCCCTTTGCGAGTGACCTTAATGGAGGTGGAGTGTTACAAAATGACCCAAACTTGCCCTTACGGGAAAGCCCAGATTGAGTTGAGAACACGACAAATCAGAACATAAACAGAAGAACCTTTCATTGCCTATTACAACAATCACATCAGAGTCAAAGAATATAACAGAGTATGAATAAATAATATACATTTGACAAATATCAGAGATTTAAATTACATTTAAATGCATAGCAGTGGAAAATAATACATAACACAACTGAAAAGAATACACGAATACAGAGCTTTCCGAATATAGTTCCAACTGTAAATCCAGGATCCTGTGAATATAATATCTGCAAAACCAAAACTACTAGCTGCCCATATGGAAAATAGGGGCACCCATAGTTTAGGTTAAAACAATAAACTCCAGGTCAGTCATGTGACTAGTGTGAGAATTAAAACAGTTATTATTTGATTTTAAAGTTAGGTATATCACGGGACCACGTCGTATAACATGGAACGGGTTACCCCCAAGAACACCAGTGCATAAAACAAACAACGCAATGCTAATTAAAGAGAATGAAGCTATTATAAGACTCAGGTCCCATCACCCAATGCAACGCAAGCCGGAGGATAGAGTTTTACCTTATAACAGCCAAATAATGCTAGGTACGTGAAATTTTATCTTTTATTATTACTAGAAGTGAAGAAATCAACTACAAATATAAATGTATCAATCATACGCGACATTAGCACCATCTATCATGTCACCATACTAGGCTTTACAATCAAAACTGAAATGTCACGTATTGGAAATTGGGTTTCCGTCAAGAGTCGAGGCAAGGGATGTACTCCTCGCCGGGTTCGAGACACTCTAGCAAATGCCTTAGGATCTCCCACAGTAAATCCTTGGATCCTTCAAGGTCAGTCCTCTCTTATGTTTGAGGATTGACAATTCTTGAACACACGTTTCCCGATCCTATAGGACCTATCCATCGACTCTGTAGTAACCGATATATCCGAGGCGCCTCGCTATCCGTCATCCACATAGGTAAAAATATAATAAATGTCTGGAATCCATACCATGACACCACTTATAGCTAGAAAGAAATGTCATGTCCTCCTTGGGTCCCTTATCCCGTTTTTGACTCATACCGAGGTGTGAAGCTCACAAATTAACACTATACACAAAGCTATGCTATATTAAAGCCATGCTTTGATCATCAACCACAAGACTCTGCTTTTCAACAGAAGCCTTGATCATTTGCATCTCAGCATGCCACACTGACAACTCACGCCATGCAACTAATGTCTATCGATATGTAACCTCTGAGCTCGTACGTCTCAGAGAAGGGTGTTAAGCAAGAGAATAAATTCTCCACCACCAAATAGATATATATTTAATAGAGATCAATCAACACAGAATAAAATCCAATGTCAGACACACATCCATTTACTAGTTCGTTCTGGGTCTGAACCAAACTGGAGGCACCTTATTCCTCGTCCCATATGTCTAATACAGGAGAGAGGTCCTCGCATATCCAGTCGATCTCCAAGTACGTCTGGACGATCACCACTTGTTACCTTGTCTTGGGTGTACAACCTAATCAAAACATCAGTAATCACCCAAACGATGTGAAGACCTCTGGTCTTCAACGACCGTCTTCATCGTCGACTTATCGTCGAATCAGTTATTCAGAATGGGTATAAACCCAGCCTTTCCGAATAACTCACGTATTTTATAAACAAATGCTATAAAACACAACATACGCCTCATTCCAATTTGGAATATTCTTTTATTCAAATATTCACATCCTTTGGGAAAGGTTCCCATTAACTTTATCAAAGATAAATCCTTTAAATTTATTCTTTAATCTTCCTTTGGATATCGATTCAAACCAAATTAAGGTTTATCGAAACTAGTCGGGATTAGTGCACCTTACCGAAGTAATCCTTTGTTTAATTTCCCAATCCCAACTTATTCATCCCATGGAGAAAAACTGATAATACTCCATATCTAACACCACAGTGTTATCAGTAAGCATAATTACCATCTCCTATTCAAATCTAATTAAAGATTTAACCATCGCATGGAGTAAAACTGGTGGTACTCCATTCTCGATCATTTCCCAAAATTTTATAATTTAAATTATCATATTCTCTTTTCAATCTAATTAAAGATTCATTAAAACTTCACTTTGTTTTAATCTTCCAAAAAATCAATATTAATGATTATTTAACTTTGGAAAATCAAACATGTCGCATTGACAATCTACAATGTACCAGTTATTTCTGCCAATATACAAGCTCTAAGCTCGTACGTCTTAGAGAATGGTGTTAAGCAAGAGAATAAATTCTCCGCCACCAAACAGATGTATATTTAGCAGAGATCAACAATACAGTTTCAAAATACAATGTTAGACATGTAATCCTGTCTTTAACTGAGTTAAAGAACTAATGTCATTTAAAACACAATTCACGATAAACCCAAAATCACATTCCATTAATTATGGAATTTTCACGCGAAACAGATCAATATATAATCGATATCAATTTCCGTATCCGACTAATAATATAAATGGAATAACGACAAAGCCTTTTAAATTCGATATATATTAACAGTCTTCCTCCACAGAAACTCACTTTGATTATTACCAAATCGAATTCGATTCTATTCCAATTTATTTTATTAAATTGGAAAACTTTACTTTGGAAAATTTCCATTAAATCTTAATAAAAAGATTTTTAAATTCCAAATCACATTTCACTGTAAATTGGGTTAAAGAATGAATATCATTAAAAACACGGTTCACAATAAACCCAATTCACATGGAAACTCTAATAATCTTAATTAAAAGATTTATCCTTTTCACATAGGGTTTAAGAACAGTGTTATTTAAGACACCATTCGCGACAAACCCAAAATCCATTTCTTTTATTTAAGTCCAATTAAATATTAATTAATTGGAAAGCTTCATTAAATCTTAATTAAAAGATTATTCTTTTCTCAACAGGGTTTAAGAACAGTATTAATAAAGATACCATTCACGACAAACTCAAAATCCCATTTGATATTAACTACAAGGCTCTGAATAGAAATTATATCGACTTATATTCAATATCAAATTCTGAACTAACAAATATCATATTGGAAATAACGTTATAAATATATCTTCCAAATTTCCAGAACAATATCTGTATAATCACGAAATCCAACATTGAAATATTCCGAAGATAATTTGCATTCAAATCCACTCTAATTCATATATTGAAAATTCTGGTTATATTAAAACTCATTCTAAATCCAATTTATTTATGTAAAAATATTAGATTATAATTCAAGTTAATAACTATTTTATTTCGATAAAAATATATTTTTATCTTTTCAAATATGGAATTTTGCATCCCAATTCTTTCCTAATCATTTATTATGATTTTACACTAATTATTAATAATTTTATTAAGGCCATTTCAATCGATTTCCATAAACGGTCATCGAACTGCACTTACAACGACCTTTTCCAAATTTGATTTTGATATAATTCCAAATCCAACCTCTAGATTTCAAATCTCTTATATTCGTTGGAAGCTCTTTTCGATACGAACCAAACGGTTCTGGTTTTAGGAGAATCCGACAATCGGATCTCCCGTAATATCAATTCAAAGTTAATGGTCGAAATTCGCGAACGGTCGCGGCGCGGTGCATTCTATTTAGGCCATTTCATATATAAATATATATATATATATATATATTCAAAATATATATATTATATATTTCGCCGATTTCCATTTAAAACGTATTTTATAAATCGTTTTAAATTTGTTTTAAAAATGATTTCAACTTCATATTCAATTTTAAATCAAAATTGAATATTCCATATCATTAATATATTAATGATAATATTATCAAAATATCATATTTTGAAATCATTTCCTTTTCGATATTCATTATAAAAGTGAATAAAATCGACCTCGGATTTCTAGCACTTAAAAATATGTCCAGTTGAAAATTCAGAATAGTCGCTATGGAATTCTAGCACTTAAAAATGGAAATTTTGCAAACGACCTCGGATTTCGACGAAAGCATTTTTGTTGGATCCGCGATGTCAAGTTATTACTAGATTCCAATTTTCATAATTTTTCGAATCAATATGTGAGCGAGGCAAAGGAAAACGCGTTTGACAAGTTTAAGTTGATTTTAATCGACTGGAAATTGGCCATTTTTCAAACGGTCTCATAATTCGATGAAATTAGTTTTGTTAGGACCGTATCGTTAATACGAAGCTAGAAAATATTTTTCGGGAATTTTTAGAGTGCATATGTGGCCCCGGTAAATTGAAATGTACGTTTAAAATTCAATATAATGATTTAAATGTTGATTTAGACGAAAACTGATCGAAACGATCGAATCAGCCTATGGTACATATCACATTGTGTTCGGAATGGGAGTATTACGCTAGGGATGACAGTCGGCAGGTTTGATTTCGAGTTCGAAAATAAAAGTTGCTTTTTGGAGATAATTAAATATTATAAAATAAATTAATAAAACCTTTGCCTACCCTCTCTCCCTCTCTCAGAAGTCAACAAAGTCAATAAGAAAAAGAAAAAAAACATGCGACCTAATCCATGCCGCCCTCCCCTCCAAATCGCGCCCCATTCAGCCCCCTCCTCCGCCGCTGGAGGCGCCGGACCTCCGCCCCCTCCCTCACCTTCACCCCCTCCTCCGATCTAACCCCCTCCCTCTCCCATTCCGATGTGAAAACCCGCCGTTCCTCCCCCCTACGTTGCCGAGAACCGCGCCCAAACCCCATAGCCTCACCTCCGCCTCCGCCCAATGCTTTCCCCCCTGCGACGGTCGGCCTCCGACCATCACTCCTCCAGCACAGCAAAACCCCCTTCCTTGATTAAACAATGTGAGTTTTCTTTTATTGATTGTTTAATTTTCTTTTTCAGTTTTATAGAAAATATATAGGATATGATTTTTAATTTATGAAGCCACGATTTTTGTTAAGTAAAAGGAATTGGTTTTTGGTTTGTAAATGATTCGGTTTTTATGTATGTGAAGCATTAGTATTAAAAATATAATTTTATTATAGTAGAAAGTTAAAAATATAATTTTTATACTAGTGGAATATTAAAAATATGATTTTTATATTATAAAAGTAGTAAATATATAATTTTTATTTATGTAGAGTAATAAAAATATAATTTTTAATTAAGTAGTGAAGTAAAAATATGATTTTTACATCGATAAAAATAAGATCTTTATAGGTGAAGTGAGTGGAAAATGTGAATTTTTATTTATAAACATCGAAATGGAAATGTGATTTTTGCTTTAAAGATAGTGAGATAAAGAAATAATTTTTATTGGAGTAAAGATTATATTTTTGAAATATAAAGACGCGATTTTGCTTATATAAAAGAGGCAATTTTTATATACATGAAAGTGAAATAAAAATTTGATTTTTAATGTGAATAGCGTAGTAAAGACTGCATTGGAATTTCAAGCAGATCCAGATGGTCCAGTAGTTCAAAAGTAAAGCACAGCGGAGTGGAACCCTCTGTGAGAACTTTTCACCTTTTAATTTTTTTTTTCTAGTTAATAATATATACTAGGATGCAGATGGTGTTTAGTAGCACCCGACACCCGTCGTCCACAGACCATGGATGACTTGTATGCTTATTTGTTTGATTTTGATGTGTAGTTGATTGTGTGATGTGATGTGAAATGAAATAAAATATTTATGTAGTTAAAAATATTTTATAGTTGAAAATATAATTTTTAACATGAATGTGAATAAATATTTATAAACAAATCGGAGATTTGTTTATATACACTGATTTGATTAATATTGATTGGGACGATAAATTTTACACATCGCCCAACTGCGCAAATAAAATCTTTGTTTGATTGTTTGAAACCCCACACGGGTATTGGGATGATATATGACATACACTAATCCCAATAATTAGTTGTATGTCGATCGATTGATTAACAGACTGTTATAAGCGTTAAATATTTATATTTGATGCTTATACAGTGTAGAATGCACTTTGGATGATGGTTGATTATTTGTCATTGTTGATATATACATGTGTTGTATGGAAATCCATAGAAATAAAATCTACGGTAATTGATTAGGCCTCATTCCAATATTTGAATAGAAATATTTGAAATAAGAAATATATGAAAAGAAATATTTGAAAAGAAATATTTGAAAAAGAAATATTTGAAAAAGAAATATTTGAAATAGAATATTTGAAAATAGAAATATATGAAGTCGTGTTGATTAGATTGACGCCATTTTGACGTGAACGATATTTATATCGATTTTATTCATTTTACAATGAATATCAAAAGTGATTTCAAAATCTGATATTTGGAAATGAATTGAAATTGAATAGAAATGAATTTGAATTGAAATTGAATAGAATTGAATTCGAATTGAAATTGAATAGAATTGAATTCGAATTGAAATTGAATAGAAATGAATTCAAATTGAAATTGAATAGAAATGAATTCGAATTAAATTGAAATGAATTGAAATTCGAATTAAATTGAAATTGAATTGAAATCTTTTTGAAATGAAATTAAAACGAATTTATATTGGAATATTCAATTTTGATTAGAAATTGAATATGAAGTTGAAATCGTTTCGAAAACGAATTTAAAACGATTTATAAAATTCGCTTTAAAAGGGAATCGACGAAATATATATAATATATATATATATTATATATATAATGGCCTGAATAGAACGCGCCGTGCTGCGGCAGTTCGTGAATTTCGACCATTGACTTCGAATGGACATTGCGGGAGGTCCGACCGTCGGATTCTCCTAAAACCGGGACCGTTGGGTTCGTATCGAAAAGAGCTTTCTAACGAATGTGAGAAACTAGAAATCTAACGGTTGGATTTGGAATTATGTCCAAATCAAATTTGAAAAAGGTCGCTGTAAGTGTAGTTCGATGGCCGTTGATGGAAATCGACTGTACGGGCCTTGATAAAATTATTAAAAATATCAATAATTTGTGTAAAATCATAAGAAATGATTTGTGAAGAATTGGGATGAAAAACTCCATATTTGAAAAGATAAAAATAGATTTTTATCGAAATGAACTAGTTTGAACTAGAATTATAATTCTATTTATTTTTAAATAAATAAATTGAATTTGAAATGGTTTTGAAAATAACCAGGATTTCCAATAATTGAATTGGAATGGATTTGAATCAAAATTGTCCTTGGAATATTTCGATGTTGGATTTCGTGATTATACAGATGTTGTTATGGAAATTTGAAAGATATATATATATATATATATATATATATATATATATATATATATCGTTATTTCCAATACGATATTTGTTGGTCGTAGAATTACATATTGAAAATAAGCTGATATATTTTCTATTCAGAGCCTTGTATTTAATATCAAATGTGATTTGGGTTTGTCGTGAATGGTGTCTTCATTAACACTGTTCTTAAACCCAGTTGAGAAAAAGATTAAATCTTTTTATTTAGATTTAATGAAGTGTACCAATTAAATAATATTTAATTGGAATTGAATTGGTATTGAATTGGTATTGATTTTTGGGTTTATCGTGAACAATGTTTTAAATAACACTTGTTCTTTAACCCGATAATTAATGGAATGTGATTTTGGGTTTATCATGAACCGTGTTTTAAATGACACTGATTCTTTAACCCAGTTAAAGATTAAAACTAAGTGGAGTTTTAATGAATCTTTAATTAGATTGAAATGATCGAGAATGGAGTATCACCAGTTTTGCTCCAGGCGATAGTTAAATCTTTAATTAGATTTGAACGTGAAATGGTAATTGAATTTACCAATAACACTGTGGTGTTAGATATGAAGTATGACCAGTTTTACTTCATGGGATGAATAGGTGGGGATTCGGAAATAAAATAAATGATTACTCCGGTGTGATTAGCTAATCCCGATTAGTTTTAATTGATATTCAAAGAATATTAAAGAATTTATTTTTGATAAAATTAATGGGAACCTTTCCCAAAGTAGAGGAATATTTGAATAAACAAATATTCTGAATATTCTGAATTCAGAAAGACCGGGTTTATCCCATTCTGAATAACTGATTCAACGTGGTGTCGAAGATGAAGACGGTGGTTGAAGACTGGAGGTCTTCACGTCGTTTGGATGATTGCTAATGATCTTGATTAGGCCGTACACCCAAGAGGAGGGAATCAGTTGGTGATCGTCCAGACGTACTTGGAGATCGATGGATATGCGGGGTACTAGGTGCCTCCGGTTTCGTTCAGACCCAGAACGAACTTGTAAATGGACTGTGTGTCTGACATTGGATTTTATTCTGTGTGGTTGATTTCTATTAAATATATATATCTGTTTGGCGGCGGAGAATTTATTCTCTTGCTTAACGCCCTTCTCTGAGACGTACGAGCTCAGGGGTTATATATTGATGGATATCAAACGCATGGAGTGAATTGCCAATGTGGCATGCCTAAGTGGCAATATGATCAAGGCTTCTGTTGAAAAGCAGAGACTTGTGGTTGATGATCAAAGCACGGCCTTTGTGGCGTAGCTTTGTCTAGCGTTGATTCGCGAGCGTCACACCCCGGTTGTGAACCAAAAACGGGAGAGGACCTCATGGAGGACATACGTTTCTTTCTAGCTAGAAGTGGCATCAGTGGTTTTACACGCCCTGACGAATTTGACTTATGTGGTTGTTGCTGTTGCAAGGCTCCTCGGATATATCGGTCGATCCGGGAACGATGGAGTCATTCATTGGCTCATTTACGCCCTAAAGGGTGGGGAAACGCAGTGTTCAGGAATTTTAATCCACATCGGTGGACCGGCCCTGACGATCCAAGGGTCGATGCGCTCTGACCCTGAGGCTCAGGCTAGATAGTCTCGAAGTCGGTGAGGACTATCTTTTGCCTCGGTTCGCAGATGGAAATCCAATTTCCAAATACGTGACTTTACGGTTTTAATTGTAGAACTAGTATGGCGACATGATATATGGTATCCATGCCGTCTATGATTGATACTTATGATTTGAAGTTGTTTTATACACTATGCACTTATAATAGTATCAAATGATTTTAAAACGTACTAAGCATGTTTGGCTATTATAAGGGAAAACCCTATCCCCCGGCTTGCGTTGCATTGTGTGATAGGACCTGGGTCTTATAATAGCTTCATTTTTCCAGAAAGCATTGCGCGGTTTTGTTATATGCACCAGTATTCTTGGGAGGAAACCCATTCCATGTTTACGGCGTGGTCCCTTGATATATCTGATTTAAAGTAAAGTTTTAAATAACTGTTTTAGTTCTCACACCAGTACCATGACTGACCTGGAGTTTATTGTTTTAACCTAAACTCTGGGTGCCCTTATTTTGACACAGGCAGCTAGTAGTTTTGGTTTTGCAGATTTATATTCACAGGATCTTGGCTTAACGCTGGAACGATATCCGGAAAGCTTTGTATCCGTATATCTCCTTCTAGTTGTGTTTTGTATTATTTTCCGCTGCGATGTATTTAAATGTAATTTAAATCTCTGTTATTTTCTGTGTAATATTTATTTATACTCTGTATATTCTTGTAATTTGATGAAATTGTTGTAATATACAATGAAATGTTCTTCCGTCTGCGTTCCTATGTGGTAATTTGTCGTGTTCTCAAAACAATCTGGCGTTTCGAACGGTCTTGATCGGTTTAGCGACTGATTCGGATCGAGCGAAATTCCCGGTCGTTACAATATATAAAAATTATATTTTTATGCTATGTTAATATATATAAAAATTATATTTTTATAATGCTATTATATATATATATATATAAATCAAATTATATGAAAAATCCTATTTTTATCGTCATAAAAATATTTCTAACATACGATAAAATCCTATTTTTATCTCTATAAAATTATTCCTAACATACGATAAAAACCTAGCTTTTCAATGAATGAAAATCAAAGAAAAAAAAACTTACATAGATTTTAGGGTTTCGATCACTGGAGACGTTAGAGGTGGGGGTGCTGGTGGTTCGCAGCGGTGCGGGGGTGGCTCAGGAGCATTGGCGGCGGCTAGGGTTTCAGTTTGGGAGGGGAGCTAAGGCCTAATTAGAAAAGGGGGGAAGGAGAGATGCGACGGGGAGGAGAGGATGGCCAGAGGAAGGTTGCACGCGGCGGTTGGGGAACTCCAGGCGGCGGCGGCGCATCGTTGGAGGGGCGACAAACTGAAATCGATGGGTTATTTTATTTTCTTTCTGTTTGAAATGAATGACAGGAGGGGGAGGGGGTATGGGAGAGAATAAAGGGGTTGACTTTTTATAATTATTTAATTCCATAAAGTTACTTTTTCATTCGATCTACAAATCGAACCCAATGACTGACACTCCTAGCTAATTACCCCCATTTCAGACACAATGAGATATGTCCGGTAAGCCAATTCGACTGTTATGATCAGTTTTCATCAAAATTAAAATATAATTCAATATATATTGAATTTGAACGCACATTTTAATTTACCGAGGCCACATACTGACTTCAAAAATTATCGAAAAATAAATCTAGCCATGTTTTGATGATATAGTCCTAACAAAACTAATATCGTCGAATTGGGAGACTGTTTGAAAAATGGTTATTTTCCAGTCGATTAAATTCAAACTAAAATTACCAAACACATTTAAATTTACCACCCTCACATATTAATTCCAAAAATTATGAAAATTGGAATCTAGCAATAATTTGACATTCCGGATCTAACAAAACTGGTCTCGTCGAAAACAGAGGTAGTTTGCAAAATGGCTATTTTTAAGGGCTATATATATATTAATTCCATAGCGACTATTCTGAATTTTCGACCGAACATAACTTTTTATTCCCATTATGAAATCTGGATTTTTTCACATTCGTTGGAAAGATATTTTCAAACAGATTCTAATATTTCTGGTTTTACTGAAATCCGATTTATTTTGAATCATGTATATTCATTTGAAATTTAAAATCGAATTTTCAAACTATCGTGCCATTTCACGCTCGTTATATAATTTAAATAAATTTTGTAACGGCCTATATTTTTCTACCTAATTATTTGAATTATTTTATTATTTAAATTATTGATTTGAATTTAAATAATTGGATTTAACCATTTTATTGTAAATATGTACTTATGTGAATAATATAATAATATTTTAATTCCAAAATATTTGGAAAATGTTGAATTTGAAGTAAAATGTGATCGGGGAATTTAAAATGGTTTAAATTTTGTTTATATTGAAATTATAGTATCGATTTCGTTTATAAAATGACAGTTGAACATTTAATTTATAATGATATTATAAAATGAGCTGCAGCGGCACGGTAGTTCGTAATATGACGTTTTGAACTTTAAACGGCTGTACAGGATCCAACATTAGTCGGATTTTCTCGGAACAAGAAACATCTAAATCTGTTGGCTAGTATTTTTCTAATGGAAGAGAAAAATCCAGTTTTCATAGCTTAGATTTTGTTTTACGTCCAAATCAAATTTTAAAATAGTCACTATGGAATTCCTTTATACATTATAGCGATTTATTTATATAAAATAAATGGTTTTTAAATATTTTAAATATCGATTTGACTTGGAATTCAACCCGTGATATTTTATTGTGGTAGTGTATGAAATTCTGCTCATGTTTGGCCAATAACAATAATTTGTTATTTTTATACTGAGGTATTTTAAAATTGGTTTATTTTAATTTGAATTGGACCGCTATAAAAGGGCCATTATTCAAATGACCTCCGTTTTCGACGAAACAAATTTTATTGGGACCGTAACAGCTAATTATTGCTAGATTTCGAGTTGCGCGTCAATCGGAGTTATTCTGTGAGCGTGGCAAAATAAAATGCAAATAAAACGATCATTTGGACGTGAACGAGTGCCATTTGAGAAAACGGACTCGGAATTCGATGAAATAAGTTTCATTAAGACCGTAATGTCAAATTATAGCATGACATCCATTCGTAGCACGAATGGAGTTTGTATGTGAGCATAGGAGTCAATAAACAGTGTTCGAAATTGCGACAGGCACAGAAAAAAATATCGCTAGCCAACGTCACATTAAATTAACATTTTAATCATCTTTATATACTCCTACCGTTCATCTCAATTCAGAATTCACCAACCCAAAGTCCTTTTCCATTCAGAAATTTTATAGAAAAGTCCATTTTCACAAATTAATTTATATCTCGAATCTAGCACAAATTTGAGGGGGATTCCAAAGGGGAAGTTTAAGATCTGGTCGAGGTCTACTCGATGGCAAAATCTGGGGATGATCGGACACCGGTGGTGGCCGGAAATCGCGAATAACAATGAAAACTGACTTCGTTTTTGTGGGTTTTGGTGGAGTTTGGGTTGACGATTGATACTGGATCCAAAGGCAAACTGTAAGGGACGAGGAAGTGGTGATTTTCTCCTTTGGGTCGAGGGTCTAAAAGTGTTTGTGATGGCCGGTGGAAGTAGATGATCAGAGATAGCTGTTCCGAGTTGTTTTTGGTGAGGTGCGATCGGTTTAGAACAATTTCCCGTGACTGACGTTGATGATGGGGCCGACATCTGAAGTGGAGTGGAGGAGGATGGCGAATACCGGTGGTGTCATCAGTCAGGGTGGCCGGTGGAGCACGGGGTGGTCGTTCAAAACATTTCCGGTCGTGGAGCTTTCCCGGTGGCCTGAGGCTAGACTGGGGGTCAAATCGCTGGGCGTGGGGGCTGCTCGGTGGGGCGAGGCGGTTAGCATGGCGGATGTTGGCTCTGATGGCCCACGGTGATGGTGGTGAGTGGATTTTACTTCTGTGCTTTGGAAGTGGGAGGAGTAATTCGTGAAGAATGAGAGAATCGGGTCTGAGAAACCAAAGTAGAGGAAAACGCGTTGCCATCTAAAGTGACACTGACGTGGACCATAACGTTATGACCAGGTAACGAAAATTTAAAAGTAATTAAGGTTTTTAAAATAATAGTTAATATATATATATATATTATATTAATTCATTCTATAATTTGTAATAGTGACAACTTTCTTATACGATAACGAAATTCCACGAAACATGATCTGTTGGGATCACAGGGACGAGGCCTAGACGATGGTGCTGACTGGTAACCATTTGGGCGCAGTTGAAATTTCAGATAATTTTAAATGGTGTTTAAAATTAAAAGGAAACAAACGCATCAACCGTCAAAACTGGTGAGTTAATTCTCACACCTTCTGGAATCCTATGATGTGGTAAATTCATATTAATATATAATTTACCGTTAACAGTGTAAATTGGTTGATTGGACGCTATAGATGCTAATTGGTTGTTTATTGTTTGATTGTTTGCCATTAATTATATTTCGTCATTTTAAGTACATCATATTATTGAATTTCAATTCGTATATTATTATCAATGTTAACTGTAATGCAGGGATGAATCGGTTGGAGGGATCCGACCGGATTCCTCAAATATGATATATATTGGTTATTTTATATTATTTATAGTTGAACTGATTGAACCCCAGATGGTAATAAAACCTGTTTGAACGTGATGGTTGAATAGATATTCATCTGTGTGGTGTTTAAAATCAGTCGACAGTTTCGATTGAGTAATTGGCAGTGAATGGCCTAAAATGTATTGTTTTAGACGTCGTTCTACCGTTCGGTGAATCGATGCAAGTTTTAAAGTTATAAATTATTTTATTACTAAATTGAAGCTTTTTAGTTATTTTATACAAGTAATTAAATAAGTAATTATAAATAAATATTTAAATCAAGTTTATAAAAGAAATTATTTAAAGGGTTGATGTAATAAAACCTTATGATCTATACATGTTCTAAAAACAGAAAACCACAAAATTTACCTATGGGATGGTAAAATGGAATAATTGTTTTTAAAACAATTAAATAGTGTTTTTAAACTGATTAAGTTGTTTAATTAATTTAAAGGGGAAGTGACAAATGAAAATCAGTTAACTGCTATCTGATATGTACGGTTGACAAAATCAACCATTTATAAATGAAATTGATAACGGGCTTAATTAGATGTAAATTTTTCTGAGTATTCGTTAAATGTAACAAATAATGTTAAATATTAGTTAATCCCTGATTAACTATAAATTAAGGAAATTATTGAATTGTTAATGTTTAAGTATTAGTTAATCTTCGATCAACTATAATCCAAAGTAATTATTGAATTGGTTAATAAGCTTTTAAAAAATGATAATAATCCTATTTTTGATTAATATCAAAGTTAACCATTAATAATGTAGTAAATAATAATTAAAACGATGGTTCTTAACTGGAATTCATTTGAGAAGTGATCAGGTGGCGTTAAGGTTTGGTCAAAGAGGGCAACAAGGATGTTATAAAGGGATTTATAAACAGGGTTTCAAACGAGATTGGTTAATGGGATTTGTAAGTGAAATTAAGGAATTTAAATAAGATTTTACATAATCGTTAAGTTAAGTAAAGTGGATTCAAATGAAATGGAACTTCCTGGGGAAATGATTAATAGCTTAGCAATAAAATGAAATATGAAAATTGATTTAGAATGAAATCCAAGCTAAGTTGTTACAAGGTGTTAAACGGATGTGTATAGGCGATTTGGAAGGAATCCAAGCGAAGTTTAAAATGAGATTTTTAAACCAAAACATTGACTTTAAGATATTAAAGAATTAAAATAAGGATTTCAACGAAAAGAAAAATACATATAAATTATTTTGTGTTGAATATTGGTAAATGGATTTTGGGATTAAAATCCAAGTTAAAAAGGTTTTATTGTAAAGAAGATAATAAGCGTATTTTATTTATGAAATCCAAGTAAAGGTTTAATTAAGAATGCCCGAATGGATGTAAGACAATTATTTGACATGGGATTTGTATTATAAATCCAAAAAGTCATAAGCGGAATTATGTTTAGGATCAAAGTAGTGTTTTAGTGAATATTTACTAAATTAAAGGAATTAAGTAAAAATATTATTGAATGAGTATTTCAAATAAAAAAACGGTTTATAAAACCAGATTTGAAATCAAGGTGGAAAATGAGATTTTAATGGTTAAGTGACAAACTATTATTTATTCTGAGATAAGAGCGTTGTCGATTAAGGTCTGAGAGGTAAATTAAATACCCCAACTTGATTGGCTTCACTATTGTCGAGGAATGGTATTATTTTGAAATGAGTAAAAGGTGTTGTAACTGGTCGATTATTCCATACGAGGAATATTGAACACTAATGCGAGAATTTGGAATATAAATGATATTGCAATATTAGTTTCAAAGTAAATAAGAATATCTAATTTTAAATTATATAATTTAACATTTGATTTATCATATCAGAAATGGGTAATTTGTTTTATACTATTAAGTATATACATATATGTATATCGAGAGATGCTCGAATATAAAGAAAAAGGGAAAAGGTTTTAAAGAAATATATCGATATTTCCAAAAAGGAATGGAAAGTTGGTATATACATATATACATGCTCTAAAGTATTTAAAATAGCTTTCGTTATAATTGAGAATAAATACAATGTTTTAAAATATATTGAAAGAATCAAAAGTTGATTAACCAATTATTAATTATTCTTTTTTAATAGGCCAAGTAATGCCAATTACTGAACCAGTGAGCCCCTTTTATTTACACGATTGTTATTTGATAGTTAAATCACCAACTATAAAAACCTGTCCAATAGGCTTGTTGGTACTGAAAGACCGGGATCGAAATTACATTCGAAAACCATTCCGACCAACAAATACGTGAAGATGGTAATTGAAGGTGGAGCAATTGAAGACTGTGGATCTTCATAAGCGGAAGGACTACTTGTCAAATTTCTCTGGCTTGCAACCAGAGTTATTTGATTTGTGACTCTGTCGTGGTTGAAATCTATGGATTGCAAGGACTACTCACTACTGATCCATGGGGTGATTCCTATATTGGATGCAGTAGGAGGGTACCATCAGGTCATCCTGTTCCTGGATGACTTGTATGGACGAATGTCTAACAAAGTATTTCCTTAAAACTATGTATGTTGATTTTTACAAATATACTGAGTTGGTGGCGAAGAGGGGCACTTCTTCTATACCCAGAGTATATTTTTGGACGTCAATTAGTGATTTGACGGATCTGACAATGTGGCATTCAAAGTATATGATGACCAGATGTGTTCAAGCTTCAAGCCTCATCAACCGAAAAATGACAAAAATCAGGCAGGCAGCATGGCTATGTGGGTCGCTCCCATTAGGGTGTATAATCACCTATCTAGAGAACTTCCTTTTTCTTCTTTAATCTATCGATGTTGTCCCTTTTTCGGGAGACGGTTGATAATCCCAACCGTCGGTGATATACATTCGATACACTCAAGCGAAATGTGTGGTCAATCATGTGTGGGCCGGGTTGCAAGACGTTCTTGTTGAACCCAGTGTATTCGCCTTAAGAGATACACTATCGGAAGGTGGTTCCATACCTTGTCATAGTCGGAACCCAATTTCCAATAAGCGCCTATGGTTTTGATTGTATACTATATATATGAAGCGTGAGATGCAAGCGTTACGCTAGATTGTAATCTACTTGTATTTAGGCACTATTGTAATATCAGAATAAATTATGATTTCAAAAATGTTTTGGGTTATAGTAAGGTAAAAACCGTCCGTGTTTATGTGTGGGCTGGTCTTACTATTATCCTTTTATTTCAAAAAGGGGTTTTCCAAAGTTAAACAAGTTGTTTCTGCTGTGAATTTATCACTGAAAGTATTCCAGACTGACCCGGTGAATTTTGCTTTGCTTCAAATGTGCTCTGGTCATACCGGGTGTATTTCCAGATTAGGTTCGCTTGGAGTTTTCAGGAGCTGGAAGCAGGAGGCTTCACCGCTAGTTATATAAAGTTATTTCCGTTGTGATTGATATATGTTGTACTCTGATGATTGGTATGCTTATACAGTTCTTTTGTATAAAGAGATTTGATATTATATTTTATCTGTTTCGCTGTGAGATTCTGATGTGATGGTCTTCTTCTTTCTTCTATTCTAACATTTCTCTCTTTCTTTTATCACCTTCTAAATTCTTTCTAATAACGTTCTTGTGTTTTCGATGCTTGGAAGGTCGGCATTAGATACGGTAATTGTATTTTTATCGATTTTCGAGGCCGAAAATCCACTGGGTCGTTACAAATTTATTCGTTCTAACTTCATTTAAAATAAATTTTTAGTTGTTATTATTTAAAATAAATCATTTTAAATATTCAAAATACATTAAAATAGCTAAAATAAAATTTTTAAACTAGTTCTGATTTTCCAGGTTTTTGCAATTCTGGATTGAAACTTAAAGTTGTGTCCAGAGCATTTGATAGTCTTCCGGTGAATATAATGTTTATTTTCTACTGTATATTGTATTGTAATTTATTATTTGCGATCTACTCTGATATTCTTTCACTCTGATATAAAATTGTTTTAATAACAATGAAATGGTCTTTTGTTTATGTCTGATGTGTTGTATGCCCAAAGTTAACGGTTCGAGAATTTCTGTCATTTCGGATCGGATTTGTATGGCTTATGATCGATTTGAAAGGCGGGGATTTTCGGGTCATTACAAATGGTATCAGATCTTTGATTAATTCAAAAGCTTTGGGGGTACAACTCGTTAGAATATAAAGAAAGAATTCATCAGAGATTGGATTAGTAATGTGCTGTAAGAATAACTAATTAGAGATTGGATTAGTAGTATCCTTGAATGAGTTAAGAGTATTATATCTTCCTTCCTTTTCGGAAATGAAAAGTTTTTGAGTGGGGGAGATTGTAACAATATGAAATTTTAGAACCAATTTAAAATTCTAAAAATAGTAGTTTTTGAGAATTTAAAATAAACGTGCATGGTTCTGAAAACATAAACTCATTTTTAAATATGACTTCAGAAAGTATAACAGTCAGATAAGTTATTTAAATTAATTTTATCAACTTATCAGTTTAAAGAATTTTGGTAAGAAACACTATTTGTTGGAGAATGGAGTTTTGATGACAACAACCTTATTTCAATTATCATTATTAACTGATTATAAAATACATACTAACATCTTTATCTAGAATATATATATATATATATACATGATTTGTATACAGGACTTAAAAACTGAAGACTGTGCAGTTTTAGAGTTTCAAGAGATTCAGAATTCAGAGGAGATTCAATGAGACGACCCAAACTCACCCTTACGGGAAAGCCCGGATTGAATTGAGAACGCGATAAATCAGAATACAAACAGAAGAACATTTCATTTCTATTTACAACAAAGTACAAGAATATTCGGAGTATGAATAAATATTACATAGAAAAATATCAGAGATTAAAATACATAGAAGCGGAAATGAAATGTAAAAATACAATGTATAGTGGAAATACCTTAACAAATACAACTGAAAGACATATACGGATACAAAGCGGTCCGCACTATCTAGGAAACAAGTTACCGTGGCTTACATCCAAGCATTGGAAAACAATGCTAACTCTATACATCTGGGAATCGGGGGGTGTTCCCTATCCCTACTGGTGTGGAGTTAACACACCCAGTATCACCTCAGTCGACTGAATCCATGACAACCCGTAGGATGTCTATCCTCATCTCTAAAGCATACTGATTTAACCATCAGTTTACCACCATACTGGTGTGTGAGGCTCGCGAATTAACGCTACACAAAGCTGTGCTATTTAAAGCTGTGCTTTGATCACCATCCACCAAACTTTGCTTTTCAACAACAGCTTGAATCACTGCAACTCAGCATGTCACACTGTAAATCCATACCATCCACCGATTTCTGCCGATATATAACCTCTGAGCTCGTACGTCTCAGAGAAGGGTGTTAAGCAAGAGAATAAATTCTCCGCCACCAAACAGATATATATTTAGTAGAGATCAACAAATGTAGTATAAAGGAATACAATGTCGGACACACCATCCATATACAAGTTTGTTCTAGGTCTAAACGAAACCGGAGGCACCTTATTCCTCGTCCCGTATGTCCAATATAGGATAGAGGCCCTCACATATCCGAACAATCAAAAAGTATGTCCAGATGACTACCATTATAGCCCCTTCAAGGTAGCTACTCCAATCGTGGGCATCAGTAGCAACCCATTCATTCGATGTGAAGACCGTCGGTCTTCCACTATCTTCAATCTCTTCGACTTTTCATCGTATCAGTTATTCAGAATGGGTTAAACCCGGACTTTTAGAATAACTCACGTATCTTATAATCAAGTGCTATAACAATACATCATACGCCTCATTCCAGTCCAAAATATTCTTTTATTCAAATATTCTTTTCACAATTTAATCTAAATTAAGGTTTTCCAAACTAGTCGGGATTAACGCACCTTACTGAAGTAGTCATTTTTTTATTTTCCCAATCCTAACCTATTCATCCCATGGAGCAAAACTGGTAATACTCCATATTTAACACAACGGTGTTATCGGTAAAATTAATTACCATTTCACATTCAAATCTAATTAAAGATTTAACTATCTTTTGGGGCAAAACTGGTGATACTCCATTCTTGATCATTTTCTTGAATGATAATTTTAATTATCACATTCACTTTTCAATCTAATTCAAGATTCATTAAAACTCCACTTAGTTTTAATATTCCCAAAAATAAATATTAATAATTATTTAACTTTGGGAAATCAAACATGCCACATCGACAGTCTACACCGTACCACTAATTTCTGCCAATATATAACCTCTAAGCTCGTACGTCTTAGAGAAGAGTGTTAAGCAAGAGAATAAATTCTCTACCACCAAACAGATATATATTTAGCAGAGATCAACGAATACAGTATCGAAATACAATGTTAGACATGTAATCCTGTCTTTACCTGGGTTAAAGAACAAATGTCATTTAAAACACAGTTCACGATAAACCCAAAAATCACATTCCATTAATTATGGAATCTTCACGGAAAAACAGATCAATATATAATCGATATCAATTTCTGTATCTGACTAATAATATAAATGGAATAACGATAAAGCCTTTTAAATTCCATATGTATTAACAGTCTTCCTCCACAGAAATTCACTTCGATTATTACCAAATCGAATTCCATTCAATTCTAGTTTAATATATTAAATTGGAAATCTTTACTTTGGAAAATTCCATTAATCTTAATTAAAAGATTATAAATTCCAAATCATATTCTTCACTATTATTTGGGTTAAAGAATAAGTGTTATTTAAAACACCGTTCACGATAAACCCAAAAATCCAATTCTTTTATTCAATTCCAATTAAATATTAATTAATTGGAAATCTTCAATAATCTTAGTTTAAAGATTTTTCTTTTCTCAACTGGGTTTAAGAACAGTGTTAATGAAGAAACCGTTCACTACAAACCCAAAATCCAATTTCAATCCAATTTGATATCAAATACAAAGCTCTGAATAGACATTATATCAGCATATATTCAATATCAAATTCTAAAACCAACCAATATTGTGTTGGATATAACGATATATATATATATATATATATATATCTCTTCCAAATTCCTCAACAATATCCGTATAATCACGAAATCCGAAAATATTCCTTAGATTATTTCCACTCCAAATCCATTCCAATTTATTTATTAGAAGAATTCTGGTTATTTTAAAACCATTTTGAAATCCAATTTGTTTATTTTAAAAATAATTAAATTATTATTCTAGTTAATAACTAGTTCATTTCGATAAAAATATATTTTTATCTTTTCAAAACTAGAATTTTTCATCCAAAATTTTTTCAAATCATTTATTATGATTTTACATAATTTTTCCATATTTTTAAAAAATTTATATCGCCCGTATAGTCGGTTTCCAATAACGGCCACCGAACTACATCCATAGCGACCTTTTCTGAAATTGATTTGGACATATCTCCAGATCTAACGATTAGATTTCAAATCTCTTATATTCATTAGAAAGATCTTTTCGATACGAACCCAACGGTTCCGTTTTTAGGAGAATCCGACGGTCGGATCTCCCGTAAAGTCCATTTGAAGTTAATGGTCGAAATTCGGGAACGGTTGCCATGCGGCGCGTTCTATTCAGGCCATTATAATATATATATAATATCTATCATTGATTTCCATTTAAAACGAATTTTATAAATCGTTTTAAATTTGTTTTGAAAACGATTTCCATTTCCATTTCAATTTCAAATCAAAATTGAATATTCCTTTTAAATTCGTTTTAAATTTATTTTAAAACGATTTCTATTTCATTTTCAAATTTAAATCAAAATTGAATATTCCATAATAAATTTGTTTTAAATTCATTTTAAAACGATTTCCATTTCATTTCAATTTTAAAATCAAAATTGAATATTCCTTTTAAATTCGTTTTAAAACGATTTCGATTTGATTTTCAAATTTAAATCAAAATTGAATATTCCTTATATAAATTCGTTTTAAATTCATTTTAAAATGATTTCAATTTGATTTTCAAATTTAAATCAAAATTGAATATTCCTATATAAATCCATTTTTTTTAAACGATTTCAAATTGATTTTCAAATTAAATCAAAATTGGATTATTCCATATCATTTTAATATTAAAATGATAATATTCTCAAAATATCATATTTCGAAATCACTTTTCGATATTCATTATAAAATGAATAAAATCGGTAGAAAATCCCGTTTATGTTAAAATGACATTTAACTACTTAACACGGCTTCACATTTCAATATTCACTGAATATTATTTCAAAATATTCGTTAATTCTGAACTGGAATCAGACTCAATCAATTACGATATAACTTTAGTTATATGGATTTCATACATCGCATGTATACAAAAATAATAATAAACAATCATTAAAAATTCATACAACATCCAGAGTGCATTTTACAACTGTATAAGCATTAAAATAAATAAATAACGCTTATACAGCCTGTCAACTCATGGATTGACATACCACTAATTATGGGGATCAGTGTATGTCAAATATTATCCTAATACCCGTGTGGGATTTTCAAACAACAAATACTGTTTATTATTTGTGCAGTTGGGCGATGTGTAAAATTTATCGTCCCAACCAATATCAGATAAATAAGTGTACATAAACAAACCGTCCGGTTTGTAAACGAATATTTATTTTATTTTATTTCATGATAATATATATATCATATATATGTATAAATAATTTTTGTACACAACAACAATATCAATACATGACAATCCAAACACAATCCAAACAAACAATCAACTGGTCTGTACAAAAAAATAGTAGCGGGGGCTTCTAAACCCCGTCTGCATCCTGTTATATAATAACTGGAAAATAATTTGAGTGATAGAAGTTCTCACATTTGTTTCCACTCCTCCGTTCTTTTATTTGATGATTTTATCCTGTTCGGATTCAAATTTGCCTCAAATTCCAATGTGCTCCGTTTTGGTTCTGGTCAATTCCATTGCGAAGCTCTAATTTTTTTTTTTATTCCAGTGCAATTTGAATCGTCAAATTCTGATGTCGAACGAACAAGTTATGGTCATTTATACTTTTGGACAATTTAAGTATAATTAAATATATTAATTTTAAATTAATTCTCCTAATTAACTCCTCACCCCACTAATCCCTCCTTCCCCGTTCGTTCTTCAGCCAACCGAGAAAAATCATAATCGCGCCTCTCATTCCTCAATTCGCACGACCATCCACACCACCGTGAGTCGATCCACCACCATCACGATAAAGCCTCGAGTCTCCTCTTTCCACACCGATAGCAGCTCGCAAATCAATGGCCTCAAAAGCCCTAGAAACGCCTGCGATTTAAGCTACTTTAAGCTTCGAGTTTGCTAAAAATACAACCTTAGGAATGATCATGACCACTCAGATTATAGAGCTCGTTTAGCTCTTCAATCTTTCCTTTAAAAATTTCGAAAATCATTGTTTGGATTTAAAGATTGAGAGGGTGAAAGAATCGACAATTTTGACCTTTCGATTTTCACCAATGGCAGCTATTGATTATGGGGGCTAGGGGTAAATTTTCTAGGGTATTTGTAAAAAATTATAATATTATTATTTAATTCACTAATTACTTATTAATCGTTACAAACTCCAAATCGAACCCAACAACTACCGCCCCTTGCTAAATACCTCCATTTCGGACATAATGGGATATGTTTCATAAGCGAATTCGACTGTTTCGATCAGTTTTTATCAAAAATAAAATATAAATCAATGTATATTGAATTCAAACGTACATTTTAATTTACCGGGGCCACATACTAACTCCAAAAATTCCAGAAAAATAAATCTAGCTATGTTTTGATGATACGGTCCTAAAAAAATTAATTTCGTTGAATTTTGAGATCGTTTGAAAAATGGTCATTTTCTGGTCGATCCAATTCAAATTTAAATTACCAAACACATTTAAATTTACCGCGCTCACATATTAAATTCAAAAATTATGAAACTTGAAACCTAGCAATAATTTGACATTTTGGATCCAACAAAAGTGGTTTTGTCAAAAACGGAGGTCGTTTGCAAAATGGCTATTTATTTTATTATATTAAATTCCATAGCGCCTTTTTTAAATTTTAAACTGGACATAACTTTCAATTCCTATTATGAAATCTGGATTTTTTAGATTCGTTGGAAAGATATTTTTAAACAGATTAAAATATTTCTTGTTTCACTAAAATCCGATTTATTTTGAATCCTGTACATTCAATTGAAATTTGAAATCGAATTTTCAAACTACCGCGCCATTTCGAGTTCATTTTATAATTAAAATAAATTTATTCGTTATAACTCCAATTAAAATGAATTTTTAGTCATTATTATTTAAAATAATTCAATTTAAATATTCAAAATCCATTAAATTTGCTAAAATAAAAATTTTAAATTCGTTCTGAAAATTCGGTTGTTACAATTTCCCCTACTTCAAATTTTTTTGTCCTCGAAAAGAAACGGAGCTGAAAGTTGTTAACTAACCAACTCAACTTTCATTCTGGCGTTAATTCTTCAACTTTTCAGTTTCTAAGAATTTTCGAATTTCTCAAAAATTTGGCTAACACCCTAAATTTTCGAAAATTTCGCCATAATCTCCTTTGTACAGGGTGATATTTAAAACTGCAACTAGCCACACAGGGCCCTCACCAATCCAAAAGAAAAAGCCAAGCGGCTAGCTAATCAGCTCATAAAATTACCAAAACCCAATAAAATGGTAAACATGTACTTATTTGTTGGGCATACAATTTTATTCCTCTTCTCTAGCCTCCATGCTATGATCTGTCCAATATATATATATATATATATATATATATATATATATATATATATATATATATATATATATGCATGAACATGTATGCAATTCTAATCAATTTTCAATTCAGTTTTTGATTCGATTTTGCTAAATTTACCTTTCCATTACATATTGGTTTGGATTTGGTTCAATTCAAATTTTCATTCTCATATTGGATTTATCATTCCAATATTTTTATTAGTTGAACAAATAATCACACCACACAACCAGTAATCAATTTGTGAATTAAATTTCCAAAACATATAACTTTGGTATATATATTCAAAAATCATATTTCTAGTGTCAAATTCCAAACAATAAATTTAAGGTTTTGGTTCTCACACCAATCGATTGGAAATATATAGATATCCCACTTTCGAAACTCGAACACAGATGCTAATGATGCCTGGACTATCAACAGAATCATCCCCGGGCGACTAGAGTGCGATTCTATATCTACCCAGTATATTCGAGACTTCGAATGCATGGTTGCAAGGCATATATTCAAACTCTTCTTACACTTGATAGTCCAATTTCAATATAAAACAAATATTCAAATACATTTAATTTGATATAAAACTTTCAAATCTAATTTGATTTTAAAATGACACTCTTCAAACTCATTCTAGGATACTACTGATCCCTTCTCTAACGAGTCATTCTTATTGGATATTACTAATCCAATATCAGATGAATTCTTTCGTTTGGTTCTAATGTGTTTTGTTCTCGAGCTCTGTAAACCAAAGCTTTGATACCACTCTGAGATGACCCAAACTCACCCTTACGGGAAAGTACGGATTGAATTGAGAACACAACAAATCAGAACACAAACAAAAGAACATTTCATTGCTATTTACAACAATTTACAACAGAGTACAAGAATATTCAGAGTATGAATAAATATTACATAGAAAAATATCAGAGATTAAAATACATAGCAGCGGGAATAAAATGTAAAAATACAATGCGTAACGGAAATACATTAACAAATACAACTGAAAGAAATATACGGATATAGAGCGGTCCGAATATAGCTCCAGCTGTAAATCCAGGATCCTTTATAAATAAATCTGCAAAACCAAAACTATTAGCTGCCCATGTGGAAAATAGGGGCACCCAGAGTTTAGGTTAAAACAATAAACTCCAGGTGTAACAACCCGAAAATCTGGGCCAGTTTAAAATTTTTATTTTGGCAATTTTAGCGAATTTTGATTATTTAAAATGAATTATTTTAAATAATATCGACGAGAAATTTATTTTGAACAGAATTCGAACGTATATATTATATACGTCGTCGTTAGAATATAAATAATTATATATAATTATAAATAGAATTGAAAATGGCGCGGTAGTTCGATAATTCAATTTCAAACTTCAATTGAATGTACCGGGTGCAAAACAATCCGGATTTTAGTGAAACCAAAAATAATAGGATCTAATTGGGAATATCTTCCCAACGAATCCAACAAATTGAAATTTCATAGCGGAAATCAAAAGATATGTCCAGTTGAAATTTCAGGATAATCGTTATGGAATTTCGGCCCCTGAAAATAGCCATTTTGCAAACGACCTCCGATTTCGACGAAACCACTTTTATTGGATCCGGGTTGTAAAGTTATTGCTAGATTTCAAATTTCATAATTTTTCGAATCAATATGTGAGCGTGGCAAGGGAAAACGCGTTTGACCAGTTTCAGTTGATTTTAATCGACTGGAAATTGGCCATTTTTCAAACGGTCTCAGAATTCGATGAAATTAGTTTTGTTAGGACCGTATCATCAATACGAAGCTAGAAAATAATTTTCGGGAATTTTTAGAGTTAGTATGTGGCCCTGGTAAATTGAAATGTACGTTTAAAATTAAATATAATGATTTAAATGTTAATTTAAATGAAAACTGGTCGAAATGATGGAATTGGCTTACGATACATATCCCATTGGGTTCGGAATGGGGGTAATTAGCTAGGAACGACAGGCGGCGGGTCTCATTTCGAGGTCAAAATAAAAGGGTACCTTTTAGAAGAAGGAAATAATTAAATAAATTAAAATATTAAATATATAATTCCTTTTATACTTAACCTCTCCCCTTCTCCCATCAGTCAACGGCATCGATAAAAAAAAATAACAAAAGGAAGGGCGGAACCCTAAATCGCGCCACCTGCCGACTCGTCGACCGCCCTCCTCTTATCGCGCCCCAGTCATCTCGCCGAAACCCCCCCTTCTCTCAGATCGAACGCCGCACGCTCCCTCCCTTTGCCCTGACGAACCACAAACTCCACCGCATCGCAGCCAACCGCCATTGCTCCACCGCGAGGCCCTCTCGCTCGCGAATCCTCCACAACGTCGGAATCCGTGCCCCCAGCTCCAGCACCGCGACGACGCAGCCCCCCTTCTGGATTGACGCAGCGAGCCCCTCTCTTCGAGGTGAGTTTTAAAACTGATTTCTTTGATTTTTAAAAACTGAATTTACAGGATTTTTATAATTAAAAAGATAGGATTTTTATAGCGGAATTTTTTTTTGATTTCTATATATATAGAATAGCAATAAAAATACGATCTTTACAGAAGAAGTAGAGAAATAAAAATATAATTTTTATATAGAAAGAACTGTCGAAAGAAAATATATATGAACATTTTTTTTATTAGAAAATATATATGAACATTTTTTTATTAGAAAATATATATGAACATTTTTTTTTATTAGAAAATATATATGAACATTTTTTTATTAGAAAATATATATGAACATTTTTTTATTAGAAAATATATATGAACATTTTTTTTTATTAGAAAATATATATGAACATTTTTTTTTATATAAACAGCATGAAAAGGAAGGATTTTTATAAATGAAAAGATTTGAGTTTTATAAAATAAAGATTTGATTTTTAGCTCTGAAAAAGTTAGATTTTTAATTTGAAAAGGATTTGCTTCTTTATATTTGAAAAATTAGATCTTTGATTTAGAAAAGATGGGATTTTTAATAATATAAAGACGAGATTTTTATTCATATAAAAATATGATTTTTATATATGTATGACGATAAAAATATAATTTTTGTATGATGAAGAAAATAAAAATATAATTTTTATAATATAGAAAGGTTAAAAATGTGATTTTTTATATGTGTAGTGGCTACGGGCAACGAAAGTGACAAAAGGGCAAGAATGACGAAGATTTCCACATAAGAAGTGTCGTGGAGTTGGGATAGCTTCGGTGAGAATTTCTCACCTTTCAATTTCTTTTTCTAGTTATATATATATACTAGGATGCAGACGGTGTTTAGTAGCACCCGACACAATCGTCCACAGACCATGGACTTGTTTGTTTAGTTGTTTGGTTGTGTAGTTGGTTAGATTATTTGGTTTGAATTGAATTGTTTGGTGAAATGAAATTGATTTGATTGATGTGTGAATGGCGTGGGCCTTCACTAGACCGGGGATAAGGCTAGGCCTCGTCCCGTTTCTAGTATCATGCCGTTATGCCGCCGAAATTTTCTAAAATATGTTAGAAAAATAAAAATATCATTTTTATTGTGTAAATGAAATGAATAGAAATTCATGTGTTGAAATAAAATATTTTATCGTTAAAAATATAATTTTTAACGTAGAAGTGAATAAAATAAAATATTCATTTACAAACCGGACGGTTTGTTTATGTACACCTATTTGAAGGACATTGATTGGGACGATAAATTTTACACATCGCCCAACTGCACAAATAAAATCTGTGTTTGATTGTTTGAAACCCCACACGGGTGTTGGGATGAAATTTGAAGTTCACTCATCCTGATTGATTAAATATGTCGATCGATTGATTGACAGGCTGTTATAAGCGTTAGATATCTATATTTGATGCTTATACAGTGTAGTGCACTTTGGTTGATGGTTGATTATTTTTCAATGCTATTATATACGTGTGATGTATGAAAATCCATATAATTAACATTATATGGTGATTGATTGGGCCTCATTTCAATTTAGAAAATAAAGAATAATATAAAACAAAGGTTCATGTGTTGACTGTACTCATCCGTTGAGATTAGTCATGTGTTGAACGAAATATTTTGGTAATAAAATTTACATCTTTATTAATATAAAACAAATGTTCATGTGTTGACTGTACTCATCCGTTGAGATTAGTCATGTGTTGAACGAAATATTTTGGTAATAAAATTTACATCTTTATTAATATAAAACAAATGTTCATGTGTTGACTGTACTCATCCGTTGAGATTAGTCATGTGTTGAACGAAATATTTTGGTAATAAAATTTACATCTTTATTAATATAAAACAAAGGTTCATGTGTTGACTGTACTCATCCGTTGAGATTAGTCATGTGTTGAACGAAATATTTTGGTAATAAAATTTACATCTTTATTAATATAAAACAAAGGTTCATGTGTTGACTGTACTCATCCGTTGAGATTAGTCATGTGTTGAACGAAATATTTTGATAATAACAAATATTTTGATAATAGGAAATATTTGAAATAGAATATTTGAAAATAGAAATATATGAAGCCGTGTTGATTAGATTGACGCCATTTTGACGTGAACGATATTTATATCGATTTTATTCATTTTGAAATGAATTGAATTGAAAACGATTTCGAAATGAATTGAATTGAAAACGATTTCGAAATGAATTGAATAGAAAACGAATTTGATTTGAATAGAAAACCAATTTGAATTCAAATTGAATAGAAAATGAATTTCATTTCAATTGAATATATAAAACGAATTTGATTTCAATTGCATATATAACGAATCAAATTGAATAGAAAATGAATTCAATTTAAATTGAATAGAAAACGATACGAATTCGAATTGAATTGAAAAGAAAATGAATTCGAATCGAATTAAAATCGATTTGAATTAAAATCAAATAGAGATGAAAGTAAAAAAGGATTTATAACAGAAAATTCAATTTTGATTTGAATTTGAAATAAAGGTTGAAATTATTTTTGAAACGAATTCAAAACGATTTATAAAATTCGTTTTAAATAGAAATCGACGAAATATATATTATATATATAATATAATGGCCTGAATAGAATGCGCTGCGCCGCGGCAGTTCGCGAATTTCGACCATTTATTTCAAACGGACATTACGGGAGATCCGACCGTCGGATCCTCCTAAAACCGGAACCGTTGGGTTCGTATCGAAAAGAGCTTTCTAACGAATACTAGAAATTCAAAATCTAATGGTTGGATTTGAAGATACGTCCAAATCAAATTTGAAAAAGGTCGCTATAAGTGCAGTTCGATGGCCATTGTTGGAAATCGACTGTACGGGCCTTGATAAAATTATTAAAAATAGTAATTATTTGTGTAAAATCATAAGAAATGATTTGGGAAAAATTGGGATGAAATACTCCATATTTAAAAAGATAAAAATAGATTTCGATTGAAATGAACTAGTTTGAACTAAATTTGAAACCCAATTATTTTTAAATAAATAAATTAGATTTAAAAAGGGGTTTCAAATAATCGGAGTTCCTAATATATTTGATCTGAATTGAATTAGAATTGATTTGTGGGTTTATTGTGAACGGGGTTTTAAATAACACCAGTTCTTTAACCCGATAATAAATGGAATGTGATTTGGGTTTGTCGTGAACTGTGTTTTAAAAGACATTAGTTCTTTAACCCAGTAAAAGGTGTTTTAAATAAATCTGCAATTAAATTGAAATGTGAATTGATAATCTAAATTATCAAATTTAGAAATTGAGCGAGAATGGAGTATTACCAGTTTTGCTCCAAAGCGATAGTTAAATCTTTAATTAGATTTGAACGTGAAATGGTAATTAAATTTACCGATAACACCGTGGTGTTAGTTATGGGGTAATAAAAGTTTTGCTCCATGGGATAAATAGGTTGGGATTGGGAAATAAAATAAATAATTACTTCGGTGTGGTTCGCTAATCCCGACTAGTTTGGAAAACCATAATATGGTTTGAAATGATATCCAAAGGAAGATTAAAGAATAAATTTAAAAGAATTTATCTTTGATAAAATTAATGGGAACCTTTCCCTTGGAGTGTGAATATCTAAATAAAAGAATGTTCTGAATTGGAATGAGGCGTATATTGTGTTTTATAGCACTTGTTGATTAAGATACGTGAGTTATTCAGAAAGTCCGGGTATAACCCATTCCGAATAACTGATTCGACGATGAGTCGAAGAGATTGAAGACGGTGCAAGACCGACGATCTTCACATCGAATGGGTGGGTGCAACTGATGCTCACGATGAGAGTAGCTACCTTGAAGGGGGCTGATGTGGTAGCCGTCCGGACGTGCTTGGAGGTCGATGGATATGCGAGGAAAGTGCCTCCGGTTTCGTTCAGACCCAGAACGGACTTGTAAATGGATGGTGTGTCTGACATTGTATTCCTTTATATTGTATTCGTTGATCTCTGCTAAATATATATCTATTTGGCGGCGGAGAATTTATTCTCTTGCTTAACGCCCTTCTCTCAGACATACGAGCTTAGAGGTTATATATTGGCAGAAATCACTGGTACGATATGGATTGATAGTGTGGCATGCTGAGATGCAGTGATCCAGACTTTTGTTGAAAAGCAAAGTTTGGTGGATGATGATCAAAGTGCAGCTTTAATATAGCACGGCTATGTGTATAGCGTTGATTCACGAGCCTCACACCCCGGTATGGTGGTAAACTGATGGTTTGATCAGTATGCTTTTTCGTGGATGGGCACCTTCGTGGTGTCGTGGATTCGGTCGACCGAGATTGATCTTAGTGCTCAGAGGGATAGGGTAAGCGGTGTTTTCTCTCGCCGGGACGTAAGCTGCAGTGATACTCGATTTCCCGAAAGTGCGGATGTGCATTACAGTGTTTTCTCTAGCCGAGACGTAAGCCGTTGAGATGGCACTACGCGATCGATCTTTCGAATCAGGAGCCACCATGATGGAAATCCAATTTCCAAATATGACATTTTGCGGTTTTGATTGTAAAGCCTAGTATTGGCGACATGATATATGGTACCCATGCCGTCTATGATTGATATATTTATATTTGAAGTTGTTTTCTTCACTTATAGTAATAATATAAGATGAAATTTCGCGTATCAAGCATATTTGGTTATTATAAGGGAAAACGCTATCCTTCGGCTTGCGTTGCATTGTGTGATGGGACCTGGGTCTTATAATAGCTTCATTGTTCTTTATTTAGCATTGCGCTGTTTGTTTTTTGCATTGGTATTCTTGGGAGCAAACCCGTTCCGTGTTATACGGCGTGGTCCCTTGATTTACCTAACTTTAAAAACAAAGATTAATAACTGTTTTAGTTCTCACACCAGTCACATGACTGACCTGGAGTTTATTGTTTTAACCTAAACTCTGGGTGCCCCTATTTTCCACACGGGCAGCTAGTAGTTTTGGTTTTGCAGATTTATATTCACAGGATCCTGATTTACAGCTGGAACGATGTACGGAAAGCTCTGTATCCGTGCATTATTTTCAGTTGTGATTTATATTGTTTTTCCGCTGCGATGTATTTAAATGTAATTTAAATCTCTGATATTTTCTGTGTAATATTAATTCATACTCTGTATATTCTTGTATTCTGATGGAATTGTTGTAATATACAATGAAATGTTCTTCTGTTTGTGTTCTATTTTGTCGTGTTCTCAAAACAATCAGGCGTTTCGAAAGGTCTAGATCGGTTTAGCGACTGATTCGGATCGAGCGAAATTCCTTGTTGTCACAGTTGGTATCAGAGCTCTGGTTTACAGAGCTAGAGAACGTGACACATTAGAACAAAACGAAAGGATTCATCAGAATTGGATTAGTAATATCCAACGAGGATGATTCGTTAGAGATGCGATCAGTAGTATCCTAGAACGAGTGTGAAGAGTATATTTTTAAAATGAAAACCATTTTTGTTTTGAAATTTAAATCATATCATACGTGTTTGACTATTTATTTTAAATTGATTTGGACAATCCAATATATAAAGATTTTGCATATACGCCTTGCAAGCGTGTATTCGAGGTTTTGATATACTGGATAGATATAGAATCATACTCTAGTTGCCCGGGGATAATTCTGGTGATGGGGCCCCATCGCCAGTACTTGTTTTCGAGTTTCGAAAGTGAGATTTCTATATGTTTCCAATCGACTGGTGTGAGAACAAAACTTAACTGAAATTTACTGTTTGTGACTTGACACTGAAATCTGATTTTTGAGAATATAAAAATCGTATATATTTGAAAATCTAATCAACAAATTGATTGATGGCTGTGATGTTCGTTTATTGATTCAACAAAAAAATAAAAATACTGGAATGTTAAATGAAGTATATTCAAGATGATTGTTAAGTGAAACAAAATGCAAACTCTCTTGACAAAAAATCCTAAAAATATTATATAGGATATGGATGACTATGGCTTATCTCATACTGAATTCTGGATGACCCCGAAACAAGCGAGGAGAGCTCACCAGAAAGCAGAAAAAGAACGTGAGTTGAACTTAGGAACGTACGTGGGTATTTATTGCCGCATATGCAGAAAAGAAGGACATTATGCCGTTCGGTGCCCTGAGCGAAAGAAAAGCAGGGAGAAAATGATGAGAATGGACATAGTGTGTTTCAAATGCAAAGAGACGGGGCATTTCGTACATAAGTGTCCGAAGATAAAGAAGAAACCCAAAAATTTAGTAAAAGAAAAGAAGTGCTTTCAGTGCAAAGAAGTAGGGCATCTAGCCCGAGATTGCCCGTTAAAGAAGGGTGATAAGAAATCCAAGGGAAAGGAGATAACAACTTTGGAAACCATGCAAGAAGAAGACACGATTTCCTAGAAAGCTGGGTTTTAATGCAATGAACTAGCGTTTTGGATATATGTATGTATGTATGATGCTTGTATGAACATAATTATGCTTTTTGTTTTAAAATGTATTAGTATTGTATAATATAACTAAGGTAAGAAAATGTTGAACCAAGTGAATTTAGCACCAAACATCGAACTGTATTGAAAATTTATCACATTTGCTTGCATATACATGTACTTACATTGAACAAGTCATAGCAAGGAGGCTAGAGCAGAAGAATAAAATTTGTTTGCCCGACAAATAGGTACATGTTTACTATATAATTTACTGTTTTGTTTGGGTGATGATGATTTTATGAGCCTATTGGCTAGCCGCTTGGCCTTTTCTTTTTCTTTTTGAGATCAGAAGGCCTATATGGCAATTTCGGGATTTTCCCATGGATCCCGGTGCAGGGGAGGTTATGGCGAAATTTTTCGAAAATTTAGGGTGTTAGCCAAATTTTTGAAGAATTTGAAAATTCTCAGAAACTGAAAGGTTGGAGAATGGAAGCCAGATCGAACGTAGAGTTGATTAATCAAACCACTTTCGACTTTGTTCCTTTTCGGGGACGAAAAGTTTTAAGTGGGGGAGAGTGTAACAACCCGAAAATCTGGGCCAGTTTGGAATTTTTATTTTGGCAATTTTAGCGAATTTTGATTATTTAAAATGAATTATTTTAAATAATATCGACGAGAAATTTATTTTGAATAGAATTCGAACGTATATATTATATACGTCGTCGTTAGAATATAAATAATTATATATAATTATAAATAGAATTGAAAATGGCGCGGTAGTTCGATAACTCGATTTCAAACTTCAATTGAATGTACCGGGTGCAAAACAATCCGGATTTTAGTGAAACCAAAAATAATAGGATCTAATTGGGAATATCTTCCCAACGAATCCGACAAATTGAAATTTCATAGCGGAAATCAAAAGATATGTCCAGTTGAAATTTCAGGATAGTCGCTATGGAATTTCGGCCCCTGAAAATAGCCATTTTGCAAACGACCTCGGATTTCGACGAAACCAATTTTATTGGATCCGGGTTGTAAAGTTATTGCTAGATTTCAAATTTCATAATTTTTCGAATCAATATGTGAGCGTGGCAAGGGAAAACGCGTTTGACCAGTTTCAGTTGATTTTAATCGACTGGAAATTGGCCATTTTTCAAACGGTCTCAGAATTCGATGAAATTAGTTTTGTTAGGACCATATCATCAATACGAAGCTAGAAAATATTTTTCGGGAATTTTTAGAGTTAGTATGTGGCCCTGGAAAATTGAAATGTACGTTTAAAATTCAATATAATGATTTAAATGTTAATTTAAATGAAAACTGGTCGAAACGATGGAATTGGCTTACGATACATATCCCATTGGGTTCGGAATGGGGGTAATTAGCTAGGAACGACAGGCGGCGGGTCTCATTTCGAGGTCAAAATAAAAGGGTACCTTTTAGAAGAAGGAAATAATTAAATAAATTAAAATATTAAATATATAATTCCTTTTATACTTAACCTCTCCCCTTCTCCCATCAGTCAACGGCATCGATAAAAAAAACAGAAGGAAGGGCGGAACCCTAAATCGCGCCACCAGCCGACTCGTCGACCGCCCTCCTCCTATCGCGCCCCAGTCATCTCGCCGAAACCCCCCCTTCTCTCAGATCGAACGCCGCACGCTCCCTCCGTTCGCCCTGACGAACCACAAACTCCACCGCATCGCAGCCAACCGCTATTGCTCCACCACGAGGCCCTCTCGCTCGCGAATCCTCCACAATGTCGGAATCCGTGCCCCCAGCTCCAGCACCGCGACGACGCAGCCCCCCTTCTGGATTGACGCAGCAAGCCCCTCTCTTCGAGGTGAGTTTTAAAACTGATTTCTTTGATTTTTAAAAACTGAATTTACAGGATTTTTATAATTAAAAAGATAGGATTTTTATAGCGGAAAAAAATTTTGATTTCTATATATATAGAATAGCAATAAAAATACGATCTTTACGGAAGAAGTAGAGAAATAAAAATATAATATTTATATAGAAAGAACTGTCGAAAGAAAATATATATGAACATTTTTTTTATTAGAAAATATATATGAACATTTTTTTTATTAGAAAATATATATGAACATTTTTTTATTAGAAAATATATATGAACATTTTTTTTTATTAGAAAATATATATGAACATTTTTTTTTATATAAACAGCATGAAAAGGACGGATTTTTATAAATGAAAAGATTTGAGTTTTATAAAATTAAGATTTGATTTTTAGCTCTGAAAAAGTTAGATTTTTAATTTGAAAAGGATTTGCTTCTTTATATTTGAAAAATTAGATCTTTGATTTAGAAAAGATGGGATTTTTAATAATATAAAGACGAGATTTTTATTCATATAAAAATATGATTTTTATATATGTATGACGATAAAAATATAATTTTTGTATGATGAAGAAAATAAAAATATAATTTTTATAATATAGAAAGGTTAAAAATGTGATTTTTTATATGTGTAGTGGCTACGGGCAACGAAAGTGACAAAAGGACAAGAACGACGAAGATTTCCACATAAGAAGTGTCATGGAGTTGGGATAGCTTCGGTGAGAATTTCTCACCTTTCAATTTCTTTTTCTAGTTATATATATATACTAGGATGCAGACGGTGTTTAGTAGCACCCGACACAATCGTCCACAGACCATGGACTTGTTTGTTTAATTGTTTGGTTGTGTAGTTGGTTAGATTATTTGGTTTGAATTGAATTGTTTGGTGAAATGAAATTGATTTGATTGATGTGTGAATGGCGTGGGCCTTCACTAGACCGGGGATAAGGCTAGGCCTCGTCCCGTTTCTAGTATCGTGCCGTTATGCCGCCGAAATTTTCTAAAATATGTTAGAAAAATAAAAATATCATTTTTATTGTGTAAATGAAATGAATAGAAATTCAAGTGTTGAAATAAAATATTTTATCGTTAAAAATATAAATTTAAACGTAGAAGTGAATAAAATAAAATATTCATTTATAAACCGGACGGTTTGTTTATGTACACCTATTTGAAGGACATTGATTGGGACGATAAATTTTACACATCGCCCAACTGCACAAATAAAATCTGTGTTTGATTGTTTGAAACCCCACACGGGTGTTGGGATGAAATTTGAAGTTCACTCATCCTGATTGATTAAATATGTCGATCGATTGATTGACAGGCTGTTATAAGCGTTAGATATCTATATTTGATGCTTATACAGTGTAGTGCACTTTGGTTGATGGTTGATTATTTTTCAATGCTATTACATACGTGTGATGTATGAAAATCCATATAATTAACATTATATGGTGATTGATTGGGCCTTATTTCAATTTAGAAAATAAAGAATAATATAAAACAAAGGTTCATGTGTTGACTATACTCATCCGTTGAGATTAGTCATGTGTTGAACGAAATATTTTGGTAATAAAATTTACATCTTTATTAATATAAAACAAATGTTCATGTGTTGACTGTACTCATCCGTTGAGATTAGTCATGTGTTGAATGAAATATTTTGGTAATAAAATTTACATCTTTATTAATATAAAACAAATGTTCATGTGTTGACTGTACTCATCCGTTGAGATTAGTCATGTGTTGAACGAAATATTTTGGTAATAAAATTTACATCTTTATTAATATAAAACAAAGGTTCATGTGTTGACTGTACTCATCCGTTGAGATTAGTCATGTGTTGAACGAAATATTTTGGTAATAAAATTTACATCTTTATTAATATAAAACAAAGGTTCATGTGTTGACTGTACTCATCCATTGAGATTAGTCATGTGTTGAACGAAATATTTTGATAATAACAAATATTTTGATAATAGGAAATAGTTGAAATAGAATATTTGAAAATAGAAATATATGAAGCCGTGTTGATTAGATTGACGCCATTTTGACGTGAACGATATTTATATCGATTTTATTCATTTTGAAATGAATTGAATTGAAAACGATTTCGAAATGAATTGAATTGAAAACGATTTCGAAATGAATTGAATAGAAAACGAATTTGATTTGAATAGAAAACCAATTTGAATTCAAATTGAATAGAAAACGAATTTGATTTCAATTGAATATATAAAACGAATTTGATTTCAATTGCATATATAACGAATCAAATTGAATAGAAAACGAATTCAATTTAAGTTGAATAGAAAACGATACGAATTTGAATTGAATTGAAAAGAAAATGAATTCGAATCGAATTAAAATCGATTTGAATTAAAACCAAATAGAAATGAAAGTAAAAAGGATTTATAACAGAAAATTCAATTTTGATTTGAATTTGAAATAAAGGTTGAAATTATTTTTGAAACGAATTCAAAACGATTTATAAAATTCATTTTAAATAGAAATCGACGAAATATATATTATATATATAATATAATGGCCTGAATAGAACGCGCTGCGCCGCGGCAGTTCGCGAATTTCGACCATTTATTTCAAACGGACATTACGGGAGATCCGACCGTCGGATCCTCCTAAAACCGGAACCGTTGGGTTCGTATCGAAAAGAGCTTTCTAACGAATACTAGAAATTCAAAATCTAACGGTTGGATTTGGAGATACGTCCAAATCAAATTTGAAAAAGGTCGCTATAAGTGCAGTTCGATGGCCATTGTTGGAAATCGACTGTACGGGCCTTGATAAAATTATTAAAAATAGTAATAATTTGTGTAAAATCATAAGAAATGATTTGGGAAAAATTGGGATGAAAAACTCTATATTTGAAAAGATAAAAATAGATTTCTATCGAAATGAACTAGTTTGAACTAAATTTAAAACCCAATTATTTTTAAATAAATAAATTAGATTTAAAAAGGGGTTTTAAATAATCGGAGTTCCTAATATATTTGATCTGAATTGAATTAGAATTGATTTGTGGGTTTATTATGAACGGGGTTTTAAATAACACCAGTTCTTTAACCCGATAATAAATGGAATGTGATTTGGGTTTGTCGTGAACTGTGTTTTAAAAGACATTAGTTCTTTAACCCAGTAAAAGGAGTTTTAAATAAATCTGCAATTAAATTGAAATGTGAATTGATAATCTAAATTATCAACTTTAGAAATTGAGCGAGAATGGAGTATTACCAGTTTTGCTCCAAAGCGATAGTTAAATCTTTAATTAGATTTGAACGTGAAATGGTAATTAAATTTACCGATAACACCGTGGTGTTAGTTATGGGGTAATAACAGTTTTGCTCCATGGGATAAATAGGTTGGGATTGGGAAATAAAATAAATAATTACTTCGGTGTGGTTCGCTAATCCCGACTAGTTTGGAAAACCATAATATGGTTTGAAATGATATCCAAAGGAAGATTAAAGAATAAATTTAAAAGAATTTATCTTTGATAAAATTAATGGGAACCTTTCCCTAGGAGTGTGAATATCTGAATAAAAGAATGTTCTGAATTGGAATGAGGCGTATATTGTGTTTTATAGCACTTGTTGATTAAGATACGTGAGTTATTCAGAAAGTCCGGGTATAACCCATTCTGAATAACTGATTCGACGATGAGTCGAAGAGATTGAAGACGGTGCAAGACCGACGATCTTCACATCGAATGGGTGGGTGCTACTGATGCTCACGATGGGAGTAGCTACCTTGAAGGGGGCTGAAGTGGTAGCCGTCCGGACGTGCTTGGAGGTCGATGGATATGCGAGGAAAGTGCCTCCGGTTTCGTTCAGACCCAGAACGGACTTGTAAATGGATGGTGTGTCTGACATTGTATTCCTTTATATTGTATTCGTTGATCTCTGCTAAATATATATCTGTTTGGCGGCAGAGAATTTATTCTCTTGCTTAACGCCCTTCTCTGAGACATACGAGCTTAGAGGTTATATATTGGCAGAAATCAGTGGTACGATATGGATTGATAGTGTGGCATGCTGAGATGCAGTGATCCAGACTTTTGTTGAAAAGCAAAGTTTGGTGGATGATGATCAAAGCGCAGCTTTAATATAGCACGGCTTTGTGTATAGCGTTGATTCGCGAGCCTCACACCCCGGTATGGTGGTAAACTGATGGTTTGATCAGTATGCTTTTTCGTGGATGGGCACCTTAGTAGTGTCGTGGATTCGGTCGACCGAGATTGAGCTTAGTGCTCAGAGGGATAGGGTAAGCGGTGTTTTCTCTCGCCGGGACGTAAGCCGCAGTGATACTCGATTCCCCGAAAGTGCGGATGTGCATTACGGTGTTTTCTCTAGCCGAGACGTAAGCCGTTGAGATGGCACTACGCGATCGATCTTTCGAATCAGGAGCCACCATGATGGAAATCCAATTTCCAAATATGACATTTTGCGGTTTTGATTGTAGAGCCTAGTATTGGCGACATGATATATGGTACCCATGCCATCTATGATTGATATATTTATATTTGAAGTTGTTTTCTTCACTTATAGTAATAATATAAGATGAAATTTCGCGTATCAAGCATATTTGGCTATTATAAGGGAAAACCCTATCCTACAGCTTGCGTTGCATTGTGTGATGGGACCTGGGTCTTATAATAGCTTCATTGTTCTTTATTTAGCATTGCGCTGTTTGTTTTCTGCACTGGTATTCTTGGGAGGAAACCCGTTCCGTGTTATACGGCGTGGTCCCTTGATTTACCTAACTTTAAAAACAAAGATTAATAACTATTTTAGTTCTCACACCAGTTACATGACTGACCTGGAGTTTATTGTTTTAACCTAAACTCTGGGTGCCCCTATTTTCCACACGGGCAGCTAGTAGTTTTGGTTTTGCAGATTTATATTCACAGGATCCTGATTTACAGCTGGAACGATGTTCGGAAAGCTCTGTATCCGTGCATTATTTTCAGTTGTGATTTATATTGTTTTTCCGCTGTGATGTATTTAAATGTAATTTAAATCTCTGATATTTTCTGTGTAATATTAATTCATACTCTGTATATTCTTGTATTCTGATGGAATTGTTGTAATATACAATGAAATGTTCTTCTGTTTGTGTTCTATTTTGTCGTGTTCTCAAAACAATCAGGCGTTTCAAAAGGTCTATATCGGTTTAGCGACTGATTCGGATCGAGCGAAATTCCTTGTTGTCACACCAAGTCAGTCATGGGACTGGTGTGAGAACTAAAATAGTAATTTAAAACTTTACATTTAAAATAAGGTAAATCAAGGGACCACGCCGTATAACACGGAATGGGTTTACCCCCAAGAATACCAGTGCCTAAAACAAACATCGCAATGCTAAATAAAGAAAAATGAAACTATTATAAGACTCAGATCCTATCACACAATAAATGTAGTCGAGGATAGAATTTTACCTTGTAATAGCCAAATATGCATGGTACGTTTTAAAACAAATCTTTTATTATTACCATAAGTGAAGAAATCAACTTCAAATATAAATGTATCAATCATAGACGACATGAGTGCCCCATCCCACTATGTCGCCATATATAGTATACAATGAAAACCGCAAAAAGGTCGCATTGGAAGTTTGGATTTCCATACTGGTGGCTCCTGATTCGAAAGATCGATTGCGTAGTGCAATTCCCAATGGTTTACGTCGCAGGCATGCGAAAACACCGTAATGCACATCCGCACTATCCAGGAAACAAGTTACCATGGCTTATGTCCAAGCATTGGAAAACACCGCTAACTCTATCCATCTGGGAATCGGGGGATGTGCCCTATCACTACTGGTGTGGGGCGACCACACCCAGTATCATCTCGGTCGACTGAATCCATGACAACTCGTAGGAGGTCTATCCTCTTCTCTAAAGCATACTGATCTAACCATCAGTTTACCACCGTACCGGTGTGTGAGGCTCGCGAATTAATGCTAAACAAAGCTATGCTTTGATCATCATCCACCAAACTTTGCTTTTCAACAACAGCTTGGATCAATGCAACTCAGCATGTCACATTGTTAATCCATATCGTACCACTGATTTCTGCCGATATATAACCTCCGAGCTCGTATGTCTCAGAGAAGGGTGTTAAGCAAGAGAATAAATTCTCCGCCACCAAACAGATATATATTTAGCAGAGATCAACAAATACAGTATAAAGAAAAACAATGTCAAACAAACCATCCATATACAAGTCCGTTCTAGGTCCTAATGAAACTGGAGGCACCTTATTCCTCGTCCCGTATGTCCACTACAGGAGAGAGGCCCTCGCATATATGAACAATCAACAAGTACGTCCGGACGGCTACCACTGTAGCCCGTTCAAGGTAGCTACTCCAATCATGGGAATCAGTAGCAACCCATCCATTCGATGTGAAGATCGTTGGTCTTGCACCATCTTTAATCTCTTCAACTTTTCGTCGTATCAGTTATTTAGAATGGGTTAAAAACGGTCTTTCCGAATAACTCGCGTATCTTATAATCAAGTGCTATAACAACACATCATATGCCTCATTCTGATCCAGAATATTCTTTTATTCAAATATTCTTTTCATAATTTAAACCAAATTAAGGTTTTCTAAGCAAGTCGGGATTAGCACACCTTACCAAAGTAATCATCTGTTTATTTTCCCAGTCCCAACCTATTCATCCCATGGAGAAAAACAGGTAATACTCCATATCTAACACCACGGTGTTATCGGTAAAATTAATTACCATTTCACATTCAAATCTAATTAAAGATTTAACTATCGTTTGGAGCAAAACTGGTGATACTCCATTCTTGATTATTTTCTTGAATTGATAATTTTAATGATCACATTCACTTTTCAATCTAATTAAAGATTCATTAAAACTCCACTTAGTTTTAATCTTCCCAAAAATCAATATTAATGATTATTTACCTTTGGGAAATCAAACATGCCGCATCGACAATCTACACTGTACCACTGATTTCAGCCAATGTATAACCTCTAAGCTCGTACATCTTAAAGAAGGGTGTTAAGTAAGAGAATAAATTCTCCGCCACCAAACAGATATATATTTAGCAGGGATCAACGAATACAGTATCGAAATACAATGTTAGACATGTAATCCTGTCTTTACCTGGGTTAAAGAACCAATGTCATTTAAAACACAGTTCACGATAAACCCAAAAATCACATTCCATTAATTACGGAATCTCCACGAAAAAACAGATCAATATATAATCGATATCAGTTTCCATATCCGACTAATAATATAAATGGAATAATAAAAAAGCCTTTTTAGTATTAACAGTCTTCCTCCACAGAAACTCACTTCGATTATTACCAAATCGAATTCCATTCAATTCCAATTTAATGTATTAAATTGGAAATCTTTACTTTGGAAAATTCCATTAATCTTAATTAAAAGATTATAAATTCTAAATCATATTCTTCACTGTTATTTGGGTTAAAGAACAAGTGTTATTTAAAACACCGTTCAGGATAAACCCAAAAATCCAATTCTTTTATTCAATTCCAATTAAATATTAATTAATTGGAAATCTTCACTAAATCTTAGTTTAAAGATTTATTCTTTTCTCAACTGGGTTTAAGAATGATGTTAATGAAGACACCGTTCAAGACAAATCCAAAATCCAATTTCAATCCAATTTGATATCAAATACAAGGCTTTGAATAGAAATTATATCGGCTTATATTCAATATCAAATTCTGAAACCAACTAATATCGTGTTGGGAATAACGATATATATATATATATATATATATATATATATATCTTCCAAATTCCTCAACAATATCCGTATAATAACGAAATCCAATATCGAAATATTCCGTAGATCATTTCCACTCCGAATGCATTCCAATTTATTTATTGGAAAAATTCGGGTTATTTTAAAACCATTTTCAAATCCAATTTATTTATTTTACAAATAATTAAATTATTATTCTAGTTAATAACTAGTTCATTTCGGTAAAAATATATTTTTATCTTTTCAAAACTGGAATTTTTCATCCAAAATCTTTCCAAATCATTTATTATGATTTTACATAATTTTCCCATATTTCTAAAAAATTTATATCGCCCGTACAGTCGGTTTCCAATAACGGCCAATGAACTGCATCCATAGCGATTGTTTCTGAAATTGATTTGGACATTTCTCCAAATCTAACCGTTAGATTTCCTATCTCTTATATTCATTGGAAAGCTATTTTTGGTACGAAACCAACGGTTCTGGTTTTAGTAGAATCCAACGGTCGGATCTCCCGTAACGTCCATTTGAAGTTAATGGTCGAAATTCACGAACGGTCGTTGCGCGGTGCGTTCTATTCAGGCCATTATAATATATATATATATATATATATATATATATATGTAATATATATCGTCGGTTTCCTTTTTTTTACAAATCGTTTTAAAAACGATTTCCATTTAAATTTCAAATCAAAATTGAATATTCCTTTTAAATTTGTTTAAATTCATTTTAAAACGATTTCCATTTCATTTTCAAATTTACATCAAAATTGAATATTCCATTATAAATTTGTTATAAATTCATTTTAAAATGATTTCCATTTTATTTTAATTTTAAAATCAAAATTGAATATTCCTTTTAAATTCGTTTTAAATTCATTTTAAAACGATTTCAATTTGATTTTCATATTTAAATCGAAATTGAATATTCCTATATAAATCCGTTTTAAATTCATTTTACAACGATTTCAATTTTATTTTCAAATTTAAATTTAAATTAAATTATTCCATATCATTTTTAATATTAGAATGATAATATTTTCAAAATACCAGATTTCGAAATCACTTTTCGATATTCATTATAAAATTAATAAAATCGACAGAAAATCTCGTTCGTGTTAAAATGGCATTTAGCTACTTAACACGGCTTCACATTTCAATATTCACTAAATATTATTTTAAAATATTCATTAATTCTAAACTAGAATCAGACTCTATCAATTACCATATAATTTCAGTTATATGGATTTCATACATCGCATTTGTACAACAACAATGATAAACAATCATTAAGAATTCATACAACATCCATAGTGCATTTTACAACTGTATAAGCATTAAAATAAATAAATAACGCTTATACAGCCTGTCAACCCATCGATGGACATACCACTAATTATTGGGATCAGTGTATGTCAAATATTATCACAATACCCGTGTGGGATTTTCAAACAAAAAATACCGTTTATTATTTGTGCAGTTGGGCGATGTGTAAAATTTATCGTCTCAATCAATATGAGATAAATAAGTGTACATAAACAAACCGTCCAGTTTGTAAATGAATATTTATTATATTTTATTTCATGATAATTTATATGTATATTATATATAAATAAATATTTTTATACGACAACAATATCAATACATGACAATCCAAACACAATCCAAACAAACAATCAACTGGCCTGTACAAAAAATAGTATCGGGGGCTTCTAATCCCCATCTGCATCCTATTATATAATAATTGGAAAATAATTTGAGTGAGAGAAGTTCTCACATTCGTTTCCACTCCTCCGTTCTTTTATTTGATGATTTTATTCCTATTCGGATTCAAATTTGCCTCAAATTCCAGCATGCTCCGTTTTGGTTCTGGTCAATTCCATTACGAAGCTCTCATTTTTCTAATTCCAATGCAATTTGAATCGTCAAATTCTAATGTCAAACGAACAAGTTATGGTCATTTATACTTTTGGACAATTTAAATATAATTAACTATATTAATTTTTAAATTAATTCTCCTAATTAACTCCTCACCCACTAATCCCTCCTTCCTCGTTCGTTCTTTAGCCAACCGAGAAAATCCATAATCGCGCCTCCCATTCCTCAATTCGCACGTCCATCCACACCACCGTAAGTCGATCCACCACCATCACGATGAAGCCCCGAGTCTCCTCTCTCGACATCGATAGCAGCTCGCAAATCGATGGCCTAAAAATCCCTAGAAACGCCTGCGATTTCAGCCATTTTATGCTTCGATTTTGCTATAAATACAACCCTAGAAATGATGCTCAGACTATAGAGCTCAATTAGCTCTTCAATCTTGCCTTTGAAAATTTCGGAAATCATCGTTTGTATTTAAAGATTGAGAGGGTGAAAGAATCGACGATTTTGACCTTCCGATTTTCACTAACGGCGGCTACCGATTATGAGGGCTAGGGTTAAATTTTCTAGGGTATTTATAAAAAATTATATTATTGTTTAATTCACTAGTTACTTATTAATCATTACAAACTCCAAATTGAACCCAACGACTGTCGCCCTAAGCTAAATACCCCCATTCCGGACACAATGGGATATGTTTCGTAAGCTAATCTGACTATTTCGATCAGTTTTTATCAAAATTAAAATATAAATCAATGTATATTTAATTCAAACGTACATTTTAATTTACTGGGGCCACATACTGACTCCAAAAATTCCATTCCAAAAAAAATAAATCTAGCTATGTTTTGACGATGCGTTCCTGACAAAATTAATTTCGTCGAATTTGGAGACCGTTTAAAAATGGTAATTTTCTGGTCGATCCAATTTAAACTTAAATTACCAAACACATTCAAATTTACTGCGCTCACATATTAAATCCAAAAATTATGAAATTTGAAACCTAGCAATAATTTGACATTCCAGATCCAACAAAAGGGGTTTCGTTGAAAACGGAGGTCGTTTGCAAAATGGCTATTTATTATATTATATTAAATTGCATAGCGACTATTTTAAATTTTAAACTGGATATAACTTTCAATTCCCATTATAAAATATGGATTTTTCAGATTCGTTGGAAAGATACTTTTAAACAGATTCAAATATTTCTTGTTTCACTAAAATCCGATTCATTTTGAATCCTGTACATTCAGTTGAAATTTGAAATCGAATTTTCAAACTACCGTGCAATTTCGAGTTCGTTTTATAATTAAAATAAATTTATTCGTTCTAATTCCGATTAAAATAAATTTTTAGTCATTATTATTTAAAATAATTCATTTTAAATATTCAAAATACATTAAATTTGCTAAAATAAAAATTTTAAATTGGTTCTTAAAATCCGGGCTGTTACATTCAAGACTCATGAGTAATCAAGTTTTCAAGAGTTCAAGAGCTCAAGACAAATATAGTAATAGAGTCTAATTTATATGTAAAGCTGGGAATAACACTCCTGGTTCAAATTCAACTTTTGTTTTTCAAATTCTGATTTTCAAAATTCGAATTCTAATTTTAAATAGTTTTCCATCTTACTTATGATTTCAAATATAAGTTTATATATGTTTATATAGTTATATAATTTTATAGCTTTATAGTTAGATAGTTTTAAACCTTATAAATTTATAAATATGTTTATGTAATATATATTTGTGACGGCCCGCCCCGCACCAGCATGCATTTCCTCCAAAAGTGCGCTGTACACATGCCCGACTAGCACGGGACGGTCGTCAGAAGAAAGAAAAGAAGGAAATTAACTAATGAGAAACCTGTAGAATGCCTCACAGCGCATGGAATAAAATATAATAATAACATACTTGACATAAAACAGGTGAGACAGTGCATAAGCTGATAACTAAAATTAACATCTATCATCAGAGCAGCGGAAATCCAAATACAGCTTATTACAATTTTCCAAATTTACTATCTCTAAGCAAAAGAAAGCTAAAGTAGAAGATGCACCACCAATGCCCAAGCAGCGATCTTCAACAACACAGGGAGAATATTATATGTATATTACGTGGAAGCCTCCTGCTCGTCCCCGGATCATCTACCCGTACATCACCAGCCAACCTGTCTCTAGTCTGCTCGTGTGAGCACCCAGAGTAATAAGAGGAGACATAAAACTCTGGGTCAGACATAAAGCCTGGTATGAGCGATAAGCATCTAAACAGAATAATAACAGGTATACTAAACCATACCTGAACCTGTACCTGCAACCAAAGAGTCAGTACCACATACCGTACAATACTCTAGGATGCCAACAACATATGGTGTAGAAATACGGGGGTGGGGGTGTGTATGTCAAACAATCAAGCATAGCAACCATCCTCACGTCTCTCACTCAGTGCGTAAAGTATACGAGATCCACCACTTTGGGACACTAGACGACTTGAGGTAACGACGAATCCTGACTTGTAGAAACCCTGCTGTGACCAAGCTAAACACATGGAGTCATGACCAAACATTTCAATGACCCACTTCATTGGTCGTAGCCCTTGGTTCTACCTATGCCATAATGGCCCTGAATCCGCCTTCATACCTCCTACCATAGTGGTCCAAAGCTATAGACGTCGATAACCCGTTGGCACGCGTCCCGCAGCAAAGTCCAACCATGAAGCGAACTCATTGGTTCCCAACTAGAACCTGAGCTCTAACTTCCCATACTGGACTACCTTTACATCTCGGGTTTTGGTCTTCACTTCCGGATCGGTCTTCATTCAGTCTTCTCCTCGGATCGTGCTCCCTTGGATGGTTCGGTTCGTGGTGCGCCTCCCCAATCGGATCGGGTCGAGTTCCTGCTAGCTCGTGGTGCTCCAGCTCCATCGGATCGTGTCGCCATACGGATCGCGCCTCAACAGCTCGTGGCGCTGGCAACCCATTGGGTTCGGGTCGTGCTACCTCGTCTGGATCGTCGCGCCTCATCTCGGATCGCACCTTCTGATCGGTTCGTGGTCCACCAAGCTGGAGCGATTCGGATCGGGGTACTTTAGTTTGGACACGGCGCTGCATCGGTTCGTGGCCTTCGAAGTGAAATGGATCGTGGCGTGAGCTTCCATCGGATCGTGCTCATAGGGGGGCGATCCGGTCCGGGTAAATTCCTGCACTTCGTTCCAGCGACAGTCTTTCGCCATTCGACGGCGTTTTTGACCAAACTAACACTTCTAAACAATCACAAAACATCTCATACAGTCATAGCAACGTATAGTATCGACCACGAACACCATAACACAAATCATAGCATGTAAAGTGGATCAAACATGGTCAAAACCCCAAATTTTCCCTTAAGCATGTTTAAGTAAATCTAATCATAGGGTTAACAAAACTCAATCAAATCGAACCAAATTCCTAACAGAGGCATAAAATATTATTTAAGAATTACTAAACATTTTTCCAGAATTTATTAGTTTATAAATTCGCTAATCTTCACTAATTACTCTTAATTACCGTAATTAGTGCAAAAACTATGCAAATCACTCACCTTTGCCACAATAAAACTTTCAGATCTGAAGTGAACTTCTGATTTGCACGAATTCCAATATATAACAGCAGCTCTACCTCGGTCCTTGTGCTAATTCTCCTTGATTTGATGCCTCTAAGCCTTAATCCTTGATTATGAAGTGATTTTGGATGTTTTTAGAGAGATTTAGAGAGTGGAGGCCATGGCTAGGTTAAGAGGAGTGAATAGTGACGGCTGAAAAATGAGAAAAAGGTATTCTCCAAACCCTAACAGTCCTTTTAAACTCCTAATCCCGAAATTCCCCTTTGGGCCTAGCTGTTAATCACCCGGTTAAGCCCAATTAAGCTGTTTCTCACCATCTGAAACTTGTTTCAGCCATATCTCCCAAACGGTGAGTCCGTTTGGCTAATGTGACCACTCTACGGAAAGAGAAACCATCATCCGGAGCCAATGGAAGTCGTTTCAGGTCAAAATTCCTTTCCAGTCGAAAGTTATGGCCAAAACAGTGCCAACTAGGGGTAAAATGGTCATTTGAAAATCGGGAAAAATCGTGAACATGGGAAATGACCCCAATAGTCGTCCCCCAAAGTTACATGACCATACGACTTCGTATGTGAAAGAAATAAATATTCTATGATCCTATGATGCGTAGAATGCGGGTCGTTACACTCTCCCCCCCTTAAGAAATTTCGCCCCCGAAATTCCTTAACCCAAAACATACAAAGGATCCCGCATGCCTAACAACCACATACAACAATCAATCATGCAAAACAAGCAAACAAGCCTATCCTAGCATGCGGAAAACTAAATCGAAGTCAAAATCTTACCAGGCAAAGAGTTCTGGGTGTGACTTCCTAATGTTCTCCTCTGTCTCCCAAGTACAATCATTCTCGTCCTCGCTCCACTGTACCTTGACTAGCTTCACCGCCTTCCTTCGAAGTTGCTTCATGTCGTGCTCGACAATACGGGCCGGCTTACGGTTCCCAACCGCCTCGGGTTCTACTTCGAAGTCCTCTAACTGATCAGGTGAAATAGTCATATCTGAGTCGTGAATGAACTTCCTTAGTTGGGAAACATGAAATACGTCGTGAACTCCCGCCTTCTTCTCCGGTAAGTCAATTCTGTATGCTAAATTCCCGACTAGTTCAAGAACAGGGAATGGGCCAACAAATCTTGGTGCCAACTTGCCTCTCCTGCCAAATCGTATTACGCTCTTCAACGGAGAAATCTTGACAAACACCAAGTCGCCAACGGAGAATTTTAAGTCTCTTCTCCTCTTATCAGCATAACTCTTCTGCCTATCTTGGGCAGCCTTCATTCGTTGTTGAATGATCTTAATCTTATCTGAAGTTTCCCTCACCACATCTGGTCCAAGCATAAACTTCTCGCCAGTCTCTATCCAACATGATGGTGAGTTGCACGGTCTTCCGTACAAAGCTTCAAACGGAGCCATACCGATACTGGATTGGTAGCTATTATTATATGCAAACTCTACTAGATGCAAATGGTCATCCCATGATCCACCAAAATCCAATATACATGCTCTCAAGAGATCTTCCAAAATACGGTTCACCCTCTCCGTCTGACCGTCGGTCTGAGGATGATATGCGGTACTGAGATGTAACTCTGACCCTAGAGCCTCTTGTAAGCTCTTCCAAAACCCACTAGTGAACAACGGGTCTCAGTCGCTCACAATGCTTTTGGGTACTCCATGAAATCTCACTACCCATTTCATATATAATTCTGCTAACTTAGCTGCCGTTCTGGTCGATTTGACTGGTATGAATCTTGCACTCTTAGTCAACCGATCCACAATTACCCATATGCTATCATGTCCCGATCTAGTCCTTGGTAAACCATCAATGAAATCCATCGATACTTGCTCCCATTTCCATTCGAGAATTTCTAATGGTTGCAACAACCCACTAGGCTTCTTTTGTTCGGCTTTAACTAGCTGGCAATTCATGCATTAGGATATAAACTTCCCAACGTCCCTTTTCATCCCTTCCCAGTAGTAAGTCTGTCTCATGTCTCGATACATCTTATTACCACCGGGATGTATAGTCAGTTTTGAGTGATGACATTCTCTAAGCACTTCATCCCTCAATCCATTGACATTGGGTACAACAAGCTTTCCATTCTTTCTAAGCCATCCATCTCGATCAAGCCCATACTTGTTCATCTCCTCATCGACACACATCTCTAACTTGGAGATGATTTCCAATAGGTTAGGATCGTCCCTCTGACTAGAGCCGACCCGCTCAATCAAAGTGGGTCTGATCGTCGAACTTGCTAACATTTCTGGATCCAATTCGCACTTTGGCCTGAAATCAAACCCCGCGATAAACTCCAGTTGCTTCCATTCAAGGAACATAGCCCCTAAGCTGGCATGTCTTCCACTCAATGCATCGGCCACCGCATTTCCCTTTCCCGGTGTGTATGCGATGTCAAAATCATAGGAAGCTAAGAACTCTAACCATCTCTGCTGACGGAGGTTCAGATCTTTCTGAGAGAAGAGATACTTTAACGACTTATGATCTATAAACAGCTCAAATCTTTCTCCCAAGAGATAGTGTCTCCACATCTTTAACGCGAACACGATCGCTGCCAATTCTAAATCATGGGTAGGGTATCTTCTCTCGTGCGGTTTCAATTGCCGACTTGCGTAAGCTATAACCCTACCGCCTTGCATCAATACAACACCCAGTCCGGTACCACAGGCGTCCGTGTATACCGTCATCTCTTCATCCCCCTTAGGAATGACTAACACTGGTGCGCTTGTCAACTTGTCCTTTAGACTTTTGAATGCATCCTTGCACCTTTCATCCCAGACAAAAGCTTGATTCTTCTTGGTCAACTGGGTCAATGGTGCTGCTGTCTTGGAGAAACCTTGGATAAACTTACGATAATATCCAGCTAATCCCAAGAAACTTCTTACATCTGTTGCATTCTTGGGCGTAGGCCAATCCTGTACCGTAGCCACCTTTGCCGGGTCCACGGCAATACCATTCTCTGATACAACATGGCCCAAGAACCTCACTTCCCTCTTCCAGAAGTGACACTTAGAAAACTTTGCTTTCAATTGGTGTTTTCTCAACACCTCCATCACTACTCTTAAATGTTCCTTGTGTTCTTCCTTTGTCCTCGAATAGACCAAAATATCATCAACGAACACAAGGACAAACTTATTCAACTGATCTCTGAATACCCTATTCATAAGATCCACAAAATATGCTGGGGCATTGGTCAGCCCGAATGGCATGACCAACCACTCATAAAATCCAGACGGCGTCCGAAATGCCGTTTTAGCTATACTCTCAGCTTCCACTCTAAGCTGATGAAATCCTATCGTGAGATCCAACTGAGAAAATACTCTCGCGCCACTCAACTGATCGAACAAATCATCTATCCGCGGTAGAGGATACTTGTTCTTCCTCGTCACTTTATTCAACTCGCGGTAGTCTACACACAAACGAAGGGAACCATCCGCCTTGGTAGCAAACACAACTGGTGATCCCCATTCAGAAACACTCCTTCTGATAAATCCCTTCTTCAAAAGATCGCTGACTTGCACCTCGAGTTCTCGCTGCTCTCTTGGTGCCATACGACGAAGTGGCATCACTATAGGCCTGGCATCCTTTACCAAATCAATACGAAACTCAATCTCTCGGTGTGGTGGAAGTCCGGTCACTTCTTCGAAAACATCCGGATACTGGCCAACCACGGGCAAACCTGACAACTCACTATGCGGAATGTCGAGGGAGTTTAGAAAACTAGCCAATACCCCCTTACTGGGTAGACCACCAAACACTATCCTCCGCCCATCATCCACTCTAGCTGTCACCAACAAGCCCTCACAGTCTACCACCACCCCGTATCTTTGGAGCCAATCTACTCCCAAAATAAAGCCAAACCCAGTAAAGCCCAAAACAAAGCAATCACAAACAAACATGCATCCATGACTCGATAAGACCACATTACGATAAATCATGCTAAGGCTAGTCGAACCACCAATCGGGTTCGTCACTACTAAAGGTCTATCGACAATCTCGGGCTCCAATCCCAACCTATCTACCAGGTCACTAGATATGAAAGAACTGGAAGCTCCGGTATCAAACAAAACTCTAATAGGAACATCATAAACAGAATGCATACCTTGAATGACGACATTCTTTCCCTTCTCCGCCGCTGTTGGGGCATTCGACGAAGAAGGAATAGCATTAAGAGCGTAGGCTTTCACCATTTGCTTTTCCTTAGGGGGCTGTGGACACTTGTCCTTGTGATGTCCCATTTGGCCACAGTTGAAGCACTTCCTATCCGCTGGCTTGGCCCGACAATTACTAGCATAATGGCCCTTCTTACCACAGCTGAAGCACTCCACATCTTGCTTATTCTTTTTCTTTTGGCCATCCTTAGCTTGGTTCTGCTTTCTCTTATTCTGGGAACCACCCTTGCCTCCACCGCTTGCTTGTGGCTTTGGCTCATCTGCAGATGCAACCTCAGTCTTCGACTTAGGGTAGAGACTTTCTGATCTTAATGCTTTCCCCACAATCGACTCGAACGTCTCATCGATGTGGTTAATAAGCTTTTCCCCTAAGTACTGATCCAAACCAGTTATGAATTTCTCATTCTTCTTCTCGGCAGTATCAATAAGAGATAACCCATACTTCGACAAAGTGTCGAATTCAGCAATGTACTCCGAGACAACTCTGCCATTCTGCTTGAGCTCCAAGAATTTCTTAAACAGCACTAACTTCTGAGCAGCTGGAATGAACTTCTCGCTAAAGCGAGCTTTAAACTGCTCCCAAGTAATCTGATCTTCGGGAGTAGCTGCCTTTATAGCATTCCACCAATTCATTGCCCGCCCTTGCAGCTGACGGGACGCTAGCTTTCTCTTCATTGCATCCTCGATACCCAAATCCTCGAAGATACGTTCGCAACTATCCAACCAATCCTGAACATCCGTGGCCGACTCCGTTCCGTGGAACGGCTTCCCACCAAGGTTAGTATAATCCTTATTCAGCTTGGGGAAGTCGACTCTTGGCGCCTGCACTATTGGACCACCACCATTTCCACCATTGGGAGCTGCCCTCTGTACATCTCTAAGCATCTCTCTTATGAGGTCAGTAAACATCGTCCTCATGTCAGCAGCATTCCCATTATTGGCTCCCCTACCAGTACCTCTAGTATATCGGCTCATCGTCAATCTGAAAAAGGAAACGATTAACGACTCCATAGTGGTGCTAGTGCAGTACGACTTCATCCTTATACTAGTAATAGTATATATATATATATAGCTTTTAAAAACCAAAGTAATCACAAATACGCTCTCTCGTATACGTATATTATCTCTCCCTGACAACTTCCCTAGGTTAACTACGCAACCTAGAGCTCTGATACCAAGTGTGACGGCCCGCCCCGCACCAGCCTACATTTCCTCCGAAAGTGCGCTGTACACATGCCCGACTAGCACGGGACGGTCGTCAGAAGAAAGAAAAGAAGGAAATTAACTAATGAGAAACCTGTAGAATGCCTCACAGCGCATGGAATAAAATATAATAATAACATACTTGACATAAAATAGGTGAGACAGTGCATAAGCTGATAACTAAAATTAACATCTATCATCAGAGCAGCGGAAATCCAAATACAGCTTATTACAATTTTCCAAATTTACTATCTCTAAGCAAAAGAAAGCTAAAGTAGAAGATGCACCACCAATGCCCAAGCAGTGATCTTCAACAACACAGGGAGAATATTATATGTATATTAGGTGGAAGCCTCCTGCTCATCCCCGGATCATCTACCCGTACATCACCAGCCAACCTGTCTCTAGTCTGCTTGTGTGAGCACCCAGAGTAATAAGAGGAGACATAAAACTCTGGGTCAGACATAAAGCCTGGTATGAGCGATAAGCATCTAAACAGAATAATAACAGGTATACTAAACCACACCTGAACCTGTACCTGCAACCAAAGAGTCAGTACCACATACCGTACAATACTCTAGGATGCCAACAACATATGGTGTAGAAATACGGGGGTGGGGGTATGTATGTCAAACAATCAAGCATAGCAACCATCCTCACGTCTCTCACTCAGTGCGTAAAGTATACGAGGTCCACCACTTTGGGACACTAGACGACTTGAGGTAACGACGAATCCCGACTTGTAGAAACCCTGCTGTGACCAAGCTAAACACATGGAGTCATGACCAAACATTTTAATGACCCACTTCATTGGTCGTAGCCCTTGGTTCTACCGATGCCATAATGGCCCTGAATCCGCCTTCATACCTCCTACCATAGTGGTCCAAAGCTATAGACGTCGATAAACCCTTGGCACGCGTCCCGCAGCAAAGTCCAACCATGAAGCGAACTCATTGGTTCCCAACTAGATCCTGAGCTCTAACTTCCCATACTGGACTACCTTTGCATCTCGGGGTTTGGTCTTCACTTCCGAATCGGTCTTCATTCAGTCTTCTCCTCGGATCGTGCTCCCTTGGATGGTTCGGTTCGTGCCGCGCCTCCCCAATCGGATCGGGTCGAGTTCCTGCTAGCTCGTGGTGCTCCAACTCCATCGGATCGTGTCGCCATACGGATCGCGCCTCAAAAGCTCGTGGCGCTGGCAACCCATTGGGTTCGGGTCGTGCTACCTCGTATGGATCGTCGCGCCTCATCTCGGATCGCACCTTCTGATCGGTTCGTGGTCCACCAAGCTGGAGCGATTCGGATCGGGGTACTTTAGTTTGGACACGGCGCTGCATCGGTTCGTGGCCTTCGAAGTGAAACGGATCGTGGCGTGAGCTTCCATCGGATCGTGCTCATAGGGGGGCGATCCGGTCCGGGTAAATTCCTGCACTTCGTTCCAGCGACAGTCTTTCGCCATTCGACGGCGTTTTTGACCAAACTAACACTTCTAAACAATCACAAAACATCTCATACAGTCATAGCAACGTATAGTATCGACCACGAACACCATAACACAAATCATAGCATGTAAAGTGGATCAAACATGGTCAAAACCCCAAATTTTCCCTTAAGCATGTTTAAGTAAATCTAATCATAGGGTTAACAAAACTCAATCAAATCGAAACTAATTCCTAACAGAGGCATAAAATATTATTTAAGAATTACTAAACATTTTTCTAGAATTTATTAGTGTATAAATTCGCTAATCTTCACTAATTACTCTTAATTACCGTAATTAGTGCAAAAACTATGCAAATCACTCACCTTTGCCACAATAAAACTTTCAGATCTGAAGTGAACTTCTGATTTGCACGAATTCCAATATATAACAACAGCTCTACCTCGGTCCTTGTGCTAATCCTCCTTGATTTGATGCCTCTAAGCCTTAATCCTTGATTAGGAAGTGATTTTGGGTGTTTTTAGAGAGATTTAGAGAGTGGAGGCCATGGCTAGGTTAAGAGGAGTGAATAGTGACGGCTGAAAAATGAGAAAAAGGTATTCTCCAAACCGTAACAGCCCTTTTAAACTCCTAATCCCGAAATTCCCCTTTGGGCCTAGCTGTTAATCACCCGGTTAAGCCCAATTAAGCTGTTTCTCACCATCTGAAACTTGTTTCAGCCATATCTCCCAAACAGTGAGTCCGTTTGGCTAATGTGACCACTCTACGGAAAGAGAAACCATCATCCGGAGCCAATGGAAGTGGTTTCAGGTCAAAATTCCTTTCCAGTCGAAAGTTATGGCCAAAACAGTGCCAACTAGGGGTAAAATGGTCATTTAAAAATCGGGAAAAATCATGAACATGGGAAATGACCCCAATAGTCGTCCCCCAAAGTTACATGACCATACGACTTCGTATGTGAAAGAAATAAATATTCTACGATCCTATGATGCGTAGAATGCGGGTCGTTACAATATTTATGTTTTTATATGATTTTATACTTTATAATACTCATTTATATCACTAAGTTTTAATTCAAGAATTTCTAGAACTATATATATAGTTAAACACTTGAAAAATAGTTTAATTTTTTTTATACGTACTTATGTCGACATACATATATGTCTATGTCGACATACAACTGTCATTTTTTTAATTTTCAAAGTAAGTGTCTTTTCACTATTTGTAACGTTCTGAAAGTGTTGCAACCTTTCAAATCTTATAAATAGGGGTTGATTTCGAATTTTTTTGATCATTCTTCTTCTCCATCTTCACCCCTCTTCATCCCACCATTAATATTTCATATTTTATTGATTTCTATACTTCTACTTTGCTGATTTCTACTCTAGTTACATAAAACTTCTTCTTTTCTCATTCTCTTCTCATTACTCTCGGAATTGAAGTGATATTAAAGAGTTATAGGGCTGTTGCAATCATTTGGAAAGTATCTGGGAAAAGTTTTGTTCCTTGCAGCCCTGAAATCAAGGAAAGGAAGTGGTGGTAATCTTGTAGCCATGAATTCAAGAGTGGTTGAAGCGGTGTTAATATCATAGTTGTGAAATCAAGAGTTGGAGCGATGTTAACCTTATAGCCATGAAATCAAGGGGATTGTACTTGGATAGTGATATTAATAAAACTCTGTGCAATCCAGCGTTGCATGGGACTTGACATAGGAGTAATCTAAACCAGTATAAAATCCGATGTGTTCTTTCCTTTTCTACATTTTATATTTATCCATTTCTATGTTTGATTCTGTGTCTGTGATCATCTCTGTTGTGTGTTATTCATATAGTAGATCACTTAAGTTTAAAATTTTTGTAAATTTCTTAGAATCACTATTCACCCCCTCTAGTGTTATTCTTGCCTTAAGATCTGCATTCCATGTTCCCTAACAATTGGTATCAGAGCATAGGTTTTCAAAAAGTTCATAATTTGATTTTTGGAACATTAAATGGCAAATTCTGAAATAATTTATAGCACTACTTTAAACTCATAATTTGATTTTTAAATTTTAAATTTGAAAATTTTGAGATCTGGATATGTTACAAAACCATCACGATATTATTGTTTAAAATGTAGTTAGTTATTTTTAAAATTCATTTGATTAGTTGTAAAGTTATTTGATTATTTGAAAAGTTGTTTTGTTTTGCAGGAGAAGAGTAATGTCGGTTGGTGAAAAGACACCAAGAGGAAGAAATGGATATATATATATATATATATATATAATGTAAATCAACAAAGAAATGGGTATTAGATCAATGTACTACTTTGGATTTTCATCTACAACTTAACTTCATACTATATTTCTCTTCATTCGCTTCTTAATGCCCCCGATTTCATGTAAATCCGTCAAGAATTGACCAAGTAATGATCCAATGAAGTTTTGGTGAATAAAAAGAGAAGGAAACCAAAACTATCGACGATTATCTATAAACTGCATCCACAGGTTAGGCTATTTTGTCCAAAATCCTTTTCTAATTTTAGTTCTTGTTCTCGCGGTCATTTCGACGGGTAGATCATCGAATTTGGATCAAAATTGGGTGAGATATGACTATTTGAGGTTGGCTATGCAAAATTGAAAATTGTGTACGAGATTTCTTACATCTCTCCTACTGTTTTGACTTGTTTCACCCTAATACCATCAAATTCATCCTCAAACTGTTATTAGATTGTATCCCTTACATTCCTCTTTGATTTCCCATTGGTTTCATCCAATTTCGTTGAAAAATGAGGGAGATATGGCTTCTGAAAGATTGATAGAAAAAGAAAAAGGAAAAAAGTGGAAGAAGAGAGTTTATGAAAGGAAGTGGCCTTTGGGCCTATTTATAAAAGAATGAAGTGTCCATTCATTTGAAATTCAAGTTCAAACTCAAGGATTTGGCGCCAAGTTGGTTATACTATTAATTCGTCAGTATCTTTCTCATATGGTCTTCAAATTCAGCAAATGAATACACTATGCTGATCAGAAAAACGGGCCTATCACAATAAAGTAGATCCCATTGTCAAATTCTGAAAGATGTGGACGTGTGGTTTATAACAATGGAAGGACAACTAAATTGAGGATTGCAAAAAAGAGGTACGCCTTACAATATTTTCATAATTATCATTACATTTAGGAATATACATTTATGCACGTAGTTAGGTATGGAAATTTATAATTTTAGACATTTTGCCTTACATGTCGATACACCAATTTGATTAAATCTTTTCTTATTCAAAATTTAAATTTCATTACTCTTTAATTTGGTTTTGAAAAATTGAAACGACATCTTTTCAATATGAAAATGTCAGTTCAAACTCTAATTTTCAATTTTGTTCATCTACCTATGTTTCATATATTCTGTTTCAAAAATATATATTGAAATTATAGTACATAGATATGTTAATATGCTTGAAATAATTTAAAATTTTCAAACATTTGATACTGTTATTAAATATAAATTTATATATTTTTTATATATAGTTTAAGCATACATAGTTTAACTTATATTTTTTTCACATATAATTTCATAACAATTTTGGGTTACATTATCATAAATACTATTTGTAACTTAATACTAATTTTGATTTCTTACTCTGTTTAACTTTATAAAACTTATATATTTAACTTAATATTTGGTATAAGGAAATATATATATATATATATATATATATATTTGATTTTAATGTCTTAAATTTGTACTTTAATAAGAAGATATAGCTTTATATATTATCAGATTTCATTAAAAAAAATTGTTATAAATATAGATTTCTTTTAAAGTTTTAACATATAAATGGTCTTTAACAAATTAATACGTTTGGATTTCTAAAGTTCAAAGTTAAAATTGATATATATCAAAAAGATTAATCTATATTTCATAATAAATTGAATTTTAAGTTCTTTTAAAATAAGTTTTTAAATATCCTATTATGAATATATGTTTATAGTTTACTTTATATGATACAATTTTATATTCTCTTTAAAAAAGTCTTTAATTTTTACTATATTTACCCGCCTAATATTATTTAACTCCATAAGCATTATGAATATTTTGCTACCAATCATGGATATATTAAACTCTTAATTTCTTTCATTAGTATCATTAAGTTAAGTTTATAAATTAATATTACCTTTGTTTGTGTAATAACCCGGAAATCTGAGCCAATCTAAAAAAATTATTTTGGCAATTTTAATGAATTTTGAATATTTAAAATGAATTATTTTAAATAATAATGATGAGAAATTTATTTTGAATAGAATTAGAACGTATATATTTATATACATCGTCGTTAGAATATAAATATTTATTTTTAATTATAAAAGGAATTGAAAATGGCGCGGTAGTTTGAAATTTCGGTTTCAAAGTTCAAATGAATGTACAATATTCAAAATAAACCGGATTTTAGCAAAACCAAAAATATTAGAATCTATTTGAGAATGTCTTTCCAACGAATCCGAAAAATTGAAATTTCATAGCGGGAATAAAAAGTTATGCCCAGATGAAAATTCAGAATAGTCGCTATGGTATTTTGGCCCTTAAAAATGGAAATTTTGCAAACGACCTCGGTTTTCGACGAAACCACTTTTGTTGGATCCAGGATGTAGAATTATTGCTAGATTCCAAAATTCGTAAATTTTTGAATCAACATGTGAGCGTGGCGAAGTAAAACGTGTTTTAACAGTTTCAGTCAATTTCGATCGACCAGAAATTGACCATTTTTCATACGATCTCAAAATTTGACGAAATTAGTTTTGTTAGAACCGTATCGTTAATACGAAGCTAGAAAATATTTTCCAGGAATTTATAGAGTCTGTATGGGGCCCCGGTAAATTGAAATGTGCGTTCAAATTCAGTATATAGATATATATTTTGATTTTGATAGAAACCAATCAAAACAGTCGAATCAGCCTACGATACATATCCCATTGTGTTCGAAATGTGGGTAATTAGCTATGGACGATAGTCGGTGGGTTCGATTTCGAGTTCGAATTAAAAAGTACCATTTCGAAATTTAATTAAATAATATATATTTATTTATAAAGGGCCCTCCCCTTTTCTTCCTTCACTCAGACCCCCCCCCCCCCCCCCCGTCATTTTTAGATCTGAAAAAAAGAAAAAAATCACCGCCGCCACTCGTCAACGTGAGCCCCCACCAACGGCGCCGCCTCGCCGGAGAAACCACCCCCTCCAATCGCCTCTCTCCTTCCTCTCTCCCTCCGCCATGCCCCTGTTCTCTTCCCCATTCTTTTCTGCGAACCCGAACCCAAACAAACCCGCCGTGCCACCCTCGTTGACCCACCGCCGCACTTGAGCCACCCACCTGAATCCGCGTGCCGCCTCCCCCCTATTCTTCGTTGACTGAAAACCCTCCTCCTACGAACGATGAAAATGATGAGTTCTCCTTTTTATTTTATTTAAAATTCGTTTTGTTATTTTATTTAAATACATTATTTAGATTCGGTTTTTAGTTATATAAATTACATAGCATGAAAATGTGATTTTTATATTATAGTGATTGTAAAATTTGATTTTTATCATGGAAGTGAACGAATAAAGGATTTGACTTTTACAATGATAAAAATACGATTTTTATTAATGTAGAGTATTAAAAATAGGATTTTTATATAGTAGAAATTATAAAAATATAATTTTTATAAGACAGAGAATATAAAAATACGATTTTTTATATGTAGCATAATAAAAATATAATTTTTATTATATGAGAAGTGAAATAAAAATATGAACTTTATTTTTATCATGAAGTAGTGAGGATAAAGATTAGATTTTTATATAAGTAGGGGATTAAAAATAGAATTTTTATATAATAGGAAGAATAAAAATATGATTTTTATATCATAGGAATAATAAAAATATGATTTTTATATAATAGAGGAAATAAAAATGTGATTTTTATATAGGTAGCGAAGTAAAAATTCGATCTTTATATAAGAAGTAGAAATATAAAAATATAAATTATTATATAGAAAGAAGCATCGATAAAGTATATGAAGTAGAAATAAAAATATGATTTTTATTTATTGGAAGGAAGCAATAAAAATATAATTTTTATTATGAACAGCGGGAAATACTCGCATTGGAATTTTGTGCATATCCGAACTGTTCAGAAATAAGGAAGGAGTGGAACCCAAAGGTGAGAACTCCTCACTTTTATTTTAGTTTCTAGTTTGAAATATATACTAGGATGTAGACAGTGCTTAGCAGCACGTGACACCCGTCATCCACAGACCATGGACAGCTTGTTTGTTTGATTGATGTGTTCTGAAAAGTGATTGTGTGATGCGGAACGAAAATAAATATTTTATAGTTAAAAATATAATTTTTAACGTGTATATAAAATAAATATTTATAAACAAATCGGACGATTTGTTTATGTACACCCATTTGACGGATATTGATTGGGACGATAAATTTTACACATCGCCCAACTGCACAAATAAAAATATGTGTTTGTTGACTGAAACCCCACACGGGTATTGGGATGATATTTGACGTACACTAATCCCGATTGTTTAGTTGTATGTCAATCGATCGGTTGACAAACTGTGTAAGCGTTAATTATTTATATTTAATGCTTATGCAGTTGTGTGGTGCACTCTGGATGATGGTTGATTATTTATCGTTGCTATTATATACATGTGTTGTATGGAATCCATATATTTAACATTATATGGTAATTGATTGGGCCTCATTCCAATTTGGAAAATAAGGAAAATTATAAATGAAAATTCATGTGTTGAATAGAAGAAAATTCATGTGTTGAACAGAATAAATCTTCTTGTGTTGAATAAAAATAAATATTCATGTGTTGAATAAAAATAAATATTCATGTGTTGAATAAAAATATAAATTCGTGTGTTGAATAGAATAAAAAATCATGTGTTGAAATAGAATAAATATTCATGTGTTGAATAAAAATATATATTCATATGTTGAAGAAAATATTCATTTATTGAAATATATAAAGCTGTGTTGATTAAATTGACGCCATTTTGACGTGAACGATATTTATATCGATTTTATTCATTTTTATAATGAATATAAAAAAGGAAGTGATTTCAAAATATAACGTTTTGAAAATATTATCATTTGTATATCGATGATATGGAATATTCAATTTTGATTAGAAATTGAATATGAAGTTGAAATCGTTTTGAAAACGAATTTAAAACGATTTATAAAATACGTTTTAAAAAGAAATCGACGAAATATATATTATATATATATACATATAATATAATGGCCTAAATAGATCGCGTCGCGCTGCGACAGTTCGCGAATTTCGACCATTGACTTCGAATGGGCATTACGGGAGATCCGACCGTCGGATTCTCCTAAAACCGGAACCGTTGGGTTCGTATCGAAAAGAGCTTTCTAATGAATATTAGAGATTTGAAATCTAACGGTTGGATTTGGAATTATGTCCAAATCAAATTTGGAAAAGGTCGCTGTAAGTGCAGTTCGATGGCCGTTGATGGAATTCAACTGTACGGGCCTTGATAAAATTATTAAAAATAGCAATAATTTGTGTAAAATCATAAAAAATGATTTGTGAAGAAATGGGTCGAAAAATTCCATATTTGAAAAGATAAAAATAGATTTTTATCGAAATGAACTAGTTTTGAACTAGAATTATAATCCCATTTATTTTTACAATAAATAAAGTGGATTTGAAATGGTTTTGAAAATAACCAGAATTTCCAATATATAAAGTGGAAATGTGTAATAACCCAGAAATCCGAGCCAATTTAAATTTTTTTACTTTGGCAATTTTAGTGAATTTTGAATATTTAAAATGAATTATTTTAAATAATAACGACAAGAAATTTATTTTGAATGGAATTCGAACGTATATAGTTATATAGATCGTCGTTAGAATATAAATATTTTATTTTAATTATAAAGGGAATTGAAAATGGCGCGGTAGTTTGAAAATTCGATTTCGAAGTTCAAATGAATGTACCGGGTGCAAAATAAACCGGATTTTAGTGAAACCAAAAATATTTGAATCTGTTTGAGAATATCTTTACAACGAATCCGAAAAATCAAAATTTCATAGCGGGAATCAAAAGATGCGCCCAGTTGAAAATTCAGAATAGTCGCTATGGAATTCTGGCCCTTAAAAAATGGGAATTTTGCAAACGACCTCGGTTTTTGACGAAACCACTTTTGTTGGATCCGTGATGTCAAATTATGGCTAGGTTTCAAATTTCATAATTTTTCGAATCAATATGTGAGCATGGCAAAGGAAAACGCGTTTGACCAGTTTTAGTTGATTTTAATCGACTGGAAAATGGCCATTTTTCAAACGGTCTCAGAATTCGATGAGATTAGTTTTGTTAGGACCGTATCGTCAATACGAAGTTAGAAAATATTTTTCGGGAATTTTTCTAGTTCGTATGTGGCCCCGGTAAATTGAAATGCGCGTTCAAATTCAATATATAGAGTTATATTTTGATTTTGATGAAAACTGATCGAAACAGTCGAATCAGCCTACGATACGTATCCCATTGTGTTCGGAATGGGGGTAATTAGCAAGGGATGACAAGCGGTGGGTTTCGTTTCGAGGTCGAAATTAAAAGTTGCTTTTTGAAATTAAATAAATAAATAAATAAAAACACCCTCCCTTCCCTCTATTCAAAGTCAACACCCCCCTTCTCTCCTCAACCCCCCCCCCCCCCCGCCCGTTAGTTATTTTAAAAAGAAAAAAATGATGAAATCGCGTCGCCGCCCCCCTTCCATCGCGCCGGCACGCCAGGCGCTAGCCCCCCTCCTTCTCCTCTGTCCCTCTCCTCCTTCCTCCATACCCGAACACCCAAAGCCGCTGAGTTAGAGCTCGATTCACAAGCTCCAAGAGGATGCGGTCTTCAAGGCGCCACCGGCGCTGGAGAGAGAGGCCAGGGCGGTTCGAGTAGCCACCGCCGATGGTGGTTCGGGCCCCTACAGTAGCGGGCGGTAGTAAAAAACCAAAGGGAGCTTTTGGGTTCAGAATATAACGAAGGGGGCGAAGGGATAGCTGATGGTAACAATTCTTAACGTTATATAAAATGTTGTTTATAATGTTAATTCTATTCTAATTATTTTCTTTATCATATGCCAGGTAGAAAATAAATATACTTTGTTTTGAAAGTGAATAAGCATTGTTTTTAAATAAGATACCGACATAAAGACATGATTTTTAATTACATAAAGGTATGATTTTTCGATGGATAAAGTTATGATTTTTAGAAAGAATAAAAATATGATTTTTATATTATAGAAAGAATAAAAATATGATTTTTATATAATAGAAAGAATAAAAATACGATTTTTATATTATATAACTAGTAAAAAATTAATCTTTAATGTTGTAGCGAAATAAAAATTCGATCTTTATCGCGTAGAAGATATAAAAATATAATTTTTATTATATTACTGACGAGATAAAAATAGAATTTTTATCTACATAGTAGCAGTATAAAAATATGATTTTTATATAAAGAGTATTACAAAAATGTGATTTTTATATATGTTGTGGCTACGGACAAGGAAACTGACAAAAGGCGAGCACAATGAAGATTACAACATAAGAAGAGTCATGGCGTTGGTTTAGCTAATCGGTGAGAACTCCTCACCTTTAATTTAAATTTCTAGTTAAAAATATATACTAGGATGCAGACGGTGTTTAGTAGCACCCGACACCCGTCGTCCATAGACCATGGACGGCTTGTATGCTTGTTTGCTTGATTTTGATGTGTAGTTGATTGTATGATGTGATGTGAAATGAAATAAAATATTTATATAGTTAAAAATATTTTATAGTTGAAAAAAAGAATTTTTAACGTGTATTTAAAATGAAATAAATATAAACAAATCAGACGATTTGTTTATATACCCATATTTGACTGATATGGATTGGGACGATAAATTTTACACATCGCCCAACTGCACAAATAAAATCTGTGTTTGATTGTTTGAAAACCCCACACGGGTATTGGGATGATACACGACATACACTAGTCCCACTGATTAGCTGTATGTCGATCGATTGATGGACAGGCTGTTGTAAGCGTTAAATATTTATATTTGATGCTTATACAGTGTAGAACGCACTTTGGGTCATGGTTGATTATTTATCGTTGTTATTTTATACATGTTTTGTAGAAAATCCATATAATTAACATTATATGGTAATTGATTGGGCCTCATTCCAGTTTTGAATACAAATATTTGAAAAAGAAACATTTGAATAGAAATATTTGAAAAAGAAATATTTGAAATAGAATATTTGAAAATAGAAATATATGAAGTCGTGTTGATCAGATATACGCCATTTTGACGTGAACGATATTTATATCGATTTTATTCATTTTTCAATGAATATTAAAAGTGATTTCGAAATTCGAATTAAATTGAATAGATTTGAAATTCGAATTAAATTGAATAGATTTGAAATTCGAATTAAATTGAATAGATTTGAAATTCGAATTAAATTGAATAGATTTGAAATTCGAATTAAATTGAATAGATTCGAAATTCGAATTAAATTGAAATGAATTGAAATTCGAATTAAATTGAAATGAATTGAAATTTGAATTAAATTGAAATTAAGTTGAAATCGATTTGAAATGAAATTAAAACGAATTTATATTGAAAAATTCAATTTTGATTTGAATTTGAAATGAAGTTGAATTCGTTTTGAAAACGAATTTTATACGAATTATAAAATACATTTTGAAAGGAAATCGACAAAATATATATCATATATATTATATATATAATATAATGGCCTGAATAGAACGCGCCGCGCCGTGGTAGTTCGCGAATTTCGACCATTGACTTCGAATGGATATTACGGGAGATCCGACCGTCGGATTCTCCTAAAACCGGAACTGTTGGGTTTGTATCGAAAAGTGCTTTCTAGCGAATATTAGAGATTTGAAATCTAACGGTTGGATTTGGAATTATGTCCAAATCAAATTTGGAAAAGGTCGCTGTAAGTGCAGTTCGATGGCCGTTGATGGAAATCGACTGGGCGGGCTTTGATAAAATTATTAAAAATATCAATAATTTGTGTAAAATCATAATAAATGATTTTTGAAGAATTGGGATGAAAAATTCCATATTTGTAAAGATAAAAATAGATTTTTATCGAAATGAACTAGTTTTGAAATAGAATAATAATTTATTTATTTTTAAAATAAATAAATTGGATTGAATTGGTTTTGAAAATAACCAGAATTTCCAATAATTGAATTAGAATGGATTTGAATCGAAATTGTCTTCGGAATATTTTGATGTTGGATTTCGTGATGATACAGATATTGTTATGGGAATTTGAAAGATATATTAATATCGTTATTTCCAATACGATATTTGTTGGTCGTAGAATTTGATATTGAATATAAGATGGTATATTTTCTATTCAGAGCCTTGTATTTAATATCAAATGTGATTTGGGTTTGTCGTGAATGGTGTCTTCATTAACACTGTGCTTAAACCCAGTTGAGAAAAAGTTTAAATCTTTTTATTTAGATTTAATGAAGTGTACCAATTAAATAATATTTAATTGGAATTGAATTAGTATTGATTTTTTGGTTTATCGTGAACAGTGTTTTAAATAACACTTGTTCTTTAACCCGATAATAAATGGAATGTGATTTTGGGTTGTCGTGAACGGTATCTTCAATAATACAGTTCTTAGACCCAACTGAGTTAATAAAATTAGAAACTAACTGAAGGTTAGTTAAGTTGAATGGTTTCTTGGGTATTGATCTGATGTTGGTTTCGGCCTTCGGGGTTAATATTTAGGGAACTGTTCTCTTACTAATTTACGGTTAGAGACTAATAGAATGGAATGTGATGTGGGTTTATCATGAACCGTGTTTTAAATGACATCGGTTCTTTAACCTAGTTAAAGATTAAAACTAAGGGGAGTTATAATGAATCTTTAATTAGATTGAAAAGATCGAGAATGATGTATCACCATTTCTTGTTGCAATCATGATGGGGGGTTCTCGCTTCGCAGTTTGGTGGCAAACGGGAGACTCTTACCCCCACATGTCCCGCAATAGATATGAAGTATTACCAGTTTTACTTCATGGGATGAATAGGTTGTGAAGCGACCCGAAACTTCCCCGGTCTCCGAAGAGATGAGAAAGAACGAATTACTGTGAGGACAAGACAAATCAGAACACAAACTGAAGAACATTTCACTGTTATTACAACAATGCATCAGATTACAAGAATATACAGAGTATAAATGAATATTACACAGAAATATCAGAGATTTAAATTACATTTAAATACCTAGCAGCGGAAAATAATACAATACACAACTGGAAGAGATATACGGATACAAAGCTTTCCGGATATCATTACAGTTGTAAACCAGGATCCTGTGAATATAAATCTGCAAAACCAAAACTACTAGCTGCCCGTGTCGAAAATAAGGGCACCCAGAGTTTAGGTTAAAACAATAAACTCCAGGTCAGTCATGTGACTGGTGTGAGAACTAAAACAGTTATTTAAAACTTTACTTTAAAAGAGAGTAATTCAAGGGACCACGCCGTATAACACGGAACGGGTTTCCTCCCAAGAATACTAGTGCATAGAATAAACAGCGCAATGCTTTTTCGAAAAATGAAGCTATTATAAGACCCAGGTCCCATCACACAATGCAACGCAAGCCGGAGGATAGGGTTTTACCTTATAACAGCCAAACATGCTTGATACGTTTAAAACAAATCATTTGATACTATAATAAGTGTATAGTGTCAAGAACAATTTCAATCATAAATATAAATCATAGACGGCATGAGTGCCCCATCCCACTATGTCTCCATACTAGGCTCTACAAATAAAGCCGAAATACACGTATTGGAAATTGGATTTCCATCATGGTGGCTCCTGATTCGAAAGATCGATCGCGTAGTACAAATCACCGCGGCTTACGTCTCAGCGAGAGAAAACACCGCTATGCACATCCGCACTTTTGGGACTCAAGTATCACCGCGGCTTACGTCCCAGCAAGAGAAAACACCGCTTACTCTATCCCTCCGAGCACGAAGCTCAATATCGGTCGACCGAATCCACTACACTAAAAATGTATACTGATCAAACCATCAGTTTACCACCATTCCGGGCTGTGAGGCTCGCGGATCAACGCTATACACAAAGGCATGCTATATCAGCTGCGCTTTGACCATCAACCACCAAACTTTGCTTTTCAACAAAAGTCTGGATCACTGCATCTCAGTATGCCACACTATCAATCCATATCGTACCACTGATTTCTGCCAATATATAACCTCTGAGCTCATATGTCTCAGAGAAGGGCGTTAAGCAAGAGAATAAATTCTCCGCCGCCAAACAGATATATATTTAGCAGAGATCAACAAATACAATATAAAGGAATACAATGTCAGACACACCATCCATTTACAAGTCCGTTCTAGGTCTGAACGAAACCGGAGGCACTTTCCTCGCATATCCATCCATCTCCAAGTACGTCTGGACGACCGCCAACTATTTCCATCCTCTTGGGTGTACAGCCCAATCAGGATCGTCAGTAATTATCCAAACGATGTGAAGACTTCCGGTCTTCAACCACCGTCCTCATCTTCGACATCTCGTCGAATCGGTTATTCAGAATGGGTGTAAACCCGGCCTTTCTGAATAACCCACGTATAAGATAAACAAATGTTACACAAACACATCAAACGCCTCATTCCAATTCAGAATATTCTTTTATTCACAAAATCACATTTTTAGGGAAAGGTTCCCATTAATTTTATCCAAGATAAATTCTTCTAAATTTATTCTTTAATCTTCCTTTGGATATCATTTCAAACCATATCATGGTTTTCCAAACTAGTCGGGATTAGCGAACCACACCGAAGTAATTATTATTTTATTTCCCAATCCCAACCTATATATCCCATGGAGAAAACTGGTAATACTCCACATCTAACACCACTGTGTTATCGGTAAAATTAATTACCATTTCACGTTCAAATCTAATTAAAGATTTAACTATCGCTTTGGAGCAAAACTGGTGGTACTCCATTCTCGATCACCTTTCAGATTTGATAATTTAAATAATCAATTCATTTTTTCAATCTAATTAAAGATTCATTAAAACTCCACTTAGTTTTAATCTTCTCAAAAATCGATATCTTGCCTTTAACTGGGTTAAAGAACCAATGTCTTCTAAAACACGATTCACGATAAACCCAAATCACATTTGATATTAATTACAAGGCTCTGAATAGAAAATATATCGGCTTACATTGAAAATCAAATTCTGAAACCAACATATATCGTATTGGAAATAACGATATAAAATATATCTTTCAAATCCCCATAACAATATTTGTATCGTCACGAAATCCAACATCGAAATATCCCGAAGATAATTTCGATTCAACTCCAGTCCAATCCACGTATTGGGAGTATTGATTATTTTTAAAATCACTTTCAAATTCAATTTATTTATTTCAAAAATAAATTGATTTTAATTCTAGTTCAAAACTAGTTTATTTCGATAAAAATCTATTTTTATCTTTTCAAATGTGGAATTTTCTAGCTCAACTCTTTCCAATCCATATATTATGATTTTACACAAATTATAGATATTTTTAATAATTTTACCAAGGCCCGTACAGTCGATTTCCAACAACGGCCATCGAACTGCACTTACAGCGACCTTTCTCGAATTTGATTTGGACATAACTCCAAATCCAACCGTTAGATTTCAAATTTCTAATATTCATTGGAAAGCTCTCTTCGATACGAACCCAACGGTTCCGGTTTTGGGAGAATCCGACGGTCGGATCTCCCGCAATGTCCGTTTGAAATAAATGGTCGAAATTCACGAACTGCCGCGGCGCGGCGCGTTCTATTCAGGCCATTATATATATAATATATATATATTATATATATTTCGTCGATTTCCTTTTAAAACGAATTTTATAAATAGTTCTACATTCATTTCAAAACAATTTCAACTTCCATTTCAATTCAAATCAAAATTGAATTCTTCTTTATAAATTCGTTTTAAAATTCATTTCTATTCAATTCAATTTGAATTCATTTCGAATTCGCTTTCAATTCAATTCATTTCGAAATCGTTTTCAATTCAATTCATTTCGAAATCGTTTTCAATTCAATTCATTTCGAAATCGTTTTCAATTCAATTCATTTCGAAATTGTTTTCAATTCAATTCATTTCGAAATCGTTTTCAATTCAATTCATTTCGAAATCGTTTTCAATTCATTTCGAAATCGTTTTCAATTCAATTCATTTCGAAATCGTTTTCAATTCAATTCATTTCGAAATCGTTTTCAATTCAATTCATTTCGAAATCGTTTTCAATTCAATTCATTTCGAAATCGTTTTCAATTCAATTCATTTCGAAATCGTTTTCAATTCATTTCGAAATCGTTTTCAATTCATTTCGAAATCGTTTTCAATTCATTTCGAAATCGTTTTCAATTCAGTTCATTTCGAAATGAATAAGATCGATATAAATATCGTTTACGTCAAAATGGCGTCAATCTAATCAACACGGCTTTATATTTTCAAAACTTCTTTATTCTATCCAACAAATGAATATTTATCCCATTCATCACATGAATCTATATTTATTTCAACACACGACTAATCTCAGCACATGAGTACTGTCAACACATCACTATTTTTATATTCAACACATGAATTTTCTTTTATAATATTCATTACTTTCCCGATTGGAATGAGGCCCAATCAATCACCATATAACGTTAATTATATGGATTCCATACAACACATGTATATAATAGCAATAATAAACAATCAACCATCAACCAAAGTGCACTACACTGTATAAGCATCAAATATAGATGTCTTACGCTTATAACAGCCTGTCAATCAATCGATCGACATATTTAATCAATCAGGATGAGTGAAATTCATATTTCATCCCAACACCCGTGTGGGGTTTCAAACAATCAAACACAGATTTTTAGTTGTGCAGTTGGGCGATGTGTAAAATTTATCGACCCATTCAATATCAGTCAAATCAGTGTATATAAACAAATCGGCCGATTTGTTTATAAATATTTATTTATTCACTTTCACGTTAAAACTATATTTTTAATGATAATATATTTTATTTTAACACATGAATTTCTATTCATTTCATTTACACAATAAAAACGATATTTTTATTTTTCTAACATATTTTAGAAAATTTCGGCGGCATAACGGCACGATACTAGAAACGGGACGAGGCCTAGCCTTATCCTCGGTCTAGTGAAGGCCCACGCCATTCACACATCAATCAAATCAATTTTATTTCACCAAACAATTCAGTTCAAACCAAATAATCTAACCAACTACACAACCAAACAATTTAACAAACAAGCCATCCATGGTCTGTGGATGACGGGTGTCGGGTGCTACTAAGCACCGTCTGCATCCTAGTATATATATCTATATATATAACTAGAAAAAGAAATTTAAAGTGAGAGGTTCTCACCGAATAGCTAAACCAAACGCCACGACTCTTCATATGTAGGAAATCTTCGTCGTTTCTTCTTTGGTCACTTTCGTCATTCGTATTCACTACATAAATAAAAATCAAATTTTTTTACTACACATTCATATATAGAAAAATCGGATTTTTACTTCGCTATTCAATATATAAAAATCGTATTTTTTTTTCCGCTACATCATATATGTAAAAATTGAATTTTTATCTTCATAAAAATATTTCAAATATACGATAAAAATCTTGTCGTTACCAATTCACTTTCATTATAAAAATTATATTTTTAGCTTGCTATTCATATGATAAAAATCATATGTTTATTTCGTTACTTAAATAAAAATTATACTTTTACTTCATTACTTAGATAAAAATTATTTCTTTTGCTTTGTAAAAATCATTTCTTTCTATTATTATCCTTCACATAAAAATCACATTTTTATATGATATTCACTAAAATAAAAATCCCATCTTTTCAACGCCCACTTCATATTAAAAATCCCATCTTAATCACTAAAAAAAATCAAGTCTTTTTAGCTATAAAAATCAAAACTTTTATTTATAAAATTCACAATCTTTCATAAATGAAAAGTCCTAACTCTTTATAGGGAAAAAGAAAACAAAATTAAAGAGAGAAAGAGAAAAAAAAAACTTACAGCGGGGGAAAATCGAATTGGAGAGTGGGAGGGGGGCGCTGTTCATCGTCTGTGGTCGGGGAAGGCTCCAGTCGCCGGCGGTGGGGCCAAGGCAGGCTGGGCGGCGCGGTTGTGAGGGTGCGTTGGGGTTGAAGTTGTCGCCGTTCGAAGAGGAGAGAGGAGAAGGGAAGGAAGGGGGGGTGGCGATTGCCGGAGGCCGGAGGGGAGGCGGAGTGGAGCAGCGACGGTGGGGCGTTGAAGTCGGGGCGGGGCGATTTAGGGTTCCGTCGCTTTTGATTTGGGAGTGGCGGTTTTTTTTTTTTTTTTGACTGAGGGAAAACGTTTGACTAGGGTTAGGAGAATTATTTCCATATATATATATATATATTTAATTATATTATTTAATTCTTCAATTATCTGTTTAATGCTCTGATCTCCAAACGAAACCTAATGACTGACGCCCCTAGCTAATTACCCCCATTCCGAACACAATGGGATATGCCCGGTAAGCCAATTCGATCGTTTCGATCAGTTTCCGTTAAATTTACATTTAAATCACTATATTGAATTTTAAACGTACATTTCAAATTACCGGGGTCACACACTAACTAGAAAAATTCCCGAAAAATATTTTCTAGCTTCGTATTGACGATACGGTCCTAACAAAACTAGTTTCGTCGAATTTTGAGACCATTGGCAAAATGTCTATTTTTAAGGGCCTGAATTCTATAGCGACTATTCAGAATTTTCAACTGGACATATCTTTTGATTCCCGCAATGAAATCTCGATTCTTCGGATTCGTTGGAAAGATACTATCAAATAGATCCTATGATTTCTGGTTTCACTAAAATCCGGATTGTTTTGCACCCGGTACATTCAATTGAAGTTTGAAATCGAATTATCGAACTACCGCGCCATTTTCAATTCCTTTTTTAATTATATATAAATATTTATATTCTAACGACGACGCGTATAATATATACATTCGAATTATATTCAAAATAAATTTCACATCGATATTATTTAAAATAATTCATTTTAAATAATCAAAATTCGCTAAAATTGCCAAAATAAAAATTTTAAACTGGCCCAGATTTTCGGGTTGTTACAGGTTGGGATTGGGAAATTAAAACAAATTATTACTTCGGTAAGGTTTGTTAATCCCGGCTAGTTTGGATAAACCATAATTTGGTTTGAATTGATATTCAAAAGAAGATTAAAGAATAAATTTAAGGAATTTATCTTTGATAAAATTAATGGGAACCTATCCCTAAAAATGTGAAATTTAGCAATGTAATGGCGCGTTTTGTTAGCTGTCGAATAATTAATTTATTTAATTATTAAATATCGATTGGGCGATATCGATGACTTGAATTAAATAATATTGAATATTTAATTAAAATAAATAATATAATAATATATTATAATGTCGAAATAATCAGAAATCACCGAATTCACAATACTGTGTGAATTGGATCAGCTAAAATATTTAATTTAGTTTAGAATTGAATTTGAATAACGAATCGATTTAATAATCGACGTTAAAACGTATTAATTATATTATAATTAGAATAGAGCGCGTAACGACGCGGTAGTTCGCTATTTGGCGATTTAGACTTCAACTGAGTATACAGGGTCCATTTTTAATCGGATTTCTGTGAAACAAGAAACGTGTGGAGCTGGTGGAGTATATCTTTCTAGTGGAAGAGAGAGATCGGGATTTCGTCGTGTGGATTTTGAGTTACGTCCAAATCAAATTATCAGAAATGCAGCGCCCTGACCATAACGATTTAATTTTATTTTATATAAGGATTTAAATAGAAATCGAGCGTCGATATAACTCTGACGATGTAACATCGAGTTGTAGATACATACAGGACTATTATGGAGCTGTATGGTATGCCATTGTGGATATAGACGATAATAATTAATTTTAAATAATTAATTTAATTATATTTAAATATATTTATATATTTAAATAGGCTATTTAGAGCGTTAAAAATAGCCACTTTTGCATACGAAGTCGGAATTCGACGAAACCAGTTTTGTTGGATCCGCAATATCAAATAGTTGTTAGATGTCCAGTTCCATGATTTTTGAAGTCAGTGTGTGACCGTACGGGTTTTTAGAGTGAGAAACAGTCAGTTTTTCGACAGTTAAAAATACGCAGTTTGAGCAAACGGAGTCGGAATTCGACGAAACCAGTTTCGTTGGGACCATAATGTCGAACTCTACCTACATGTCCAGTTTCGTGGTTTTTGGGCATCGTGTGTGGTCACACGGATTTTTAGAATGCTTAAACGAATATAAAACAATGAAATAAATATCTCAAATTTTTTCTAAGGACTAAAACTGGCCACCCAACACCTTGTACAGCCACTAATCTCAACAACCCTCCTCTATAGAACACTGAACAATGTTCCCAAGCCGCCAGGAAAAATAAACAATCCAACAAGCAAGATCCCAATACAAGAAAATCAAAACACACTCAAACAAAAATAAATAATTTATGTACTACATATATTAGTGATCCTTGGCAAATTTTCTTCATACCCGTACCCACCATGAAGGGTCCGATGTCAGTCTATTGCGTCGAAGTTTCTACAGCGAATTAGGGTTGGGGGAAACTCCACGTTTGTGCATCAATTCACGAAATCGAGTTGATGTTTGAACTCGTGAGGTAGTCTCGAACATGGGGTGAATCTCTGGGTCGATTTGGTGCTAGCAAGTTTCGGTGCTGTAGCTGGGCGATGCGGGTTCGCTGATAATCACCTTCGTTCGAGTTGGATGATTTTGGTATGGGGGTGTGCGGCTGGAGATGAGGAGTGTCGAGTGATTTTTGTTTTGGAATTTCGTGAAGGATTGAGGTGTAAATGGAAGGGAGAAAGAACGGAAATGGGGAGGTTTTGCTGATGAAGGAATTCGCGATTTGGGGGAGATGATGTAGGTGGCCGTGGATATTAAGAAGGGTACTGGGCCTTAGTTCAAAAGTTAAGCCCAATTAGTTTAAATATCCATGTTTTTATTTCGAATTAAATGCGTTAACTTGTGAATGCGATATCTTGGTCATACAATATCAGATTGACGAACCGTCAGTCACGTTGGGATCGTATGGACGATGGCTACGCATTGGAGCTGACTGGGAGTGGATCCGAGCTCGTTACAATTTATGGCGAAATAAATTGTCCGACTGAATCAAATAACGCAAACCGTTATTTAACGGTTAACGTACAAATGTGAGTAAAACTCACCAACTCTGAATAGTTCTATTTTTACAGTGTATTCTTAGAACTGTTAGATATTGTCTGTTTGACTGTGTGTTGACTGTTTGATTGAACTGCTAGTCAGTTAGTAGAGATTTTATATATATATATATTTACGTATATATATATATATATATAAACCGTCAAATAGTTATATGTTGATTCTGTTTATCAGAATATTATACTGTTGTTGTCTAACATCTGTGGTGCAGGGAAACAGGTTGGAGGAATCCAACAGGATTCCTCAACAGTTATTTTACTGTGATTTTTATATTGTGATATATAATGTGATGTATATAATCTGTGTGATTTTGTGTGGTGGGACGATATTTATCGTTGTTATATGGTGTGTTAAATACCATGAGAAATACCAGAATGTAGGAGAGGGGTTTTCAAAGTATATTTTGAAAATAGTTTATTTATATAAAATCAAGGGATTTTATATATATATATAAGAAAAAGGATTCTGAATATAAAGGAATATAGTTGGTAAAAACAAATATAAAAGAATTATATTTGTAAATCAAATACAAGGGAATATATATGTTAATCGAATATAAGGGGATATATTTGTTAATCAAAATATAAAGGAATTATATTCGTTAAAAGAAATATAAAGGATATTTATTTAGAGATTAAATAAATAGAATTTAACTAAAGGAGATATTTATTTTGTTAAATAAATAGGAGTTAACCAAGTGAATTGGTCGAGTTAATCGAAGTGAATTTGTTAAGTTAAACTAAGTGAATCGGTTAGAGTAAATCAATGTGAATTAGTTAAGTTAACTAAGTGGTTAATCAAAGGGAATTAGTTGAGTTAAACTAAGTGAATCGGTTAGAGTTAATCAACGTGAATTAGCTAAGTTAAACTAAGTGGATTAGTTCAGTTAATCGAGACAAGTAAATCAAGTTAGGTTAAACCATTTGAGTTAACCAGTTAGGTTAAACCATTTGAGTTAACCAGTTAAAGATAAACAGTTAGAGTTGACCAGTTAGAGTTGACCAGTTAGAGTTGACCAGTTAGAGTTGATCAGTTAGAGTTATCCAAGTAGAGTTAATCGAGTAGAGTTGTCGAATATCACTGATCCGAAGTAGAGTTATCAAATATGGTGTATTCGAGAGAAGAGTTATCGAATATAGTTTATTCGAGTGGAGAAATCAAATGTTATTCACTTAAGAAGAGTTATCGAATATAGTTTATTCGAGTGGAGAAATCAAATGTTATTCATTTAAGAAGAGTTATCGAATATAGTTTATTCGAGTGGGGAAATCAAATGTTATTCATTTGAGAAGAGTTACCGAATATTATTTATTCGAAGAGTAGTTATCGAATATTGGTTATTCGAAGTTAGTTAATCCAAAGGAGTTATTCGAAGTTAGTTAATCCAAAGGAGTTATTCGAAGTTAGTAATCCAAAGGAGTTATTCGAAGTTAGTAATCCAAAGAAGTTATTCGAAGTTAGTTAATCCAAAGGAGTTATTCGAAGTTAGTAATCCAAAGGAGTTATTCGAAGTTAGTAATCCAAAGGAGTTATTCGAAGTTAGTAATCCAAAGGAGTTATTCAAAGTTAGTAATCCAAAGGAGTTATTCGAAGTTAGTTAATCCAAAGGAGTTATTCGAAGTTAGTAATCCAAAGGAGTTATTCGAAGTTAGTTAATCCAAAGGAGTTAGTCGAAGAGTTAATCGAATATAGTTATTCGAAAGAAGGTGTAAATCGAATATAGTTATTCGAGTAAAGTTAAAAGAGTTAATCGAATTTAGTTATTCGAAATGAGTTATTCGAATTGGATATTTGAATAGAGTTAAACACATTAGAGTGATTCGAATTACTTATTCAAATAGAGTTAAACACGTAAGAGTTAATTGAATATTAGTTATTCAATTAGAGTTAAATCAAATTTAGTTATTCGAAAGGAGTTAATCAATTGGAGTTAAGTTAATCGATTTGAATTAAGTTGAATCGAAATGGAGTAAATCGATTAGAATTAAGTTAATCGAGTTAGAGTAAATCGAATATTGGTTATTCGAAGGTAAGTTATTCGAATTAGTTATTCGAAGGAGTTAATCAAATGAGTCGATCCAAAGGAGCTAGTCGAATATTAGTTATTCGAATAGAGTTAAAGGAGTTATCGATTTTAGTTTGATCGAAAGGAGTTATCGATTAGTAAATCGAAAGGAGATTTTCGAATATAGCATATTCGAAAGAAAGAGATCGAATATTGTTTATTCGAAAGAGAAAGATTTCGAATATGAGTTATTCAAAGAGAGAAAATCGAATATAGGTTATTCGAAGAAGAGTTAATCAAATAGAGATTACTCGAAAGAGAGTTATACGTCGAATTCGATTATAGCGAATTCGGGAAAGAACTATTTACTTTCCAGGGTTTAAATCAAGATTTAGTTATTGATTTAGAAATTAGGTGTCTGTTAAATTATTCGAGTTAGGAGATAAAGTTATAATTTAGGTTAGACATTGCAGAAGTAGGAATTATAACGTTATAGTTATAATCAAACGTTGTCATATAAGAAGTGGATTCGTAACCTGAATCCGAGAATTTGCGTAAACAGATGATTGTAAAAAGTGAGTGATGAGCTTCATCTATTTCACAGTAAAGGACGTTGTTCAATTAAGGTCTGAGAGGTAATTATACCCCAACTTGATTGACTTCAGAATTGACAAAGGAATAGTTGTGGTTCGATAGAATAAGTTGATTTGAAATATAGTTAAGTAATAAGCGATTAATGGATTAAGCGTAACGATGTTTTATACAACGTTCATTGGAAATCCGTAAATGAGTTTTGGAAACGTTTTCCAAATATAGTCAGATATGTTTTCTAAACATAGAAAATGAAATGTTTTCATGATAAGAATTTAAGAAATAGAGTTAAGCAAATTCAAACACTAACTGGAGAGGGTAAGTTGAACGGTTTTCTAAGTGACGATCTGATGTTGGGTTCGACCTTCCGGATTGATACTTAGAGAATTGTCCTCATACTAGTTAAAGTTAGGGACTGATAGTTGCGAAATAATAGTGATGTGAAAATAAGCTATGGAAATGTTTTCCAATGATTAATAACATATATTCTCTAAATATATGAAATAAGGAAGTATGAACATATGATGATTGATCGATCGAATTTCCATTTGGAAATAAGATCGTTGTTTGTACACCGACATGTTTTCATTTGATAGTTGAATCACAGACTATCATAGTTTTGACCATTTTTACGTTGTAAATATGGAGAGACCGGTTGGATTATTATCCAAAGAACCACTCTGTATTGGCATAAGCGTTGCGAGCAATATCTGCCAAAGGTAAATTGAAGACGGAGTAAAGTGCAAGGGCTGTTGTATAAGTCTTAGATAACAGTGACTAAGATGGATATACTGAATAGTGCCTTCGGTTTGTCCAGTCCCAGGACAACGTATATGGAAGAAGGTCTGACAGAGTATATCCAATGGATCGCGTAAGTTGATCTGTTCAAACGTATTCACGTTTGGTGGCGGAGGAATTCGTTTCTCTTAGCTGTATACCCGTGTTATTTTTGTATAAGTCAATTTGTGATTTGGCGGGTATGACGATGTGGCATTCAAAGTGAATGGTGATCAGATGTTCTGAAGATAGACGTAGCTTCTAGCCTCACACCGGGAAGTAACAAAAGTTGGGCTAGGCAGCATGGCTAGTTGGGTCATCCCCAAGCAGGGTGTATTGTCACCGATCTAGAGAATATTCATATTTATACTTCTTTTTGATTCTGTATCTTCGAATGATGGTTTGATGGCCTATAACCGTGGTGGCAATATATTCGCGACACTCAAGCTAAATGAGTGAGCGGTCATGTGTGGCCAGGTTGCAAGACGTTCTTGTCGAACCTGCAGTGTATACCCTCTAGAGTACGCTGATCAGAAGGTGCTCCCATACCTTGTCTGTTGGAATCCATTCTCCGATAAGCGCCCTGCGGTTTATGATTTTATACTATGTATGTAGAACGTGAGATGCAAGCGTTTCTGCTAGATTGATACCTATTTGTACTTAGACATTATTATAATATCACAATGATATTGCTGGTCAAAGTTGTTCAGATACTCATAAGGGAAAAACCCGTTCCGTATTCACGGCGTGGTCTTATGAGATATTCTATACCTGTTTTAAACTATTGTACTCATACCAGTCCCATGACTGACCCGGAGTTTACTTTGTTGTTTTCCCTAAACTCTTGGGTGCCTAAATTTGTACGGGCAGTCAAGTAGTCGGGATTTACAGATATACTTGGAGAGCTTGGAGCAGGAGGCTGCAAGATTTTATAGCTATAGTTATTTCCGCTGTGTTGTAAGTGTTGTACTCTGATAAGTGCTATTGTATATATATAACTGTTTACTTCAAAGCTATGTTATATATTATGTGTTATTCGTTCCGCTGTGAGATTCGTGTTACTCTGATGATTCTGATGTTCTTCTTCTTCTATTCTATTAGTTCTATCTTTTCTTTCTCACCTTCTAAATTCTTTCACTAACGTCTCGGAATTTCCGACTCTCGAGGAGTCGGAAATTTCCAGCCGTTACAGTTGGTATCAGAGCTTAAGTTAAGAATTACCTTGGCTCTGTGGCGTGACTCGGTAGAGATAGGGTTAGTAATACCCTAGACTAAGATTGAGTGTATATATACGAGTGCGTATTTGTATTTGATATAAAAATGGTTTTATATTGTGGAGATTCATTGGCTGAGTTGTTTATGAGTTCGGGTCGATCAGTTTGATCCACTGTATCGGTAGGAGTAAATAAACACTCAAATACGATGGGTCGTCACGATATGTTTTGAAAGAGGGTAAGTGAAATTAAACTTTACCCGAAGTATATTTTGATATAGAGATATATTTATATATATCAAAATTTTAATATATTAGATATATTGGTTGTAATTATGATCGAGTAAGATTATATAGTGAAAGGGTTATACATAACCAACAGAATTCATATAAGTGAAATCAGATGAGTAAATCTTAATTTAAATCAAAATTTGGAATTAAAATAAGGAAATTTTAAGTTCCTGGGAGATTTTGAAAATGTTTTTCAATTTGAAATAAATATAGTATCTAACTCACCTGGATGACTGGAAAATAATTCCGAGGATGGATCGATACATCGTCGGTGTGATTTTCGAGTTTCTAAGTGGCAGATTACTACCAAGGATTGTGTTTTCAAATTGTTTTGAGAAAACAAGTTGTTTAGAAATTCAAAGGTTTTGAATTGTTAGTATGATTTCAAAATGGAATTTGAAATAAAACCCAGGAATTTAAATCTTGAAATTTAAAATTTAACTTGTTAAGTTGAATGAATCAAGATGGTAAAAACAAATAAGTAAATTAAAATTTAACTTGAACCAAGTTAAATAAATCGGGATTTGGTTAGAGAATCATCTGGATTGGAATTAAGTTGATGGGTTAAGAGTTTGAAATCTGATATTGGAGTTTGAATAGAATTTGACTTGGATAGCACCAAGTGTTTGAGTTGAAGGTTGGATTGAGATGACATTGGTATATGTTGGGTTGATACATTTGAAAGTGATAAGAGTTGATATGCCCGACAAAAAGGTACAAGTTTATTTTTGATATAAGCATGAGATTTATGAGCCGAATCGGCAAGCCGCTTGGCTGTTTGATTTTCTTTTTGGGTTGGAGATGGCCTAGAGAGGCGAGTTGTGGTTTTACCGATAGGGCTGTACAAAGTAGGTTATGGCAAAATTTTCCGAAAATTTAAAGTGTTAGAAAATTTTCAGAATTTTTGAAAATTTTAATTTGTCGGAAGAATAAATATTTCAGTCGATATTAAGTGGTTCGGTTGAAATCAGAAATATGGGGTAAACCAATCTTAGGAGTTCCAATATATAGGGTCAACCTCTAACTTAGCAATTTCGAGGACGAAATTATTTTAAGGGGGGAAGTCTGTAATGGCGCGTTTTATTAGCTGTCGAATAATTAATTTATTTAATTATTAAATATCGATTGGGCGATATCGATGACTTGAATTAAATAATACTGAATATTTAATTAAAATAAATAATATAATAATATATTATAATGTCGAAATAATCGGAAATCACCGAATTCACAATACTGTATGAATTGGATCAGCTAAAATATTTAATTTAGTTTAGAATTGAATTTGAATAACGAATCGATTTAATAATCGACGTTAAAACGTATTAATTATATTATAATTAGAATAGAGCGCGTAACGACGCGGTAGTTCGCTATTTGGCGATTTGGACTTCAACTGAGTATACAGGGTCCATTTTTAATCGAATTTCTGTGAAACAAGAAACGTGTGGAGCTGGTGGAGTATATCTTTCTAGTGGAAGAGAGAGATCGGGATTTCGTCGTGTGGATTTTGAGTTACGTCCAAATCAAATTATCAGAAATGCAGCGCCCTGACCATAACGATTTTATTTTATTTTAAATAAGGATTTAAATAGAAATCGAGCGTCGATATAACTCTGACGATGTAACATCGAGTTGTAGATACATACAGGACTATTCTGGAGCTGTATGGTATGCCACTGTGGATATAGACGATAATAATTAATTTTAAATAATTAATTTAATTATATTTAAATATATTTATATATTTAAATAGGCTATTTACAGCGTTAAAAATAGCCACTTTTGCATACGAAGTCGGAATTCGACGAAACCAGTTTTGTTGGATCCGCAATATCAAATAGTTGTTAGATGTCCAGTTCCATGATTTTTGAAGTCAGTGTGTGACCGTACGGGTTTTTAGAGTGAGAAACAGTCAGTTTTTCGACAGTTAAAAATACGCAGTTTGAGCAAACGGAGTCGGAATTCGACGAAACCAGTTTCGTTGGGACCATAATGTCGAACTCTACCTACATGTCCAGTTTCGTGGTTTTTGGGCATCGTGTGTGGTCACACGGATTTTTAGAATGCTTAAACGAATATAAAACAATGAAATAAATATCTCAAATTTTTTCTAAGGACTAAAACTGGCCACCCAACACCTTGTACAGCCACTAATCTCAACAACCCTCCTCTATAGAACACAGAACAATGTTCCCAAGCCGCCAGGAAAAATAAACAATCCAACAAGCAAGATCCCAATACAAGAAAATCAAAACACACTCAAACAAAAATAAATAATTTATGTACTACATATATTAGTGATCCTTGGCAAATTTTCTTCATACCCGTACCCACCATGAAGGGTCCGATGTCAGTCTATTGCGTCGAAGTTTCTACAGCGAATTAGGGTTGGGGGAAACTCCATGTTTGTGCATCAATTCACGAAATCGAGTTGATGTTTGAACTCGTGAGGTAGTCTCGAACATGGGGTGAATCTCTGGGTCGATTTGGTGCTAGCAAGTTTCGGTGCTGTAGCTGGGCGATGCGGGTTCGCTGATAATCACCTTCGTTCGAGTTGGATGATTTTGGTATGGGGGTGTGCGGCTGGAGATTAGGAGTGTCGAGTGATTTTTGTTTTGGAATTTCGTGAAGGATTGAGGTGTAAATGGAAGGGAGAAAGAACGGAAATGGGGAGGTTTTGCTGATGAAGGAATTCGCGATTTGGGGGAGATGATGTAGGTGGCCGTGGATATTAAGAAGGGTACTGGGCCTTAGTTCAAAAGTTAAGCCCAATTAGTTTAAATATCCATGTTTTTATTTCGAATTAAATGCGTTAACTTGTGAATGCGATATCTTGGTCATACAATATCAGATTGACGAACCGTCAGTCACGTTGGGATCGTATAGACGATGGCTACGCATTGGAGCTGACTGGGAGTGGATCCAAGCTCGTTACAATTTATGGCGAAATAAATTGTCCGACTGAATCAAATAACGCAAACCGTTATTTAACGGTTAACGTACAAATGTGAGTAAAACTCACCAACTCTGAATAGTTCTATTTTTACAGTGTATTCTTAGAACTGTTAGATATTGTCTGTTTGACTGTGTGTTGACTGTTTGATTGAACTGCTAGTCAGTTAGTAGAGATTATATATATATATATATATTTACGTATATATATATATATAAACCGTCAAATAGTTATATGTTGATTCTGTTTATCAGAATATTATACTGTTGTTGTCTAACATCTGTGGTGCAGGGAAACAGGTTGGAGGAATCCAACAGGATTCCTCAACAGTTATTTTACTGTGATTTTTATATTGTGATATATAATGTGATGTATATAATCTGTGTGATTTTGTGTGGTGGGACGATATTTATCGTTGTTATATGGTGTGTTAAATACCATGAGAAATACCAGAATGTAGGAGAGGGGTTTTCAAAGTATATTTTGAAAATAGTTTATTTATATAAAATCAAGGGATTTTATATATATATATATATAAGAAGAAGGATTCTGAATATAAAGGAATATAGTTGGTAAAAACAAATATAAAAGAATTATATTTGTAAATCAAATACAAGGGAATATATATGTTAATCAAATATAAGGGGATATATTTGTTAATCAAAATATAAAGGTATTATATTCGTTAAAAGAAATATAAAGGATATTTATTTAGAGATTAAATAAATAGAATTTAACTAAAGGAGATATTTATTTTGTTAAATAAATAGGAGTTAACCAAGTGAATTGGTCGAGTTAACCAAGTGAATTGGTCGAGTTAATCAAAGTGAATTTGTTAAGTTAAACTAAGTGAATCGGTTAGAGTAAATCAATGTGAATTAGTTAAGTTAACTAAGTGGTTAATCGAAGGGAATTAGTTGAGTTAAACTAAGTGAATCGGTTAGAGTTAATCAACGTGAATTAGCTAAGTTAAACTAAGTGGATTAGTTCAGTTAATCGAGACAAGTAAATCAAGTTAGGTTAAACCATTTGAGTTAACCAGTTAGGTTAAACCATTTGAGTTAACCAGTTAAAGTTTACCAGTTAAAGATAAACAGTTAGAGTTGACCAGTTAGAGTTGACCAGTTAGAGTTGACCAGTTAGAGTTGATCAGTTAGAGTTATCCAAATAGAGTTAATCGAGTAGAGTTGTCGAATATCACTGATCCGAAGTAGAGTTATCAAATATGGTGTATTCGAGAGAAGAGTTATCGAATATAGTTTATTCGAGTGGAGAAATCAAATGTTATTCATTTAAGAAGAGTTATCGAATATAGTTTATTCGAGTGGAGAAATCAAATGTTATTCATTTAAGAAGAGTTATCGAATATAGTTTATTCGAGTGGGGAAATCAAATGTTATTCATTTGAGAAGAGTTACCGAATATTATTTATTCGAAGAGTAGTTATCGAATATTGGTTATTCGAAGTTAGTTAATCCAAAGGAGTTATTCGAAGTTAGTTAATCCAAAGGAGTTATTCGAAGTTAGTAATCCAAAGGAGTTATTCGAAGTTAGTAATCCAAAGGAGTTATTCGAAGTTAGTTAATCCAAAGGAGTTATTCGAAGTTAGTTAATCCAAAGGAGTTATTCGAAGTTAGTAATCCAAAGGAGTTATTCGAAGTTAGTAATCCAAAGGAGTTATTCGAAGTTAGTAATCCAAAGGAGTTATTCGAAGTTAGTAATCCAAAGGAATTATTCGAAGTTAGTAATCCAAAGGAGTTATTCGAAGTTAGTTAATCCAAAGGAGTTATTCGAAGTTAGTAATCCAAAGGAGTTATTCGAAGTTAGTTAATCCAAAGGAGTTAGTCGAAGAGTTAATCGAATATAGTTATTCGAAAGAAGGTGTAAATCGAATATAGTTATTCGAGTAAAGTTAAAAGAGTTAATCGAATTTAGTTATTCGAAATGAGTTATTCGAATTGGATATTTGAATAGAGTTAAACACATTAGAGTGATTCGAATTAATTATTCAAATAGAGTTAAACACGTAAGAGTTAATTGAATATTAGTTATTCAATTAGAGTTAAATCAAATTTAGTTATTCGAAAGGAGTTAATCAATTGGAGTTAAGTTAATCGATTTGAATTAAGTTGAATCGAAATGGAGTAAATCGATTAGAATTAAGTTAATCGAGTTAGAGTAAATCGAATATTGGTTATTCGAAGGTAAGTTATTCGAATTAGTTATTCGAAGGAGTTAATCAAATGAGTCGATCCAAAGGAGCTAGTCGAATATTAGTTATTCGAATAGAGTTAAAGGAGTTATCGATTTTAGTTTGATCGAAAGGAGTTATCGATTAGTAAATCGAAAGGAGATTTTCGAATATAGCATATTCGAAAGAAAGAGATCGAATATTGTTTATTCCAAAGAGAGAGATTTCGAATATGAGTTATTCGAAGAGAGATAATCGAATATAGGTTATTCGAAGAAGAGTTAATCAAATAGAGATTACTCGAAAGAGAGTTATACGTCGAATTCGATTATAGCGAATTCGGGAAAGAACTATTTACATTCCAGGGTTTAAATCAAGATTTAGTTATTGATTTAGAAATTAGGTGTCTGTTAAATTATTCGAGTTAGGAGATAAAGTTATAATTTAGGTTAGACATTGCAGAAGTAGGAATTATAACGTTATAGTTATAATCAAACGTTGTCATATAAGAAGTGGATTCGTAACCTGAATCCGAGAATTTGCGTAAACAGATGATTGTAAAAAGTGAGTGATGAGCTTCATCTATTTCACAGTAAAGGACGTTGTTCAATTAAGGTCTGAGAGGTAATTATACCCCAACTTGATTGACTTCAGAATTGACAAAGGAATAGTTGTGGTTCGATAGAAAAGGTTGATTTGAAATATAGTTAAGTAATAAGCGATTAATGGATTAAGCGTAACGATGTTTTATACAACGTTCATTGGAAATCCGTAAATGAGTTTTGGAAACGTTTTCCAAATATAGTCAGATATGTTTTCTAAACATAGAAAATGAAATGTTTTGATGATAAGAATTTAAGAAATAGAGTTAAGCAAATTCAGACACTATCTGGAGAGGGTAAGTTGAACGGTTTTCTAAGTGACGATCTGATGTTGGGTTCGACCTTCCGGATTGATACTTAGAGAATTGTCCTCATACTAGTTACAGTTAGGGACTGATAGTTGCGAAATAATAGTGATGTGAAAATAAGCTATGGAAATGTTTTCCAATGATTAATAACATATATTCTCTAAATATATGAAATAAGGAAGTATGAACATATGATGATTGATCGATCGAATTTCCATTTGGAAATAAGATCGTTGTTTGTACACCGACATGTTTTCATTTGATAGTTGAATCACATACTATCATAGTTTTGACCATTTTTACGTTGTAAATATGGAGAGACCGGTTGGATTATTATCCAAAGAACCACTCTGTATTGGCATAAGCGTTGCGAGCAATATCTGCCAAAGGTAAATTGAAGACGGAGTAAAGTGCAAGGGTTGTTGTATAAGTCTTAGATAACAGTGACTAAGATGGATATACTGAATAGTGCCTTCGGTTTGTCCAGTCCCAGGACAACGTATATGGAAGAAGGTCTGACAGAGTATATCCAATGGATCGCGTAAGTTGATCTGTTCAAACGTATTCACGTTTGGTGGCGGAGGAATTCGTTTCTCTTAACTGTATACCCATGTTATTTTTTTATAAGTCAATTTGTGATTTGGCGGGTATGACGTTGTGGCATTCAAAGTGAATGGTGATCAGATGTTCTGAAGATAGACGTAGCTTCTAGCCTCACACCGGGAAGTAACAAAAGTTGGGCTAGGCAGCATGGCTAGTTGGGTCATCCCCAAGCAGGGTGTATTGTCACCGATCTAGAGAATATTCATATTTATACTTCTTTTTGATTTTGTATCTTCGAATGATGGTTTGATGGCCTATAACCGTGGTGGCAATATATTCGCGACACTCAAGCTAAATGAGTGAGCGGTCATGTGTGGCCGGGTTGCAAGACGTTCTTGTCGAACCTGCAGTGTATACCCTCTAGAGTACACTGATCAGAAGGTGCTCCCATACCTTGTCTGTTGGAATCCATTCTCCGATAAGCGCCCTGCGGTTTATGATTTTATACTATGTATGTAGAACGTGAGATGCAAGCGTTTCTGCTAGATTGATACCTATTTGTACTTAGACATTATTATAATATCACAATGATATTGCTGGTCAAAGTTGTTCAGATACTCATAAGGGAAAAACCCGTTCCGTATTCACGGCGTGGTCTTATGAGATATTCTATACTTTTTTTAAACTATTTTACTCATACCAGTCCCATGACTGACCCGGAGTTTACTTTGTTGTTTTCCCTAAACTCTTGGGTGCCTAAATTTGTACGGGCAGTCAAGTAGTCGGGATTTACAGATATACTTGGAGAGCTTGGAGTAAGAGGCTGCAAGATTTTATAGCTATAGTTATTTCCGCTGTGTTGTAAGTGTTGTACTCTGATAAGTGCTATTGTATATATATAACTGTTTACTTCAAAGCTATGTTATATATTATGTGTTATTCGTTCCGCTGTGAGATTCGTGTTACTCTGATGATTCTGATGTTCTTCTTCTTCTTCTATTCTATTATTTCTATCTTTTCTTTCTCACCTTCTAAATTCTTTCACTAACGTCTCGGAATTTCCGACTCTCGAGGAGTCGGAAATTTCCAGCCGTTACAAGCAACTAACTGTAGGTTAGCTAAGATGAATGGTTTCTTGGGTACTGATCTGTTGTTGGTTTCGGCCTTCGGGGTTAATATTTAGGGAATTATTCTCTTGCTAATTTGCGGTTATTGACTGATGGATTAGAATGAGGCGTATGTTGTGCTTGTGTAACACTTATTTATTATATACGCGAGTTATTCAGAAAGACCGGGTTTATCCCATTCTGAATAACTGATTTGACGTGGTGTCGAAGATGAAGACGGTGGTCGAAGACCGGAGGTCTTCACGTCGTTTGGGTGGTTACTGATGATCTTTATTGGTCCGTACACCCAAGAGGAGGGAATCAGTTAGTGGTCGTCCAGACGTACTTGGAGATCGATGGATATGCGGGGTACTAGGTGCCTCCGGTTTCGTTCAGACCCAAAACGAACTGGTAAATGGACTATGTGTCTAACATTGGATTTTAGTCTGTGTGATTGATTTCTCTTAAATATATATCTGTTTGGCGGCGGAGAATTTATTCTCTTGCTTAACGCCCTTCTCTGAGACGTACGAGCTCAGGGGTTATATACCGATGGATATCAAACGCATGGAGTGAATTGCCTGTGTGGCATGCCTAAGTGGAAAATGATCAAGGCTTCAGTTAAAAAGCAAAGTCTTGTGGCTGATGATCAAAGCACGGCCTGTGTGGCATAGCTTTGTGTAACGTTGATTCGCGAGCCTCACACCCAGGTTGTGAACAAGAAACGGGAGAGGACTTCAGGGAGGACATGCATTTCTTTCTAGCTAGAAGTGGCGTCAGTGGTTTTACACGCCCTGACGAGTTTGACTTATGTGGTTGTTGCTGTTGCGAGGCGCCTCAGATTTATCGGTGACTATGTGAAGCCGATGGAGTCATTCGTTGGCTCATTTGCGCCCCATAGGGTGGGGAAACGTAGTGTTCAGGCATTTTAATCCACATCGGTTGACCGAACCTGACGATCCAAGGTGCAGTTGCGGCTGTTCCTGAGACATGGTAGGCTAGATTGTCTCGAATCGGTAGAGGAATATCCCTGGCCTCGGTTCACAGACGGAAATCCAATTTCCAATACGTGATAATTCGGTTTTGATTGTAGAGCCTAGTATGGTGACATAGTGGGAAAGGGCACTCATGCTGTCTATGATTGAAATTGTTTTGACACTATACACTTATAGTAATAATAAAAGATGAAATTTAGCGTATCAAGCATTCTTTGGCTATTATAAGGTAAAACCCTATCCTCCGGTTTGTGTTGCATTGTGTGATGGGACCTGGGTCTTATAATAGCTGCATTGTTCTTTATTTAGCATTGCGCTGTCGTTTTATGCACTGGTGTTCTTGGGAGGAAACCCGTTCCGTGTTATACGACGTGGTCCCTTGATTTACCTAACTTTAAAATAAAGATTAATAACTGTTTTAGTTCTCACACCAGTCACATGACCGACCTAGAGTTTATTGTTTTAACCTAAACTCTGGGTGCCCTTGTTTTGACACGGGCAGCTAGTAGTTTTGGTTTGCAGATTTATATTCACAGGATCCTGATTTACATCTGGAATGATATCCGGAAAGCTCTGTATCTGTATATCTCTTTCAGTTGTGTATTATATTATTTTTCCGCTGTAGTAATGTATTGTAATATCTGATATTTAGTTTCTGTGTAATATTTATTCATACTCTGTATATTCTTGTATTCTGATGAAATTGTTGTAATATACAATGAAATGTTCTTCTGTCTGCGTTCCTTTGTGTGTTGTTCTCAAAGTATCCGCTCTTTCCTTCACGGGGAAGTAACGGGTCCTTGCAGTGGTATCAGAGCTTTGGTTTACAAAGCTCAGAGAACAAGACACGTTAGAACCAAAAGAAAGAATTCATCAGAAATTGGATTAGTAATATCCAATGGGAATGACTCGTTAGAGATGCGATCAGTAGTATCCTAGAACGAGTGTGAAGAGTATATTTTTAAAAGGAAAAAAACAATTTTTGTTTTGAAATTTCAATCGTTGTATACGTATTTGAATATTTATTTTAAATTAATTTAGGCAATCCAATATATAAAGATTTTGCATATACGCCTTGCAAACGTGTATTCGAAGTTTTAATATACTGGATAGATATAGAATCAAAATCTAGTCGCCCGGAGATGGTTCTGATGATCACTATAGTACGTGCATCATCAGAATTTATATTCGAGTTTAGAAAGTGGGATTTCTATTAATTTCCAATTGACTGGTGTGAGAACCAAAATTAGATAGGGCTTATTGTTGTGATTTGGCATCAAAATGAGATTTTTTGACTATGTATCAAAATTATGAATTTGAAACGTTAATCAACTAATTGATTGATGATTGTGTTGTTTAATTATAGTTTGATTAATTAAAATGTTGAACCTTCAGCCAAATTGATCAAATAGTGAATTGTATTGAAAATTTGTCGCATTTGCATGCATATACATGTACTTACACTGAACAGGTCATAGCAAGGAGGCTAGAGCAGAAGAATAAAATTGTTTGCCCAACAAATAGGTACATGTTTACCATAATTTACTGTTTTGTTTGGGTGATGATGATTTTATGAGCCGATTGGCTTTTTCTTTTTCTTTTGGATTGAAGAAGGCCATGGGAGGCTATGTGAAATATCCCGAAGTCCCCGGTGCAGGGGAGGTTATGGCGAAATTTTTCGAAAATTTAGGGTGTTAGCCAAATTTTTGGAAATTTTTTAAAAGTTCTTAGAAACTGAAAAGTTGAAGAACTTAAGCCGTAAAGAAAATAGTTAAAGTTGAGTTGATTAGTTAAACAACTTTCGGCTTCGTTCCTTTTCAGGGACGAAAAGTTTTAAGTGGGGGAGATTGTAATAACACGGAAATCCGAGCCAATTTAAAAATTTTATTTTGGTAATTTTAGTGAATTTTGATTATTTAAAATGAATTATTTTAAATAATAACGACGAGAAATTTATTTTGAATGGAATTCGAACGTATATAGTTATATAGATCGTCGTTAGAATATAAATATTTTATTTTAATTATAAAAGGAATTGAAAATGGCGCGGTAGTTTGAAAATTCGATTTCGAAGTTCAAATGAATGTACCAGATGCAAAATAAACCGGATTTTAGTGAAACCAAAAATATTTGAATCTGTTTGAGAATATCTTTCCAACGAATCCGAAAAATCAAAATTTCATAGCAGGAATCAAAAGATACGCCCAGTTGAAAATTCAGAATAGTCGCTATGGAATTCTGGCCCTTAAAAAATGGGAATTTTGCAAACGACCTCGGTTTTCGACGAAACCACTTTTGTTGGATCCATGATGTCAAATTATGGCTAGGTTTCAAATTTCATAATTTTTCTAATCAATATGTGAGCGTGGCAAAGGAAAACGCGTTTGACCAGTTTCAGTTGATTTTAATCGACTGGAAAATGGCCATTTTTCAAACGGTCTCAGAATTCGATGAAATTAGTTTTGTTAGGACCGTATCGTCAATACGAAGTTAGAAAATATTTTCGGGAATTTTTCTAGTTAGTATGTGGCCCCGATAAATTGAAATGCGTGTTCAAATTCAATATATAGAGTTATATTTTGATTTTGACGAAAACTGATCGAAACAGTCGAATCATCCTACGATACATATCCCATTGTGTTCGGAATGTGGGTAATTAGCTAGGGACGACAGGCGGTGGGTTTCGTTTCGAGGTCGAAATTAAAAGTTGCTTTTTGAAATTAAATAAATAAATAAAAACACCCTCCCTTTCCTCTATTCAAAGTAAACACCCCCCTTCTCTCCTCATAACCCCCCCGTCAGTTATTTTAAAAAGAAAAAAAATGATGAAATCGCGTCGCCGCCCCCCTTCCATCGCGCCGCCACGCCAGGCGCTAGCCCCCCTCCTTCTCCTCCGTCCTTCTCCTCCTTTCTCCATACCCGAACACCCAAAGCCACCGAGTTCGAGCTCGATTCACGAGCTCCAAGAGAGTGCGGTCTTCAAGGTGCCACCGGCGCAGGTGAGAGAGGCCAGGACGGTTCGAGCGGTCACCGCCGATGGTGGTTCGGGCCCCTACAGTGGCGGGGGGCAGTGAAAAACCGAGGGGAGCTTTTGGGTTCAGAAAATAACGAAGGTGGTGAAGGGATAACTGATGGCAAAAATTCTTAACGTTATATAAAATGTTGTTAATAATGTTAATTCTATTCTAATTATTTTCTTTATCATATGGCATGTAGAAAATAAATATACTTTGTTTTGAAAGTGAATAAGCATTGTTTTTAAATAAGATGGCGACATAAAGACATGATTTTTATTTACTTAAAGGTATGATTTTTCGATGACATAAAGTTATGATTTTTAGAAAGAATAAAAATATGATTTTTATATTATAGAAAGAATAAAAATACGATTTTTATATTATATAACTAGTAAAAATTTAATCTTTAATGTTGTAGCGAAATAAAAATTCGATCTTTATCGCATAGAAGATATAAAAATATAATTTTTATTATATTACTGACGAGATAAAAATAGAATTTTTATCTATATAATAGAAGTATAAAAATATGATTTTTATATAAAGAGTATTATAAAAATGTGATTTTTATATATGTAGTGGGTATGGACAAGGAAACTGACAAAAGGTGAGCACGATGAAGATTACTACATAAGAAGAGTCATGACATTGGTTTAGCTAATCGGTGAGAACTCCTCACCTTTAATTTAAATTTCTAGTTAAAAATATATACTAGGATGCAGACGGTGTTTAGTAGTACCCGACACCCGTCGTCCACAGACCATGGACGGCTTGTATGCTTATTTGCTTAATTTTGATGTGTAGTTGATTGTATGATGTGAAATAAAATAAAATATTTATATAGTTGAAAATATTTTATAGTTGAAAAAAAAAGAATTTTTAACGTGTATTTAAAATGAAATAAATATAAACAAATCGGATGATTTATTTATATAACCACATTTGACTGATATGGATTGGGACGATAAATTTTACACATCGCCCAACTGCACAAATAAAATCTGTGTTTGATTGTTTGAAAACCCCGCACGGGTATTGGGATGATACACGACATACACTAGTCCCACTAATTAGCTGTATGTCGATCGATTGATGGACAGGCTGTTATAAGCGTTAAATATTTATATTTGATGCTTATACAGTGTAGAACGCACTTTGGATCATGGTTGATTATTTATCGTTGTTATTTTATACATGTGTTGTAGAAAATCCATATAATTAACATTATATGGTAATTGATTGGGCCTCATTCCAGTTTTGAATAGAAATATTTGAAAAAGAAATATTTGAATAGAAATATTTGAAAAAGAAATATTTGAAATAGAATATTTGAAAATAGAAATATATGAAGCCGTGTTGATTAGATATACGCCATTTTGACGTGAACGATATTTATATCGATTTTATTCATTTTCAACGAATATTGAAAGTGATTTCGAAATTCGAATTAAATTGAATAGATTTGAAATTCGAATTAAATTGAATAGATTTGAAATTCGAATTAAATTGAATACATTTGAAATTCGAATTAAATTGAATACATTTGAAATTCGAATTAAATTGAATAGATTTGAAATTCAAATTAAATTGAAATGAATTGAAATTTGAATTAAATTGAAATCGATTTGAAATGAAATTAAAACGAATTTATATTGAAAAATTCAATTTTGATTTGAATTTGAAATGAAGTTGAATTCGTTTTGAAAACAATTTATAAAATATGTTTTGAAAGGAAATCGACCAAATATATATTATATATATATATTATATAATGGCCTGAATAGAACGCGCCGCGACGCGGTAGTTCGCGAATTTCGACCATTGACTTCGAATGGATATTACGGGAGATCCGACCGTTGAATTCTCCTAAAACCGGAACCATTGGATTCATATCGAAAAGAGATTTCTAGCGAATATTAGAGATTTGAAATCTAACGGTTGGATTTGGAATTATGTCCAAATCAAATTTGGAAAAGGTCGCTGTAAGTGCAGTTCGATGGCCGTTGATGGAAATCGATTGTACGGGCCTTGATAAAATTATTAAAAATATCAATAATTTGTGTTAAATCATAAGAAATGATTTGTGAAGAATTAGAATGAAAAATTCCATATTTGAAAAGATAAAAATAGATTTTTATCGAAATGGACTAGTTTTGAACTAGAATAATAATTTATTTATTTTTAAAATAAATAAATTGGATTGAAACGGTTTTGAAAATAACCAGAATTTCCAATAATTGAATTGGAATGGATTTGAATCGAAATTGTCTTCGGAATATTTCGATGTTGGATTTCGTGATGATACAGATATTGTTATAGGAATTTGAAAGATATATTAATATCGTTATTTCCAATACGATATTTGTTGGTCGTAGAATTTGATATTGAATATAAGCCGGTATATTTTCTATTCAGAGCCTTGTATTTAATATCAAATGTGATTTGGGTTTGTCATGAATGGTGTCTTCATTAACACTGTCCTTAAACCCAGTTGAGAAAAAGATTAAATCTTTTTATTTAGATTTAATGAAGTGTACCAATTAAATAATATTTAATTGGAATTGAATTAGTATTGATTTTTGGGTTTATCGTGAACAGTGTTTTAAATAACACTTGTTCTTTAACCCGATAACAAATGGAATGTGATTTTGGGTTGTCGTGAACGGTATCTTCAATAATATTGTTCTTAGACCCAACTGAGTTAAGAAAATTAGAAACTAACTGAAGGTTAGTTAAGTTGAATAGTTTCTTGGGTATTGATCTGATGTTGGTTTCGGCCTTCGGGGTTAATATTTAGGGAACTGTTCTCTTACTAATTTACGGCTAGAGACTAATAGAATGGAATGTGATGTGGGTTTATCATGAACCATGTTTTAAATGACATCGGTTCTTTAACCCAGTTAAAGATTAAAACTAAGGGGAGTTTTAATGAATTTTTAATTAGATTGAAAAGATCGAGAATGGAGTATCACCAGTTCTTGTTGCAGTCATGATGGGGGGTTCTCGCTTCGCGGTTTGGTGGCAAACGGGAGACTCTTACCCCCACATGTCCCGCAATAGATATGAAGTATTACCAGTTTTACTTCATGGGATGAATAGGTTGGGATTGGGAAATTAAAACAAATGATTACTTCGGTAGGGTTCGTTAATCCCGGCTAGTTTGGATAAACCATAATTTGGTTTGAATTGATATTCATAAGAAGATTAAAGAATAAATTTAAGGAATTTATCTTTGATAAAATTAATGGGAACCTATCCCTAAAAATGTGAAATTTAGCAACTAACTGTAGGTTAGTTAAGTTGAATGGTTTCTTGGGTATTGATCTGATGTTGGTTTCGGCCTTCGGGGTTAATATTTGGGGAATTATTCTCCTGCTAATTTACGGTTAGTGACTGATGGATTGAAATGAGGTGTATGTTGTGCTTGTGTAACACTTATATATTATATATGCGAGTTATTCAAAAAGACCGGGTTTATCCCTTTCTGAATAACTAATTCAACGTGGTGTTGAAGATGAAGACGGTGGTCGAAGACCAGAGGTCTTCACGTCGTTTTGGTGGTTACTGATGATCTTGATTGGGCCGTACACCCAAGAGGAGGGAATCAGTTAGTGGTCGTCAGACGTACTTGGAGATCGATGGATATGCGGGGTACTAGGTGCCTCCGGTTTCGTTCAGACCCAGAACGAACTTTTAAATGGACTGTGTGTCTGACATTGGATTTTAGTCTGTGTGATTGATTTCTATTAAATATATATCTGTTTGGCGGCGGAGAATTTATTCTCTTACTTAACGCCCTTCTCTGAGACGTACGAGCTCAGGGGTTATATATTGGTGGATATCAAACGCATGGAGTGAATTGCCTGTGTGGCATGCCTAAGTGGCAAATGATCAAGGTTTCTATTGAAAAGCAAAGTCTTGTGGCTGATGATCAAAGCACAGCCTGTGTGGCATAGATTTGTGTAACGTTGATTCGCGACCTCACACCTAGGTTGTGAACCAGAAACGGGAGAGGACTTCAGGGAGGACATGCGTTTCTTTCTAACTAGAAGTGGCGTCAGTGGTTTTACACGCCCTGACGAGTTTGACTTATGTGGTTGTTGCTGTTGCGAGGCGCCTCAAATTTATCGGTGACTATGTGAAGCCGATGGAGTCATTCGTTGGCTCATTTGCGCCCCATAGGGTTGGGAAACGTAGTGTTCAGGCATTTTAATCCACATCGGTGGACCGGCCCTGACGATTCAAGGTGCAGTTGCGGATGTTCCTGAAACATGGTAGGCTAGATTGTCTCGAATCGGTAGAGGACGATCCCTGGCCTTGGTTCACAGACGGAAATCCAATTTCCAATACGTGATAATTCGGTTTTGATTGTAGAGCCTAGTATGGCGACATAGTGGGATGGGGCACTCATGCCGTCTATGATTGAAATTGTTTTGACACTATACACTTATAGTAATAATAATAGATGAAATTTAGCATATCAAGCATTCTTTGGCTATTATAAGGTAAAACCCTATCCTCCGGTTTGTGTTGCATTGTGTGATGGGACCTGGGTCTTATAATAGTTGCATTGTTCTTTATTTAGCATTGCGCTGTTGTTTTATGCACTGGTGTTCTTGGGAGGAAACCCGTTCCGTGTTATATGGCGTGGTCCCTTGATTTACCTAACTTTAAAATAAAGATTAATAACTGTTTTAGTTCTCACACCAGTCACATGATTGACCTGGATTTTATTGTTTTAACCTAAACTCTGGGTGCCTTTGTTTTGACATGGGAAGCTAGTAGTTTTGGTTTGCAGATTTATATTCACAGGATCCTGATTTATAGCTGGAATGATATCCGGAAAGCTTTGTATCCATATATCTCTTTCAGTTGTGTATTATATTATTTTTCCGCTGCAATAATGTATTGTAATCTCTGATATTTAGTTTCTGTGTAATATTTATTCATACTCTGTATATTCTTGTATTCTGATGGAATTGTTGTAATATACAATGAAATGTTCTTCTATCTGCGTTCCTTTGTGTGTTGTTCTCAAAGTATCCGATCTTTCCTTCACGGGGAAGTAACGGGTCCTTACAAAATGCACTAGTACAGAACAAGGTTGTTGCTTTGCCTTAGTTGCATCAGTTGTGCTAACAACTGATGCAAATATATTCAATCGCATCAGTTCTTATATATCTGTAGAAGCAATTGGTATGAAAGTAGCATTAGAGGAGGGAAAACATACTTAGCATCAGTTTTAATCGGTCATTGAAGCAAATATGTAGAAGCAATATTATTGCATGTGTCACTCCCATTTGCAACTGATGCAATATATTCTTTAGTTTCGTGGGTATTCTTGGTTTCGACCCAAACCCGATTTAATTTTGCCAGTGCCCTAAAATTTCACTGCCGCACTTTTTTCATTCATTCGCGCCATTCATGCAACAAGAAGAACGGGGAAGAAAACAAACAAATCAAAGCTGCCAATTGGTTTCGCTTCTACCTTCAATTATAGATTTCAATTGCAGCTCTTCTAATCTAGGTATTAATTTCTTACTTTCTTTATCAATTTCTTTTATGGATTCCGATTTCGGTTTCGATTTTGATTTCATGGCAGATAAATTTTTGGTATTGAACTTGTAATTTTTGGTATTACACTTATAATTTCTTTTGCCGTTTCGTAGCTCAAATATTCAGCTTGTTAAAACACGATAAATAAAAGGTGGAGGAAAAGATTTAGGATTTGCGGGATCAAATAAAAATAGACGAGGGCTTTGATGGCGTTAGATCGAGAGGTTTGTGGAGTGTATAGAAAAAATTCAGTTTTGTAGAGTGTTCAGAACTGCAGTTAGGTGATAGCCAGTATGAAGTTGTTTCTTTAATCTATGATTTATTCAACTGCTTAGGCACTTATATGTTTGCAACTTAACTTTATTATCAAAATAAATTTGTAAGTAAGTCCGAGAGCTTGTGTTGTCGGATCTGGAAGCACACTTATGATTATGTTGCATGTTTAAAATTTTTAAGGTAAAAAATCAAACGAAAACCTGAAGACTACTACAAAAAAAAAAAAACGAAACTAGTAATATTATCGTTCTATGTACTTGTACAAAATATAGTATCCCTTCGTGTCCATCTGTCAAGACATCTCACAATTAGTTTATGGTCCACCATCACTTTCTTGCAGACCATTCATCAATATAATTTATCTGTCCGTTTACATTCTATGCCCATGGATGTAATTTTTGTACGAATGTTTGATGTACGTTCGCATCTGTGACCGAACTATGCCCGTCTGAAATATACAGAGCTTGTGTTTTTGTAAATTCTATTTGAACAGAATATACAGACATTTACACAAGAGACATTCATTCTTGGGCGGTGCACAGACGTTGATTTTTTTTTTTTTAGATTTCAGTTGATGTTAATCAAAGGTCAGTTCAATAATCTTTACATATGTATACCATGTATGCATTGACTAGTAACAACATGTAATCCTATTCTATCACGTGCGCAATATCATCATATATAATCAGAGATATTAAATGCTTGGTAAAGCACATATCTGCTTTCTTTTTCCTTTTTTGTTGGCCTACTTTAAATTAAATAACATATAGTTTTTTTCAATCAAGGAAATTCTCTGTATCCAGCTTAATAACATCCTTAGTATATGAATTGTTTTCTTTTATCCTGAAGAGCATAAAGATGCAACGAGGAAAAAAAATTCAAAGTCGGAAGAGGATTTTATTTTATTTATTTTGGCAAAAGTTCTAGTGAAGCTTTTGATTATGTTAGACTAATACATGCACATTGCAATACAGATGTCAATATTTACAATTTTGGTAACTTACTTGAGGCGTTTGTTTACTGGGAACGCACAATTACAATTTTGAATTTGTGCATCTGTTATCAGAAATATGTAGGTTTACAGGGAATGGACAAATACAATATTGAATTTGCATATATGTTGTTAGAGATATGGAATATATACAGAAGTCTAGAAGGAACAAGATAGAGAAAGTAGATAAATGGAATGAGCTGTAATATTAAATGGAATTCTTGCTTTGGGTATTGCTAGCAAGTTTTCAGTTTTGGTAATTCTTTATGGCTTACGACTTCTTTTTTATGCGTAAGTTGACAAAATATCATATATACTTGAACGTTAGTAGAAATGGCACATGTAAAGCCAATTAACTGCATTTATAGCAAGCATGCTTTAGGAGAAATTGAAGCTCTCTTATTGATTCAACGAATTTCTGAGCTTTCCTTAGTTCTCTCTTTAGCTATTTTACTTTGATTTTATTTATTTATAATTGATCACTTTGTAGCAAGTATACTAAACTTATTAATGTCAATTTATAATCAAATACACTTTTAGTTATTTTTTTATTTAAGATTATTCATAAATGTCTTATTTATTCTCCGTTAATATTTTATATTTAAGTTCATATATTAAAATTAATTACACAATTCAAAATTCAAATTATATATGTCATGTAAATCCTTAAATATAACAACTTCAATATTATATGGTAGTAGCAACAACAAATTGATAAAACAAAAATTCCCATTTGCATTTGTGATTATGGTGATAGCCTATTTCCCCTTTTTCACTTGTGCGTGTTCCCAAAGTACTCCGGTACAGGTTTCTGAGTTGGGGCCAACTTGACAAAAACAGATGCATATAATATGTATTGGACTATGAAAACTTTTTTAAGAAAAGGAAGTGTATGTACGCTAGTGGCAAGCTCGACGATATCTCTATTGCTGTATCTTAAGTTGTTGTGGCTGCTATCTCTGATTCTTGATTGTCAACTCTGTGTTTATTTATAGTTTTGCATGATGATATTGATTAGTGTAGAAAATCTTCATTTGTTTTGTTTTAAAATGAAAATTGTTAATGTTTTGGTTGCTATTTACTGTTAAACCTGCATACTTTAGCACTTGGGGGCATCTTGAATGCAAGTGTCATTTGTCTAAGAAAACCAATGTTCCATGCTAACGTATTGTGTGGAATAATGCATTTTCCTTCATGGTACTGTCAAAGTGTAATACAAAAAATAATTTGCTATGTTAACCTAGACCTTCTCGAAATGCAGGAGCAGAAATGAAGGCGGCATCAGTTTTAACTAAGTAAAAGAAGGCCGCCTACAATGACAGCTCTCTCTTCTTCCACTTCCAATTTCGACCAATTTTTTAACCTTAAGTTCATCATCATAAGAGTATTGACCTCAATGATTCTTGACAGCAGCAATGACCTCGTCGATTAACTCGAATAGTAATGACCTGATGCAACATACTCTAACAGTTGTCTGGTAATTTATTTATTCATATTTTTTTCAGTACTCAAGTTCGTTATGCTATATTTAACATTTTCCAGTTGATTTTTTTATTGCAAGCTATAGCTAACTTCTTTTTGTTTTTACTCATAATGTTCTGTTGTTATTTGGAGTTTGCATATAAATCTATTACACTAATGTCTGCCTTATGCGATTTAAAGAAATGAGGTGCTACCTTAAATGTTGTATGATTTTGCATTAATTGTAGTGTTCATGTAGTTTGATGTATAGTAAGAAGTCAAAAGAGTAGTAGTTATACTTTTACACATGAATTTGAAAAGGGAAAACATAAGATCATATGGTATGTATAATACAAGCATCCTTGTTTAATACATACAAACTTAAAAAAAATGAAGCGTACTCATTCTTGTATCTAACTTAGCTAATAGGGAAAAACCATAAATGATATCGTATCCTAACTATGTCATTGCTTGAACTAGAATTATATCCAAATCATGTCGGTCTAGACATTAGAAACAAACATCAACTGTGATATAAAATGGTTCAACAGTATTATTGCAGGCAGGATAACATAATTAAAGCTTAAAAAAGCTGTGTTTGTTCAATAAGATTTTGTTATTTTTGCTATATCTCTTTTAAATATAAACTGAAATTTTCATTGTTTCTCAAGTTGTGTTATTCTTTGCATAACATTTTCCTTCACATTTGGGTTAATATTGATCTTTCTATTCAAACAAGCAGAATGCAGATTGTTATGATTCTAATACAGTTACCATTTTTCTTTTGGGTTGTATCATCATGTTATGTATGTTTAGCCTTTTAAACTTTCTAGTTTATATTTTATACGTACAAACAAAGAGATCACCATGAAAAGAAACAAAAAAGTGTCAATATTATGATTTGTACTCCAAATTGGTATTAGGTTCATAAACCAATGACCTCATATTTGGCTCTCCAGTTCCATTTATAACTTTGCACTATGAATAGGCATAAATTCTTTGAAATATTATATATCAAAGAAAAATGTCAGATCTTGGACGACTCAAGGTCCTAGTTTGAGCCCAAAGCTTTCTGTTTGAAACAGCAAGCCTGAACTTGTGCTGTTTTTTCAAACAGCAAGCTCGCAGCAAGCTCAAACAACAAGCCTGAGCTTGCTGTTTGAGCTTGCTATTTGAAATAGCAAGCCTGAACTTGCTATTTTTTCAAATAGCAAGCTCAAACAGCAAGCCAAGGCTTGCTGTTTGAAACAGCAAGCCGGCAAGTCGGGGCTTGCTATTTGTATAGCCCGGATGTTAGACATTTCAGAAAATCTTGAATCGAAGAAAAATGATTTGGAAAGCACGACTAACATGTAACTGGGAAGTTTTAATCATCTTGCTGAAGAAGGGGGATAGTTAGAAATTGGTAAAATATTAATCCCAAATTTCATTATTTTTTGTGTTGATCTCATCTGTTTATGTGCAACAAGATTATTGACGGCGATAGTGCTTCTCACATTTAAAAAAGATGGTTTGGTTTCCCAAACAATATTGATAAATGGTATATTTGGTTAAGTGATACTCATACTATATAGAGCTGATGAAGTAACGAAGTTGGGGTTTATCAATTTGTGGAGTCTAAGAAGTGAATACAGATGGACAAAATTTAGATATAGCGGTCATGCTTCAGCTAGTGTCAATCATGTGCAATAGTCTCAACATTTCATGTGCATGGATATTTTTAATCGAAGAAAACTGCATTTGGTCAAAATTGTGTATGTAACGGTATGGACTTTTTACCTTCAAGCTATAAAATGTCATGCGCGCTGGATAAAGAAGTTTAATTTGTCAGTCAGTTTTGGCTTTGTATCTCGGCTTAAAAAATAAATGCAGTAAAGAGGCTTATAAGGTGTAGAATTAATAGAATTTGAGCTGATGGGAGTAGACTTGATTAGAGACTGCCTGTTGGTTAGATATGATTTTTTTATGTTTTCTTTCGTTTTTTGTGAAGTCGACAATCTGGTAGAACATGATGTCTTATAACCATTTTTGACAATGTATTTCTCTAAGGTTGAATTTATAAATATTATAATACTACATGAATTTTGCTGAATACTTAACATAATATTAAAAATAGTGTTATGTTTGAGACATTGTATGCTACATATTCGTATGGACAAACTGAAATAGCAATTGAACTTGTAAAAAAATATAAAACATCAAAATTCAACGGGTAAAAACAGCTGTGAAAGACTCAATTGAGTGGTATTTATAATATTTATAAATTTAATAAACTTTAGTAGTATTTATAGCACTTATAAATTTATGTGGCCTAAATCTAATGACTTATGATTAAGCTGGGGATGGTATTTGTTATGTTTGTGAATTTATAAATATTATAATACTACTAAAGTTTTGATTTTAAGATAGGAATTTGTTGAGAAAGAAATTTTATGTGGCCTAAATCTAATGACTTGTGATTAAGCTGCGGATGGTAAATTTATACTGCTGTTTTTTAGGTAATAGCAGAAAGCTTATTAAAGGAGAAGATCGCTGGACTAAGAGAAATGTTCGTGGAAATGGATGCAGATAACAGTGGTGCAATTACCTTTGATGAGCTGAAAGGTCTCAGAAAATACGGTTCTACATTGAAAGACATTGAAATACACGATCTCATGGCAGCAGTAAGTTCACACATGTAGACAGAAAGCTTATCAGTATGATAAAGCTTTATTTTCCCTACACCCTGGATGTTTTTCCCCTACTTATAACATTGGCAAATAAATCTTTTGTGAAGTTCACGTATTCAACATGTTCTTGTTAATTCCATGCATGAAACATTGTTCTCATTACATTGTATCTATTTATGAACTGTTCATACCAAGAAAATGACACATTAAAAGTTGCGATGAATTAATACTGTGTTTTTTGTTTTGTTTTATTAACTAACTATTAAATTATTTTGTAATATTGTCAGTATCAGCAGCAATTTGAAGCAACGGATTATGTTATATTATGTGATGAGGCGTATACTTGACATAGTAAAACACCACAATCAAAGCATTGATTTACAAAAGGTATACTTTAAATTATTTCATTCTTCTAGCTATTATATGTAATGTACGACATTTTAAAACTATGTTACTCTTATAAATTGCAGGACTTCGCACAACGTGGTTCTTATGATAGACAAGAGATAAATGAAGTGCGGGATTGCTTAGTGACTTATATAATGCATAATTGGATGTAGTTATGTTAGTCTTTTGTAATGCACGTCGACTTTAGTTTTATGATTAGGTTTTTTTTTTGTACACATGAACTATGTTGATTGATAATGCAATTATATTTTTGTTTCATCAGATTGGTGTTATTAATGCATCTGTAGAATTTTAAATTCGATTTAATAATGCTTAAGGTTTAAAAAAATGTAAATAATGGATTTTTTTAATTCACTTAATTTGCATCAGTTATAATAGCATAGGCAACTGATGCGATACATTAAAGGTCATAACAAATGTCATTATTGCATCTATTCATTAGCATCAGCTATTTTAAAATTTTGATGCAATAGCGCAAGACTTCAAAATCAAATGTATACATTTGCATCTGCTCTATAGCATCAGTTGTGTTAAACAACTGATGCAAGTTATCGTCATTTGCATCAGTTCTTTAACCGATGCAACAGAAATTTGTCTGTTGCATCATCTTCACTTGTATCAGTTTAACAACTGATGCAAGAGGAGTTTAACAACTGATGCAAATGACCTGTTTTGTGGTAGTGATGGATTTGAATCGAAATTGTCTTTGGAATATTTCGATGTTGGATTTCGGGATTATACAGATATTGTTATGGAAATTTGAAAGATATATTTATATCGTTATTTCCAATACAATATTTGTTGGTCGTAGAATTTGATATTGAATATAAGCCGATATATTTTCTATTCAGAGCCTTGTATTTAATATCAAATGGGATTTGGGTTTGTCATGAATGGTGTCTTCATTAACACTGTTCTTAAACCCAGTTGAGAAAAAGATTAAATCTTTTTATTTAGATTTAATGAAGTGTACCAATTAAATGGTATTTAATTGGAATTGAATTCTAATTAATTTCTGGGTTTATCGTGAACGGTGTTTTAAATAACACTTGTTCTTTAACCCGATAATTAATGGAATGTGATTTTGGGTTGTCGTGAGTGGTATCTTCAATAATACTGTTCTTAGACCCAACGGAGTTAAGAAAATCAGAAACTAACTGAAGATTAGTTAAGTTGAATGGTTTCTTGGGTATTGATCTGATGTTGGTTTCGGCCTTCAGGGTTAATACTTAGGGAATTGTTCACTTGCTAATTTACGGTTAAAGGCTGATGGAATGGAATGTGATTTTGGGTTTATAGTGAACCATGTTTTAAATGACATTGGTTCTTTAACCCAGTTAAAGACAGGATATGATTTTCCAAGTTAAACAATCATTAATATTGATTTTTGGGAAGATTAAAACCAAGTGGAGTTTTAATGACTTTTTATTTAGATTGAAATGATCGAGAATGGAGTATCACCAGTTTTGCTCCAGGCGATAGTTAAATCTTTAATTAGATTTGAACGTGAAATGGTAATTGAATTTACCGATAACACTGTGGTGTTAGATATGAAGTATGATCAGTTTTACTTCATGAGATGAATAGGTTGGGATTGGGAAATAAAATAAATGATTACTTTGGTGTGGTTCGCTAATCCCGACTAATTTGAATTGATATTCAAAAGAAGATTAAAGAATAAATTTAAAGAATTTATCTTTAATAAAATTAATGGGAACCTTTCCCAAAGTATAAGAATATTTGAATAAAAGAATATTTTGAATTGGAATGAGGCGTATGTTGTGTTTGTGTAAAACTTGTTTATTATATATGCGAGTTATTCAGAAAGACCGGGTTAATCCCATTCTGAATAACTGATTCGACGATGTGTCGAGGATGAAGACGGTGGTCGAAGACCGGAGGTCTTCACATCGTTTGGGTGATTACTGATGATCTTGATTGGGCTGTACACCCAAGAGAAGGGAATCAGTTGGTGATCGTCCAAACGTACTTGGAGATCGATGGATATGCGAGGTACAAGGTGCCTCCGGTTTCGTTCAGACCCAGAATGAACTTGTAAATGGACTGTGTGTCTGACATTGGATTTTATTCTGTGTGATTGATTTCCATTAAATATATATCTGTTTGGCGGCGGAGAATTTATTCTCTTGTGAAACGACCCGAACTTCCCCGGTAAGGAAAGCCCAGATTGAATTGAGAACAAGCCACATCGGGACACAGACAGAAGAACATTTCATTGTTAATTACAACAATTCCAGCTGAATACAAGAATATACAGAGTATAAATAAATATTACACAGAAAATATCAGAGGTTTAAATTACATTTAAATACATCGCAGCGGAAAAGTAATACAAAACACAACTGAAAGAGATATATGGATACAGAGCTTTCCGGATATCATTCCAGCAGTAAATCAGGATCCTGTGAATATAAATCTGCAAAACCAAAACTTCTAGCTGCCCATGTCAAAATAAGGGCACCCAGAGTTTAGGTTAAAACAATAAACTCTAGGTCAGTCATGTGACTGGTGTGAGAACTAAAACAGTTATTAATCTTTATTTTAAAGTTAGGTAAATCAAGGGACCACGCCATATAACACGGAACGGGTTTCCTCCTAAGAGTACCAGTGCGTAAAACAAGCAGCGCAATGCTAAATAAAGAAAAATGAAGCTATATAAGACACAGGTCCCATCACACAATGCAACACAAGCCGGAGGATAGGGTTTTTACCTTACAATAGCCCAAGAATGCTTGATACGCTAAATTTCATCTTTTATTATTACTATAAGTGTATAGTGTATAAAACAACTTCAAATCATAAGTATCAATCATAGACGGCATAAGTGCCCCATACCACTATGTCGCCATACTAGGCTCTACAAATAAAACCGCAAAGTCATGTATTGGAAGCTGGATTTCCTTCTGTGAACCGAGGCAAAAGACAGTCCTCACCGAATTCGAGACTCTCTAGCCCGAGCCTCAGGATCAGATCTCGAGTGACCCTTGTAGCGACAGGGCCGGTCCACCGATGTGGATTAAAATGCCTGAACACTGCGTTTCCCCGCCCTTTGGGGCGTAAATGAGCCAACAAATGACTCCATCAGCTCCACACAGTCACCGATATATCCGAGGCGCCTCGCCACAGCAACAACCACATAAGTAAAACTCGTCAGGGCGTGTAAAACCACTGACGCCACTTCTAATTAGAAAGAAACGCATGTCCTCCCTGAGGTCCTCTCCTGTTTCTGGTTCACAACCGGGGTGTGAGGCTCACGAATCCACGCTACACAAAGCTATGCCACTGTTCGTCGCTTTCCTATGAAATAGAAAAGCGCAAATTTTGAAATAAATACTGCAAGCGCACAGGTGTGTAGCATACAGGTCGAACACAGGGAGTCAAATTAAATCAAATTATTTAAATAATTTCTTGGGCGAGTTAGACAAATCTTTGAGGTTGGTTTTGAAAACAATAAAAATTGAAACTGCGATCCGATTCAGAACAAATCTAATTGAACCGACGATCAAATCACAATTATCAATTGGAAATTAAAATGCAAAACAGAAATAAAATGCAGAAATTAAAATTGTAGGAAAAGAAGTAGAACAAAAAGTAAATTAGGATTGTCGTTGAAACTAATCAAACGACTAATCACTAATAAAAAAATTGTAAAATACAGTTGTTGTTCTTCCAAAACTAATTATGAAGACAACACTGATTGCTAAGAAAAAGAAAAACGTAGAAAAATAAAAGAGAACTAGAAACTTAATTAATGGAGAAGAAGAGGAAAAATAGGATACAGAATAATGGATATCCCCGTTACAATGGGTATACATGTGCTTATATAGGTGAACTGAAAAACCCTAATCTTCTAATGGGCCATGACTCAACCTCTTGAAAATAATATATTCACAAATAAAAGAGATAAGATAAACTTGAAATATCCCATGCAGCTTTCCTCTTTTGATTGGTCATGTGGCAAATTGATTGGCATTTTCCAAGAGATTTGAAGTTGATTGGTAAATTGATTGGCATCATGATTGACATCTATCTAATCAAATCTTCATCCTTATGGAGAGTAAAAATGAAAGATTCCATTTGATTTATCTATGAAGAATACTTCCAATTCTTGAAATATTTATTAGTGTATATCATATATTCATACATATGAATATATATATATATATATATATACACCATAAATCACTAATCCATAAATTCTTCAAAGCAAGGGAGGCAGTGTGAACGCGTTCCATTCTTCAGCAAAAAGAGAGTTTGATGGGAATCGAACCCAGGTCTTTCTGTACAGATTTCCATGCCTTAACCAATGTGCTACGGCTTCCTTTGTGATTGAAAACTTGTTGAGATGGGAAAGTAGCTTCTTTTTCTTATCAGTGGTCTTTTATTTAATGAAGGAGACAATTAATCAATGACCTGTAAAAACACACAAAATACCCAAAGTAGCATTTATTTATATACAATAAAGATAAGATATAAGCATAAAAATAAACACATTTCTGTGCTAATCAAATACCCCGACACTTATCTTTTACTCATCCTCGAGTAAAACAAGAAATGAAAAAACTAAACTAGATAGGTCACACTTTCGTAGGAAACACGATTGCATTGAGCGTATGCAACAAGCCGTTAAACCTCTAGGTGTCCCTAGTAGGACGAGTGGTGTCTCGTGAGGGTTTTCAGTGGATACTACCCACAAAATCCAAATGCAGTATGCTATGATTCTAATGAAACTACATGAATGCAATGGACATATGCAAAATAAAAACAAAAATGAAAACAAGATTGTTTCTGAAGTGGTACAACAAATTAAATTAACAATTTCTAGTCAGTTGATTTTATTTTAGATACCTCAACTTGTCACAAATTTTCAATATACATCAAGTTTTCAAATGTTAAATTCCAGTTTGGCCAGTTAGTTCGGTCGATAACATAGTGCAGCCATGAAATAAATTCTTAGTTTGCTTGGCACAGTTTATAAAGTGGTATTCTAATTTCCTTGTGTATGGCTAGTCAAATCAATAAGGTCAAGAAATGTTTGGGCATCATCGCTTGTTCTCTATCTCTATAAAAGTTAAAATTTATGATTAAGTACATACACCTAACTTAGAAGACCAAGGTTTACTACCCATGCACTGCCTCGCGGACTAACGGAGAGTGGGTAAAGAGCTTGGCGGATTGTGCAGGCCGACTTTGACTTTGTCAACAACGTGTCGGTAATCCTTAGGTGTCCAATCTCATAAAATGAGACCAAGATATTCCAACGCTGACTTTGTCAACAACATGTCGGATAGAGCTTGGCGGGTTTGCACACCAATGCTTGATATATAAGCAAAGTTGGATACCCTTGGATTACTATTATTATTATTGAATTTATAAGCACAAAAGAGAGTTATGCGAATTCAACTTAACACAACTTAGTTTTAAAGATTTTGAAAAGCCAATATAAGTATTTTAAGTCCTTCACTTATTTAAACAAAGTCTACAATATAGAATAAACTTCATGGCCATCACCTAAGAATCTCCCTATGTAACCATTACACTATTATCCCTCAAAATTCAACTTTTCATTATATTTCTTATTTGATCTTAGCTGAGAGAAAAAAATACTATCAACTGATTAACAATCCTTAACTTATTTTGTTGTATCAATCTAAAATGAGTCGTATTTTCAAAAAAAAAAAAAAAAAATTGGTATGTTACTGCGATCTAAAATGCATGATGATCCTATATGAAAAGAAAGAAAAGAAAAGAAAAAAAAGGATGCAATGCAGACTCCCCCCACACTAGAACTAAATAGTGTCCACACTGTGAACGTTTCCTAAATTTGAAAGAGAGTACCCAAAGATGGATTAGATGCAAACTGATTTGTAGAATGAAATGCAGTTTCACGACTATATGAGTGCGTAATTCAAATGCAAAATAAAGTCTACGATGGTGATGAATGTTATGTGAAAAATGAGATTTCTTTTTCCCCCCACACTTGCCTCTATCAAAAATAATGCACGATGATTTATTATTTGATTTGTGAGGTGCAATAGGTATGTCAGTGAATTTTGAAATGAAAATCCTTCCTATGAAAGTTGTGTCGTGCCAATGATTTGTACAATTCAGATGCAGATTATCCCGTAAAATTTTCAAAGATTTTCTTCTTGGTCCTCGGGAAGATCAGAGGCCAAGATTACAGGAAAATTTTCTGTAGAGTCCAAATAACCATATTCAAGGTCTTGTGGCAGGGGTTTGAGGTCCAATTCAAGTGACGAGGGTTTTGAGTTAAGGAGTTTATTTAGTTCAGAAATGTATTCGAACTCATCAAAATCAAAGTTGAAATGTTCCAAACACGTTTTCAAGGCTTCAGAAGTGTCATTAGAGGTTTCAACAATTGTGGTTTGAATCATGTCAATTCCCTCTGTTTCAGAATCTTTGGGTTGATGGAAAGTATTCAATTCGATAGTTAAGTGCCCAAACGATAGTCGAAGTTGGCCGCTCCTACAATTTATGACAGCATTTGAGGTAGCTAAGAAGGGACGACCCAAAATCAATGAAATTTGACTACCAGGGTTCGAAACAGGCTCGGTTTCAAGAACGATGAAGTCGACAGGGAAATAAAATTGTTCAATTTGAATCAAAACGTCTTCAATTATACCCAGTGGTTTTTTAAAAGATCGATTAGCTAACTGAAGAGTGACGTTTATTGGTTTAATCTCCCCTAATCCAAGTTGACGATAAACAGTGTAAGGAAGAAGATTGACACTGGCACCAAGATCGAGTAGAGCACGAGAGATATGAGTATTTTCTATTTTGCAATCAATTGTAGGGCAACCCGGATCCTTATACTTGATGGGTGACGGATTTGAGAAAATAGATCTAGTGTTCGCAGTCAAGAAGGAAGTTTTAGGAACATTAGTGGCTCGTTTTCGGGTGCATAGCTCTTTGAGACACTTGGCATATTGAGGAATTTGTTTGATGGTGTCTAAGAGTGGAATGTTGACACGAACTTGTTTGAAGATTTCAAGAATTTTTTTGAAATTTGCATCCTTCTACTTATTGTTAAGTCTATGAGGATAAGGAGCTATTGGCTTATAGACTCTTTTAGAGTTTTGGTCATTTGAAGAAGATGGTGGTAGGAGTGTAGAAGATGAAATGTTGGAATTGCCAACGTTGATTTTCAAAGGTGGGTCGGGTTTGCCGACACAAGGAGAAGAACTGTTGGGATTGCCAACATTTAAGGAAAGTGGAGTTTTAAAAGAATTGGTATTCGTAGCCAGTGGGTGATCATCAAGATTTGGCATTGGGGTCGAGCTTGAAGGTTCGTTAGGGTTTCCTACATTGTTATCAATCCTCTTTCCAGATCGAAGGGTTGTGATAGCATTGACCGGATTATGGTTTTCGTCCTCACAAGAATTTACAGTATGAGAGTTATACTTTGGATTCACTTCGGGTTGACTAGGCAACTTTCCTTTCTCGTTATTTTTCATCAGTTCTTTCATCATATTAAACATTTGGTCGAGTTCAGCGTCTTGAGATTTCATTTTAGCTTCGTGAGAGTTCAACTGTTTTTCTAAACGCATAATTTCTTGCGACGGTTGAGAAGATTGAGAGGGTTGGTTCGATGATTGGAAGTTGGGGTGCCTATAAGGTTTTTTGGATTGAGGTGCAGTTTGAGAATTTTGAGAATTGGGAGGTGGAGCTTGGTAATTCAGACTGGGGATAAAGGGTTGCATGTGAGATGGGTTAGCCGAATTATTGGGGTTTGACCAAGAAAATTTTGGGTGGTTTCTCCAACCAGGATTGTACGTGGCTGAGTAAGGGTTATTTTGAGCTATAGCATTGGCTTCATCCTGAGAGTAATAGTGGGGTAACCCTTCTTCGGCTTGAGGAGTTTGATTTTCTAAAGGAATTTGACTTGGGTCCATGACATGCACTCCTCTAGTAGAAGTACGAATGGGAACACGAATCGATTCCCATTGCATGTCCTTTTCAGAATAGTCTTCTAAGAACCGCCAAGCTTCATCGGCTGTTTTAGACATAAAATCTCCTCCACACATTGATTCTAATTGAGTTCTAGTCTGATAGTTTAGCCCTTCATATGCAATTTGACATAAGTGATCTTTTAGAATTCCATGATGAGGACAACTATATACACTACAACAAAAAACACTTTTCGCAACAGGCAATATCTGTTGCAGTAGACCTATTGCAACAGGCCTGCGCCTGTTGGTATAGCCGAAGTTGCTAAAAGTCTGCAACATTTTCGGCCTGTTGCAATAAAATGTTGCGATATCCTTTTTTGCAACAGGCTTTTGCTGTTGCAACAGATCATTTTGCAACAGTATATGCCTGTTGCAATAGATCCATAAATCTATAAAAAAAAATTACAATTTATAGATATTACATATTAAATGTATTCGTTTAAGTAATAGTGTATATCACGTATTAAAATAAAATATAAAAATTTTATTTTAACAAAGTTTTAATACTACAAACAATTACAAAAATTTCTACAATTTTCATACATCACTCATGTATAACAATTTCTTCTCTCACACAACACATTTTTTTTGAATAAAATATTTTCTAATCATATTTCTACTCTATCATCTAGTGTATATCTGGGACATCAGCAAAAGACACTCAGCTTGCTTCACCGTACTGGCTAGGTCCATACTAGTGTTTAGACTGCTCTTTGAGTAATCTCCTGACATTTTTTCCCTGTAACATATGACGAATAAGTAGTCATTCATTTGAAATGAATTAATGCAGTTTCTTTTTACAATAATTCTCTGTCATTTGAGCAAATAAATTATCTATTAGTTAATTTAATTTCCATTATATTACAATTAATATAAACTGGTCAAATTCTCCCATGGTTGAGAAATCTCCTTTATTAGGGATCTCAGACCAAAAAAATGTAGTAACATTAAAGTAGCACATATAATCCATGGTCCAGGAGAGTATTCTAAATTTCAAACACTCACTCCAAAGAACCTTACGGTCAAACTATAAGAATTATATCTATAAATATTAGGAATATTTAAAATGGAATATATTTAAAATGATATCAGAGCCTTACTCAAAAAAGAACCACTCGAGCAAGAAATACGACGAGCGCTTCTCTCACTGGTCTAGCCTTACCTGAAAAAGAATCAAAGCCAGAATGAGATGCTGAGAACCCATAACGCATGAACTAGTGAATCATATAACAAGCAAACATATATATATTCAACTACATATAATAAATAAACAAACAAATGATAAGTATGATAAGTATTACATTAGCACTTTTTCTGCAGTACACGAATGTAAAAAGCTTAAAAAATATTTCCAACACTAGTATAAAACAGGAAAGATATATAACAAGGTTGAATGATCTTAGCTGCATCATCAACTAAGACAAGTTTTGTTGTAGAATCACTAACAAAAGTCAAAGCTCAAAAGCCAAGCGTAACATGTGTATTTCATTGAAGGTGATAAAACCTTGAATCCACTTATATGTTAGCAACTCATCACGACAAACCTAATAATAGCTTGCACACACCTTTTATTCCTTTTGTAAACAACAAACCATAAATTTACCACCCATTTCACCAGCTCCTCAAAATTCCCATAGAACTCAGAAAACCTTTCAAAGATCCCAATTAAATCTCACTAATGCAAAAAGAAGAAAAAGTAGCTCATGGGTCTATGCTATTTCTATGATGAGGCATATGAGAGAAACCATAAATGTCAGATTGAAAAAAAAAAAAACCAATTGTTTCTATAGGGATTCCATAACTGTTATATTTGTCATTACTATAGTCAAGTATGATTACAGCAGTTATGATAGAGAATCGTTTACTATAGTTCAAATATGATTATAGTTACAAAAATGAACTAACATGTTCCAGCAAATTGCTCTCACCTTATAGAGCACCCAAAGCAGTTATGACTTGACTATAGGGATTCCAAATAAAAAACCCAATTGTTTACTATTTCCCAAAAAAAAAAAAAACCAATTGTTTATGCAGTCATTACTGCCATTCTTTTGCCGATTACACTTATGTTATCTTCCTTCGCATACCTTGTCTAAAGACACCAGACTACTGCCATTCTTTTGCGGTTTATACTTTTGTTAAGTGCTGGAACAAATTTAAGTGCTGGAACAAATTGCTCTAAATATAATTTATAATTGAAAGAACAAATTACTCTAAGTACAGCTATTCTAAAAAAACAGAAGCAACAGCATAATCTAGCACTTAATTTCAATTACTGTTATATAGTAAAATACTCGATGATTTAAGTCTGTTAGTATAATAGAAATCTAAAAGAAAAGAACAAATTACTCTAAGTATAATTGAAAGAACAAAACTTAAATCTTTTGCTATAATTTATAATTGAAAGAATAGAACTATAAAATTTGTACCAGCACTTGAGAATCGAAATCTGTACAGTAATTTTCTCAAATTACTATACAGTAGAAGCAGAAGCAACAACATAATCCAGTAGGAAATGAAACACTTGCTATTTATAATTCGAACATATGCTAAAAAAATCGAAATAAAAAACCAATACTTGCTTAATATCTGCAAATAATTCAATGCGCTTCAGTTCGATAAAGCTTCAGCAAACCAGGGAAGAACAAAATCGTCAAAAGTTGAAAATTTGAAATCAAATTGGATATTTCATTAAAGATTACCAAAAAAAAATCGTCTAAGTGTATACCTCAATTTCGAGCATTAAGACTCGATTATGGCAATGATTGATTATACTCAGCAGTTACGTCGAATTAGGGCTCCATCCAGTCTTCAATTGGAGAAGCTTGAGGTAAACGGAGTTTTGTTGGTATTTGGGTTTAGGGTTTTGGGGAAATCTGGATTTCGGGTTCTGAGGGTTCCTAGACGCGGAAGTGATTAGGCAACGAGGGAAGATAAGGGGAGAAGGAAAGGGCGATGGCGGAGTATGGAGATGAATGGCGAAGAAGTAAGCGATGAATGGAGATGAATGATTTTAGGGATTTGAATTTAATGAGGTTTCGGATTTAGGTTAAATGACGAAGAGGTAGGCGGTGAAATTAAATCTAAGGCGGGACCTGAAATTTTAAGACACCGCCATTTTTTTTACTTCCAACCCGTGCGTAGCATGTTTGGGATGAAAAAAATAAAGGTTGGAGCAAAAAAATTAAAAGTTTGAACCAAAAAAGTTATTGTATTTTTTCTACTTTTTACCAAAAAAAGATATTATTCACTTAAATTTTAATACTAGTTTAATAATGTCAACAATTGTTAGTAAGAACTAAATAATTATTATTCATCCATTTACCGTATATTATTAACATAAATATTTCACATTTCAAAATTATTAGTAATTATTATCCGCTAATTTTTATTATTATTATTTTACTATCATTAGTTCATTACAATCATTTATATTTATCTGTTTTCTTAACTTTTTAATTAATTGGTCATTATTATTATTTATTATTTATTGCTTAGTTATTATTTATTGTTTATTAATTAATTATTGCAAGTGGTGAAAACACTTGCTAAAGATAACTTTTTTGCAACAGGTTTGGAAACGCAGTTACAAATTATATATATATATATATATTAACTATTATGCTTATACTTTTTATATTATAATCGAATATTACTTGGGGGAAAATAATTTTTAAAAGTGCGTTTTTTGCAAGTGGCTTTACCTGTTGCAAAAAAATTACAGTTATCGCAACTGCTGAAAACAGTTGCTAAATATATATTTTTTGCAACTGGTTTGAAAGTGGAGTTGCAAATAATATGTCTATTGCAACCGGAATGAAAGAGCAGTTGCTAAAAGTATGTTTTCGCAACAGGCATGAAAGCACTGTTGCGAAAAATATACTTTTCGCAACAAGAAGGAAAAGCATGTTGTTAAATCTTATCTATTGCAACAGCTACGAAAGGTCTGTTGCTAAATATCACTTACTGCAACTGACATTTGAGGCCTGTTGCAAATAGCTAGTTGCAATAGGGTATTTTTCTTGTAGTGATAATAGTTGGTTGAATCTTTCAAAGTATTTTGAAAAAGTTTCCCCCTCATTTTGACAAAACTGATTTATCTCGGTTCGAATTTTGAGAGTTTTATGGAAAGGGAAAAACTTTTTCAAGAATGCAGTGAAAAATTCATCCCAACTTCTTATGGAATGTTTTGGAAGAGAATTTAGCCATCTTTTAGCGCTTTCAAGTAGTGCAAATGGGATTAGCCTTAGCTTGATCGATTCGTTAGACAATTGTTGCATTTTTGTTGTGGACACTTACAATTCAAATTCACTTAGAAATTCATAAGCATTTTCAGACCCAGTAAATTTTTGTACCCCTTGAATAAAAGAGTGTTTTAGTTCAAAATTGTTTCCTTCATCTGGAGGGAACACAATGACAGAGGGTTGAACGGTCCTAGTTGGATAACATCGATCACGAAGAGATAAAGGCCTATCCATTTCAATATTGAGATTTTGAAAATTTTGATGTGCTCGATTTTGATCCCCAAAGTTTGGAAAGTTTTGATTCACTCGATTTTGATCCAACTCATTTGGAAAATTTTGGTTTATTCGAGAACCCCTAGGAGAATTTTGTTGGCTAACACTTTTTTCACTCATTGTTGTGAAATGCAAGCACATAAATCTGCTACAATGAAATTTTCTGTCCTTAATGGCTCCTAACCCAAAATTATAAAGTGACACGTTTGATTACTTAAATCAAAAGATTTCTTAGCCAGTTAACGGATAGGAGTTATCAGTGCACCAAGAATCACCCTAGCAATGCAGCCAAAGGTTTAAGTACCTTCAGAGTAACAACCGATATAATATTTACGAATCACCGTAATATTTGTAAACGGTTATTTCTCTGCCATAGTCTAGACACCAAGAAATAATTCATTCCAAATGAATCAATTATCACAATACAATTAAGCCCTATGTGAGCCCGTGACTCCCTTAAGTCCAACGTCTAACCGTTATTATTAGTCAGATTCTACGATGAAATGCAATTTGTGGGCTAAGGAAAGGGTGATGAAATCCCTCACCTTATGTGAATTGGGGTATTGCCCTTAACAAAATGAATAAAAAGTGCAGAATTGACAACAATCACACAAAATAATTGCAGAAATTAAAAATTGTACATTCAATCCGCTGCCCCTGCAGAATTTTTTTACAACAATTGTCTATATTTTTTTTCTTTTTGCAGCAGAACACCTGTAGAGTTTAGAAAATATTACAGTCGGGTATGGCAGACCGTCCAGAGAATATTGAGTAGTGCTCACGCTTCTAACTCCACTGTCTGCAAATCGCTTGACTGCTGAATCCTTGTTTTGCTTGAATTTTGTTCGCTTGATTGTTGAATATCCTTGTTTGTTGTTGAACACTTTTGTACGCTTTGGTCTTTGATTTGAATGATGCTTTTTTTTGTGACGAAATAAAAGGAAAAAAGAAAGAAAGAGGGAAATAAAAAAAAACTAGAACTAGACTAGAAGAAAAATTAAACGATACTGACTCAAAATTAAAATAAACACTAAACTAAAAACCAACTAAACTAAAGAAAAAAACCAAAAACAGAAGAACTCAATTTAAAAAAGAAAAGAAAGTAACAACCGAGGTCCAACCTAACAGGCGCGCTCAACTTAGGCCAAGCACTCAACACAGTCAATGATAAAGCTCAGACACGTATGCCCCAACCAGATAAGGATAAATAACCCCTTCTCAACGCAGAAAGGAGAAACACACAACTCAAAATTACTTTCCCCAAATCAAACAGAGAAACCGAATATTCGCACCCCTTTTTTTTTCTGGAGATCAAATCGATCTCGAGTTTGGGTGATTTAGGTTATGCGATCTCTGGGTGCGCGATTTGTTTGTTTGGAAGAAGTTGATGCGGTTTAAGGAGTTGCGAACTGTTTAAATGTGGGGTTGGATTTCTAGGCTGTTGTAGGAGATTGGCAATTGGGTGAAGCGTGAGACCTTGTTTGGTGAAAGGTAGTTCGGACGTGAGGGTGGATTTGTTGAGGAGGGATTCACGGTATGGCAGATCGCTTTTTGTGTTGAGTTCAACTTGAGGTGAGGGTATTGGCTGTTTATGTTGGTTGATGGGATGGTCAGACTTTGGTGGATGGGTGAAAGAGGAATTGTGGTGGAAAAGTGTGATGTATTGGAGATCTTGGTGTGATGATGTATGTCGGAGGTGAAGGAAGTCTCCAGCAGAACTCAAATCAGGAGGAAAAAAATGCAAAACGATTTTTTTTTCTAAAAAAAATTGTAGAAAGGATGCTGGTCTATCAAAGCAGGTTAGGAGTGACGTTGGTGATGTATGTTATTGGTGAAGAGGAATTGAAGTGATCTACGGTGTATGGTTTATGACTCTGAAACTTTGGTGAAGTTATGGTATGATTGATGAAGCTTGTGAAGGGTTTGCGTGATGAATGGGTGTGGTGAAAGTTTGTGCGAGATGGAACTGACTGCTATGAAAGTTGGTAGGGATTATTTGGATGCATGTTTACTGATGTGGGAGGAAGGCGTGGAGCAGTGTTGACTAAGGGTAGGAGAAGGATGGCGTTTGTGGCTGTAAAGGGATGTTAAGATGTGGAGGAGATGAAGTTTTGTCTGATTGCGGATGAACTGTAAAGTGGAGATTGGAGTTGGTGATGTAGAGATTGTGTGGTTGCGGATGAACGTGATGGTTGTTGAAGGTGTGTTGAGTTGGGATGAATGTGTCTGTTTGGCAATGAAGTTTTAGAAGGGTTCGATGGTTGCGGGGTGATGAAGTATGGAAGAGACTGAGTTGATGGAGATGGTCAAAAGGTCTCGGTAGTGAAGAAATATAAGAAATTTGTATGTTTTTTTTTGTAAGAAGGAAAGGAAAGATTCTGTAATGAAAAAAAAAGGAAAATAATTAAAGAGAAGATTGGGAAAGAAATTGAAAAAGAAATGACAAGTTATAAATTTTTTTTTTCTTTTTTTTTAAAAAGAGGAAAAGAGGTTTGTCAGAAAAGGAAGGGACTTGTAGATGAGAAATATAAGAAGGGAAATAGATGAAAACAGGAAATAAAATCAAGGAATTTTGAGAAGTGTTTTTTTTCTCTCTTGTTGTGGAGATTACAGTATCAATATATAATACCAAATCAAACCACCCAAGATTTTTTTAATATGTATACAGGAAAACAAAAGAAATATAAATAAAATAAAAAAATAAAAACTAACACGAATCATACATTAAATAAATATTAAAATTTAATTATTGCCTCCCCGGCAACGGCGCCAAAAACTTGTTCATCGCTTTCATATGAAATAGAAAAACACGAATTTTGAAATAAATACTGCAAGCGCACAGGTGTGTAGCATACAGGTCGAACACAGGGAGGCAAATTAAATCAAATTATTTAAATAATTTCTTGGGCGAGTTAGACAAATCTTTGAGGTTGGTTTTGAAAACAATAAAAATTGAAACTGCGATCCGATTCAGAACAAATCTTATTGAACCGACGATCAAATCACAATTATCAATTGGAAATTAAAATGCAAAACATAAATAAAATGCAGAAATTAAAATTGCAGGAAAAGAAGAACAACAAAAAGTAAATTAGGATTGTCGTTGAAACTAATCAAATGACTAATCACTAATAAAAAAATTGTAAAATACAATTGGTGTTCTTCCAAAACTAATTATGAAGACAACACCGATTGCAAAGAAAAAGAAAAATGCAGAAAAATAAAAGAGAACTAGAAACTTTATTAATGGAGAAGAAGAGGAAAAATGGGATACAGAATAATGGATATCCCCGTTACAATGGGTATACATGTGCTTATATAGGTGAACTGAAAAACCCTAATCCTCTAATGGGCCATGACTCAACCTCTTGAAAGTAATATATTCACAAATAAAAGAGATAAGATAAACTTGAAATATTCCATGCAGCTTTCCTCTTTTGATTGGTCATGTGGCAAATTGATTGGCATTTTCCAAGAGATTTGAAGTTGATTGGTAAATTGATTGGCATCATGATTGACATCTATCTAATCAAATCTTCATCTTTATGGAGAGTAAAAATGAAAGATTCCCTTTGATTTATTATGAAGAATACTTCCAATTCTTGAAATATTTATTAGTGTATATCATATATTCATACATATGAATATATATATATACACCATAAATCACTAATCCATAAATTCTTCAAAGCAAGGGAGGCAGTGTGAACGCGTTCCATTCTTCAGCAAAAAGAGAGTTTGATGGGAATCGAACCCAGATCTTTCTGTACAGATTTCCATGCCTTAACCAATGTGCTACGGCTTCCTTTGTGATTGAAAACTTGTTGAGATGGGAAAGTAGCTTCTTTTTCTTATCAGTGGTCTTTTATTTAATGAAGGAGACAATTAATCAATGACCTGTAAAAACACACAAAATACCCAAAGTAGCATTTATTTATATACAATAAAGATAAGATATAAGCATAAAAATAAACACATTTCTGAGCTAATCAGCTACACAGGCCGTGCTTTGATCATCAACCACAAGACTCTGCTTTTCAACAGAAGCCTTGATCATATTGCCACTTAGGCATGCCACACAGGCCGTTCACTCCATGCGTTTGATATCCATCAATATATAACTTCTGAGCTCGTACGTCTCAGAAAAGGGCGTTAAGCAAGAGAATAAATTCTCCGCCACCAAACAGATATATCTTTAATAGAAATCAATCACACAGAATAAAATCCAATGTCAGACACACAGTCCATTTACAAGTCCGTTCTGGGTCTGAACGAAACCGGATGCACCTTGTACCTCGCATATCCATCGATCTCCAAGTATGTCTGGACGATCACTAACTGATTCCCTCCTTTTGGGTGTACGGCCCAATCAAGATCATCAGTAATTATCCAAATGACGAGAAGACCTCCGGTCTTCAACCACCGTCTTCATCTTTGACTAATCGTCGTATTAGTTATTTAGAATGGGATAAACCCGGCATTTCTGAATAACTTGCGTATAATATAAACAAGTGTTACACAAACACAACATACGTCTCATTCCAATTCATTAGTCACTAACCATAAATTAGTAAGAGAACAATTCCCCAAATATTTATCCCAAAGGCCAAAACCAACATCAGATCAATACCCAGGAAACCATTCATCTTAACTAATCTTCAGTTAATTGCTAAATTTCACATTCTTAGGGACAGGTACCCATTAATTTTATCAAAGATAAATTCCTTAAATTTATTCTTTAATCTTCTTTTGAAAATCAATTCAAACCAAATTATGGTTTCTCCAAACCAGTCAGGATTAACGAACCTTACCGAAGTAATCAATTGTTAAATTTCCCAACCCCAACCAATTCATCCCATGAAGTAAAATTGGTAATACTTCGTATCTAACACCACGGTGTTATTGGTAAATTCAATTACCATTTCAAGTTCAAATCTAATTAAAGATTTAACTATCGCCTGGAGCAAAACTGGTGATACTTCATTCTCGATCATTTCAATCTAAATAAATATTCATTAAAACTCCACTTGGTTTTAATCTTCCCAAAAATCAATATTAATGATTGTTTAACTTGGGAAATTATATCATGTCTTTAACTGGGTTAAAGAACCAATGTCATTTAAAACACGGTTCACTATAAACCCAAAATCACATTCCACTCCATCAGCCTTTAACCGTAAATTAGCAAGTGAATAATTCCCTAATTAATAACCCCGAATGCCGAAACCAACATCAGATCAATACCCAAGAAACCATTCAACTTAACTAATCACCAGTTAGTTTCTGATTTTCTTTACTCCGTTGGGTCTAAGAATAGTATTATTGAAGATATCATTCACGACAAACCCAAATCACATTTGATATTAAATACAAGGCTCAGAATAGAAAATATATCGGCTTATATTCAATATCAAATTCTACGACCAACAAATATCGTATTGGAAATAACGATATAAATATATCTTTCAAATTTCCATAACAATATCTGTACAATCACGAAATCCAACATCAAAATATTCCAAAGACAATTTCGATTCAAATCCATTCCAATTCAATTATTGGAAATTCTGGTTATTTTCAAAACCATTTCAAATCCACTTTATTTGTTTCCAAAAATAAATGGTTTCTAATTCTAGTTCAAAACCAGTTCATTTCGATAAAAATCTATTTTTATCTTTTCAAATTTGGAATTTTTCATCCCAATTCTTCACAAATCATTTCTTATGATTCTACACAAATTATTACTATTTTTAATAATTTTATCAAGGCACGTACAGTCAATTTCCATCAACGGCCATCGAACTGCACTAACAGCGACCTTTTCCAAATTTGATTTGGACATAATTCCAAATCCAACCATTAGATTTCAAATCTCTAATATTCGTTAGAAAGCTCTTTTCGATACGAACCCAACGGTTCCGGTTTAGGGGAATCCGACGGTCGGATCTCCCGTAATGTCCATTCAAAGTCGATGGTCGAAATTCACGAACTACCGCAACGCGGCGCGTTCTATTCAGGCCATTATATAATATATATATATATATATATATATATTATATATTTTGTCGATTTCCTTTTAAAACGTATTTTATAAATCGTTTTAAATTCGTTTCGAAACGATTTCAACTTCATATTCAATTTCGAATCAAAATTGAATATTCCACTTCATCGATATACAAATGATAATATTTTCAAAATGTTATATTTTGAAATCACTTCCTTTTCTATATTCATTATAAAAACAAATATAATCGATATAAATATCGTTCACGTCAAAATGGCGTCAATCTAATCAACACGGCTTTTATTCAACACATGAATATATTTTATATTCAACACATGAATATATTTTCTATTCAACACATGAATTTTTGTTCTATTCAACACGTGAATATTCATTCTATTCAACACATGAATTTATATTTTTCAACACATGAATATATTCTTTTATAATATTCTTTATTTTCCCAACTAAAATGAGGCCCAATCAATTACCATATAATGTTAATTATATGGATTCCATACAACACATGTATATAATAGCAACGATAAATCATCAACCATCATCCAGAGTGCACCACACAACTGCATAAGCATTAAATATCTATAATTAACGCTTACACAGTCTATCAACCCATCGATTGACATACAAACAACTGGGATTAGTGTACGTCAAATATCATCCTAATACCCATGTGGGGTTTCAAATCAACAAACACAGATTTTATTTGCACAGTTGGGCGATGTGTAAAATTTATCGTCCCAATCAATATCAGTCATATCAGTGTATATAAACAAATCGTCCAATTTGTTTATAAATATTTATTTTATATACACGTTAAAAATTATATTTTTAACTATAAAATATTTATAACGACAAAATATTTTATCTCATTCCACATCACACAATCAAATTTCACAACACAGCAATCAAACAAACAAGTCATCCATTGTCTGTGGACGACGGGTGTCGGGTGCTGCTAAGCACCGTCTACATCCTAGTATATATTTCAAACTAGAAATTAAAATAAAAGTGAGGAGTTCTCACCACTAGCTAATCCAATACCATGACTCTTCATGTAGAAAATCTTCGTCGTGCTCGCCTTTTGTCAATTTCATTGTCCGTTGCCACTACATATATAAAAATCGCATTTTTATATTGTTGCTATGTATATAAAAATCACATTTTTATACTGTTATTATATAGATAAAAATTCTATTTTTACACCACTACTATATAGATAAAAATTCTATTTTTATCTCGCTAGTAATATAATAAAAATTATATTTTTATTACTCTACATAAATAAAAATCATATTTTTATTCTTCCTATGATTTAAAAATCATATTTTTACTCTTTCTACAATATAAAAATCTCTTCTTTATATTTAAAAATAAATAAAAATCTCTTCTTTATATTTAAAAATCAAATCTTTACTTAATAAAAATCAAAGCTTTCCCTTCGCTAACTTTATAAAAAAACCGAATCCTTTCATATAAAATTTCATATCATTGTTAAATTAAAACTAATGTATTATATATAAAAATCGCTATCTTTATATAAGTAAATTACATAAATAAAAATCAGAAAATAAAAGTGTATTATAATTAAATAAAATAACAATAATAAAAACTAAAATATACTCATTGTGTTCGCCAGAGAAAAGTGGGGGCTGCTGCGTTCGCCGGAGGGGGCGCCTTGGGGTCAGGGTGGAGGGAAAGGGGGCGCCTTGGGGTCAGGGTGGAGGGAAAGGGGGCGGTGGAGGGAAAGGGGGCGGTGGCGGTTGTAGCAGTCGGCGGTGGAGGGGTTGGGGAAGCACGGCTTCAGCAGGAGAGAGAGGCAAAGTAGGAGGGAGGAGGGGTCTAGAGGGGGGCGGAGGCCTGGTCGACGCCGCTGGGGCGCGATGGTGAATCGCGGTTTTCCGCGATTGAGGTCTTCATTTTTTTCCTCTATCGAACAATTTGGGGAAATGGGGGGGGGGGGCGTTGACCGGTATTGAAGGGGGGGGGAGGGAAAGGGTGTTATAATATATATTATTTAATTTTTTATTTACTTCAAAAAGGTACTTTTCATTCTGACCCCGAAACGAGACCCACCGCCTATCATCCATAGCTAATTACCCCCATTCCGAACAGAATGGGATATGTATCGTAAGATGATTCGATCGTTTCGATCAGTTTTCGTCAAAATCAAAATATAACTCTATATATTGAATTTGAACACGCATTTCAATTTACTAGGGCCACATACGGACCCTAAAAATTCTCGAAAATTATTTTCTAGCTTCGTATTGACGATGCGGTCCTAAAAAAACTAATTTCGTCGAATTCTGTGACCGTTTGAAAAATGGCCATTTTCTGGTCGATCGAAATTGACTAAAACTATCAAAGCACGTTTTACTTTGCCACACTCACATATTAATTCAGAAAATTATGAATTTTGGAATCTAGCAATAACTTGGCATCCCGGATCCAACAAAATTGGTTTCGTCGAAAACCGAGGTCGTTTGCAAAATTGATATTTTTAAGGGCTAGAATTCCATAGCGACTATTCTGAATTTTCAACTGGGAATAACTTTTTATTCCCGCTATGAAATTTCGATTTTTCGGATTCGTTGGAAAGATATTCTCAAATAGATTCTAATATTTTTTGTTTCACTAAAATCCGGTTTATTTTGAATCTTGTACATTCATTTGAACTTTGAAATCGAATTATTGAACTACCGCGCCATTTTCAATTCCTTTTATGCTTAAAATAAAATATTTATATTCAAACGACGATCTATATAAATATATTCGTTCTAATTCTATTCAAAATAAATTTCTCATCGTTAATATTTAAAATAATTCATTTTAAATAATCAAAATTCGCTCAAATTGCCAAAATAAAAATTTTAAATTGGCTCGGATTTCTGGGTTATTACAATCTCCCCCACTTAAAACTTTTCGTCCCCGAAAAGGAACGAAGCCGAAAGTTGTTTAACTAATCAACTCAACTTTCATTATTTTCATTACGGCTTAAGTTCTTCAATTTTTAGTTTCTAAGAACTTTTCAAATTTTTCAAAAATTTGGCTAACACCCTAAATTTTCGAAAAATTTCGCCATAACCTCCCCTGTACCAGGGACTTCAGGATACCTCAAATAACCTCCCATGGCCCTTACCAATCCAAAAAGAAAAAGAAACAGCCAAGCGGCTCGCCAATCGGCTCATAAAATCATCCAAAACCCAATAAATTAGTAAACATGTACCTATTTGTCGGGAAAACAATTTTATTCTTCCGCTCTAGCCTCCTTGCTATGACCTATTCAATGTAAGTACATGTATATGTATGCAAATGCGACTAATTTTCAATACAACTCACTATTTGTTCAATTTGGCTAAAGGGTTCAAATTTTAATTAATTGACCAATAATCAAACAACACAATCAGCAACCAATTAGTTGATTATCATTTCAAATTCATAATTTTGATATATAGTCAAAAATCACATTTTTGGTGCCAAATCACAACAATAAGCCCTATCTAGTTTTGGTTCTCACATCAATCTAATGGAAATATATAGATATCACGCTTTTGGCACTCGAATATAAATACTGATGATGCGGCCGCATCATCAGAATTATCCCTAGGCGATTAGAGTATGACTCTATATCCATCCAGTATATTAAAACTTCGAATACACATAGATCAGACGTATAGGAAAAATCTTTATACATTGGATTGTCCAAATTCAATACAAAACAATATTCAAATACGAATAATTGATTTAAATTTTCAAAAAAAAAAATTGTTTTCATTTTTATTTCAAAAACACTACTCTTCACACTCGTTCTAGGATACTACTGATCCCATCTCTAACGAGTCATTCTCGTTGGATATTACAAATCCAATCTCTGATGAATTCTTTCGTATGGTTCTAATGTGTCTTGTTCTCTGAGCTTCGTAAACCAAAGCTCTGATACCACGATGAAACGACCCGAACTTCCCCGGTAAGGAAAGCCCGGATTGAGTTGAGAACAAGCCACATCGGGATGTAGACAGAAGAACATTTCAGTGTTAATTACAACAATTCCAGCAGAATACAAGAATATACATAGTATAAATAAATACTACACAGAAAATATCAGAGATTTAAATTACATTTAAATACATCGCAGCGGAAAAATAATACAAAACACAACTGAAAGAGATATACGGATACAGAGCTTTCCGGATATCATTCCAGCTGTAAATCAGGATCCTGTGAATATAAATCTGCAAAACCAAAACTTCTAGCTGCCCGTGTCAAAATAAGGGCACCAAGAGTTTAGGTTAAAACAATAAACTCCAGGTCAGTCATGTGACTGGTGTGAGAACTAAAACAATTATTAATCTTTATTTTAAAGTTAGGTAAATCAAGGGACCACGCCGTATAACACGGAACGGGTTTCCTCCCAAGAGTACCAGTGTGTAAAACAAGCAGCGCAATGCTAAATAAAGAAAAATGAGGCCATTATAAGACCCAGGTCCCATCACACAATGCAACGCAAGCCGGAGGATAGGGTTTTTACCTTATAATTGCCAAAGAATTCTTGATACGCTAAATTTCATCTTTTATTATTACTATAAGTGTGTAGTGTATAAAACAACTTCAAATCATAAGTATCAATCATAGACGACATAAGTGCCCCATACCACTATGTCGCCATACTATGCTCTACAAATAAAACCGCAAAGTCACGTATTGGAAGCTGGATTTCCATCTGTGAACCGAGGCAAAAGACAGTCCTCACCGAATTCGAGACTCTCTAGCCCGAGCCTCAGGATCAGATCTCGAGTGACCCTTGCAGCGACAGGGCCGGTCCACCGATGTGGATTAAAATGCTTGAACACTGCGTTTCCCCGCCCTTTGGGGCGTAAATGAGCCAACAAATGACTCCATAGGCTCACACAGTCACCGATATATCCGAGGCGCCTCGCAACAACAACAACCACATAAGTCAAACTCGTCAGGGCGTGTAAATCCACTGACGCCACTTCTAACTAGAAACAAACGCATGTCTTCCCTGAGGTCCTCTCCCATTTCTGGTTCACAACCGGGGTGTGAGGCTCACGAATCCACGCTACACAAAGCTATGCCAGACAGGCCGTGCTTTGATCATCAACCACAAGATTCTTCTTTTCAACAGAAGCCTTGATCATATTGCCACTTAGGCATGCCACAAAGGCTGTTCACTCCATGCGTTTGATATCCATCAATATATAACCTCTGAGCTCGTACGTCTCAGAGAAGGGCGTTAAGCAAGAGAATAAATTCTCCCCCGCCAAACAGATATATATTTAATAGAAATCAATCACACAGAATAAAATCCAATGTAAGACACACAGTCCATTTACAAGTCCGTTCTGGGTCTGTACGAAACCGGAGGCACCTTGTACCTCGCATATCCATCGATCTCCAAGTATGTCTGGACGATCACTAATTGATTCCCTCCTTTTGGGTGTATGGCCCAATCAAGATCATCAGTAATTATCCAAACGATGTGAAGACCTCCGGTCTTCAACCACCGTCTTCATCTTCGACTAATCGTCGTATCAGTTATTCAGAATGGGATAAACCCGGCCTTTTTGAATAACTCGCGTATATATTAAACAAGTGTTACACAAACATAACATACGCCTCATTTCAATTCATCAATCACTAACTATAAATTAGTAAGAGAACAATTCCCCAAATATTAATCCCAAAGGTCGAAACCAACATCAGATCAATACCCAGGAAACCATTCATCTTAACTAATCTTCAGTTAATTGCTAAATTTCACATTCTTAGGGAGAGGTTCCCATTAATTTTATCAAAGATAAATTCTTTAAATTTATTCTTTAATCTTCTTTTGAAAATCAATTCAAACCAAATCATGGTTTATCCAAACCAGTCGAGATTAACGAACCTTACCGAAGTAATCAATTGTTAAATTTCCCAACCCCAACCTATTCATCCCATGAAGTAAAACTGGTAATACTTCATATCTAACACCACGGTGTTATCGGTAAATTCAATTACCATTTCACGTTCAAATCTAATTAAAGATTTAACTATCGCCTAGAGCAAAACTGGTGATACTCCATTCTCGATCATTTCAATCTAATCAAAGATTCATTAAAACTCCACTTGGTTTTAATCTTCCCAAAAATCAATATTAATGATTGTTTAACTTGGGAAATCGTATCTTGTCTTTAACTGGGTTAAAGAACCAATGTCATTTAAAACACGGTTCACTATAAACCCAAAATCACATTCCACTCCATCAGCCTTTAACCGTAAATTAGCAAGTGAATAATTCCCTAAGTAATAACCCCGAAGGCCAAAACCAACATCAGATCAATACCCAAGAAACCATTCAACTTAACTAATCACCAGTTAGTTTCTGATTTTCTTTACTCCGTTGGGTCTAAGAATAGTATTATTGAAGATATCATTCACGACAAACCCAAATCACATTTGATATTAAATACAAGGCTCATAATAGAAAATATATCGGCTTATATTCAATATCAAATTCTACGACCAACAAATATCGTATTGGAAATAACAATATAAATATATCTTTCAAATTTCCATAACAATATCTGTACAATCACGAAATCCAACATCGAAATATTCCAAAGACAATTTCGATTCAAATCCATTCCAATTCAATTATTGAAAATTCTGGTTATTTTCAAAACCATTACAAATCCACTTTATTTATTTCCAAAAATATATGGCTTCTAATTCTAGTTCAAAACCAGTTCATTTCGATAAAAATCTATTTTTATCTTTTTAAATTTGGAATTTTTCATCCCAATTCTTCACAAATCATTTCTAATGATTTTACACAAATTATTACTATTTTAAATAATTTTATCGAGGCCCGTACAGTAGATTTCCATCAATGGCCATCGAACTGCACTTACAACGACCTTTTTCAAATTTTATTTGGACATAATTCCAAATCCAACTGTTAGATTTTAAATCTCTAATATTCGTTCAAAATCTCTTTTTGATACGAACCCAACGGTTCCGGTTTTAGGAGAATCCAACTGTCGGATCTCCTGTAATGTCCATTCGAAGTCAATGGTCGAAATTCACGAACTGCCGTAGCGCGGCGCGTTCTATTCAGGCCATTATATATAATATATATATATATATATTATATATATTTTGTCGATTTCCTTTTAAAACATATTTTATAAATCGTTTTAAATTCGTTTCGAAACGATTTCAACTTCATATTCAATTTCGAATCAAAATTGAATATTCCACTTCATCGATATACAAATGATAATATTTTCAAAACGTTATATTTTGAAATCACTTCCTTTTCTATATTCATTATAAAAACAAATATAATCGATATAAATATCGTTCACATCAAAATGGCGTTAATCTAATCAACACGACTTTTATTCAACACATGAATATATTTTCTATTCAACACATGAATATATTTTCTATTCAACACATGAATTTTCATTTTATTCAACACGTGAATATTCATTCTATTCAACACATGAATTTATATTTTTCAACACATGAATATATTATTTTATAATATTCTTTATTTTCCTAATTAGAATGAGGCCCAATCAATTAACATATAATGTTAATTATATGGATTCCATACAACACATGTATATAATAGCATCGATAAATAATCAACCATCATCCAGAGCGCACCACACAACTGCACAAGCATTAAATATCAATAATTAACGCTTACACAGTCTGTCAACCCATCGATTGACATACAACTAAACAATCGGGATTAGTGTACGTCAAATACCATCCCAATACCCATGTGGGGTTTCAAATCAAAAAACACAGATTTTATTTGCATGGTTGGGCGATGTGTATAATTTATCGTCCCAATCAATATCAGTCAAATCAGTGTATATAAACAAATCGTCCAATTTGTTTATAAACATTTATTTTATATACACGTTAATAATTATATTTTTAACTATAAAATATTTTTAACGATAAAATATTTTATCTCATTCCACATCACACAATCAAATTTCACAACATAGCAATCAAACAAACAAGTCATCCATGGTCTGTGGACGACGGGTGTCGGGTGCTGCTAAGCACCGTCTACATCCTAGTATATATTTCAAACTAGAAATTAAAATAAAAGTGAGGATTTCTCACCACTAGCTAATCCAATACCACGACTCTTCATATGTAGAAAATCTTCGTCGTGCTCGCCTTTTGTCAATTTCATTGTCCGTAGCCACTACATATATAAAAATCGCATTTTAATATTGTTGCTATATATGTAAAAATCACATTTTTATACCGCTATTATATAGATAAAAATTCTATTTTTACACCACTACTATATAGATAAAAATTCTATTTTTATCTCGTTAGTAATATAATAAAAATTATATTTTTATTACTCTACATAAATAAAAATCATATTTTTATTCTTCCTATGATATAAAAATCATATTTTTACTCTTTCTATAATATAAAAATCTCTTCTTTATATTTAAAAATAAATAAAAATCTCTTCTTTATATTTAAAAATCAAATCTTTACTAAGTAAAAATCAAAGCTTTCCCTTCGCTAACTTCATAGAAAAATCGAATCCTTTCATATAAAATTTCATATCATTGTTAAATTAAAACTAATGTATTATATATAAAAATCGTTATCTTTATATAAGTAAATTATATAAATAAAAATCAGAAAATAAAGTGTATTATAATTAAATAAAATAACAATAATAAAAACTAAAATATACTCACTGTGTTCGCCAGGAAAAGGGGGGGCTGCTGCGTTCGCCGGAGGGGGCGCCTTGGGGTCAGGGTGGAGGGAAAGGGGGCGTTGGCGGTTGTAGAAGTCGCCGGTGGAGGGGTTGGGGAAGCACGGCTTCAACAGGATAGAGAGGGAAATTAGGAGGGAGGAGGGGTCTAGAGGGGGGGCGGAGGCCTGGTCGACGACATCGACGCCGCTGGGGCACGATCGTGAATCGCGGTTTTCCGCGATTGAGGTCTTCATTTTTTTCCTTTCTCTATCGAACGATTTGGGGAAATTGGGGGGGGGGGGAAGGGTGTTATAATATATATATTATATAATTTTTTATTTACTTCAAAAAGGTACTTTTCATTCTGACCCCGAAACGAGACCCACCGCCTATCGTCCATAGCTAATTACCCCCATTCCGAACACAATGGGATATGTATCGTAAGCTGATTCGATCGTTTCGATCAGTTTTCGTCAAAATCAAAATATAACTTTATATATTGAATTTGAACGCGCATTTCAATTTACTGGGGCCACATACGTACCCTAAAAATTTCCGAAAAATATTTTCTAGCTTCATATTGATGATGCGGTCCTAACAAAACTAATTTCGTCGAATTCTGAGACCGTTTGAAAAATGGTCATTTTCTGGTCGATCGAAATTGACTGAAACTGTCAAAACACGTTTTACTTCGCCACGCTCACATATTCATTCGAAAAATTATGAATTTTGGAATCTATCAATAACTTGACATCCCGGATCCAACAAAAGTGGTTTCGTTGAAAACCGAGGTCGTTTGCAAAATTGCTATTTTAAGGGCCAGAATTCCATAGCGACTATTCTGAATTTTCAACAGGGCATAACTTTTTATTCCCGCTATGAAATTTCAATTTTTCGGATTCGTTGGAAATATATTCTCAAATAGATTCTAATATTTTTGGTTTCACTAAAATCCGGTTTATTTTGAATCTTGTACATTCATTTGAACTTTGAAATCGAATTATCGAACTACCGCGCCATTTTCAATTCATTTTATATTTAAAATAAAATATTTATATTCAAACAATGATCTATATAAATATATTCGTTCTAAGTCTATTCAAAATAAATTTCTCGTCGTTATTATTTAAAATAATTCATTTTAAATAATCAAAATTCGCTAAAATTGCCAAAACAAAAATTTTAAATTGGCTCAGATTTCCGGGTTATTACATCTTGCTTCACGCCCTTCTCTGAGACGTACGAGCTCAGAGGTTATATATTGATGGATATCAATCGATGGAGTGAATTGCTGTGTGGCATGCCTAAATGGCAATTGATCAAAGCTTCTGTTGAAAAGCAAAGTCTTGTGGTTGATGATCAAAGCACCGCCTGTGTGGCATAGCTTTTTGTAACGTTGATTCGCGAGCCTCACACCCCGGTTGTGAACCAGAAACGGGAGAGGACCTCAGGGAGGGCATGCATTTCCTTCTAGCTAAGGTGGTGTCAGTGACCTACCAGCCCTGACATTTATATTATTTTCACCTGTGTGGTTGTTGGATTGCGAGGCGCCTCGAATATATCGGTGACTGTGTGGAGCCGATGGAGTCATTTGGCTCATTGACGCCCCAAAGGGCGGGGAAATGCAGTGTTCAGGCATTTTAATCCACATCGGTGGACCGGCCCTGACGATCCAAGGGTCACTCGAGCTCTGATCCTGAGACACAGGCTAGAGCGTCTCGAATCGGCAGAGGACTATCTTTTGCCTCGGTTCACAGATGGAAACCCAACTTCCAATATGTGACATTTGCGGTTTTGATTGTAGAGCCTAGTATGGCGACATGATATATGGTACCCATGCCGTCTATGATTGATATTTATGTTTGAAACTATTTTGACACTATACACTTATTATAGTATCAAATGATTTGTTTTTAACGTACCAAGCATGTTTGGCTATTATAAGGGAAAACCCTATCCTCTGGCTTGTGCTGCATTGTGTGATGGGACCTGGGTCTTATAATAGCTTCATTTTTACAAAAAGCATTGCGCTGTTTTGTTATATGCATCGATATTCTTGGGAGGAAATCCGTTCCGTGTTATACGGCGTGGTCCCTTGATATATTTGATTTAAAGTAAAGCTTTAAATAACTGTTTTAGTTCTAACACCAGTCACATGACAGACCTGAAGTTTATTGTTTTAACCTAAACTCTAGGTGCCCTCATTTTCCGCACGGGCAGTTAGTAGTTTTGGTTTTGCAGATTTATATTCATAGGACCCTGATTTACAGCTGAAGCGATATTCAGAAAGCTCTGTATCTGTGTATTACTTTCAGTTGTGTTATGTATTATTTTTCCGCTGCATTGTAATTTGTATATCTCTGATATTTATCGAATGTGTAATATTTAGTCATACTCTGTATATTCTTGTATTCTGATGAATTGTTGTAATAAGAAATGAAACGTTCTTCTGTTTGTGCTCTGATTCGTCTTGTCCTCAAAACAATCAGGGGTTTCGAACGGTCTTGGTCGGTTTAGCGATCGATTCGTATCGAGCGAAATTCCTTATCGTTACATTTAGTATCAGATCGTTGGTTTACAGAGCTCGAGAACAAGACATGTTAGAACCAAACGAAAGAATTCATCAGAGATTGGATTAGTAATATCCAATAAGAATGACTCGTTAGAGATGGGATCAGTAGTATCCTAGAACGAGTGTAAAGAGTGATGTTTTTGAAAAAAAAATGAAAACAATTTTTGTTTTGAAAATTTAAATCAATTATTCGTATTTGAATATTTATTTGTATTGATTTGGACAATCAAGTATATAAAGATTTTGCGTATGCGTATGATCCACGTGTATTTGAAGTTTTAATATACTGCATAGATATAGAATCACACTCTAGTCGCCTGGGGATGATTCTGATAATGCTGCAGCGTTATCAGTATTTATGTTCGAGTTTCGAAAGTGGGATTTCTATATAATTCCAATTGACTGGAGTGAGAGCCAAAGCTAGATAGGGTTTATTGTTGTGAATTGGCATCAAAAACGTGATTTTTGACTACATATCAAAGTTATGTGATTGAAATGATAATCAACAAATTGATTGCTGATTGTGTTGTTTGATTATTGGTTGATTAATTAAAATTTGAACCTTTAGCCAAATTGAACCAAAAAGTGAATTGTATTGAAAATTAGTCGCATTTGCATGCATATACATGTACTTACATTGAACAGGTCATAGCACGGAGGCTAGAGCAGAAGGATAAAATTATTTGCCCGATAAATAGGTACAAGTTTACTAATTTCTTGGGTTTGGATGATTTTATGAGCCGATTGTTTAGCCGCTTGGCTGTTTCTTTTTCTTTTTGGATTGTTGAGGGCCATGCGAGGCTATTTGAAATATCCCCAAGCTCCTGGTGCAGGGGAGGTTATGGCGATTTTTTTTGAAAATTTAGGGTGTTAGCCAAATTTTTGAAAAATTTAAAAGTTCTTAGAAACTGAAAAGTTGCAGAACTTAAGCCGTAATGAAAATAATGAAAGTCGAGTTGATTTGTAAAACAACTTTCAGCTTCGTTCCTTTTCGGGGACGAAAAGTTTTAAGTCGGGGAGATTGTAATAACCCGGAAATCTGAGCCAATTTAATTTTTTATTTTGGCAATTTTAATGAATTTTGAATATTTAAATTGAATTATTTTAAATAATAATGACGAGAAATTTATTTTGAATAGAATTAGAACGTATATATTTATATAGAGCGTCGTTAGAATATAAATAATTAATTTTGATTATAAAAGGAATTGAAAATGGCGCGGTAGTTTGAAATTTCGATTTCAAAGTTCAGATGAATGTACAAGATTCAAAATAAACCAGATTTTAGCGAACCAAAAATATTAGAATCTATTTGAGAATGTCTTTCCAACAAATCCGAAAAATTGAAATTTCATAGCGGGAATAAAAAGTTATTCCCAGATGAAAGTTCAGAATAGTCGCTATGGAATTTTGCCCTTAAAAATGGAAATTTTGCAATCGATCTCGGTTTTCGACGAAACCACTTTTGTTGGATCCGAGATGTAGAATTATTGCTAGATTCCAAAATTCGTAATTTTTCGAATCAATATGTGAGCGTGGCGAAGTAAAACGTGTTTAACCTGTTTTAGTCAATTTCGATCAACCAGAAATTGAACATTTTTCAAACGATCTCAGAATTTGATAAAATTAGTTTTGTTAGAACCGTATCGTCAATACGAAGCTAGAAAATATTTTCCAGGAATTTTTAGAGTCCGTATGGGGCCCCGGTAAATTGAAATGTGCGTTCAAATTCAATATATAGATATATATTTTGATTTTGACGGAAACTGATCAAAACAGTCGAATTAGCCTACGATACATATCCCATAGTGTTCGGAATGGGGGTAGTTAGCTATGGACGATAGTCGATGGGTTCGATTTCGAGTTTGAATTAAAAAGTACCTTTTTGAAATTTAATTAAATAATATATATTTATTTATAAAGGGCCCTCCCCTTTTCTTCCTACCCTCAGACCCCCCCACCCCGGGTCATTTTTAGATCTGAAAGAACAAGAAAAAAAGAAATAAACCGTCGCCGCCGTTCGTCAACGCGAGCCCCCACCAACGGTGACGCCTCGCCGGAGAAACCCCCCCTCCAATCACCTCTCTCCTTCCTCTCTCCCTCCGCCACGCCCCTGTTCTCTTCCCCCTTCTTTTCTGCGAACCCGAACCCAAACAAACCCGCCGTGCCACCCTCGTTGACCCACCGCCGCACCTGAGCCACCCACCTGAATCCGCGCGCCGCCTCCCCCCTCTTCTTCGTCGACTGAAAACCCTCCTCCTCCGAACGATGAAAATAGTGAGTTCTCCTTTTTATTTTATTTTAAATTCGTTTTGTTATTTTATTTAAATATATTATTTAGATTCGGTTTTTAGTTATATAAATTACATAGCATGAAAATGTGATTTTTATATTATAGAGATTGTAAAATTTGATTTTTATCATGGAAGTGAACGAATAAAGGATTTGATTTTTACAATGATAAAAATACGATTTTAATTAATGTAGAGTAATAAAAATAGGATTTTTATATAGTAGAAATTATAAAAATATAATTTTTATAAGATAAAGAATATAAAAATACGATTTTTATATATGTAGCATAATAAAAATATAATTTTTATTATATGAGAAGTGAAATAAAAATATGAACTTTATTTTTATCATGAAGCAGTGAGGATAAAGATTAGATTTTTATATGAGTAGCGGATTAAAAATAGAATTTTTATATAATAGGAGGAATAAAAATATGATCTTTATATCATAGGAATAATAAAAATATGATTTTTATATAATAGAGGAAATAAAAATGTGATTTTTATATAGGTAGCGAAGTAAAAATTCGATCTTTATATAAGAAGTAGAAATATAAAAATACAAAATTTTTATATAGAAAGAAGCATCGAAAATGTATATGAAGTAGAAATAAAAATATGATTTATATTTATTGGAAGGAAGCAATAAAAATATAATTTTTATTATGAACAGCGGGAAAAAGTCGCATTGGAATTTTGGGCATATCTGAACTGTTCAGAAATAAGGAAGGAGTGGAACCCAAAGGTGAGAACTCCTCACTTTTATTTTAATTTCTAGTCTGAAATATATACTAGGATGTTGGTGGTGCTTAGCAACACCTAACACCCGTCGTCCACAGACCATGGACGGCTTGTTTGTTTGATTGATGTGTTGTGAAAAGTGATTGTGTGATGCGGATTGAAAATAAATATTTTATAGTTAAAAATATAATTTTTAACGTGTATATAAAATAAATAAATATAAACAAATCGGGCGATTTGTTTATGTACACCCATTTGACGGATATTGATTGGGACGATAAATTTTACACATCGCCCAACTGCACAAATAAAAATCTGTGTTTGTTGACTGAAACCCCACACGGGTATTGGGATGATATTTGATGTACACTAATCTCGATTGTTTAGTTGTATGTCAATCGATGGGTTGACAGACCATGTAAGCGTTAATTATTTATATTTAATGCTTATGCAGTTGTGTGGTGCACTCTGGATGATGGTTGATTATTTATCGTTGCTATTATATACATATGTTGTATGGAATCCATATAATTAACATTATATGGTAATTGATTAGGCCTTATTCCAATTTGGAAACTAAGGAAAATTATAAAAGAAAATTCATGTGTTGAATAGAAGAAAATTCATGTGTTGAATAGAATAAATATTCATGTGTTGAATAAAAATAAATATTCATGTGTTGAATAAAAATAAATATTCATGTTTTGAATAAAAATAAATATTCATGTGTTGAATAATAATATAAATTAATGTGTTGAAATGAACAAAAATTCATGTGTTGAAATTGTAACGACCCAGGGGTTTTCGACTCCGAAAATCAACATCAAACTACCGTGTTGACCATTCAGACATCGAACATTCCAGATCATTAATAGAAAGAAGTTAGAGGGTGAGAATAGATAAGGTAGAAATATTGAATAGAAGAAGAAGAAGAAACACCACACAGAGTCTCACATCGCAGCGGAACAAAATATAATACATAAATAATCTTTATTGAAAGCTTTAAAATACTTACAGTATCAGAGTACATCATACCATGGGACAGTTATAATAGCCTGTTCCCATATACAACACATAGCGGAATAGTAGTAATATCATACGTCCGAACAACTCCAGCTCGTCTCTTCATAGCAGTCGATAACCTGAACCTGTACAACCCGGTCTAACCCGAGCATTTACAAAACACCGGGTCAGTCTGGTGAACCAGAGTGAGATAAACTCGCACAGTAATAAGGGTGAACCATCCAATCATGATTTTAAAGTTCAAAACCTTTTCAAAGAAAAGGATAATCGTAAGACCAAATCCACACATAAACACGGACGGTTTTTACCTTACGATAACCCAAAACAGTTTTGAAACCAATATCTTGTCTGATATTATAATAATGTCTAAATACAAGTAAATAACAATCTAGTGGAACGCTTGCATCTCACGTTCCACATATATAGTATAAAATCAAAACCGCGGGCGCTTATTGGAGATTGGATTCCAACTATGACAAGGTATGGGACCACCTGCCGATAGTGTATCTCTAGAGACGAATACACTGGGTTCAACAAGAACTTCTTGCAACCCGTCCCTCACATGACCGACCACTCATTTCGCTTGAGTGTATCGAATGTATATCACCGACGGTTGGGATCAGCAACCGTCTCCCGAAAAGGGACAACATCGAAACATAGATTTAAGAAGCAAATAGGATTTCCTCTAGATAGGTGATTATACACCCTAATGGGAGCGACCCACATAGCCATGCTGCCTGCCCGATTTTTGTCATTTCCCGGTTGATGAGGCTTGAGGTCAGAGTTTATTCTTGAACATCTGATCACCATTCACTTTGAATGCCACATCGTCAGATCCGTCAGATATCACTAATTGACGTCCACAAAAATACTCTAGCTGGAAGCTAAGAGAACGGCAACTCCCCGCCAACAACTATCGTACGTTTGAAGAAATCAACGTACGTGATCCTTTGGAAATACTCTGTTAGACACTCGTCCATACAAGTCATCCAGGAATAGGATGAACCGAAGGCACTCTCCTACCGCATCCACATAGGAATCACCCCATGGATCAGTAGCGAGAAGTCCTTGCAACCCGTAGATTCCAACCACGACAGAATCACAGCTCATCTCTGCTTGCCAGGCAGAGAATATTAGTGGTTCTTCCGTTTATGAAAATCCACGGTCTTCAATGCTCCATCTCGATCATCTTCTGATATCTTCACGTATTTATTGGTCGGAATGGTTTTCGAATATAAATTCGATCCCGGTCTTTCCATACCAACAATCGTATTGGACAGGTTTGATAGTCGGTGTTTTAACTATCAAAATATACAGTGTTTCAATCATGACATTCCAATGAGTTCACTGGTTCAGTATTCAGCATCACCTGGCCTTTTAACACTTGATTTACTTTGTTAAATCAAAACTTCTAACTCTGTTAATATTTAAAAATACGATATTTGAATAACTCTAATTCGATTTAACTCTAATCGATTAACTCTAATTAATTAACTTTAACCGGTTAATTCTAATTGACCAATTCGACTTAATTAACTCCTATCGATTAACTAATATTCGACTTAACACCATTCGCTTGACTCTAGATCACAGCGATCACAATGGTTACGCCCGATTCCCTCAGGAAACATCCGACCGCCGTAGGCTATCTGCAGCCCTGCGAATTACGCTAGCAGTCGTACGCAATGGCAACTTACCTTGAATACTATGTTTGCTTAACTCTAGCTCGAGTAACTACATTCTTGTATAGTAATGTCCTCAGAACTATTACTTTATAATACTTGGTAAAATAACTTATAACTATATATAATTTCCACTAAATTCCCTTTTCAACATACTTGTCACACCATCCTTTATTGTTTAAATCGGGAAATCCATTAGTTTTAATAAGGGAATTTATAGCACATATGTTATAATGCTGTTTAGATTTTATAGCACGCATGTCATAACCATAGCGTTATAATTACTATTTAGATTTTCAAAACAACAGCGTTATAATCGCTGTTTAGGTATACAAAACATTTACTATAACAACAACGCTATAGTCGCTATTAGATTTACAACACAAATATTATAACAACAGCGCTTAAATTACTATTTAGATTTTCAAAACATATTTGCTAACGTCTCTTACGATTACCAACTAATACTATCTTCAGATAATCCCGATGTTGTTCAAGTTGGGGTATTTTAATTACCTCTCAGACCTTGATCAAACAACGTTCTTATTCTCAGATAAATATCAGCTGTAATCAAACTATTATTTCAAATCTCACAACAATTTCCATCATAGCTTGGATTTTGTTATACACGCTTTAACCCACCTCTTTACCCCTTTTTCACTTTTACCAAACTCCTTTCAATTCTGTTCGACCCCTCCCACTTTTGGAAACCTTATTTCACTTCCTCATTTTCACTTGATCCCATTTACTAGTAACGTTAATTTAGTATTAACGCTTTTACACTTTAAATCCCATTTATATAATCCTGATTTATTATAACCCCTTTTTCTTATTTCCTTTGACCTGACCCAAATACTTAAGTAAACCTTATTTAAATTTAAACAATCTTATTTAACTATTTTAATCAAAACACATTAATTTGATAAATAAATCCAATTCAAAACGGTCGGTTAAATTAACTCAAAACTCGGTTATTCCCCTAACTGATTCCAATTGATTTTCACTTTAAATTAATTAAAAATATAATTAATTCAAATAATTCCATTAATTGTTTTTCTTAATAAAAACAATTACCCAAGTTTAACTATGCGATTTATTTCTTACCCTGTATTTGTAAAGCTGATTTACATCAGAATTTACTTTATAAAACCAATTAATAATAAATCAAAGTCTTAATTAAATAAAATATTTATTTAATTCTCTTAAATAACTTTTATTCAAAATAGTATAATTCAAAATCTAACTTTGGTTTTAAAGGCCATGCTCTGCCAATTACTTAACCAACACCGCCCACTGGTTTAAAACAACCATCAAACCAATCACATTTAACTGATAATAAATAACAACCATTTAACATCAACCACATAACCGAACACTGCAAACAATTAAACACGTTTATAAATAAACGTGACCAACAGGGTGAGTTACCTCCGTTGGATCCAATCGTTAACATAACGATTTGGTATTTCATTGAAATTAAACACGGTTTAATTTCATCGGTTAAATCAACAGATCAATGTATAACTAGCAAAATAGTCAACCACTGGCAAGCAGAGCACACAGAATAAAAACACCCAATTTATATAAAATATAAAAAGAGTAACTGAGTGAGTTTAACTCACCTTGAGTTGATTCGTTGTTGTCAACAGCTCGTTTTAATTAAATTAAACGATAGTTTAATTTAGTTAAAAATTCCAGTTGATTCCCCTTCCGTCTACTTCTATTCCAGACTAGTAGATTTTAGCAAGACGGTTCCAACGACGTCTGGTTCGTTAAATTTTTGTTTAAAACAGTTCAGGCCCAACTCATCTCTCTCTTTGTTCGGTCTGTCCCTTCCGCTTCCACGTTGAAGCCTGCTCTTAACTTCAACTGCTCGCTTTCAAAATGACCAAAGTCAGTAGATTTTATGTCAAACATTGTTAATTAGCTAACTCATTACACTGTTAATTAATATGACCAACTCAATACGTTTTAAATAAAACGGCAGGAATTTCTTTGTCCCAACTTCGTCTCTAGAGTGCTTCTTATCTGCGTGTATTCTTCATCTCAAACAATCCTGTACAGACCCGGTTTTGTTAATATAAATTAATGGTTTTAAAAAAAATGTTGAATCCCTAATTAAACTTTAATTAAAACAAATTGTTTACGTCTGTTGATAGAAGGCTGACCCTTCTCTTCTGTACATTGCGGTTGGCTCCAAAGGGTCTCCAGTTCCCCTTGGTTTGTTCTCCATTCTTGCTCCCATATCCTTGTCCTGGCGTCAGGTTTTCACGCTTCTTCCAAAGCCTGGCCGATGGCAGCCCAAAACACCCTGGTGCGAGCCTCCACTTCCTTCTAAAACTCAGTACCCACGCTCAATACCAAAAGCCAAAAAAAAACATCACCTCCGCACCTCATTCCTCCCACCGCAAAAGCAAACGCTACATCACACACCCCACATGCAGGCTGTCCCTTTCGATCCCTTCTTTCTCCTTTTTTTTTCTTTTTTTCTTTTTTTCTTTTTTTGCCATTGAAGTTCAGCGTTGTGCTGATGGAAGAAAAGAAACGATGCAGCGTGCATATTTATACCCGTGGATACCTTGGCATGCAAGGAGTAGGTTGGAGGCCGACTACATACCCATTTCATAGCCTATCCGAATTTTCTTTTCATTAGTCTACCTTGATATAAATTTTTGACGGAGACTGCTTGTCAATAGGATAGCCGGCGTGAAGATATTATATACAGCTAAGGCAGGGCACAACATATAGGAAGGGGTCAGAGACATAAGAAATGGGTTGTGTTTTCATTAGCTGCATAGCTGGAGTAGCTGAAATGTAGGCAAAATTTTAAACATGTCAACGGGCTGTATGATAAGAAAATTCACTATAGAAAGTAATTTGAAAAGACTTTGCATTTGAGGTTTGCAGAGTTTGGTTTTATATGAGCCGTAGTATACGTTTCTCTTTCTTCATTTATGAGTAATCTGCATATGTATTATTTCATACATACATAGGTCTGCGCCTATTTTCCTTTTCTTTTTCTTAGCTGTGTGTTTACGGTTTCCTGAAGTAGTGAAGTATGGCAGGGTAACGATCTGGGGAAGGTTGGAATTTTATGTGAGGATTACAAGAGAATTTGAGGGGAAAATTAAAATATTATGATACGAAACTTTAAAGTGAAGTAACACGCAGAAATCCCTATAGACGACTTCGGTCTACTGATAAAAAAACTTATCTCGGTGTAAAAAGGTATTCTGGATCCAATGGGACAAGTTCCGTCGAAATCCGACTTCGTTTGAAAAAAATTCCCTTATCAAACCAGAAATTGACATGCGTTTTAATTTACCACGACCAGCAGCTAAATCGAATCAACTTGAAACCTTGATATCTTAAAATAACTTTTCGATACGAACCCAACGGCACCAGTTTCGTCGCATTCTGAGACCGTTTCCCCGATAGGCTGTTTTTACCCCGAACCGCCCTACCCTTTTTAACGCCAAATTTCTCGATCTCTAAAAATAACAAACTATATACCTATCCTGACTCTAATTGACGATACGAACTCAACGGAACTGGTTTCGTGGTCTAATTCGATCGTCTGCTCGAGTTACGCCCAAATATCTCTTTGTTAATTTAATTACATGCTACAGAGTTTGAACGGGCGTTTTACGGTTACCGTGGTCACATACGACACCGGTTTTCCACGCAGATTGATTTTCTGACAATAATTTATCGATACGGTTCTAATGAAACTGATTTCGTCGAAAACAGAATCCGTTTGCAAAATGGCTATTTTAAAGGCCTATAATTTAATAACGATTTTCTATAGCGACTATTTCAAAATTTGATTTGGCCATAACTATCAAACTGTAACACGGAATCTGGATTTTTCTCTTTCATATGAAGATTATCATCAATACGGTCCCAACGTTTCTCGTTTTACAGAAATCCGACTTATATCGGACTCTGTATATCCATTTGAAGTTCAAAACTCGAATTTACGAACTGCACGCCAATTTCAAGCTCGATTTATAATTATATAAATATATAACGTTCGAACTTCATTTAAATAACGAATTAAATATTTAAATCCAATAATTTTCCAAATAAAATATTTAATATAAATAAATTAAATTGAATATTCGACCGCCAAAAATACGGGTCGTTACATTCTTCCCCCTTAAAATAATTTCGTCCTCGAAATTGCTAAGGTAAGAAAGAACATTATAAATCCATTAATTTTCAAATCTAATTTTATATTAAATTAGAAACCAATTCAATACTGTAAATAAATATTTTCAAAAATATCGAAATTTTTCTAACACTTTAAATTTTTGAAAAATTTCGTCAGCACCTCCTCTGTACGGCTTAATCGATACAACCACAACTCGCCTCTCTGGGCCTTCTCCAATTCAAAAGAAAATAAAACAGCCAAGTGGCTTGCCAAATCGGCTCACAAATCTCCAAACCCATATAAAAATAAACGTGTACCTTTTTGTCGGGCATATCATTATATCCTTCCCATCTGCTGCCCTGTCAGCATATACAAATGCATTCCCAAACAAAATTCCAATTTTATCCTCAAAATCAAATCCTTCATGCATCCAAGCCAAATCTCATTCTTAACTCAGTTTCCATCCATTATCCATTTCATCTCTTAACTTATCAGTCCAACACCATTTCAGATTCCTGTCTCCCAATTCAAAATCTGATTCTACTTGATAGATTATATCCCGATTCAATTTCCAGTTAATTGCTTTCAATTCAATTCATATTTGCTTTCACTAGTTCTATTTAATTTCGTTTTTGTTCAAACAATTTCCTGGGAGTTTTCAAACAGTTTTGCTCTTTCAAAATCAAATATTCCTTTTCAGGATTCAAAACAACTTTTTTTCTCAAAGCAATTCAAAACAAGATTTTTAGTAGTAATCCGTCACTTAGAACTCGGAAATGAACACTAATGATGTGGCCAGCATCCTCAGAGTTATTCTCCAACTATCAAAGTGAGTTCAATACTATATCACGTATCAAAACCGTATTTAAACATTTTCATTTTGAAATCTATTTCAAAATACCAAACACAATGCTCGTAAAACATTTTAAAATCTCCCAGGATTTTAAAATTCTCATATATTCAATTCAAGTTCATTTACAACACCTTTCCCACTTTTAGAAATTTTAATTCCAATTCTGATTTTAATTTCAGATTTAATAGATCTGCTTTTACAATATACGAATTCTAATTGGTTATTTATATAACCATTTCAATTATAATCAAGCAACACATCCAATATACTATAATATTTCAAATATATATATTTTCTTTATATCAAAATATAATTTGGGGTAAATTATTTCATTTACCCTGTTTCAAAACATACTGCGACAGTTTATCGTACTTGAGTGTTCAGAAACCCTTATCGATACAGTGGATCAAACTGATCGATCAGAACTCATAAACAACTCACCCAATAAATCTCCACAATATAAAACAATTTTTATAAAATCTACAAATACGTTCACTCGTATATATACACTCAAACTCAATCTAGGGTATTACTAACCCCATCTCTACTGAGTCACGCCACAGAGCCAAGGTAATTACTTAACCTTCAGCTCTGATACCACTGTAACGACCCAGGGGTTTTCGACTCCGAAAATCAACATCAAACTACCGTGTTGACCATTCAGACATCGAACATTCCAGATCATTAATAGAAAGAAGTTAGAGGGTGAGAATAGATAAGGTAGAAATATTGAATAGAAGAAGAAGAAGAAACACCACACAGAGTCTCACATCGCAGCGGAACAAAATATAATACAGAAATAATCTTTATTGAAAGCTTTAAAATACTTACAGTATCAGAGTACATCATACCATGGGACAGTTATAATAGCCTGTTCCCATATACAACACACAGCGGAATAGTAGTAATATCATACGTCCGAACAACTCCAGCTCGTCTCTTCATAGCAGTCGATAACCTGAACCTGTACAACCCGGTCTAACCCGAGCATTTACAAAACACGGGGTCAGTCTGGTGAACCAGAGTGAGATAAACTCGCACAGTAATAAGGGTGAACCATCCAATCATGATTTTAAAGTTCAAAACCTTTTCAACGAAAAGGATAATCGTAAGACCAAATCCACACATAAACACGGACGGTTTTTACCTTACGATAACCCAAAACAGTTTTGAAACCAATATCTTGTCTGATATTATAATAATGTCTAAATACAAGTAAATAACAATCTAGTGGAACGCTTGCATCTCACGTTCCACATATATAGTATAAAATCAAAACCGCGGGCGCTTATTGGAGATTGGATTCCAACTATGACAAGGTATGGGACCACCTGCCGATAGTGTATCTCTAGAGACGAATACACTGGGTTCAACAAGAACTTCTTGCAACCCGGCCCTCACATGACCGACCACTCATTTCGCTTGAGTGTATCGAATGTATATCACCGACGGTTGGGATCAGCAACCGTCTCCCGAAAAGGGACAGCATCGAAACATAGATTTAAGAAGTAAATAGGATTACCTCTAGATAGGTGATTATACACCCTAATGGGAGCGACCTACATAGCCATGCTGCCTGCCCGATTTTTGTCATTTCCCGGTTGATGAGGCTTGAGGTCAGAGTTTATTCTTGAACATCTAATCACCATTCACTTTGAATGCCACATCGTCAGATCCGTCAGATATCACTAATTGACGTCCACAAAAATACTCTAGCTGGAAGCTAAGAGAACGGCAACTCCCCGCCAACAACTATCGTACGTTTGAAGAAATCAACGTACGTGATCCTTTAGAAATACTCTGTCAGACACTCGTCCATACAAGTCATCCAGGAATAGGATGAACCGAAGGCACTCTCCTAACGCATCCATATAGGAATCACCCCATGGATCAGTAGCGAGAAGTCCTTGCAACCCGTAGATTCCAACCACGACAGAATCACAGCTCATCTCTGCTTGCCAGGCAGAGAATATTAGTGGTTCTTCCATTTATGAAAATCCACGGTCTTCAATGCTCCATCTCGATCATCTTCTGATATCTTCATGTATTTATTGGTCGGAATTGTTTTCGAATATAAATTCGATCCCGGTCTTTCCATACCAACAATCGTATTGGACAGGTTTGATAGTCGGTGTTTTAACTATCAAAATATACAGTGTTTCAATCATGACATTCCAATGAGTTCACTGGTTCAGTATTCAGCATCACCTGGCCTTTTAACACTTGATTTACTTTGTTAAATCAAAACTTCTAACTCTGTTAATATTTAAAAATACGATATTTGAATAACTCTAATTCGATTTAACTCTAATCGATTAACTCTAATTAATTAACTTTAACCGGTTAATTCTAATTGACCAATTCGACTTAATTAACTCCTATCGATTAACTAATATTCGACTTAACACCATTCGCTTGACTCTAGATCACAGCGATCACAATGGTTACGCCCGATTCCCTCAGGAAACATCCGACCGCCGTAGGCTATCTGCAGCCCTGCGAATTACGCTAGCAGTCGTACGCAATGGCAACTTACCTTGAATACTATGTTTGCTTAACTCTAGCTCGAGTAACTACATTCTTATATAGTAATGTCCTCAGAACTATTACTTTATAATACTTGGTAAAATAACTTATAACTATATATAATTTCCACTAAATTCCCTTTTCAACATACTTGTCACACCATCCTTTATTGTTTAAATCGGGAAATCCATTAGTTTTAATAAGTGAATTTATAGCACATATGTTATAATGCTGTTTAGATTTTATAGCACGCATGTCATAACCATAGCGTTATAATTACTATTTAGATTTTCAAAACAACAGCGTTATAATCGCTGTTTAGGTTTACAAAACATTTACTATAACAACAACGCTATAGTCGCTATTAGATTTACAACACAAATATTATAACAACAGCGCTTAAATTACTATTTAGATTTTCAAAACATATTTGCTAACGTCTCTAACGATTACAAACTAATACTATCTTCAGATAATCCCGATGTTGTTCAAGTTGGGGTATTTTAATTACCTCTCAGACCTTGATCAAACAACGTTCTTATTCTCAGATAAATATCAGCTGTAATCAAACTATTATTTCAAATCTCACAACAATTTCCATCATAGCTTGGATTTTGTTATACACGCTTTAACCCACCTCTTTACCCCTTTTTCACTTTTACCAAACTCCTTTCAATTCTGTTCGACCCCTCCCACTTTTGGAAACCTTATTTCACTTCCTCATTTTCACTTGATCCCATTTACTAGTAACGTTAATTTAGTATTAACGCTTTTACACTTTAAATCCCATTTATATAATCCTGATTTATTATAACCCCTTTTTCTTATTTCCTTTGACCTGACCCAAATACTTAAGTAAACCTTATTTAAATTTAAACAATCTTATTTAACTATTTTAGTCAAAACACATTAATTTGATAAATAAATCCAATTCAAAACGGTCGGTTAAATTAACTCAAAACTCGGTTATTCCCCTAACGGACTCCAATTGATTTTCACTTTAAATTAATTAAAAATATAATTAATTCAAATAATTCCATTAATTGTTTTTCTTAATAAAAACAATTACCCAAGTTTAACTATGCGATTTATTTCTTACCCTGTATTTGTAAAGCTGATTTACATCAGAATTTACTTTATAAAACCAATTAATAATAAATCAAAGTCTTAATTAAATAAAATATTTATTTAATTCTCTTAAATAACTTTTATTCAAAATAGTATAATTCAAAATCTAACTTTGGTTTTAAAGGCCATGCTCTGCCAATTACTTAACCAACACCGCCCACTGGTTTAAAACAACCATCAAACCAATCACATTTAACTGATAATAAATAACAACCATTTAACATCAACCACATAACCGAACACTGCAAACAATTAAACACGTTTATAAATAAACGTGACCAACAGGGTGAGTTACCTCCGTTGGATCCAATCGTTAACATAACGATTTGGTATTTCATTGAAATTAAACACGGTTTAATTTCATCGGTTAAATCAACAGATCAATGTATAACTAGCAAAATAGTCAACCACTGGCAAGCAGAGCACACAGAATAAAAACACCCAATTTATATAAAATATAAAAAGAGTAACTGAGTGAGTTTAACTCACCTTGAGTTGATTCGTTGTTGTCAACAGCTCGTTTTAATTAAATTAAACGATAGTTTAATTTAATTAAAAATTCCAGTTGATTCCCCTTCCGTCTACTTCTATTCCAGACTAGTAGATTTTAGCAAGACGGTTCCAACGACGTCTGGTTCGTTAAATTTTTGTTTAAAACAATTCAGGCCCAACTCATCTCTCTCTTTGTTCGGTTTGTCCCTTCCGCTTCCACGTTGAAGCCTGCTCTTAACTTCAACTGCTCGCTTTCAAAATGACCAAAGTCAGTAGATTTTATGTCAAACATTGTTAATTAGCTAACTCATTACACTGTTAATTAATATGACCAACTCAATACGTTTTAAATAAAACGGCAGGAATTTCTTTGTCCCAACTTCATCTCTAGAGTGCTTCTTATCTGCGTGTATTCTTCATCTCAAACAATCCTGTACAGACCCGGTTTTGTTAATATAAATTAATGGTTTTAAAAAAAATGTTGAATCCCTAATTAAACTTTAATTAAAACAAATTGTTTACGTCTGTTGATAGAAGGCTGACCCTTCTCTTCTGTACATTGCGGTTGGCTCCAAAGGGTCTCCAGTTCCCCTTGGTTTGTTCTCCATTCTTGCTCCCATATCCTTGTCCTGGCGTCAGGTTTTCACGCTTCTTCCAAAGCCTGGCCGATGGCAGCCCAAAACACCCTGGTGCGAGCCTCCACTTCCTTCTAAAACTCAGTACCCACGCTCAATACCAAAAGCCAAAAAAAACATCACCTCCGCACCTCATTCCTCCCACCGCAAAAGCAAACGCTACATCACACACCCCACATGCAGGCTGTCCCTTTCGATCCCTTCTTTCTCCTTTTTTTTTCTTTTTTTCTTTTTTTCTTTTTTTGCCATTGAAGTTCAGCGTTGTGCTGATGGAAGAAAAGAAACGATGCATCGTGCATATCTATACCCGTGGATACCTTGGCATGCAAGGAGTAGGTAGGAGGCCGACTGCATACCCATTTCATAGCCTATCCGAATTTTCTTTTCATTAGTCTACCTTGATATAAAATTTTGACGCAGACTGCTTGTCAATAGGATAGCCGGCGTGAAGATATTATATACAGCTAAGGCAGGGCACAACATATAGGAAGGGGTCAGAGACATAAGAAATGGGTTGTGTTTTCATTAGCTGCATAGCTGGAGTAGCTGAAATGTAGGCAAAATTTTAAACATGTCAACGGGCTGTATGATAAGAAAATTCACTATAGAAAGTAATTTGAAAAGACTTTGCATTTGAGGTTTGCAGAGTTTGGTTTTATACGAGCCGTAGTATACGTTTCTCTTTCTTCATTTATGAGTAATCTGCATATGTATTATTTCATACATACATAGGTCTGCGCCTATTTTCCTTTTCTTTTTCTTAGCTGTGTGTTTACGGTTTCCTGAAGTAGTGAAGTATGGCAGGGTAACGATCTGGGGAAGGTTGGAATTTTATGTGAGGATTACAAGAGAATTTGAGGGGAAAATTAAAATATTATGATACGAAACTTTAAAGTGAAGTAACACGCAGAAATCCCTATAGACGACTTCTGTCTACTGATAAAAAAACTTATCTCGGTGTAAAAAGGTATTCTGGATCCAATGGGACAAGTTTCGTCGAAATCCGACTTCGTTTGAAAAAAATTCCCTTATCAAACCAGAAATTGACATGCGTTTTAATTTACCACGACCACCAGCTAAATCGAATCAACTTGAAACCTTGATATCTTAAAATAACTTTTCGATACGAACCCAACGGCACCAGTTTCGTCGCATTCTGAGACTGTTTCCCCGATAGGCTGTTTTTACCCTGAACCGCCCTACCCTTTTTAACGCCAAATTTCTCGATCTCTAAAAATAACAAACTATATACCTATCCTGACTCTAATCGACGATACGAACTCAACGGAACTGGTTTCGTGGTCTAATTCGATCGTCTGCTCGAGTTACGCCCAAATATCTCTTTGTTAATTTAATTACACGCTATAGAGTTTGAACGGGCGTTTTACGGCTACCGTGGTCACATACGACACCGGTTTTCCACGCAGATTGATTTTCTGACAATAATTTATCGATACGGTTCTAATGAAACTGATTTCGTCGAAAACAGAATCCGTTTGCAAAATGGCTATTTTAAAGGCCTATAATTTAATAACGATTTTCTATAGCGACTATTTCAAAATTTGATTTGGCCATAACTATCAAACTGTAACACGGAATCTGGATTTTTCTCTTTCATATGAAGATTATCATCAATACGGTCCCAACGTTTCTCGTTTTACAGAAATCCGACTTATATCGGACTCTGTATATCCATTTGAAGTTCAAAACTCGAATTTACGAACTGCACGCCAATTTCAAGCTCGATTTATAATTATATAAATATATAACGTTCGAACTTCATTTAAATAACGAATTAAATATTTAAATCCAATAATTTTCCAAATAAAATATTTAATATAAATAAATTAAATTGAATATTCGACCGCCAAAAATACGGGTCGTTACAGAAATAGAATAAATATTCATGTGTTGAATAAAATTATATATTCATATGTTGAAGAAAATATTCATTTGTTGAATAGAATAACAAAGTTATTAAAATATATAAAGCTGTGTTGATTAGATTGACGCCATTTTGACGTGAACGATATTTATATCGATTTTATTCATTTTTATAATGAATATAAAAAAGGAAGTGATTTCAAAATATAACGTTTTGAAAATATTATCATTTGTATATCAAAGATATGGAATATTCAATTTTGATTAGAAATTGAATATGAAGTTGAAATCATTTTGAAAATGAATTTAAAACGATTTATAAAATACGTTTTAAAAGGGAATCGACGAAATATATATTATATACATAATATAATGGCCTGAATAGAAAGAGCCGCGCTACAGTAGTTCGCGAATTTCGACCATTGACTTCGAATGGACATTACGGGAGATCCGACCGTCGGATTCTCCAAAAACCGGAACCATTGGGTTCGTATTGAAAAGAGCTTTCTAACGAATCTTAGAGATTTGAAATCTAACCGTTGGATTTGGAATTATGTCCAAATCAAATTTGGAAAAGGTCGCTGTAATTGCAGTTCGATGGTCATTGATGGAATTCGACTGTACGTGCCTTGATAATATTATTAAAAATAGCAATAATTTGTGTAAAATCATAGGAAATGATTTGTGAAGAATTGGGACGAAAAATTCCATATTTGAAAAGATAAAAATTGATTTTTATCGAAATGAACTAGTTTTGAACTAGAATTATAATCCCATTTATTTTTACAACAAATAAAGTGGATTTGAAAATAACCAGAATTTCCAATATATAAAGTGGAAATGGATTTGAATCGAAACTGTCTTTGGAATATTTTGATGTTGGATTTCGGGATTATACAGATATTGTTATGGAAATTTGATAGATATATTTATATCGTTATTTCCAATACGATATTTGTTGGTCGTAGAATTTGATATTGAATATAAGCCGATATATTTTCTATTCAGAGCCTTGTATTTAATATCAAATGGGATTTGGGCTTGTCGTGAATGGTGTCTTCATTAACACTGTTCTTAAACCCAGTTGGAAAAAGATTAAATCTTTTTATTTAGATTTAATGAAGTGTACCAATTAAGTGGTATTTAACTGGAATTGAATTTTAATTGATTTTTGGGTTTATCGTGAACGGTGTTTTAAATAACACTTGTTCTTTAACCCAATAATTAATGGAATGTGATTTTGGGTTGTTGTGAACGGTATCTTCAATAATACTGTTCTTAGACCAAACGGAGTTAAGAAAATCAGAAACTAACTGAAGATTAGTTAAGTTGAATGGTTTCTTGGGTATTGATCTGATGTTGGTATCGGCCTTCGGGGTTAATACTTAAGGAATTGTTCACTTGCTAATTTACGGTTAAAGGTTGATGGAATGGAATGTGATTTTGGGTTTATAGTGAACCGTGTTTTAATTGACATTGGTTCTTTAACCCTGTTAAAAACAAGATATGATTTCCCAAGTTAAAAATCATTAATATTGATTTTTGGGAAGATTAAAACCAAGTGGAGTTTTAATGAATCTTTAATTAGATTGAAATGACCGAGAATGGAGTATCACCAGTTTTGCTCCAGGCGATAGGTAAATCTTTAATTAGATTTGAACGTGAAATGGTAATTGAACTTACCGATAACACCGTGGTGTTAGATATGAAGTATGACCAATTTTACTTTATGGGATGAATAAGTTGGGATTGGGAAATAAAATAAATGATTACTTCGGTGTGGTTCGCTAATCCCGACTAATTTGAATTGATAATCAAAAGAAGATTAAAAAATAAATTTAAAGAATTTATCTTTGATAAAATTAATGGGAACCTTTCCCAAAGTATAAGAATATTTGAATAAAAGAATATTCTGAATTGGAATGGGGCGTATGTTGTGTTTGTGTAACACTTGTTTATTATATACGCGAGTTATTCAGAAAGACCGGGTTTATCCCATTCTGAATAACTGATTCGACGATGTGTCGAGGATGAAGACGGTGGTTGTAATGACCCGTATTTTGAATAACAAGTTATAACATAAATCAAGGCAGAATTAATTGATAAAAATATGAATCAAGGGAAACGGGTTGTGCCATTGCGTTCATCTCGGAAAAATACGCGAAATAGAGTCCGAGTTTTCAAAAATCGGAGTCCGTATGACCAAGATATGGCCCGTCAAAGTTTTCAGAAAACTTCAAGTTCAAATTTGAATTCAAAAATTCAAATTCAGCTATGCAAGGCAGGCGGGAAAAATTCCCGCCATCCCCAAGTTGACTGGGGAGTCGACTTGGGTGTCAACACACCCCAGGTTGTGTCGACTGCCCAGTCGACACCCCTGTCGACTTGGGTGGTCGGCCAGCTTGGCCTGGGTGCACATGACTTGTTCCTCAAGACAGGTTTTAAGGCTTGTGACGGATTTTAAAGGCCCAGATCAGATTTAGGGTTAATCCTATGGCTAAAACTAATCCTAACTTCTATAAAAAGACCCTAATACCTAGCCTAAACCATCATAAATCAATCCTACAACTAGATTATGCCAAAATGTTTAATCATGGCCTCCACCCTCTTGTCATAGTCTCCATCTTCATTCATATGAGAGTTCCTAAGCTTGTTTGAGAGTTTCTAAGCTTGATTCAAGGCCAAAGTTCAATCTTTCTTCATCAAAGCAAGGATCTTTTGCTTGTTTCTCAAGGGTTTTCATTGGAGCTTATCATTTGGGAGTGTTTAGAGTTGCTAGTGGCTTCGTCTCAATCTTATTTTATTTTATAAGTCTTCATAAGCATTGTAAGCCCTATACTACTCTTAGATTCTAACTATGAAGTTAAATATGACATGTTGCAAGTTTGAGTTTGGGCCTAAGTATGATATGTGCTTTGATTCTATCATGTTATGCATAGATTTATTCTATGCATGTTTGTAAAGCTATCACCTTGACCTTATGCATAGAAAGCTATGAGCTTTGATTGGAAATGTTGCATAAAGCAACATAGAAACTCTCATAAACCTTATGTTATCTTGCATATGATGTTATATGCGAATCACTAGCTATCATCCTATGTCATTTATGATCATGTTTCACCTATTTGCTAAAGTTTGATATCATGCATGTTTTGAGGCTTATAATGTAATATGCAAGTTTATGATCTCTCATAAACCTTATGTTATCTTGCATATGATGTTATATGCGAATCACTTGCTATCATCCTATGTCATTTATTGCCATGTTTCATCTATTTTGCTAAAGTTGATATCATGCATGTTTGAGGCCTATAATGTAATATGCAAGTTTATGAACACATTTGCCTCATATGCCACCATGTCTAACTTGTGGCCCAAACCATATTAATTATGTCATGCTTCTAAGTTTCCCCCTTTGAGATCTATTTGCGTTTATGCGAACTTACATGCGATGGGGTTACGTTATGGGTAAACTAGAATGACATAAAAACATGACTTGAAAAGATGACATGAAATATGACATGTGATTATGCTTGAAACATGAACATGAACTTGGACATGACTTCTAGAAAACATGAGAACGGCCAACTCGAGGTTGGGTTGAGTTTGTAGCATAAATCTACCCGGAACCGACCGGCTTAATTAGTGGCTACAAGCAATAGGACCCAATGTGAGTAGTTGGTCATGTCGCACTTGAAACCCGAGGTTAGACTAAGTTGTGGTGTAAAGCTACCCGGACCCGCCCGACTTAACTAGTAACCACAACAAGGTCTAATGTGAGAGGTTAGGTGCATTAAATTAATTAATGCCACATGATAGGGTTAAGTCATGGACCACTTGAATACTTAACCAATTAAACACGATGGGTTGATATGGTTAAGTCATGAACCTTGGGTACACTTAACCAACTTGGTACTTGATTGGATAGGGTTAACCACGTTTAACCCGTTAGAAATCCTAGTTACGTGGTCCTTTCCACTAGTAACCCTCTTGGTTGTATCATGATACCCTAGGGACTAGGCTAGGGTGGGGCACGATTACTGGGTTGACATGTAAGCGACCAAAACGACGGCTGAGTAGGTGCGCTGGTGTAGGTTCAGGCGGACTGTGGTCGTGCACATGGTCCGGAGTTGAAAAAGCAAGACACGGGCACCCGTAGGTTTAGACTGTGCGTGCTTGATTTGTGTCTGTGGTTAGCACCCTAGGGCTTGATACACCCTAGGGTGGACCTAGCACAGTTTGACTACACTTCGTGATTGGGCCGTATGACACCGACACTTGACGAGTTAGGCTTTTAGGGAGCCGATCGACTAGACCGTGTAGTTGGACCTTGATTTAGGTCACCTCATGATATTGGGCAAGATTGGGCCAAGGAATCATTTCTTGTTTATACTTGACATGGGTTGGAATGCTAGTACACTTGGTTCAGAAAACTTAACCTTGTATATGCGATGCCACACTTGATCTATCTTGTTAACTTTTCACCATGCCAGTTATCACCCCATGTTTCATCTTTGCTTTACATGTCCAGTTAACTTTATTAGTTTTTATACTAATCGTAGATAGGACTTACCAGTCTTTTGACTGACCCATTTTCTTTCGCCTCTTTTCTTTCGTTTCGACCCCCCCCCCAAGGTTTACAGGGTGGGAACACCAGCACCTAGCTTGGATCTTTAGCTGCTTTTCTGGATAGCTCGTGTACGGTTTGGACTTGAGCTTGCTATGGCTTTATTCTACTTTGGGGATAGTTACTTTATGATTTTCTTTCCAGTTTTCAGTTTATGTTTCTAGACCTTGTTTTGTGGAAAATAATGACCAAGTACCTTGATGTAACTTGACTATGGTTTTGAAATGTTAGTTTTTTTTTTCCGCTGCTTTATTTACTCTGTTTTTACTTATATGTCTGTCTTGTGATATCTTCATGCATGATTACCTTGTTTAACGCCCCTCCAAAGCTAGTGTGCTTGCAAGAGTGGCATTGGGGGAGGTGGGGTGTTACATTTGGTATCAGAACATATGGTTTTACTAGACCGGACAAAAGTTTTAAAACCCTTTTGAAAAACTATTTTCAAAACCGAATAAGTAGTTTCCAAGAAAAGTCTAGTTTATTTTAAAAGGCTATTCCCCAAAAGTCATTAGCACTATCCTTTGTTTCCTCGTTCTAAATCTATCTTTTCCTTTTTCAGCATGGCCGATCTTAACCTTCCCGAGGGATTGACCATTCCCGGATGGTTCCGGAGGTACTTGGAAGCTAGGGCCAACGATGTGGGCCCAGCAACCACTCCCACCGTAACTGAGGTTCCTCCTCCTCCTCCTCCTCAGCACCCACAAGCAGATTTCGCAAAAGTTTGCAAAGACTTTAAGGCAATGGGTGGAAAGAATTTTATCGGGACGGAGACTTTTGTTGAGGCGCGAAATTGGTTGAAAGAAACTGAAGATCTCTTCGCCATCTTTGATGTGGAAGACCATAGAAAAGTTCTGTTGGCAGCATGGCTATTGAAAGAGGAAGCTGCTTATTGGTGGGAGGTCACCAATGCTACTAGGCCTATAGACACTTGGGCCGACTTTAGGACGAGGTTTGGGCTTAAGTTTCTATCATCTGCTGAGGCGAATCTGCAATTGGAGAAATTCTTATCTTTGAAGCAAGGGGACATGACAGTGAGGGAGTATGTGAATAAGTTTAACCAGCTTACTCGATTCGGTTTGGACATGATTAATACTCCCCAGAAGAAGGCTCTACGCTTTGCACGAGGGTTGAATGAGCCATTACAAGGTTTAGCCATGTCACATATACCCATGGGGGCCACTTTTGAAAGCCTAGTGGACATGGCATTGCTTCAGGGAGACGATAAGAAGAAAGAAGTCAAGCCTAATAAGACTCAAACCAAGAAGACGGACTCCAAGTGGGGGGGGAACCAGAGCAATCAGAATAATAAAAACAACAAGAACAACAAGGGCAACAAGGCCAAGGCAAAGGACCCAAGAAAATGCAACTTCTGTGGGATTGTTGGGCATATAGCTAAAGACTGTAGGAAGAAGAAGAGGAAGTTGGGCGAATGCTTTCATTGTGGAGAGACTAGACACTTTAGCAAGGATTGCCCCAAGAAGCAAGGGCAGACTCAGCGTGCAGGACCTTCTGGAGGCAAGTGCATGCTCTCAACACTGCTCCAGTTCAGGACCGAGGTAGTATTTCTGTAGAAAGTCTTGTTTATATTTCTGACTTTCCTGTTCGCACTTTGTTTGATTCTGGCGCATCGCATACCTTTATTTCTTCTCACATTGTTGAAAGTTTGCACCTAAGTACTAGTCTAGTTGAGGATCCCATTAGTGTTTCAAATCCAATTGGGGGTTCCGCCCATCTATCTATGATTTGTGTGGATTTGAAGATTTCTATCTTGACCGTAGAATTCACGTGTAATGCTTATGTTCTCGGGTTCACGGGATACGGGTTGATTTTGGGCATGGATTTGTTGTCCAGTTATGGAGCCATTCTCGATTGTGAGCATAGGGTGGTGAGGCTCATGACTCACCTCAGTAATACCCTAGAGATTTCTTGCAACCCGCTGGATCCCGTCATGTTATGTTATCTTGAATCGCTTGACTCGTCCATCAATGATCTGCAATCTGTAAGGGTGGTTCGAGAATATCCCGATGTCTTTGAAGAGGTTAAGGGGTTACCCCCTAAACGAGAGATAGATTTCCGCATTTATATTGTTGATAATGCCAAGCCAGTATCATTGCCCGTTAGGCACATGGCCCCACGAGAAAGAAGGGAGCTCAGTAAGCAAATCAAGGAGCTGCTTGAGAAAAAAATTATTAGGCGAAGCATTTCAGAATGGGGTGCTCCTGTGGTATTCGCTACTAAGGCGGATGGTTCGCTTCATCTATGTGTTGATTATCGTGAGTTGAACAAGCTGACAAAGAAGAATAGACACCCGTTACCGAGGATTGATGACCTCTTTGACCAGCTTGTTGGTGCTTCTGTTTTCTCTCAGCTCGATCTAGCCACCGGATTCCATCAGCTTAGAGTGGCTGAGGATAGTATTGATAAAACTGCGTTTAGGACTCCAGATGGATTCTTTGAATGGCTTGTCATGCCATTCGGTTTGACTAATGCACCTGCCTACTTCGTAGATTTGATGAGTAGGGTGTTCAGGGAGTTCCTTAACAAGTTTGTTGTTGTTTTCGTGGATGATATTCTGATCTTCTCAAAGGATGAGGAAGAACATGCTAGACATCTCAAGGAAGTAATGGATACGCTTAGAACTCATCAGTTGAAAGCCAAGTTCTCCAAATGCCATTTTTGGAGAAAGGAAGTTAGGTTTCTTGGACATATAGTTTCTAAGCAAGGCATAGCTGTAGATCCCGCGAAAGTGGTTGCGGTTCAAGACTGGAAGACTCCTAAGAATGCAACCGAAGTAAGAAGCTTTCTCGGTCTGGCAGGCTACTATAGGAAGTTCATTAGGGACTTCGCTAAGATTTCAGCCCCTCTTACTAAGTTGACGAAGAAGAACTTAATCTTTGCGTGGGACTTAGAGTGTGAGCTTGCTTTTCAAAGGCTCAAGAAGGCCCTTACCAAAGCCCCAGTTTTGGCATTACCCGATGGCGGTAAGATGATTACCATGTACACTGATGCATGTGGCACGGGGTTAGGTGCTGTTCTGATGCAAGAGGGAAGAGTGATATGTTATGGGGGTAGGCAACTTAAAGTTCATGAGAAGAACTATCCCACTCATGATTTGGAATTGGCGGCGATTGTCTTTGCACTCAAATCCTGGCGCCACTATCTTCTAGGCGAAAGGTTTGAGTTATATACTGATCACAAGTCGCTCAAGTACCTCTTCTCGTAGAAAGATCTGAATCTAAGGCAGCAAAGGTGGATGGAATTCTTGGCATCATAGGACTTCGAGATAGCTTATACCCCTGGCAAGGGTAATGTTGTGGCAGATGCACTAAGCAGAAGAAGGTTGACTTTGAGTCCCTTGTTTATTGAGATGAAGAACCTAGAGTTCTTGGCAACCTTTGATTTCACGACGGCTGTTGAGTCGATGACGGGTTCATTAGCATACCTTGAGCTTAGACCCACACTTCTTGATCAAGTAGGGACTTCGCAGAAGGAAGACCCGCATATAGTCGAGATCATGGACAAGTTGATTCGTGGTGAGACGTCTAGTCACCTGGCTAGATATACTATTGATGACAAAGGTTGGCTAAGGCGTGATGGAAGACTATGTGTTCCACAAGTGGGAGACTTGGTGCATAAATTTCTCGAAGAAGCACATCACTCGAAGATGACTATACATCCTGGAGGAGATAAGATGTATAGGGATATGAAGCGCATTTTCTTTTGGGCTGGAATGAAGAAAGATGTGGCAAAGTATGTTTCAAAGTGCATGGTGTGCCAACAAGTGAAAGCCGAGTCGAAGAAACCCGATGGGCTATTGCATCCATTGGAGGTCCCGCAGTGGAAGTGGGAAAGTATCTCTATGGATTTTGTGGACGGATTGCCGAGGTCAAGGAAAGGGAATACGAGCATATGGGTCATAGTTGATAGACTTACGAAGAGTGCTCATTTCATTCCAGTGAAGAGCAAGAGGACTGCATCATGGCTAGCATCTGTTTATCTTCTAGAGATAGTGCGATTGCACGGAGTTCCTTCTAGCATAGTTAGCGATCGTGACCCAATTTTCACTAGCCAGTTCTGGAATAGTCTGCAAGAAGCAATGGGTACGCGATTGAATCTAAGTACAGCCTATCAACCCCAGACGGATGGCCAAATCGAAAGGGTGAATAGAGTACTAGAAGATCTTTTGAGGCTTTGTGTTCTTGACTTTGGTGGTACTTGGGATGACCACCTTCCTCTTGTAGAGTTTGCTTATAATAATAGCTATCAAGCCAACATAGGGATGGCACCATTTGAAGCTTTGTATGGGAGGCCGTGTAGGTCACCATCGTGTTGGTGGGAGACAACGGATAGGCTTATACTTTGGCCCGATATGATACGGGACACATCCGAGAAAGTTGAATTGGTGAGAAGACGGATGAAAGCGGCCCAAGACAGACAGAAATCCTATGCTGACAAGCGAAGGACAGATTTGGAATTCGAAGTGGGAGACATGGTTTTCGTGAAGGTTTCTCCTTTGCGTAATGTGGTTCGTTTTGGAGCAGTTGGGAAGCTGGCACCAAGGTTCGTAGGACCCTTCCCTATCATAGAGAGAATTGGAAAGATGGCTTATAAGGTGGAATTGCCCGAGAAACTGGCCGGAGTGCATAATGTCTTTCATGTCTCGCATCTCCGAAAGTGCCTACATGAGTCAGCTGAGGTGGTTGAACCTAGCATTCTTGAAGACATGGAGTTAGAGAAAGAGGCAACCTTGAGGAGAGCTCCGATTCGTATCTTGGAACGGAGATCAGGAAGCTAAGGAATCGAGAGGTCAAATTGGTGAAGGTTCAGTGGAGTGAGGCCGAAGAGGATGCAACTTGGGAAACCGAGGAGAAGATGCGTGGGCTTTATCCATTTCTTTTTTAGGGTACATTCTCAATCCCTTTTTAGCATATCTTCCTTTTTGCTATCCATGTTTATCATGTTTATCTTGTTATCTCGTTAACCTTGTCATGAGAACCTTAGGTAGAAACCCTTTGGATGAAACATGTATTTGAAACATGTTATGCTTGATGTTTGCAAGTGGTTGCAAGTGTTTGCAAGTGGATACTCATGGATGCATGATACACATTAGGCACTAAGATCAGCTCACACACTTTCATATTGCATATGCATGAGTGTCTATTTATTCATGGCTGAAACTTGTTGTAACGACCCAGAAAATCTGAACCAATTTAAAATTTTTAAATTGGCTAAAATAATGGATTTTAAATATTTAAAATAAGTATTTTAAATAATAGCGATGAAAACTGAGTTGAAAACGACAATAGAAAACGAATATAATTAATTATAATTATAAACAAGGCTTGAAAAGACGCTGCAGTTTCAAAAATTGAATTCAAACTTTGTCGGACTGTACCGGGTGCAAAACAAAACGGATTTTAGCAAAACCAAAAATATTTAAATCTGTTAGTGAATACCTTTCTAAAGAATCTGAAAAATCGAATTTTCATAGCGGAAAGCAAAAGTTATGGCCGAATGAATTTTCAGAACGGTCGCTATGGAATTTATATAGCCCGTGAAATTGGCCATTTTGCATACGACCTCGGAATTCGACGAAACCACTTTTGTTGGATCCGGGATGGGAAGTTATTGCTAGGTTTCAAATTTCATAATTTTTGAAGCTAGTATGTGAGCGTGGCAAAGGAAAATGTGTTTTGGTCAATTACAGTTAAATTGGATCGACCAAAAATGGGCCTTTTTGGCAAACGGTCTCAGAATTCGACGAAACTAGTTTTGTTGGGACCGTATCGTCAAAACATAGCTAGATTTATTTTTCTGGAATTTTTTTTGAATTAGTTTGTGGCCCTGGCAAATTGAAATGTACGTTCAAATTAAATATTGAATGTTTTATATTTTAATTTGAAAGGAAACTGACTAAAACAGTCGAATGGGCCTTCGAAACATATCCCATTGTGTTCGGAATGGGGGTAAAACACTAGGGACGACAGTCGTTGGGTTTGAAAAGGAGTTCGTGTGCAAAACCGTATTTTTGAACTTAATAAATACCTTCGGCCAATCAGAATAATTCATTGAAAAAAAACCCTTTCTTTCTCCCCGAACGAACGGCGAAAACCATTCGAAGCTTTCCGACCCGATTCCGGCCGCCTCCGCCACCTGCAGCCACTGCCACCACTCGACTCGCCATCTCCTCCTCTTCAAATCAAGACAACCCCCACCCTCTCTCCCATCGCCAGCGTCGAGAACGACGCCTCCAAAGTCGTCGACTTCCAGTCGACGCCGAGATCGCCAGAGGCGATCGGATCTGAAGCCCCGACCATCGCCAGAAGCGCCACGCCCCCCTCTTCCACGTCGCACCCTCTGATCGAGCTACAACTTCACGGATTCGACAAAAATCAAAAACCTAGTTTCGAAGAAAAAAACAGGTATATGGCTAATCTATTTTAAACTGATTTTAACAGTTTAAAACCGTTGCAAACTTCGAAAAATCATATCTTTTTGCTATGTTAACGAAATTCGATGAAACAGGAAACATCGTGACCGTGTGGACGTCTTCTACATTTTAGAAGAGACCGCGTATTTTTCTGAGCCTTCTGCTATTTTTGGTGGAGTGGAACCCAATGTGAGATTTCTGATTTAAAAACAATATGGAAACGACGATGTATAAATTATATAGTCGATGTATGAGTTATATAAGCGTTGTACACCTCCTGTATAAGCGTTGTATAAGTTATATATGCATTGTAAAAATTATATATGTGTTGAAATAAAAGTGAATTGTTATATATATATATATATATATATATATACGCCCCTCGTCCACAAACCATGGACGATATTTATTGATTGTGATTGGTGTGAAAATTGATTGATAGCGAATGGTTGTTTGGGATTGTTTGTGGTTGATATTGATTGATTGTGATTGAAAAATACCCATTTGTGGTTGAAAAATATTTGGTTGAAACCACATAGGATTAGTTTGTGGAAATGAAATAAATATATACATGTCGCCTGCGTGTGAACTAGATGCATGATCCCCATTGTCAAAAACCACGAGGTTTTAAGGTAGAGCGAGGAGCCGTACTAGGGACGGTCCCGGTTTTAACTACCCTGCCGTTATGCTGCCGAAATTTTGAATAATATTCGTGTGTTTGAATTATTTTCATTTGCTGAAACTATATTTATTCATTGAAATAGAAAACCTTCATGTGTTGAATTGATATTCATTCGTTTATTAGAAATTCATGTGTTGAATGGTATTCGTGTTTTAAATATAAAAATCACATTTTTATCTATATATAGAAACTATAGAAAACCTTCATGTGTTGAATTGATATTCATTCGTTGATTAGAAATTCATGTGTTGAATTGATATTCATTCGTTGATTAGAAATTCATGTGTTGAATGGTATTCGTGTTTTAAATATAAAAATCACATTTTTATCTATATATAGAAACTATAAAAAACCTTCATGTGTTGAATTGATATTCATTCGTTGATTAGAAATTCATGTGTTGAATGGTATTCGTGTTTTAAATATAAAAATCACCTTTTATCAACTATATGGACTATGTAAAATAATCTCGTTTTAAAAGAAATTGTTTTATAAGAAAAATCCTATTTTTATCACCTATATAAACTATATAAAATAATAGTGTTTTGAAATGAATTGTTCGACAATAAAAATCCCATTTTTATTATATACATGAATTGTTGAAATATGAAGTGTCAAAAATAGCACTCGATCAAATAAATATGCATGAGTTGAAATATTCATTAATTAGCTAATGATGTGATTTTTACCTATGCATGCAACATTAGAATGAATGGTGTTTTTAAACCAAATGGAATCAAATATGAAGTTGAATAGAAAATGATAAGTGATAAGAACTGTATATATGTACATGCATATTTATTGAACAGGTTATAGCAAAGGGGCTAGAGAAGAGGAATAAAATTTTGTGCCCGACAAATAGGTACACATTTACTGTTTTGTTTGGGTGATGATTTTATGAGCATGTTGGCTAGCCGCTTGGCCTTTTCTTTTTCTTTTCGACATGAGACACCCGTGTAGCTATTTGGGAATTTTCCCAGCCCCTCCCGTACAAAGGAGGTTATGGCGAAATTTTCCAAAATTTTAAGGCGTTAGTGAAATATTTGAAGTAAAAACGATATTGAAATTGTTGAATGAACTATATTTATATAAATATATAAATATAAATAAAATTAAAACGAAACGAGGCCGTGCAGTTCGTATTTTGAAACCGTGATTTCAAACAACTAGTGCGGGAAACCCGACCATTGGATTTTCCCGAAATCGCAACCGTTGGGTTCGCCTTGGAATAATCTTTCCAACGGCACCAACTTTGTAAAAATCCAACGGTTGGATTGTCTGGAATGTTTAATTCAAATCTGAAGAAAAACAGCGCCAGAAACGATTATATTTATATATATATAAATATAATTATATTTAATCGAATAACGACGCTGCAGTTTGTATTTTGAAATCGAAAATTCAAACGATTGTACCGGGAGATCCGACCGTCGGATTTTCCCAAAACAGGAACCGTTGGATTTGTTTTGAAAAGACCTTTCTAATGATGTAAATTTTGTGAAGATCCAACGGTTAGATTTTCAGATATGTTTAATTCAAATCTGAAGAAAAATAGCGCCACGACCACGTTATGGCCCGAAGCGTCGTTTTGAATAAATGGGCCATTTTAAAATAAATAAAAATAGCGCTAAATTATTATAAAATATCATAAACGATATGGAATGGAAATAAACGGAGTTTGCTCGATTTATGTGGTATTTGATGGTTGAATGTGTTTGGTGTGAAAATTACATTAAAGGACAAAATTGGTGTTGTCGAATGATTTAACCATTGAAATAAATTGATTTGAAATTCTAAATATACGTGAATTATTTGAAAAGGCCGAGTTAATTCTCATTTCAAATAATCGACCGACGATTGAAAGTCGAAGATGAAGACGGTGGTCGAAGACCGGAGATCTTCACCTCGTTTGGATGGTAACCGAGGTCCTGATTGGGAGGCATCCCGAAATATGGATAATGAGTGGTGATCGTCTAGACGTACGTGGTGATCGATGGGTTTGCGAGGTATTTAGTGCCTCCGGTTTCGTTCAGACCCAGAACGGACTTATAAATGGACTGTGTGTCTGACATTGGATTTTATTCTATGTTGATTGATCTCTATTAAATATACATCTGTTTGGCGGCGGAGAATTTATTCTTTTGCTTAACGCCCCTCTCTGAAACGCACGAGCTCAGAGGTTGTATATCGATGGACATCAGTCGCATGGCATGAATTGCCTGTGTGGCATGCTAAGATGCAGTGATCAGGGCTTCTGTTGGAAAGCAAAGTCTTGTGGTGATGATCAAAGCACCGCCTGTGTGGCATAGCTTTGTGTATAACGTAAAATCGCGAGCCTCACACCCCGGTATGAACCAGAAACGGTAGAGGACATCAGGGAGGGCCTGCGTTTCTTTCTAGCTAGGGTGGTGTCAGTGACCTACCAGCCCTGACATTTATATACTTTTCACCTGTGTGGTTGTTGCTGTTGCGAGGCGCCTCGGTTCGATCGGACGATCCGGGTCCGATGGAATCATTCATTGGCTCGTTTAAGCCCCAAAGGGCGGGGAGACGTAGTGTTCAGGCATAATAATCCACATCGGTGGACCGGCCCTAACGATCTAAAGGGTTGATGCGTTCTGATCCTGTGGCTCGGGCTAGAGAGTCACGAATTCGGTAAGGACTATCTTTTGCCTTGGTTCATGACAGAAATCCAATTTCCAAATACGCGACGATGCGGTTTTGATTGTATACCTATATATGGCGACATAGTGGTATGGGGCATTAATGTCGTCTATGATTGATAGTTATGATTTGAAATTGTTTTCAAAACATATAAACACTAGCAATAATATCAAATGCCTTTGTTTTATTCGTATCAATCATATTTTGGCCGTTATAAGGTAAAAACTCTATCCTCCGGTTTGCATTGCATTGTGTGATGGGAACTGAGTCTTATAACGGCTTCATTTTATAAAAAGCATAGCGATGTTTAAAGGAAAGATTTGTTTTAAAGCACTGGCAATCCAATGGAGTAAACCCGTTCCACGAAAGTGGCGAGGTCCTGTGATTAGCCATATTATATATTTGTTGAATAGATTTCTCATACCAGTCCCATGACTGACTCGTAGTTTGTTTCACTCTCAAACTCGGGTGCCCCTTTTTCTACACGGGCGGCCTTGTATTCAGGTTTAGCTGGTTCTTTCTGGATAGCTGGAGCTGAAGATGGATTCTATTATTTATCTCTTTTTATGATGTTCAGCTCCTATTGTACATATTTTGTTTGTTTCCGCTGTAGACATTTATGTATAGCTGAACTGTATTTGTACTAAGTAAGATCCTGTATACTGTGTAACTCTGATGATTACTTTTATCCAGTATATTCTATTGTTCATTATCTGGTGTATTTTATTATTCTGTTCTGCTATTATCTATTTCTGTGTTATATTCCAAAGATAACCCTTGCCGCCGTCAGTACGGGGTTTGGGGTCGTCTCACTTGTTATGCTATCACGTGGATGTTGCATATGGATGAATGTTATGTGCACTCATGTAGAGATTATGAATCATGTTAGGAATTTGCATACATATGGACTCATTACACTAACATACATTTGCATTAAGGAGGTTTACTGAATCAGTGAACGCCTGATTTTCGCATTAGATAAGTACATATACACACACCTGTCGCATATGATCATACAACATTTAGAATCTTTTAAGGACAATGACTGCTCGTGGATGATGTTTTGAGTAGATGGATGATGGATGGTAGGATACGTTCTTCCTAACTTGAAGATTTCGGTGACGAAATCCTTTAAGGTGGGGAGGATGTAACGACCCGTATTTTGAATAACAAGTTATAATATAAATCAAGGCATAATTAAATGATAAAATCTGAATCAAGGGAAACGGGTTGTGCCATTGCGTTCATCTCGGAAAAATACGCGAAATAGAGTCCGAGTTTTCGAAAATTGGAGTCCGTATGACCAAGATATGGCCCGTTAAAGTTTTCAGAAAACTTCAAGTTCAAATTTGAATTCAGAAATTCAAATTCAGCTATGCAGGGCAGGCGGGAAAAATTCCCGCCATCCCCAAGTAGACTGGGGAGTCGACTTGGGCGTCGACACACCCCAGGTTGTGTCGACTGCCCAGTCGACACCCCTGTCGACTTAGGCGGTCGGCCAGCTTGGCCTGGGTGCACATGACTTGTTCCTCAAGACAGGTTTTAAGGCTTGTGACGGATTTTAAAGGCCCGGATCTGATTTACGGTTAATCCTATGGCTAAAACTAATCCTAACTTCTCTAAAAAGACCATAATACCTAGCCTAAACCATCATAAATAAATCCTACAACTAGATTATGCCAAAATGTTTAATCATGGCCTCCGCCCTCTTGTCATATTCTCCATCTTCATTCATATGAGAGTTCCTAAGCTTGTTTGAGAGTTTCTAAGCTTGATTCAAGGCCAAAGTTCAATCTTTCTTCATCGAAGCAAGGATCTTTTGCTTGTTTCTCAAGGGTTTTCATTGGAGCTTATCATTTGGGAGTGTTTAGAGTTGCTAGTGACTTCGTCTCAATCTTATTTTATTTTATAAGTCTTCATAAGCATTGTAAGCCTTATAATACTCTTAGATTCTAACTATGAATTTAAATATGACATGTTGCAAGTTTGAGTTTGGGCCTAAGTATGATATGTGCTTTGATTTTATCATGTTATGCATAGATTTATTCTATGCATGTTTGTAAAGATATCACCTTGACCTTATGCATAGAAAGCTATGAGCTTTGATTGGAAATGTTGCATAAAGCAACATAGAAACTCTCATAAACCTTATGTTATCTTGCATATGATGTTATATGCGAATCACTAGCTATCATCCTACGTCATTTATGATCATGTTTCACCTATTTGCTAAAGTTTGATATCATGCATGTTTTGAGGCTTATAATGTAATATGCAAGTTTATGATCTCTTATAAACCTTATGTTATCTTGCATATGATTTTACATGCGAATCACTTGCTATCATCCTATGTCATTTATAGCCATGTTTCATCTATTTTGCTAAAGTTGATATCATGCATGTTTTGAGGCCTATAATGTAATATGCAAGTTTATGAACACATTTGCCTCATATGCCACCATGTCTAACTTGTGGCCCAAACCTTATTAATTATGTCATGCTTCTAAGTTTCCCTCTCTAAGATCTATTTGCGTTTATGCGAACTTACATGCGATGGGGTTACGTTATGGGTAAACTAGAATGACATAAAAACATGACTTGAAAAGATGACACGAAATATGACATGTGATTATGCTTGAAACATGAACATGAACTTGGACATGACTTCTAGAAAACATGAGAATGGCCAACTCGAGGTTGGGTTGAGTTTGTAGCATAAATCTACCCGGAACCGACTGGCTTAACTAGTGGCTACAAGCAATAGGACCCAATGTGAGTAGTTGGTCATGTCGCACTTGAAACCCGAGGTTAGACTAAGTTGTGGTGTAAAGCTACCCGGACCCGCCCGACTTAACTAGTAACCACAACAAGGTCTAATGTGAGAGGTTAGGTGCATTAAATTAATTAATGCCACATGATAGGGTTAAGTCATGGACCACTTGAATACTTAACCAATTACACACGATGGGTTGATAGGGTTAAGTCATGAACCTTGGGTACACTTAACCAACTTGGTACTTGATTGGATAGGGTTAACCACGTTTAACCCGTTAGAAACCCTAGTTACGTGGTCCTTTGCACTAGTAACCCTCTTGGTTGTATCACGATACCCTAGGGACTAGGCTAGGGTGGGGCACGATTATTGGGTTGACATGTAAGCGACCAAAACGACGGCTGAGTAGGTGCGCCGGTGTAGGTTCAGGCGGACTATGGTCGTGCACATAGTCCGGAGTTGAAAAAGCAAGACACGGGCACCCGTAGGTTTAGACTGTGCTTGCTTGATTTGTGTCCGTGGTTGGCACCCTAGGGCTTGATACACCCTAGGGTGGACCTAGCACAGTTTGACTACACTTCGTGATTGGGCCGTATGACACCGACACTTGACGAGTTAGGCTTTTAGGGAGCCGATCGACTAGACCGTGTAGTTGGACCTTGATTTAGATCACCTCATGATATAGGGCAAGATTGGGCCAAGGAATCATTTCTTGTTTATACTTGACATGGGTTGGAATGCTAGTACACTTGGTGCAGAAAACTTAACCTTGTATATGCGATGCCACACTTGATCTATCTTGTTAACTTTTCACCATGCCAGTTATAACCCCATGTTTCATCTTTGCTTTACATGTCCAGTTAACTTTATTAGGTTTTATACTAATAGTAGATAGGACTTACCAGTCTTTTGACTGACCCATTTTCTTTCACCTCTTTTCTTTCGTTCCCCCCCGGCTTACAGGGTGGGAACACCAGCACCTAGCTTGGATCTTTAGCTGCTTTTCTGGATAGTTCATGTACGGTTTGGACTTGAGCTTGCTATGGCTTTATTCTACTTTGGGGATAGTTACTTTATGATTTTCTTTCCAGTTTTCAGTTTATGTTTCTAGACTTTGTTTTGTGGAAAATAATGACCAAGTACCTTGATGTAACTTGACTATGGTTTTGAAATGTTAGTTTTTTTTCCGCTGCTTTATTTACTCTGTTTTTACTTATATGTCTGTCTTGCGATATCTGCATGCATGATTACCTTGTTTAACGCCCCTCCAAAGCTAGTGTGCTTACAAGAGTGGCATTGGCGGAGGTGGGGTGTTACATTGGTCGAAGGCCGGAGGTCTTCACATCGTTTGGGTGATTACTGATGATCTTGATTGGGCTGTACACCTAAGAGGAGGGAATCAGTTTGTGATCATCCAGATGTACTTGGAGATCGATGGATATGCGAGGTACAAGGTGCCTCCAGTTTCATTCAGACCCAGAACGAACTTGTAAATGGACTGTGTGTCTGACATTGGATTTTATTCTGTGTGATTGATTTCCATTAAATATATATATGTTTGGTGGCGGAGAATTTATTCTCTTGCTTAACGCCCTTTTCTGAGACGTACGAGCTCAGAGGTTATATATTGATGGATATCAATCGCATGGAGTGAATTTCCTGTGTGGCATGCCTAAGTGGCAATTGATCAAGGCTTCTGTTGAAAAGCAAAGTCTTGTGGTTGATGATCAAAGCACCGCATGTGTGGCATAGCTTTGTGTAATGTTGATTCGCGATCCTCACACCCTGGTTGTGAACCAGAAACGGGAGAGGACCCTAGGGAGGGCATGCGTTTCCTTCTAGCTAGGGTGGTGTCAGTGACCTACCAGCCCTGACATTTATATTATTTTCACCTGCGTGGTTGTTGGATTGCGAGGCGACTCAGATATATCGGTGACTGTGTGGAGCCGATGGAGTCATTTGGCTCATTGACGCCCCAAAGGGTGGGGAAATGCAGTGTTCAGGCATTTTAATTCACATCGGTGGACCGGCCCAGACGATCCGAGGGTCACTCGAGTTCTAATCCTGAGACACGGGCTAAAGCATCTCGAATCGGTAGAGGACTATCTTTTGCCTCGGTTCACAGATGGAAACCCAACTTCCAATATGTGACATTTGCGGTTTTGATTGTAGAGCCTAGTATGGCGACATGATATATGGTACCCATGCCGTCTATGATTGATATTTAAGATTGAAATTGTTTTGACACTATACACTTATTATAGTATCAAATGATTTGTTTTTAGCGTACCAAGCATGTTTGGCTATTATAAGGGTAAACCCTATCCTCTGGCTTGTGTTGCATTGTGTGATGGGACATGTGTCTTATAATAGCTTCATTTTTTACAAAAAGCATTGCGCTGTTTTGTTATATGCATCGGTATTCTTGGGAGGAAACCCATTCCGTGTTATATGGCGTGGTCCCTTGATATATCTGATTTAAAGTAAAGCTTTAAATAACTGTTTTAGTTCTCAAACCAGTCACATGACTGACCTGGAGTTTATTGTTTTAACCTAAACTCTGGGTGCCTCATTTTCCGCATGGGCAGCTAGTAGTTTTGGTTTTGCAGATTTATATTCATAGGATCCTGATTTACAGCTGAAGCTATATTCGGAAAGCTCTGTATCCGTGTATTACTTTTAGTTGTGTTTTGTATTATTTTTCTACTGCATTGTAATTTGTAAATCTCTGAGATTTATCGAATGTGTAATATTTATGCATACTCTGTATATTCTTGTATTTTGATAAATTGTTATAATAAGCAATGAAATGTTCTTCTGTATGTGTTCTGATTCGTCTTGTCCTCAAAACAATCAGGGGTTTCGAACGGTCTTGGTCGGTTTAGCGATTGATTCGGATCGAGCGAAATTCCTTATCGTTACAGTTTGGTTGAAATAATTTATAATATATGTAGATTTTTGAATATCTTTTACCAAAATAGATATCATCACCAATTGATTTTGCATATTATCATTACTCATCTTATTTCATATCATGCATCATTATTATAAATTACAGTGCATCTCAAATTAGAATCATTCACATCAAAAATTGCATTTCATTCAATATATCACTTCATATAGCTTTGCATGACATACTGCATTATAACCAACATACTGCACATATTGCATTACATGTTAACTTTAACTCCACACATAAAAAGATACTGTATGAGGAGTTTTTGTATAATTAGAAATATATAGGATTATTAATCAAATACATAACATATTTACTTTGACTTAATTGACTTGTCTGATTTGTTTGACTTGAATAACTTGATTATCTTGTTTGACATGGTTGAATTTCATTAGTTGTTGATATGTGTCTAAGAAATATACTTATGCATTTGTGTTTAATAGGAGTTTATAGTTTTTAGGATAAATAGAAGTTACAAGAAATGTTTGGCTTTATGTTTGAATTTATTTGAATTGATGTTTTGTGACAACAAAACTTAAAATGATTGATTGTTTGGATTAAATTACTTAACTTATATCACAGTTTCAAGGATATCTTATCAGAATTAATTTTTAGTCTAGATTAAAGTCTTATTATAGTTTTAAGGGAATTTGAGTTTAGGCTGGGTTTAGTCTTGTATTAGATTAAGGGGGAGTTCTATAGTTTCTAAGGATTAGTTGAAGTTTCAAAGTGTTTTTAAATTGATATATACTTTTGCTTTGGTTGTTTAGATTGTTTGAATTGATTGTTTGTTTGAATTGCTTGTTTTTTTTGAATTGCTTATTTGAATTGATTTTCTCGTTTGGATTGATTTGCTTATTTGAACTGATTATAAAATTTGATTGGTTTTGCTTAGTTTATTATCCTTTTATTTAATTTATTAGACTAGTATATTCACAATTTTAGATGGAGTTATATTATTTTAAGATTAGAATTATTGATTTAGAGGGAAATATAAGGTTATTCAATTCAGGGATTGTTATGTAGTCATTATGATCATTCTAGTATAGTCTTCTACTATAGGTATAGCATAGTATAGTCTTGTATATGGTACTTTTTGATAATGACAAAGGGGAGAAATTATAAAATCAAATATAGTTAAGATAGGCATAATTTAAGGGGGAGTTAGAAGGAATTCATGATGAAAGGAGAAATAATCAAGGAATCAGATCAATAGGTAATATCAGATATAAATATTTTATAAATCAAGGTTGTCATCATCAAAAAAGGGGAGATCGTGGGAGAATGTAGTTTTGATGACAACAACCTTATTTCAATTATCATTATTAATTGTTTATAAAATATATACTAACATCTCTGTCTAGAATATATAAACATATATATATATATATATATATATATATATACAGGATTTGTATACAGGACATAAATATTGCATACTGTATAGTTTTAGAGTTTCAAGAGATTCAAAATTCAGAGGAGATTCAAGACTCATGAGTAATGAAGTTATCAAGAGTTCAAGACAAATATATTAATAGAGTCTAGTTTATATGTAAGACTCTAAATAGCACTCCAAGTTCAAATTCAAATTCCATTTTTAAAATTTTGATTTTCAAAATTCAAATTCAAATTTCAAATGGTTTTCTACCTTACTTACGATTTCAAATATATGTTTTAAAGTTTATATAAGTTTATATATGTTTATATAGTTATATACAGTTTTAAACCTTATAAATTTACAAATATGTTTATATAATATATATTTATGTTTTCATATGATTTTATACTTTATAATACTCTTTTATATCACTAAGTTTTAATTCAAAAATTTACAGAATTATATATATAGTTAAACATGTGAAAAATAGTTTAATTTTTTTTATACATACTTATGTCGACATACATATATGTCTTCGTCGACATACAACTGTCCTTTTTTCAATTTTCAAAGGAAGCGTCTTTTCACTATTTGTAATGTTCCAGAAGCGTTGATCAACCTTTCAAACCATATAAATAGGGGTTGATTTTGATTTTTTTTATCATTCTTCTTCTCCATCTTCTCCCCTCTTCATCCCACCATTAATATTTCATATTTTATTTGTTTCTACACTTCTACTTTGCTGATTTCTACTCTAATTACATAAAACTTCTTCTTTTCTCACTCTCTACTCATTACTCTCTGAATTGAAGTGCTATTGAAAGTTATAGGGCTGCAGTAATCATTGGGAAAAGATGTGTTCCTTGTAGCCTTGAAAGCAAGGAAAGGGAGCGGTGGTAATCTTGTAGCTGTGAAATCAAGAGTGGTTGGGCTGGTGTTAACCTTGTAGCCATGAAATCAAGGGGATTGTACTTGGACAGTGATATTAATAAAACTCTGCGCAATCCAGCGTTGCGTGGGACTGGACGTAGGATCGGAGTAATTCGAACCAGTATAAAATCCAGTGTATTCTTTCCTTTTTTCATTTTATATTTATCTATTTCCATATATGATTTTGTGTCTGTGATCATCTCTATTGTGTGTGATTAATATAGTAAATCGTTTAAGTTTAATGTTTTTGTAAATTTTTCAAAAACACTATTCATCCCCCCTCTAGTGTTAGTCTTGCCTTCACATTCGCATTCAGCGTTCCCTAAAAATTGGTATCAGAGCATAAGTTTTCAAAAATTTCATAATCTGATTTTTGGAAATATTAAACAGAAAATTCTAAAATAATCTATAACACTAGTTCAAACACATAATCTGATTTTTAAAATTTAAATTTTTTGAAATTTGAAAGTTTTTTAAATTGAAAATTTTGATATATGGATATGTTACAAAACCATCATGATATTATTGTTTAAAATTGTAATTAGTTATTTTGAAAAGTCATTTGATTATTTGAAAAGTTATCTGATTATTTGAAAAGTTGTTTTGTTTTGCAGGAGAAGTGTAATGACGATTGGTGAAAAAACATCAAGAGGAAGAAATGGATATATATATATATATATATATAATGTAAATCAACAAAGAAATGAGTACTAGATCAATTTACAACTTTGGATTTTCATCGACAACTTAATTTCATACTGTACTTCTCTTCATTTTCTTTGTAATGCCGCTGGTTTCATGTTAATCCATCAAGAATTGACCAAGTAATAAGCTAATGGACTTTTGGTGAATAATGAGAGAAGGAAACCAAAACTATCGACAATTATCTTCAAACTGCATCCACAAGTTAGACTATTTTGTCCCAAATCCTTTTCCCAGATTGTAGTTCTTGTTCTCGTGGTCATTTTGATGGATGGATCATCGAATTATGATCAAAATTGAGTGAGATATGACTATTTGAATTTGGCTATGCAAAATTGAAAATTGTGTACGGGATTTCTTACATCTCTCCTACTGTTTTGACTTACTGCACCCTAATACCATCCAAATTCATCCCCAAACTATTATTAAATCGTATCCCTTGCATTCCTCTTCGATTTTCCGCTGATTTCATCCAGTTCCATTGAAAAATGAGGGAGACTTGGCTTTTGAAATACTGGTAGAAAAGAAAAACGGGAAAAAGAGGAAGACGAGAGAGGGACTATTTATAAAAGAATGAAGTGTCCATTCATTTGAAATTCAAATTCAAACTCAAGGATTTAGCGCCAAGTTAGTTGAACTACTAAATCATCAATATCTTTCTCATACAGTGTTCAAATTCAACAAATGAATATACTATCATGATTAGAAAAACGATCCCTTCACAATAGAGCAAATTTCATCATCAAATTCTGGAAGATGTGAATGTGTGATTCATGACAATGGAATAACAACAAAAAGAAGGATTGCAAAAATAGGTACGCTTTACAATTATTTCATAATTATCATTAAATTTAGGAATATACATCTATGCACATAGTTAGGTATAGAAGTTTATCTTTTTTAAAATTTTAGATAATTTGGTTCACATATCGATACACCATAGTATACGTACCAATGTATCAATCTAATTAAAATCTTTTCTTAATCTAAAATTAAATTTCATTAATATTTGATTTGGATTTGAAAGAATTGAAAGGACATCTTTTCAATATGAAAATGTCTGTTCAAACACTAATTATCAATTTTGTTTATCTGCTTATGTTTCATATACTTTATCTCAAAAATATATATTTTGAAATTATAAAATTGTATATAGACATAGATATATGCTTGAAATAATTTAATTTTTTTCAAACATTTTACATTATTATAAAATATAAATTTATATATCTTTTATATGTAGTTTAAACGTACATAGTTTAACTTATATTTTTCATATAATTTCATAACAATTTTGGGATACGTTATAAAAGATATTATTTATAACTAAATACTAATTTTGATTTCTTGGTTTATTAAGATTTATAAAACTTGTATATTTCACTTAATACTTGGTGTGTACATACATACGTACAAACACACACGTGCGCGCACGCACACACACACACACACACAAATATATATATATATAACTTTCATGCCTTAAATATGTTGTTTAAATATAAGAAGTTAAAGTTTTATAATTATATTACCAAGTTTCATCAGAAAATTATTTTGTCATAACTATGGATTTCTTTTAAAGTTTTAATATATAAACGGTTCTTTAGCAAATTAATATATTTTGATTTCCAAAGTTTAAATTTAAAATTAATTTGTATAAAAAGATAAATAATAAATTAAATTTTATGTCCTTTTAAAATCAGTTTTATATACAATTATGAATATATGTTTATAGTTTACTTCATATGATAAAACTATATATTCTTTATAGGTCTTTAATGTTTACTATATTATTTTTAAAGAAGCACCCTACTATATAACTCCATATTTCTCATAAAATTATTCTGAATATTTTACTACTTATCATGAATATATTTTTAATAATCATTTATACTATTCTTTCAATCTCTTTCATTAGTATCATTAACCTTTGTCTAGAAATTAATATATGTTACCTTTGTTTGATTGAATCAAAACTTCTTTAAAATGAAGTTAGATAACACTTTAAGTATATATAATAGTTTAATAGTACTTTAAATATATATATAATAGCTAGATAGTACTTTGAATATATTTTACCGAAATGGATATCATCACCAAATCATTCTGCATATTATCATTAAACATCATATCATACATCATTATTATAAATTAAAATCGTTCACATCAAAAGTTGCATTTCATTTAACATATCATTTCATATTGCTTTGCATATGGTATACATTTCATAGACATTATAACTAATATACTACACACACTGTATTACATATTAACTTTTAACACTACACATAACAAGTATACTATATGGGAATTATTGTCTTAGAAATATATAGGAATATTAAACACATAACATATTTACTTTGACTTGATTGGCTTGTTTGGCTTGATTAATTTGTTTGACTTGTTTGGCTTGATTGATTTGTTTGACTTGTTTGAGGTAGTTGGATTTGATACGTATGTGTTTGTGTTAATAGGCTTGAAATATACTTATACATATGTAGGTATTAAATAAGATAACTATCTTATTCAAATTTTATTACATATAGCTTTTCTAGTATTAAATTAAGGGGGAGCTTAGTAGTTTCTAGGATTAGTTGAAGTTTCAAGAAGTATTTTGAATAGGCATGTACTTTTTCTTTGGTTGACTTAATTGTTTACATTGATTGTTTGAATTACTTGTATGTTTCAATTGCTTGTATGTTTGAATTGCTTGTTTGGATTGATTTGCTTGTTTTTATTATAAATATTGATTGGTCCTCATCTAAATTATAAATTTTGAGATTAAAATTTGAATATGACTTATTGAATAGTTAAGATAAAGTTAGTAAACTTTTAAATTTAATTTAGAAGTGAAAATTTTGAAATTCAATATTTTAATATTATTTTAATAGTCTGAAAAGGGATCATTTTTGAAACAATCTCGGAATCTGAAAAAACCAATTTTATTGGATCCATAACGTCAAAATATGGTAGAATTTAAAATTTCATAATTTTTGGAGTTAATATGTGAGTGTTTGTAATATAAACGTATGCTGAAAAACTAGTTAAAATTCAGTAAAAGCTAGAAATAAGGCCATTTTTCGAATGGTCACTGAATTCTCCGAGACCAGGCTTGTTGGAACCATAATCGTAAAATGTTGTAAATTCAAATTTCGTAATTTTTGGAGTTAGTATGTGGTCGTGCGACTAGAAATGAGATAGTGTAGTATAATTAATTAAGTGAAATCAAATCACTTAAAACACTAATTCCCAAATGCCACAATAATTAAACACATAAGTTACCTTCTTGTACACTTGTACAACTCTTCCTAAAGGTCACTTCCCTTGCACTTTAAGTCCATGCGCCATTTTTTTTCTTTTTTATTTCCTTTTCTTCATTTCCTTTCTTTCCTTTTTCTCTTTTTCTTTAACTTCCACCTCCCTCCTCCAAGCTTTTTCAATGGTCGCCGCACACCCTTCCCTTTCCTAGGTTGTTCCGCACCCTCCCCCACCTCCTTCCTATCTGTGCCACCTCTCCTCCTCCTTGTCGTGGCCCCATCTTTCCCTTAAACACTTAAAAATCCCATCTCTTTAACCTATATTGCAATTACACCCAAATTAACATCGAAGCCACCCACCTTCCTACCCCATATCCCATGCCACAGCCCCCACCACCTCTACCAGTGCCTTCCAGCCTAAAATGTGGACCCTACCCATGAACGAACCCATCCGGGCCCTGTATCTATTCTTGTTTGCTCCGTATACCAAGATCTGCACCCGTTTGTCAATTTGTAGAGTTTAGGAATCTCCGTCGCCACCAAATTCAGTTTAGTAGGCTTACGGAAAAATTTGTAGGTGCCATACGAGTGTGGTGGTCGTGTGTGAGAATTACAGTCCATCCGTGAAAAGATCGGCGGAGTGGAAACCCACAGTGAGAAACTGTAGACAGGAAAAAGGCTAAAAATAAATAACTATTATTAGCTAAATGGTTTGAGTTTATTGATGATTATTAATTGATAACACAAGTTTATAATGATGTTAATAATGTATAATATGATAAATATATCATTTTTACTTGATATGTGCGTGATTGCTTGGATATGTGACACTATAAACACAAACAACGTCGATTTAAAACTGTTTGAACCTGAAATGGTCTTGGTAAAGTAATTTATTAATTACTGGTTTTTGAATGGTATGTAAACCCTACACAGGTATTGGGATGATAATAAATTGACACATCTCCCAATTATTTGATATGTAATGAAAAACACACACGGGTATTGAGATGATAATAATTGACACATCTCCTAATTGTTTGATATGTGATGAAAACCCCACACAGGTATTGGGATCAAGGTTTTAAATCTCGGATATCGGTCGCATTTCATCTCAGCGATTTTAGAGACTTGATCTCGTATCGGGGGAGATCTGGAATGAGATGAGTCGAACTCAGGGTTTATCTTGGATTTCCATCTTAGGTATAAAAGTTTGTATCAGAACAATCTTGGGGTATATGATATGTTAAAAACTTCTTACACTATAATTTTCATGAATGCCATTATAAAAATAGTAATTTGAACTTGAATTGCAAAATCATCTCATCATTCTTTATTTATGAAAGAACATTCATATTCGTAAATCATAATATGCTTAAATTTAAAAAAAATAACAAAATACAAATATATTAGCACTTACATTTATGATCAATGGACATAAATTATTGTTAGACAAAAAACATAAAAGTGATCCAAAACATAAAACAATGTTGCATAAGTAGAAAATAAAATACATAATTTCATAGGTAACATGCTAGTAAAAGATGACGAATATGAAAATTATAAGCATTGTAGAACGTATATGAATATACGATATGCTCATTTAACATGCAAAATATAAAATAACAGGAGATTATCATGGCTGAATTTGAGTTTTCTTAATTACTGTCTTGGTTTAGGCACGAGTTTAAATTTTAACTAGAAAGACCTAGATCTCGGGTGATATCTCAGTATATTGTCTCGGTCGATATATCATTCGATATTGCAATATCTCGGATGAGATATTCGAAACAAGATTTACAATGAGACTTGTTGTTTTGTTTCAGGAGGAGCCTAAAACGAGATCTCGGGGATATTCGAGATTTGAAACGGTAATTGGGATGATATTTAATTGACACATCTCCCTATTGTCTGATTTATGATAAACCACACATAGGTATTGGGATGATATTTAATCGACACATCTCCCAATTGTTTGAATGTGCAGTTAATCTGTTGATTGACGAATCCATATAAGCGTTATTGACTTAAGAGTTATATGGTGTATTCCACTTTGTATGTGGATTGGATGTTGTTTGATGTTTGATATGATTTTCTGGAGTTTGTTAAATAGTTAAATAAACTATTTTTAGATGGATTTGATTCAATATTTAATTATAATTAAAGTTTCGGGTTGAATAGAACTCGTTGCATAGCGACAGTTCGCGAATGTTGACTGTTAACTTCAAAGTGATTTACCGGAAGATCCGACCGTCGGATTGTCCCGAAACTGAAAGTGTTGGGTTCAAAATGAAAAGAGTTTTTTAATGAATCTAAGAATATTAGAATCCAATGGTTATATTGTGAGATAAGTCAAAATAATTTTTCTGGAAAAATACGAATTTTGTATTTTTAGACCCAAAACTGGATTTTTATGAAATGTGCTATTTTTAAATTAATAAAAATAGAGATAAATTATGTTAAATAATATTAAATGATTTGAAAGAGTTATAAAAAAACACTTGGTTTTTGATATTTATCATGGTTGATTGATTGTTTGAATTATACTCGACCAATTTATGAGCAAATATGCTTTTATATTTACCAATGGGTTCGGTAGAAATATTTGTATGCTAACACATTGTAATTTATTTCATGATTTGACTATGAGGTGTCTTGCGATGTTGTTTGGTTAATTTCAATTTAATGAACATTTTATGAAATGGGATTTCCATAAGTGAAAGGAAATGTTTTTCCCATTTTTGGATAGGGAATGTTTTATAAAAATGTTTTATAAAATATAAAGGATTTCGAGGACTAAACCCGATGATTTTGAAATGATTTGGAAGAGGAAATTATCATAGATTTGATTTATTTGTGATTATTGGTATTAATGATTTTTCCACTCTGGGATAAAAAATGATTTAATATGTGGCTAAAAATTTAGGTAACCCAAAAAAACTAAAAGTGTGGGTGGGACCCAGGACCTTAATTGGTCAATGGTCAGTGTAGTCCTACCCGTTTGTGGGAGGTGTGCATATATATTTCGAGTGAATGAAGGTGCGTCCCCTTTGCCATGTTGATGGGAGAAACCTGCCAATATTTGGTTGCAAAAGTTTTGTGAAACGACCCAAATCGCCCTTTCGGGAAAGCCCGGATTGTTTTGAGAACATGACACATCAGAACATAGACAGACGAACATTTCATTGCTATTACAACAATTTACATCAGAGTATAAAATTTTAGTGGAAAAATAATATCAGTGATTTAATAAATTACAAAGCAGCGGAAAATATAATACATGAATAAAATGTGCAGCGGAATACATCATACTAGCACAACTGAAAGAAATACACGAATACAAAGCTTTCTGAATATAGCTCCAGCTGTAATCCGGATCCTGTAAAAAGAAATATCTTTGAAAACCAAACTACTAACTGCCCATGTGGAAAATATGAGCACCCAGAGTTTAGGTTAAAACAATAAACTCAGAGTCAGTCATGGGACTGGTGTGAGAACTAAAACAGTTAATAATCTTGATTTTAAAGTTAGGTAAATCACGGTACCACGCCGTATAACACGGAACGGTTTTATCCCCCGTGAATACCAGTGCATAAAAAAATAACAACGCAATGCTAAAGGTTAAAATGAAGCTATTATAAGACTCAGGTCCAATCACATAATGAATGCAGTTGAGGATAGAGTTTTCCTTTATGATAGCCAAATATGTTTGATACGCGAATATTATTACTATAAGTGAAGAAATCAACTTTAAATATAAATGTATCAATCATAGGCGACGTAGTTACCATTATATTACGTTGCCATATATGTATTTACAATTAAAATCGTGAAATCACGTATTGGAAATTGGGTTTCCATCTATGAACTAAGGCAAGCGATCATCCTTACCTATTCAAGACCCTCTAGCCCGAGCCTCAGGATACAGCCGCAACTGCATCTACGGTTAGCGACAGGGTCGGTCATCCGTCGATGATTGGCGATACCATAAACTATATGTTAGTCAGTTCTATGGAACCTACAAAATGGGTCAGTAATGTCGACTACTCTAGAGCCATTAGGGACTCAAATCATATCCAAGCCTTTCAATCGGCCCGAATTCTGAGATACCTCGCATTCCATCAAATAATATGCAACATTCACATAATTAAACAGTCAGGGTTCCATACCATGACGTTACTCCTAGCTAGAAACTAACATATGTCCATTTCCCTGAAGTCCTCATCCCGTTTCTGGTTCATACCGGGGTGTGAAGCTCGCGAATTAACGCTACACAAAGCTATGCTAATTAAAGTTGTGCTTTGATCATCAACCACAAGGCTCTTCTTTTCAACAAAAGCCTTGATCCATGCAACTCAGCATGCCACACTGTCAATCCGTACCATACCACTTATTTCCACCAATATATAACCTCTAAGCTCGTACATCTCAGAGAATGGTGTTAAGCAAGAGAATAAATTCTCTGCCACCAAATAGATATATACTTAGCAAAGATCAACGAATACAATATAAAGGAATACAATGTCAAACACACTATCCATTTGCAAGTCCGTTCTGAGTCTGAACGAAACTAGAGGCACCTTATTCCTCGTCCCATATGTCCAATACAGGAGAGAGAGGCCCTCGCGTATCCGGTCGATCTTTAAGTACGTCTGGACGATCACCGCTTATTACTTTGTCTTCGGTGTACATCCCAATCAAGACATCAGTAATCATCCAAACGACGTGAAGATCTCTGGTCTTCAACCACCATCTTCATCGTCGACTTTTAATCGTCGTATCAATTATTCAGAATGGGTTAAACCTGGTCTTTCCAAATAACTCACATATCTTATAATCAAGTGCTATAAAAACACATCATACGCCTTATTCCAATTCAGAATATTAATTTATTCAAATATTCACAACTTTAAGGAAAGGTTCCGATTTGTAAAGACCCTTATTTTTCTGGCTAATTATTTAATTTATTTTATTATTTAAAATAGTGATTTGAATTTAACGATTTTATTTTGAATATTTTGTTAATAAAAAAATATAATAATATTTTATTTCTAAAATGGTCGGAAAATGTTGTGTTTGCAATATAGTGTGAACCGACAATTAAAAATGGTTTGATATTGTTTATAGTGGAATTTTATTTACGATTCATTAATTAAACGGCGTTATAACGTTTAATTTATAATTTAATTATAAATCGAGCTGCAACGGCGCGACAGTTCGTAATATTGGATTTTGAACTTTAAATGACCGTATAGGATTCAATATTAGTCGGATTTTCTCGAAACAAGAAACGTCTGAATTTATTTGATGATATTTTTCTAATGAAAGAGAAAAATCGAGTTTTCATAGCATAGATTTTGTTTTACATCCAAATCAAATTTTATAATAGTCGTTATGGAATTCCTTTATATATTACATCGATTTATTTTATAAAATAAAGGGTTTTAAAATATTTTTAACATCGAATTGGCTTGGATTTCAACCCAGAGAACTTTATTTTGAATCTATACGAAATTCAGGTCGTGTATGCCTAATGATAATATTTTATTTTATTTATATTGAAGTATTTTAAAATTGATTTATTTTAATTAAAATTGGACCTTTAAAAAGGGACTTTATTCAAACGACCTCCGTTTTCGACAAAACAAATTTTCTTGAGACCACAATGGCAAATTATTGCTAGATTTTCAAGTTGCACGCAAATCGGAGTTACTCTGTGAGCATGGCAAAATTAAATGTAAATAAAACGACCATTTGGGCGTGGACGAGCACCGTTTGAGCAAACGGACTTGGAATTCAATGAAACAAGTTTCATTAGGACCGTAACGTCAAATTATACCATGATGTTAATTCCTATAGCGAACGGAGTTTGTATGTGAGCACGGTAAGCAATAAACGGCACTTAGAATTGCGATAGACATGAAATAAAAATCGTCGGTCGTTGTCGGTCGTCACATCAGGTTAAAATAATAATTTTTACACTTATATATACACCCAAACCTCAGCCAACCCATTCACAGCATTTCCACCGTTCATAATATTTGCAGAAAAGACCTTGGCACAAAAACGATTTATTCCTCACAATCAAGCGAGAATCAAAGGGGGTGGCCAAAGGGAAAATTGTAGCCAACGTTGAGGTCGATCTTCAGTAAAAATTTGGTGAAGTTTCGTAGCCTATGGTGGACGGAATCTGACAATAACCGAGCAGATATGGTTCCATTCTTTGATGATTTTTGGTGTTTTTGTGAAGTATTAGTGGATGGGGTCTGTAGGAGAGTGAAGTAGAGGATTCAGGCTTTCGTTTGGCACCGGTCTGAGGTTATACGTTGGTCGGAGGTGGTCACGGCGAGGAGATGAACGGAAGGCTTGTTTTTGGGGTTGGTTTTGAAAGTCACGATGATGTTTTCGAAGATTCCGGCGAAGAGGAGCATCGTTGGTTGGGGCTGTCTGAAGGTCGGTGAAAGGGGGATGGCCAGCGGTCATTTTGGTGGTGGTCTCGAAGATTCCGGTGGCGTGGCCAGAGAAATCGAGCCTACCTTTCTGGTGGCGTTTTCGGCGAGCTTGGCCAATCTGGGGGCCCAGGATCTGGGGCGGAGGGTCCACTTGTCTAGGCGGTTGCTCATGGGTGGTCACGGGGGTCTCAGGTGGGACGTTGGCATCGTGGTGATGGGTGGAAGAAGTTGAGCAACACGGTCAGGTGAAGATAAAGGAATGAGAAGGAAAGCATCGGGTTTCTGGCATCCGAAGAGGGGAAAACGCGTGATGGTGCTGACGTGGCCTGGACTAAAGGGGTTTAACGGTAAGATTAAGTAATTGATTTAATTAATTAATAATTGGTTAGTTAATAGTCATTTAAAATATATAAACTTAAAACAATTGTACCTTATCCATACAATATCAGATTTACGTGAAACAGGATCCGTTGGGATCGCAGAGACGAGATCTAGATGATGGTGTTGACTGGGATTCGATTGGGCGCAGTTGGATTTTCAGTTAATTTTAAATGCTGGTTTAAAATTAAATGAACAAACAATGCTACAACCATCAACTGAAATAACCGGTGAGTTAATTCTCACACTTTTCTAGACTGCTATGATGTGATAAATCCATATAAAAATACAAATTGGTTGATTGGCTGCGTTGGTTGCTATTGGTTGATTTAGTGGTTGTTGTTGATGATATTATCTTCATTTATTTATTTATTTAAAATTTTCTACTAACATGAAATGTTATAATAACCGTGATGCAGGGAAGAACAGGTTGGAGGGGTCCGACCGGAATCCTCAAAATATTTTGTATATTGTTTATTTTATATTGTTTATCCATGAGCTGATTCAACCCAAATTGACAGTAAACCCTGTTCAGATAGTGATGGTTGAATGGATATTAATCACTGTTGTGTTTTTAAATCAATTGACAGTCTGATTTAGGGGTTGGCAGTGAGGTCATAAAATTTACTGTTTTAAGATGTTCTGCATCGGGCGAATTAACGTAATATTTAGTTATAAATTTATTTTTATAACTGATTTGAAGTTTTAAATTTATTTTATATAAGTCAAATAAAATTAGAAATTTTATAAATATAATTATATTTAAATCAAAATTTATAAAAGGGATCATTAAATGTTTTCTATAACATATTTAATGTCATGTTCTGAATGGAAATTCTGGAACTAACAAACAAGTTAGAAATCATGGAATAATTATTTTATAAACAATTAAGTGATGTTTTGAAAATAATTAAGTTAATTAATTAATTTAAAAGGGAAATGGAAATGGGAAATTAGTTAACAATAACTGATATGTACGGTTGGAGAAAAATCAACTGTTCTAATTGGAAATTTACAATTGGATCAATTTGATCTAAATAAATCAAATCAATAAGTTAGACTGAATATTCGTTAAAATTTAACAAATGGTGTTAAATGATAGTTAGTCTTCGATTAACTATATTATATAGTAATTATCAAATTGTTTAGTGTTAAATAAAGTTATTTATTTAATAAGCTTTTAAAGTGATAGTTATTCTATTTCTTTGATAACATCAAAGTTAACTATTTTAACATAGTCAATATTAAGTTAATTATTATTGTAATCAATAGTAATTAAAGAAATGATTTTTAATCGGAATTTAATTACGAAGTGAATAAGTGAGCGAGTAAATTATTAAGTTTTGAAATAAATGCACGATATTTGTAAGGAGTGAAGCATTATCGAAACATAACCAAATGGGTTAAAATAAACTTATTGGAGTCCATAAAGTTTTCTATTTATAATAGAATTAAGATTTGTGTATATAATGTTTTAAAAGGCTATAGAGTTAATAGAGGAGATAAATAATAGTTTACTTATATTAAGTAAACGCATTAAGATTGGAATAGGATTTCCAGAAGGAAGTGTGATATTAAAACCATGTTTTAAATCGAATGTTAAGTGACATTTGTGGAATAATAGGAGAAAGGAGAAAGGGAATTACACACGATTTGATTAAGTAAAAAATGAAGTGACTATAATGTGATGGTTAAATAGATTCGAGCAAAGGGATATTAGTTAGTTTAATGGCGTAAGTGGAGAGATTGTAAGACAATTACAAATATATGATATGGTTTATAAAAATCATATTGGAATTGAATGGTAAATTTGCTCGATGAAGTAAAAAGAATTGATTTGTTAAGTGGGTTTTCAAGTACAAGGGAATGGGTTTTAAAAACCATAGTAAATGGGAATGGAAATGAAATAACTGGTGTTTGAGTGGAAAACTTGTCGTATCTTAAGATAAGAGCGTCGTCGGTCAAGGTCTGAGAGGTAATTAGGATAACCCAACTTGAACGGCTTCACTATTATCGAGAGATAGTATTAGCTGTAATGGTAGGAGACCGATTATCGAGTTAATTATGATTTATAAAATTTATCATTTATTTCAATAACTTTTTAAAATGAATTAACTAGACTAGTTTAGTTAAGAGGAAAGATAACTACTTATATTTAATGATAACCAAACGAGTGTTAGACAATTACAATTTCTTTTATTTAAAATGAAATAAAGGTTATGGATTAAATTACTATGTAGAGAATTTGAAGTTCAATACAAATTATAAATCAAAGTTTGCAAAGAGGGTTTTACCCAAAATAGTAGCTTTAAAAAAATAACGTTCACCTGAGAGTTGGATTAAGCAAAATGTTTGAATTGAAATAAGGGGAATTTGGTAATTGAACCTATGCCGTTTGTTTAAGAAGAAATATAACTATATTATCAATATTAAAGGAAATGGAAAGTGGTTTACGAACTATAGTGGCATTTTCAGAAATGAGGAAAACATGAAAAAGGCTTAAAGTGTATAAAAGGATTTTCCAATATAATGAAAATAAAAGAAGGGCTACATATTATATAATATTCCTGTCAAAGGAAATAAAAAGGAAAGCTAGTAAATACGTTATGCTTAAGAAGGTATCAGTAATGTTTTCTGGTACTCAAACCAGAAGAGATTTGTTAAGATAGAATTTATGAATCGATTTTAAGAATCGATAAAATGATTAAATGAAATATGTTAATAGAAATGACCTGAGCTGCCGACGTAGTGAACAATATTGTTATGATTTGATAGTTAAACCACCGACTATCAAATGAATTATTCTTAGATCTTTTTGGCGTGTTGTTTCGAAGAGACCGTGTTGGGAACTAGACCCAAAACCACTTCGAATCAACTGTGCGAACGCGACTAACTTGCAGAAGATAAATACAGAGTAAATTGAAGACCGTGGATATTTATAAAATGAAAGGACTACTTAAATCTCTGACTCATGACCAGAGATATACCGTGGTTCTGTTGTGGTTAAAATCTGCGGATTACAAGGACTACTCGCTACTGATCTGTAGGGTGATTCCTAGGATGCAGTAGGAGGGTGCCTTCGGTTCATCCTGTTCCTGGATGACTTGTATGGACGAATGTCTGACAGAGTATTTCCAAAGGAATCGCGTATGTTGATTTCTTCAAACGTACCAAGTTGGTGGCATCGAAAGGAAACTTCTTTAGCTTAACAACTTGTATATTTTTGTGGAAACTAATAAGTGATTTCTGGAGGATCTGACAATGTGGCATTCAAAGTGGATGGAGATATACTGTTCTAAAGGATAAACGTAACCTCTACCCTCACCAACTGGGAAATGGCACAAAATCGGGTAGGCATATCACACCCATTAAATGGGTATATCATTACCTGATCTAGAGAAATCAAATGTCTTCGGTTATCCCTTTATATATATATATATATTTATATTTATATTTATATTTATATGCTATCGGTTCAGTTGGCTGGCGCCCAACCGTGGTAATGATATATTCGGTACTCTCAAGAGAAATGAGGGGCCGGTCATGTGTGAGCCGGGTTGCAAGATGTTCTTGTGAGCCCCAACGTATTCATCTCTGGAGGTACATTATCGGAAAGTGGTCCCATACCTTGCCATAGTTGGAATCCATTCTCCAATACGAGCCCGCGATTTTGATTGTATACTATATATATAGAGCGTGAGATGCAAACGTTCTGCTAGATTGATATTTATTTGTGGTTTGTTAGATATTATTATAATATCAGAAAAGATATTGTAACACCCCATGTCCATTAATGTCACTCACAAAGGGAATGCATTAACTTCCATGAAGCATTATAAGTAAATAGAACAGAATATTACAAAAAAGATACATAAAGTAGTAGTTGAAAAATTTATAACTTTATTATAGAAGAAACATAAGTAAGTTTGGTTACATCCTTCAAAACCAAAATATCGGAATTCAAGTACATAAATATCAGTCTTGTACAAAAGCCTTCAAAGTACGTAATTTTCAAGCCATAATCCCCAACATAAAATGCCATAAATAGGTAGAATCAAAGCCAAGCAATACTACAAGCACTTCTAGCACTTCAAGCAGAGAGAAATCTAAATCAAGCTCCTACGTTCCCAACCTGAGTACCTGGGGGGAGAAATGGAAGAAAAGAGGCGAAACAAACTAGGCAGACATACGTCTGGTGAGTCCAGTGACTTTCAGCATATAAACAGATAACAGTATCACGACATGTAAATAAAACTGGATGAGAGATTGCCGTAAAAGGAGTAGCAGGTTAACAGAAGAAACAGAATGATATAGACCAAGTTATGCTTCTTATTATATCTTACTTCTCTATACTAATACTAGCATAACAGAATTAGGTGTTGTCCTAATGTCTAAACATAAAACATGATGATCTCTTCAGAAACACGATGCTAGAAATGGGCCTTTACCACCCTAACAGAGACAGACGTTCAGAAACAAAATGCTAGTAATGGTTCTTTACCACCCGAACAGAGACAGACGGTACAAAAACAGAATCAAGAACGGAATCAGAGGCAGAAACAGAATAATCCCTATGGAAACATAATATTAGAATTACGTGTACACTAGTAATGGGCCTTTACCACCCCAACAGACGGTACCACACAGAAACAGACAGGTGTTACCACACCAATAAACGGTACCCCAATAGAAACAGACAGAACTAAGTGTACCCTAAATTCTACCCCAAGCGATCGGCTCCCTAATACATAAATACCCTGTCCCGGCCCCACAGAAGGGTGTATCACTCCCTAAAGTGGCAACCAATAGACACAGACCTATTTACAGATGTCATGGTGTCTTACATCCCCAGAGTAGACCGGATCCATGCACGCACATGACCCGGTTGGAAGGCGCCATCAACACCCCTCACCATTATCAGAGTGAAACTCTTACAATTAGTTCAGTAAGTGTGCCCTGGACCCCTACCTAGTGTTGGTGTAACACCCCACCTCCGTTAAGGTCACTCACAAAGGGAATGCCTTAACTTTGATGGAGCATTTTAGTAAACAGAACAGAAACTTACAAGACAGATAAAACAGTACTTGAAAATTTTAACTTTATTACAGCGGAAACAGAAATTAATATGGTTACATCCTTTCAATTTCAGAATTCAAGTACAAAATATCAGTCTTGTACAAAAGCCTTCAAAATGCATAGTTTAAAAATCATAATCCCCATGGAACGGAAGCTATACAGAGCCAAGCCATACTTTAAGCACTTCAAGCAAAGAGAAATCCGGATCAAGCTAAAGTATTTCCCTCCTTGGATAACCTGGGGGGGGGAAACGGAAGAAAGGAGGCGAAACAACAAGGGTCAGACAAAAAGTCTGGCAAGTCCAGTGACTTTCAGCATATGAACAGATAATAATAATATGATATGAACATAAAACTGGATGTGAGATAACTATAACAGGTGTAGCAGATATAACAGAAAAACAGAATGATATAAACCATTTGTTTTACACTTCTCTGCACTAATACTAGTATAGCAGAATTAGGTGTCACCCTAATGTCTAAATTGAAGCAGGAACGGGTACAGAATACTTTAACAGAAACAGAATGCTAATAATGGGCCTTTACTACCCGATCAGAAACAGACAGAAGAAGAAACAGATTTATCCCTATGGAGACAGAATGTGGAATTAGGTGTACACTAGTAATGGGCCTTTACCACCCGAACAGACGGTACCACACAGAAACAGACAGGTGTTACCACCCAACAGAAACAGACGGTACCAACAGAAACAGACAGAACTAAGCGTACCCTAAAAACCCTACCCCAAGCGATCGGCTCCCTAATACATAAATATCCTGTGTCGGCCCCACAGTAGGGTGTATCACTCCCTAAAGTAACAACCAATTGGCACAGACCTATTTACAGATGTCACGACGTCTTACATCCTCAGAGGCAGACCGGGATCCATGCACGCACATGACCCGGTTGGAACGCACCATCAACACCCCTCGCCATTATCAGAATGAACCACTTATAATTAGTTCAGTAAGCGTGCCCGGACCCTACCTACTGTTGGGTCAAAGTTTTGATACCAGAAAGGGTTACTGACTAATATGGGTCCCAAACAACAGATGACACAAGTAATTTCCCCTCCTAACCTTGTGTCCCCAGACTAACAGATTTCAGATTAACTTGTTTACAAGTTCAGACATACAGAATTCAGATTTACTAATTCACAAATTAAGTTAACAAGTTTTCAGACTAACAGGTCAGATGTACAGATTTTTCAGATTTGTCTAACTTTGTATTGGGCCTACAGATTCATGGACGGGTTTTACTACATCTATTAATCCCTTTGGTTTAACCCTATTTTCCCCAATACGTTTTAGACGTCATCCTTATCTTAGATTTTGCATTAATTAATTATTAATGCACAGACCTCTCACATTAGGTCGGTAGCTTGTGGCCGCTGGATATGCCGGGCGGTTCCGGGCAGACTTCTGCCACAAGCCAGACCTAACCTCGTGTCTTACGCATGTTATGACTAACTTCTCACATTAGAACCTATTGTTTGCGGCCACTGGATGTGCCGGGCGGTTCCGGGCAGATTTACGCCGCAAACTCATTCTAACCTCGAGTTAGCCATGTTTATCTTTGCGGCCAATTAATTAATAATTTACTGTTTATGCGCAGGCCCAATATATATGCCAATTCAGATTATATCAATAACAGGATGATTGTATCAACATAGCAGATAACAGATTTTATATGACTTAACAAATTTAGCAACTTAGCAGATTTTGGCATATAACAGGTTAGGCATTTCAATCGACAAATTTAACAGATTAGACATTTCAACCTAATTAGCAGTCTAGGCAATATAACAAAACTAGTAGTTTAGGCAACTTGACAAATTAGCAGATTTAGCAAATTTAATATTTCTAAAAGTTCTATTTGCATGCCTTGCCCAATCATAAATTGGCCTAAATTCATATGCCTACATAATTGTAATGATTCACAACATATACTCTATGTTTGCATAAGCGCAGAATATGGACATAATTTGCCATATAACATATGTTCCAATTTTTATTAAACTAGCATCTTACAGCAGATTCATATATAAACTATACCAAATATAACCATTAATTTCAATGCATGCCATATATCCAAAAATCCCTATTTAGGTGTAATCACAATAATAGATATCCTAATTAATGTAAATCTTTACACCTAAGTTTCCATATCTTCTTCTTTTTGAGTCATGAATCATTAAGCAAACTATACCCAACAATATAAATCTTTAAATCATATGTAATCTTACAGTGGTTCCTCTTCTTCTTTTATCACAGAATATGCATAGGTCTAAAACTAGTTTATAACATATGCTTATTTTTCTAATTAATTACAGATCTAAATTACAACATAACTATGCATACAACATGCATAAATTATATGTTCATAGTCAAATTTATGCATATGTCCAATATATTTTATGCCTCAGACCTAAAGTCATACATTCAATTTAGTCTTGTCAAATTTCGCATCATTCATCCCAAAATTTGCGTTCATACGTTCATCTCTTATGAGATTAGGCACAGGCTCGTGGTAGCCTGGCTATAAAAACAGAAAAGAAGAAAAGGGATACAGAACAGTCACAGAAAAACAAATCTGACAGAAGAGAATATATATACAATCTCAGATTCAGAATTAAAAACATATCAAAATTATAATTAACGTTTATAGCGGAAAATAACTGTACTTGCCTTGATTGGATTAAAGAAAGAACTTTAACTTGTTGTAGAATCCTTGCAGAAACTTTAATCTCTAGTTTGAATTGAGTTGCTTAGGCTGATGTTGATTATCTTCTAGTTTTAATTACAGCAGAGCAGCGACGCCATTTTTATTTTTTTATTAGAAGAAGAGAGCAATGGAGGCTAGAGAATTGTGTAAGAAACCTAGGTAGAGTCTAGGGTCATTTTTATAGGGGTTATGAACTGATTAGGACCATTGATGTCGCTTGGATTGATCGTAGCCTTTCATCCTAAGGAGAGACCAATTAGAGCCTGCCACCTAGCCCTAATGACAAAGCAGACTGCAGAAAATCGACCAACATAGAATAGGCCAGCCAGGTTGGGCTGGGTTCGACCTGGCTCTGGACCAGGTCGACAGCCCTGTCGACAGCCCTGTCGACCTGGCTAGACCAGGTCGACAGCCCAGTCGACCTGGGTGTCTTAGGCGGGACTTTTCCCGCCCTGGCCAATTGGGCCCGATTTTTAATTTTAGACTTGATTCAGAAACTTCCGGAGGCTATATCTTCTTCATACGGACTCCGTTTTTCGAAAACTCGGACTCTATTTCGCGTATTTTTCCGAGACGAACGCAATGGCGTATCCCGTTTCCCTTAGTTCTTTGATTTCAAATTAATTATACTTTAATTTGTTAATTCCACAGTTATAGAATACACGGGGTGTTACATTCTCCCCCACTTAAAAGGATTTCGTCCCCGAAATCTTCAAGTTAAGAAGAATGTGTCCTACCATCCAATCACCCATCTACTCAACCATCATCCACAAGCATCCATTGTCCTTAGAAAACTTCTAATGTTGTATGAACATATGCAAAAGTGTGTGTATATGTTCCTTATCTAATGCAAAGATCAGGCGGTCTACTGATTCAGTTGACCTCCTTAATGCGAATTATGTCAGTGCCATGAGTCCAACATGTATGCAATAGAATTCTGATGATATATATTATTTCTATATGAGTGCACAACCATTCACTCAAATGCAACATCCATGTGCTGAATCAACCATTTTGCATCCACAAGAATTGAAAAATGCTCACTCATCCATATGCAGTATGAGAGTGTTTTTGAGCCGATCTAGTGCCTATTGTGTGTATATGCATCCACGGGCAACCACTAGCAACCACTTGCATCCTCTTGCAACCATCAAACATAACATGTCTCAATCACATGTTTACACCCATTAGTTTCTACCTAAAGTTCGAAGATTCAATCAATAGGATACAGTCGAATGATGGAAGCGAGTACAGATAGAACGAAAATTTGGTTCCCATTAGGCATGGGTCCTAAGTATCGGCCCCAAAGACCGAAACCAATATCAAATTGACACCCTACGAAAACTCAGAATGTATGCGTCATACTTGACGCCTAACACAGATATCCCTCAAACCCCAGTCTCAAACAGATGATCCATAACCCTTATGGGTCTGAGTCTATAGCGGAATTCAGGAATAATACTAGCATTAAAGTGCAGAGTATCGATTACAAAATCAAAATACCAAAATCAGAAAAAGTCTTAACTCCATAATCAGATAAAGAAATTAAACCTACTATAGAAATTTTCCTATTTCTATCCTAGCCACTAGCCTCAAGATTATTCGCCTGCCCTCCTTGTCCTCGTCTCTTCGGGCAGTCCCTAGTGAAGTGTCCCATCTCCCCACAGTTGAAGCAAGCGCCCTTCCTTTTTCTGCAATCCTTGTTCAGATGAGTTGAGCTCCCACAAGTAAAGCACTTTTTCCCCTTCTTATCTTCAGGCTTCTCATCCTTCTTTTGTGTTTCCTTTTTGGGCCCCGCTTTCTTATTCTGTGGTTCTTCCTTCTTTGTCTCTTTCGGGCCCTTGTCTTCCTCGTGCAGTAGTGCCATATCCACCAATTTCTCGTAAGTTGCTCCCATGGGTACATGGGTCATGGCTAGGCTGTGCAGTGGCTCATTCAATCCTTTAACAAAGCGGAGAGCCTTTTTATGCTGAGTGTTGACTAAATCCAATCCGAATCTTGCTAGTTGGTTGAACTGGTTGACGTATTCCTTGACCGTCATACTTCCTTGCTTAAGAGACAAGAACTTTTCCAATTGTAAACTTCGTTCAGCTTGCGAGAGGAATTTTGTCTCAAACCTTGTTCTGAAATCCATCCATGTCTCAACCGGCCTCTCGGCGTTAGTGACTTCCCACCAGTAGGAAGCTTCGTCTTTGAGCAGCCATACTGCCAACTGTACCTTCTGCCTATCGTCCACCTCGAAGATAATGAATAGATCCTTAGTTTCTTTGAGCCAATTCCTTGCTTCTACGAATGATTCAGTTCCTTTGAAATCCTTCCCACCCATGGCCCTAAAATCTCTACAGATCTTTGAGAAAGCAATTGCACGAGGAGGGGGTGGAAGAGGGGGATCATTTGCTGGACCTGCAGCGGCGGTCCTAGCCTCAAGATATTGACGAAACCAACCGGGTACATGAACACCCTCTGGTATCTCAGATGCTTCAGACATGCTGAAACGAAAAAGGAAAGGTTCAATACAAAAAGGACTGAAAGAAAGATATATGGCTCTTGGGGATTATGTTTTTCAAAATAAGCTTTATATTTTTTTTTTTGAAAATACTTCCTTTCAAAACCTTTTTTTTGAAAATAATTTTCAAAACTTTTTATAAAATCTGGTGACCTTCAGCTCTGATACCAAGTGTAACACCCCACCTCCGTTAAGGTCACTCACAAAGGGAATGCCTTAACTTTGATGGAGCATTTTAGTAAACAGAACAGAAACTTACAAGACAGATAAAACAGTACTTGAAAATTTTAACTTTATTACAGCGGAAACAGAAATTAATATGGTTACATCCTTTCAATTTCAGAATTCAAGTACAAAATATCAGTCTTGTACAAAAGCCTTCAAAATGCATAGTTTAAAAATCATAATCCCCATGGAACGGAAGCTATACAGAGCCAAGCCATACTTTAAGCACTTCAAGCAAAGAGAAATCCGGATCAAGCTAAAGTATTTCCCTCCTTGGATAACCTGGGGGGGGGGAAACGGAAGAAAGGAGGCGAAACAACAAGGGTCAGACAAAAAGTCTGGCAAGTCCAGTGACTTTCAGCATATGAACAGATAATAATAATATGATATGAACATAAAACTGGATGTGAGATAACTATAACAGGTGTAGCAGATATAACAGAAAAACAGAATGATATAAACCATTTGTTTTACACTTCTCTGCACTAATACTAGTATAGCAGAATTAGGTGTCACCCTAATGTCTAAATTGAAGCAGGAACGGGTACAGAATACTTTAACAGAAACAGAATGCTAATAATGGGCCTTTACTACCCGATCAGAAACAGACAGAAGAAGAAACAGATTTATCCCTATGGAGACAGAATGTGGAATTAGGTGTACACTAGCAATGGGCCTTTACCACCCGAACAGACGGTACCACACAGAAACAGACAGGTGTTACCACCCAACAGAAACAGACGGTACCAACAGAAACAGACAGAACTAAGCGTACCCTAAAAACCCTACCCCAAGCGATCGGCTCCCTAATACATAAATATCCTGTGTCGGCCCCACAGTAGGGTGTATCACTCCCTAAAGTGACAACCAATTGGCACAGACCTATTTACAGATGTCACGGCGTCTTACATCCTCAGAGGCAGACCGGGATCCATGCACGCACATGACCCGGTTGGAACGCACCATCAACACCCCTCGCCATTATCAGAATGAACCACTTATAATTAGTTCAGTAAGCGTGCCCGGACCCTACCTACTGTTGGGTCAAAGTTTTGATACCAGAAAGGGTTACTGACTAATATGGGTCCCAAACAACAGATGACACAAGTAATTTCCCCTCCTAACCTTGTGTCCCCAGACTAACAGATTTCAGATTAACTTGTTTACAAGTTCAGACATACAGAATTCAGATTTACTAATTCACAAATTAAGTTAACAAGTTTTCAGACTAACAGGTCAGATGTACAGATTTTTCAGATTTGTCTAACTTTGTATTGGGCCTACAGATTCATGGACGGGTTTTACTACATCTATTAATCCCTTTGGTTTAACCCTATTTTCCCCAATACGTTTTAGACGTCATCCTTATCTTAGATTTTGCATTAATTAATTATTAATGCACAGACCTCTCACATTAGGTCGGTAGCTTTTGGCCGCTGGATATGCCGGGCGGTTCCGGGCAGACTTCTGCCACAAGCCAGACCTAACCTCGTGTCTTACGCATGTTATGACTAACTTCTCACATTAGAACCTATTGTTTGCGGCCACTGGATGTGCCGGGCGGTTCCGGGCAGATTTACGCCGCAAACTCATTCTAACCTCGAGTTAGCCATGTTTATCTTTGCGGCCAATTAATTAATAATTTACTGTTTATGCGCAGGCCCAATATATATGCCAATTCAGATTATATCAATAACAGGATGATTGTATCAACATAGCAGATAACAGATTTTATATGACTTAACAAATTTAGCAACTTAGCAGATTTTGGCATATAACAGGATAGGCATTTCAATCGACAAATTTAACAGATTAGACATTTCAACCTAATTAGCAGTCTAGGCAATATAACAAAACTAGTAGTTTAGGCAACTTGACAAATTAGCAGATTTAGCAAATTTAATATTTCTAAAAGTTCTATTTGCATGCCTTGCCCAATCATAAATTGGCCTAAATTCATATGCCTACATAATTGTCATGATTCACAACATATACTCCATGTTTGCATAAGCGCAGAATATGGACATAATTTGCCATATAACATATGTTCCAATTTTTATTAAACTAGCATCTTACAGCAGATTCATATATAAACTATACCAAATATAACCATTAATTTCAATGCATGCCATATATCCAAAAATCCCTATTTAGGTGTAATCACAATAATAGATATCCTAATTAATGTAAATCTTTACACCTAAGTTTCCATATCTTCTTCTTTTTGAGTCATGAATCATTAAGCAAACTATACCCAACAATATAAATCTTTAAATCATATGTAATCTTACAGTGGTTCCTCTTCTTCTTTTATCACAGAATATGCATAGGTCTAAAACTAGTTTATAACATATGCTTATTTTTCTAATTAATTACAGATCTAAATTACAACATAACTATGCATACAACATGCATAAATTATATGTTCATAGTCAAATTTATGCATATGTCCAATATATTTTATGCCTCAGACCTAAAGTCATACATTCAATTTAGTCTTGTCAAATTTCGCATCATTCATCCCAAAATTTGCGTTCATACGTTCATCTCTTATGAGATTAGGCACAGGCTCGTGGTAGCCTGGCTATAAAAACAGAAAAGAAGAAAAGGGATACAGAACAGTCACAGAAAAACAAATCTGACAGAAGAGAATATATATACAATCTCAGATTCAGAATTAAAAACATATCAAAATTATAATTAATGTTTATAGCGGAAAATAACTGTACTTGCCTTGATTGGATTAAAGAAAGAACTTTAACTTGTTGTAGAATCTTTGCAGAAACTTTAATCTCTAGTTTGAATTGAGTTGCTTAGGCTGATGTTGATTATCTTCTAGTTTTAATTACAGCAGAGCAGCGATGCCATTTTTATTTTTTTATTAGAAGAAGAGAGCAATGGAGGCTAGAGAATTGTGTAAGAAACCTAGGTAGAGTCTAGGGTCATTTTTATAGGGGTTATGAACTGATTAGGACCATTGATGTCGCTTGGATTGATCGTAGCCTTTCATCCTAAGGAGAGACCAATTAGAGCCTGCCACCTAGCCCTAATGACAAAGCAGACTGCAGAAAATCGACCAACATAGAATAGGCCAGCCAGGTTGGGCTGGGTTCGACCTGGCTCTGGACCAGGTCGACAGCCCTGTCGACAGCCCTGTCGACCTGGCTAGACCAGGTCGACAGCCCAGTCGACCTGGGTGTCTTAGGCGGGACTTTTCCCGCCCTGGCCAATTGGGCCCGATTTTTAATTTTAGACTTGATTCAGAAACTTCCGGAGGCTATATCTTCTTCATACGGACTCCGTTTTTCGAAAACTCGGACTCTATTTCGCGTATTTTTCCGAGACGAACGCAATGGCGTATCCCGTTTCCCTTAGTTCTTTGATTTCAAATTAATTATACTTTAATTTGTTAATTCTACAGTTATAGAATACACTGGGTGTTACAGTTGGGTCATAATTTTGATACGAGAAAGGGTTACTGACTAATATGTGTCCCAAACAACAGATGACACAAGTAATTACCCCTCATAACCTTGTGTCCCCAGACTAACAGATTTCAGATTAACTTGCTTACAGATTTCAGGTGTACAAGGTCCATATTTAACTAGTTCTCATATCAAACATATAAGTTAACAAGTTTTCAGACTAACGGATCAGATATACAAATTAACAAGTTTTCAGACTAAACGGATCAGATTACAGATTAATAGACTTACAGATTGTTTCACCTAACCTTATATTGGGTCTACAGATTTTCAAATGGGTTTATTAGATTCACCAGTCCAGTTGAGTTAACCTTATCTACCCAATACGTTTTAGGAATCATATTTATCTTAGATTTGCATTAATTAAATATTAATGCACAGACCTCTCACATTAGGTCGGTAGCTTATGGCCGCTGGATGTGCCGGGCGGTTCCGGGCAGACTTCTGCCACAAGCCAGACCTAACCTCATGTCTAAGCATCTTTATGCCTATGACCTCTCACATTAGACTGACAGTTTCCGGTTGTTGGTTAAACCGGTTGGGTCCGGGCAGGCTTCTACCGCAAACAGAGTCTAACCTCGTGCCTCAACATTCTTATTTTAACTAAAGTATTTATTCACAGATTATGCCAATATCAGACTAATTATGCCAATTCAACAAATTAACTTCTTCACAAGTTACAGCAGATTATCCAAAGATCTATTAACATGTTTTTCTCAATTTTAGATCGAGCCTACAGATTTCATACCCTAAATTACCGTATTCAGTTTCAACAGATTTAGCAGATTGGGCATTTTAACAGATTTAATCATTCCTTAAAATTCCATTGACATACCTCGCCTAATCATAAAATTAAGCCTAATTTTACATGCCTAACATATGGTCATAATTCACCATATAACATATGTCCCAAATTTTTGTTAAATTTGCACCGTACTGAATATTCTCTAAAAACCCCAAATCATGATGCACAATATAAATTATGAGAAATTATAGCCGTTGATTACCGCGTATGTCAAATATCCAAAAATCCAAATTAGGCGTATTCACATTAATAGTTATCTCTATTTTAATATAGATCTTTTACGCCTAAATCATATATCGTTTTTTTTTTCTTCCAAGTCATAGATCGTCATATAAAATATGCCCCCAAATCTAGATCTTAAATTACAACATGTATTATGTCCTCAACATCAGATCTTGAATTATAACATGCATTATGTCCCCCAAATTACAAGTCATATGTTGTCATACAATAATTCTCCTTCTTCCAAATCAAAAACCGTCATATATAGTTTGCCACGATCTAGATCTTAAATTACCACTTATGTTGTGTTCTCAATTTAGTCACAAATCAGTTATGTCCAATTATGCATCATTCAATATTTTCCCCAAATTTAGCGTTCGTGTGTTCATTCTCTTATGAGATTAGGCTCAGGCTCGTGGTAGCCTGGCTATAGAACAGAAGGAAGGAAGAGATACAAAATAGTTACAATAAGATAGATCTACACAGAAAAACAGATCTGATATATTTTCCCTAAATTTAGCATTCGCATGTCAATCTCTTATGAGATTAGGCTCAGGCTCGTGGTAGCCTGGCTATAGAACAGAAGGAAGGAAGAGATATATAATAGTTACAATAAGATAGATCTACACAGAAAAACAGATCTGATAAACAAGAATAAGATGGATCTACACAGAGAAACAGATCTGATAAACAAGAATAAGATAGATCTCCAATTCAGATTTATACCCATGTCAAGATCATAATTAAATTTCATATATGAAAATAACTGTACCCACATATCGTGATTTAAGAAAGAGAAGAACGATTCTGGGATCTGATTTCTGGAGTTGATTAGCTTTCCGTTGATGTAGGCGTTGATTTGTTATCTTTATATTCTCGCTTGAATTGATTGATTAGGATGGAGGCTAGGTCACTTTAGATTTTAGGAGCATGGAGGCACCATTCCTCTTTGTTAATGAATTAGGGTTGGGTCTTGCTATGTATTTATATCTGTAGAGAGTGTTTCAGAGCCCTTAGATGAACTAGGTGACCATCAGAACCACCCAACTCAAATACACATCATTCGACCACTCAGAAGAAGATACATCATCACAGAACACTCCAGAATTCTATGCTGGATCGGTATGGGCGTACTTGGCAGGTGCGCCAGTGCATTTTTGTACTGGCGCACTTGTGAAGTGCGCCAGTGCATTCTGGTCAACTTCCGGTTTTTCTGCCTAACTTCATTCGTTCATATCTTCTTCATACGGTATCTGTTTTACGCAAACTCGGACTCTACCTCAAGCAGAATTCCGAGAGGAACGCAATGGCGTAACCCATTTCACCTAATTCTTCTTTTAATAATTAATTATTCTTTAATTATCTCTTATGTCCCGTTTTAAAATTACGGGGTGTTACATACCCCCTACTTAAAGGATTTCATCCCCGAAATCTTCAAGTTAAGAAGAATGTGTCCTACCATCCAATCACCCATCTACTAAACCATCATCCACAAGCATCCATTGTCCTTATAAAACTTCTAATGTTGTATGTACATATGCAAAAGTGTGTGTATATGTCTCTTATCTAATGCAAAGATCAGGCAGTCTACTGATTCAGTTGACCTCCTTAATGCGAATTATGTTAGTGCCATGAGTCCAGTTATGTATGCAAGAAATCCTATTTGATACGCTTCATTTCTATATGAGTGCATAACCATTCATCCAAATACAACATCAATATGATGAGTCAATCATTTTGCATCCACAAAAATTGAAAAATGCACACACATCCATATGCAGTATGAAAGTGTTATTGAGCCGATCTAGTGCCTAGTGTGTATATATGCATCCACGAGCAACCACTAGTAACCATTTGCATCCACAAGCAACCATCAAGCATAACATGTCTCAAACACATGTTTACACCATTAGTTTCTACCTAAAGGTCGAAGACTCGATCGATAGGATACAACCGACTGATAGAAGCAAGTACAATTAAAATTAAAGTTCTGTTTCCATTAAACATCGGTTAAGAAAATAAATCCCTAAGTATCAACCCCGAAGACTGAAATCAACATCAGATTGACACTCAGAGAATTACTCCCATTAAACAATGTCAAAACTGGAAATCTACTTCATGCTTCGGGTAAAAACTCCTATCCTTTTCAGAAATATTCAGATACTTACAGACTACTGGTATAGATCAGATTATCAAATGATTCTTAGGAAACTAAACATGATAAAACCCTACCATACCCCACATAAACCAGAATGTATGCATCATAGTCAACTTAACGCCTAACACAAATACCCTCAAACCTCAACCTATCACAAACAGATGAGTCGTAACCCTCATGGGGTTTGAGACTATAGCGGGATCAGAAACAAGACTAGTATTAAAGTGCTGAGTCTCAATTACAGAATCAAAATGCTAGAATTAAAGAGAGTTTTAACTCAATAAACAGATAAGAAAATTAAACCTTCTACAGAAATTTTTCCTATCTCTATCCTATCCACCAGCCACGAGAGCATTCGCCTGCCCTCTAGAAGTAGGTTCTGCCCTCTGCCCTTTCCTTTTGGGGCAATCCTTGATCAGATGTCCTGTCTTACCGCACTGAAAACAACTAGCTTTCTTACATGCTAACAAGTCTTTCTCTAAAGTTGCCCCCATCGCGCGGAAAACCCTACGAAGCTCGAAAGGGGATTAGCCGTAGGTGAAATTACTACATCTACAGATGGAAGTTAGGCACTTCTTTGCACTTCGACAGATGCTGCAGTCTCATCATGCCTATGACGCCATGTCGCGATGAGGTTACCTCCCAGAAAGCCAGGAGCCCCGGAGACTCAGAAAAGAAGGAAATAAAGATTAAACAGAAAATCAAAAGATAGATTTATGGCTTTGGGGACTATGTTTTTCAAAATAAACTCTACTTCTGAAAATACTTCCTTTTTAAAACCTTTTTGAAAATAATTTTCAAAAACTTTTTATCAAATCTGGTAACCTTCAGCTCTGATACCAAGTGTAACACCCCACGTCTGTTAATGTCACTCACAAAGGGAATGCATTAACTTCCATGAAGCATTATAAGTAAACAGAACAAAGTATTGCAAGACAGATACATAAAGTAGTACTTGAAAATTTTATTACTTTATTACAGCAAAAACAGAAGTTAGTTTGGTTACATCCTTCAAACCCACAATATCGGAATTCATGTACATAAATATCAGTCTTATACAAAAGCCTTCAGAGTACGTAATTTTAAAGCCATAATCCCCAACAGAAAATGCCATAAATAAGTAGAATCTATAAGGAACCGTAACTTCCCCGGTAAGGAAAGAGCGGATACTTTGAGGACAAGCCACATCGGAACACAAACATAAGAACATTTCATTGCTTATTACAACAAACCATTAGTATACAAGAATATACAGAGTATAAACAAATATTATACAACCAAAAATATCAGAGATTACAATAAATTACATAGCAGCGGAAAAATAATATAATACACGACTGAAAGTAATACACGGATACAGAGCTTTCCGAGTATCGTTCCAGCTATAAACCAGGATCCTGTGAATATAAATCTGCAAAACCAAAACTACTAGCTGCCCATGTCAAAATAAGGGCACCCAGAGTTTAGGTTAAAACAATAAACTCTAGTTCAGTCATGTGACTAGTGTGAGAACTAAAACTATTATTAATCTTTATTTTTAAAGTTAGGTAAATCAAGGGACCACGCCTTATAACACAGAACGGGTTTCCTCCCAAGAATACCAGTGCATAAAACAACAGCGCAATGCTAAATAAAGAACAATGAAGCTATTATAAGACCCAAGTCCCATCACCCAATGCAACGCAAGCCGGAGGATAGGGTTTTTACCTTATAATAGCCAAAGAATGCTTGATATGATAAATTTCATGTTTTATTATCACTATAAGTGTATAGTGTCAAAACAATTTCAATCATAAGTATCAATCATAGACGGCATAAGTGCCCCATACCACTATGTCAGCATATATAGGTTTAAAATCAAAACCGCAAAGTCACGTATTGGAAACTGGATTTCCGTCTGTGAACCGAGGCAAGGGATCGTCCTCCACGGAATTCGAGACAATCTAGACCATGTCTCAGGCAGGTACTCAGTCAAGCCTTTGGATATTCAGGGTCGGTCCACTGATGTGGATTAAAATGCCTGAACACTGTGTTTCCCCGCCCTTTGGGGGCGTAAATGAGTCCTATGACTCCATCGGCTCCACACAGTCATCGATATATCTGAGGCGTCTCGCAGTCCAACAATCACATAAGTCAAACTCGTTAGGGCATGTAAAACCACTGATGCCACTTCTAGCTAGAAGGAAACGCATGCCCTCCCTGAGGTCCTCTCCCATTTCTGGTTCACAACCGGTGTGTGAGGCTCACGAATCAACGCTACACAAAGCTGTGCCACACAGGTTGTGCTTTGATCATCAAACACAAGACTTTCCTTTTCAACAGAAGCCTTGATCATTTGCCACTTAGGCATGCCACACAGGCAATTCACTACATACGATTGATATCCATCAATATATAACCTCTGAGCTCTTACGTCTCAGAGAAGGGCATTAAGCAATAGAATAAATTCTCCACTGCCAAACAGATATATATTTAATAGAAATCAATCACCCAGAATAAAATCCAATGTCAGACACACAGTCCATTTACAAGTTCGTTCTGGGTCTGAACGAAACCGGAGGCACCTTGTACCTCGCATATCCATCGATCTCCAAGTACGTCTGGACGATTACCAACTGATTCCCTCCTCTTGGGTGTAAAGCCCAATCAAGATCATCAGTAATCACCCAAACGATGTGAAGACCTCCGGTCTTCAACCACCGTCTTCATACTCGACACCACGTCGAATCAGTTATTCAGAATGGGATAAACCCGGTCTTTCTGAATAACTCGCGTATATAATAAACAAGTGTTACACAAATACAACATACGCCTCATTCCAATTCAGAATATTCTTTTATAAAAATATTCTTATACTTTGTGAAAAGTTCCCATTAATTTTATCAAAGATAAATTCTTTAAATTTATTCTTTAATCTTTCTTTGAATATCAATTCAAATTAGTCGGGATTAGCGAACCACACCGAAGTAATCGTTTATTTTATTTCCCAATCCCAACCTATTCATCCCATGAAGTAAAACTAGTAATACTTCATATCTAACACCACAGTGTTATCAGTAAATTCAATTACCATTTCACGTTCAAATCTAATTAAAGATTTAACTATCGCCTGTAGTAAAACTGGTGATACCCCATTCTCGATTATTTCAATCTAATTAAAGATTAATTAAAACTCCACTTGGTTTTAATCTTCCTAATAATCACTATCAATGATTATTTAACTTGGGAAATCATATCCTATCTTTAACTGGGTTAAAGAACCAATGTCATTTAAAACATGGTTCACTATAAACCCAAAATCACATTTCATTAATTATCGGGTTAAAGAACAAGTGTTATTTAAAACACTGTTCACGACAAACCCAAAAATCAATCCAAATTCAATTCCAATTAAATACCATTTAATTGGTACACTTCATTAAATCTAAATAAAAAGATTTAATCTTTTTCTCAACTGGATTTAAGAACAGTGTTAATGAAGACACCATTCACGACAAACCCAAATCCCATTTGATATTAAATACAAGGCTCTGAATAGAAAATATATCGGCTTATATTCAATATCAAATTCTACGACCAACAAATATCATATTGGAAATAACGATTTAAATATATCTTTCAAATTTCCAAAACAATATCTGTATGATCACGAAACCCAACATCGAAATATTCCAAAGACTATTTAGATTCAAATCCATTTCCACTTTATGTATTGGAAATTCTGGTTATTTTCAAAACCATTTCAAATCCACTTTATTTATTTTAAAAATAAATGGATTATAATTCTAGTTCAAAACTAGTTCATTTTGATAAAAATCTATTTTTATCTTTTCAAATATGGAGTTTTTCATCCCAATTCTTCACAAATCATTTCTTATGATTTTACACAAATTATTACTATTTTTAATAATTTTATCAAGGCCCGTACAGTCGATTTCCATCAACGGCCATCGAACTGCACTTATAGCGACCTTTTCCAAATTTGATTTGGACATAATTCCAAATCCAACCATTATATTTCAAATCTCTAATATTCGTTAGAAAGCTCTTTTCGATACGAACCAAACGGTTCCGGTTTTAGGAGAATCCGACGGCATGATCTCCCATAATATCCATTCGAAGTCAATGGTCGAAATCCGCGAACTGGCGCAGCACGACGCGTTCTATTCAGGCCGTTATATATATAATATATATATATATATATATATTATATATTTCGCCGATTTCCTTTCAAAACGTATTTTATAAATCGTTTTAAATTCGTTTTCAAAACGATTTCAACTTCATATTCAATTTCTAGTCAAAATTGAATATTCCATATCATTAATCTATAAATGATAATATTTTCAAAACGTTATATTTTGAAATCACTTTCTTTTCTATATTCATTATAAAAATGAATAAAATCGATATAAATATTGTTCATGTCAAAATGGCGCATATCTAACCAACACGGCTTTATATATTTCAATAACTTCGTTATTCTATTCAACAAATGAATTTTCTTCAACACATGAATATATATTTTTATTCAACACATGAATATATATTTTATTCAACACATGAATTTTCTTTTATATTCAACACATGAATTTTCTTTCTATTCAACACATGAATTTTCTTTCTATTCCACACATGAATTTTCTTTCTATTCAACACATGAATTTTCGTTCTATTCAAAACATGAATTTTCTAAATTGGAATGAGGCCCAATCAATTACCATATAATGTTAATTATATGGATTCCATACAACACATGTATATAATAGCAACGATAAATCATCAACCATCATCTAGAGTGCACCACACAACTGTATAAACATTAAATATAAATAATTAACGCTTACACAGTATGTCAACCCATCGATTGACATACAACTAAACAATCGGGATTAGTGTACATCAAATATCATCACAATACCCGTGTTGGGTTTCAAATCAACAAACATAGATTTTTATTTGTGTAGTTGGGCGATGTGTAAAATTTATCGTCCCAATCAATATCAGTCAAATCGGTGTACATAAACAAATCGTTCGATTTGTAAATGAATATTTATTTTACTTCAACACATGAATATATATTTTATTTCAATTCCAATCATATAATCAATTTTCACAACACATCAATCAAACAAACAAGTCGTCCATGGTTTGTGGACGACTAGTGTCAGGTGCTGCTAAGCACCGTCTACATCCTAGTATATATTTCAAACTAGAAATTAAATTAAAAGTGAGTAGTTCTCAACCTTGGGTTCCACTCCGTCATTCTTTAACGGACGATGGTTTGGATTTCCGCTCGCTTTCAGTCGGTTCCATCGCAGTCTGTTTCAAACTGTTAATATTAAAAATCACATTTTTATTTCGCTATTCAATATATAAAAATCGAATTTTTATTTCTCTATTCAATATATAAAAATCAAAATTTTATTTCGCAGTTCAATATATAAAAATTGAATTTTTATTTCGTTGTTCAATTTATAAAAATCAAATTTTTATTTCATTTTCATATACTTAAAAATATGATTTTTTTTAACCTTGTTTTCATATACATAAAAATCTATTCTTTCTTCATACAAAAATCTAAATTTTCTTTATATAAAATCCTAATTTTTATTCAAAACTATTTATACAGAAATTCAATCTTTATTTTCAAAAATCATTCCTAAATAAAACACGTTTTTATTCACATAACTAAACGAAATTACGAAATAAAAAAACTCACTTTTCCTTATGAAAATCGAATCTTCAAAGGAGGAGGTGGCCGTTGCACCTCACATTGACCGTCACATTGTCTTCGCTCTCGAGGTGGCTCGCGCAGTGGTGCGAAGGAAGGAGCGGAGGCTGTTTTCCTCGATTTAGGGGTCTGGTGAGATGGCGACGTGGCGGGGGAGGCCAGGGGGAGGTCGGCTCGGCAGTGCTGTGTGGTCGGAGGCGACTGCTGGCGTGGGGCAGGCCCTGGCGGTGGGTTTGGGGGCCTAAGGCTTCGGGGATTGGCGATTCAGAGGGGGGAGAGGCTGAGAAGGAGGTGGCGGAGGCCGAAGGGGGTGTGCAGCGTTGAGCGACGGTGGTGCTGGCCCCTCCGGCGGTGGCGCAACGACGGTAAGGGTGACTAGAGGGAGAACGTCGACTTTGAATTTGGGGGTCGGGTTTTGGTCCGTTGACCAATTGATTTGAAAAATAAGGGTTTGACTAAAGGGGTGGGGTTATATATATATATATATAATTTTATTTTCTTCCCAAAAAGTAACTTCTTAATTCAAACTCCAAATGAGACCCAATGACTATCACCCCTAGCTAATTGCCCCATTCCGAACACAATGGGATATGAATCGTAAGCTGATTCGACTGTTTCATTCAGTTTTCGTCAAAATCAAAATATAAATCTATATATTGATTTTGAACGCACATTTCAACTTACCGAGACCACATACGGACTCTAAAAATTCCCGAAAAATATTTTCTAGCTTCGAATTGATGATACGGTCCTAACAAAACTAATTTCGTCAAATTCTGAGACCGTTTGAAAAATGGCCATTTTCCGGTCGATTAAATTCAACTAAAACTAGTCAAACGCGTTTTTTTTCCACGCTCACATATTGATTCAGAAAATTAGGAATTTAGAAACCTAGCAATAATTTGACATCCCGGATCCAACAAAAGTGGTTTCGTCGAAAACGAAGGTCGTTTGCAAAATTGCTATTTTTAAGGGCCAAACGACTATTCTAAATTTTCAACTGGACATAACTTTTGATTCCCGCTATGAAATTTTGATATTTCGAATTCGTTGGAAAGATATTCTCAAATATATTCTAATATTTTTGGTTTCGTTAAAATCCGGTTTATTTTGAATCCTATACATTCATTTGAACTTTGAAATCGAATTTTCAAACTACCGCGCCATTTTCAATTCCTTTTAAAATAAAAATAAATATTTATATTCTAACGACGATTCAAATAAATATATATGTTCTAATTCTATTCAAAATAAATTTCTCATCGTTATTATTTAAAATAATTCATTTTAAATATTCAAAATCTGCTAAAATTGCCAAAATAAAAATTTTAAATTGGCTTAGATTTCCGGGTTGTTACATTCTCCCCCACTTAAAACTTTTCGTCCCCGAAAAGGAACGAAGATGAAAGTTGTTTAACTAATCAACTCAACTTCCAGTATTTTCATTATGGCTTAAGTTCTTCAACTTTTCAGTTTCTAAGAACTTTTTAAATTCTTCAAAAATTTGGCTAACACCCTAAATTTTCGAAAAATTTCGCCATAACCTCCCCTGCAACGGGGACTTCGGGATATTTCAAATAGCCTCCCATGGCCCTCACCAATCCAAAAAGAAAAAGAAAAAGCCAAGCGGCTCATAAAATCATCCAAAACCCAATAAATTAGTAAACATGTACCTATTTGTCGGGCAAACAATTTTATTCTTCTGCTCTAGCCTTTTTGCTATGACCCGTTCATTGTAAGTACATGTATATGTATGCAAATGTGACAAATTTTCAATACAAATCACCATTTGGTTCAATTTGGCTAAAGGTTCAACATTTTAATTAATCAACCAATAATCAAACAACACAATCAGCAATCAATTTGTTGATTAGCTTTTCAAATTCATAATTTGGATACATAGTCAAAAAATCGGATTTTTGATGCCAAATCACAACAATATATTCTAACTATATTTTGGTTCTCACACCAGTCAATTGGAAATATATAGAAATCCCACTTTCGAAACTCGAATATAAATACTGATGATGTCATGACAATTATCAGTACCATCTCCAAGCAACTAGAGTGTGATTCTATATCTACCCAGTATATTAAAACTTCAAATACACGCAGATCAGACGTATACGCAAAATCTTTATATACAGGATTGTCCAAATTCAATACAAATAAATATTCAAATACGTTGAATAAAGTTTAAATTTTCAAAACAAAATTCGTTTCATTTTAAAAAAATTCTCTTCACACTCGTTCTAGGATACTACTGATCCCATCTCTAACGAGTCATTCTTATTGGATATTACAAATCCAATCTCTGAAGAATTCTTTCGTTTGGTTCTAATGTGTCTTGTTCTCGAGCTTTGTAAACCAAAGCTCTGATACCAAATATAAGAACCTGTAACTTCCCCGATAAGGAAAGAGCGAATACTTTGAGGACAAGCCGCCACATCGGAACACAAACAGAAGAATATTTCATTGCTTATTACAACAAACCATCAGAATACAAGAATATATAGGGTATAAACAAATATTATACAACAGAAAATATCAGAGATTACAATAAATTACATAGCAGCGGAAAAATAATACAATACACGATTGAAAGTAATACACAGATACAGAGCTTTCCGAGTATCGTTCCAGCTGTAAACCAGGATCCTATGAATATAAATCTGCAAAACCAAAACTACTAGCTGCCAGTGTCAAAATAAGGGCACCCAGAGTTTAGGTTAAAACAATAAACTCCAGGTCAGTCATGTGACTGGTGTGAGAACTAAAACAGTTATTAATCTTTATTTTTAAAGTTAGGTAAATCAAGGGACCACGCCGTATAACACGAAACGGATTTCCTCCCAAGAATACCAGTGCATAAAACAACAGCGCAATGCTAAATAAAGAACAATGAAGCTATTATAAGACCCAGGTCCCATCACACAATGCAACGCAAGCCGGAGGATATGGTTTTTACCTTATAATAGCCAAAGAATGCTTGATACGCTAAATTTCATGTTTTATTATTACTATAAGTGTATAGTGTCAAAACAATTTCAATCATAAGTATCAATCATAGACGACATAAGTGCCCCATACCACTATGTCGCCATATATAGGTTTACAATCAAAACCGCAAAGTCACGTATTGGAAACTGGATTTCCGTCTGTGAACTGAGGTAAGGGATCGTCCTCCACCGAATTCGAGACAATCTAGCCGATGTCTCAGGCAACTACTCAGTCAAGCATTTGGATCGTCAGTGCCGGTCCACCGATGTGGATTAAAATGTCTAAGCACTGCGTTTCCCTGCCCTTTGGGGCGTAAATGAGTCCTATGACTCCATCGGCTCCACACAGTCACCGATATATCCGGGGCGCCTCACAATCCAACAACCACATAAGTCAAACTCGTCAGGGCGTGTAAAACCACTGGTGCCACTTCTAGCTAGAAGGAAACGCATGCCCTCCCTGAGGTCCTCTCCCGTTTCTGGTTCACAACCGGGGTGTGAGGCTCGAGAATCAACGCTACACAAAGCTGTGCCACACAGGCTATGCTTTGATCATCAACCACAAGACTTTGCTTTTCAATAGAAGCCTTGATCATTTTCCACTTAGGCGTACCACACAGGAAATTCACTCCATGTGATTGATATCCATCAATATATAACCTCTGAGCTCGTACGTCTCAGAGAAGGGCGTTAAGCAAGAGAATAAATTCTCCACCGCCAAACAGATATATATTTAATAGAAATCAATCACACAGAATAAAATCCAATGTCAGACACACAGTCCATTTACAATTTTGTTCTGGGTCTGAACAAAACCGGAGGCACCTTGTACCTCGCATATCCATCGATCTCCAAGTACGTCTGGACGATCACCAACTGATTCCCTCCTCCTGGGTGTACAACCCAATCAAGATCATCAGTAATCACCCAAACGATGTGAAGACCTCCGATCTTCGACCACTGTCTTCATACTCGACACCACGTCGAATCAGTTATTCAGAATGGGATAAACCCGGTCTTTCAGAATAAGTCGTGTATATAATAAACAAGTGTTACACAAATACAACATACGCCTCATTCCAATTCAGAATATTCTTTTATTCAAATATTCTTATACTTTGGGAAAAGTTCCCATTAATTTTATCAAAGATAAATTCTTCAAATTTATTCTTTAATCTTTCTTTGAATATAAATTCAAATTAGTCAGGATTAGCGAACCACACCGAAGTAATCATTTATTTTATTTCCCAATCCCAACCTATTCATCCCATGAAGTAAAACTGGTAATACTTCGTATCAAACACCACGGTGTTATCGGTAAATTCAATTACCATTTCACGTTCTAATCTAATTAAAGATTTAACTATCGCTTGGAGTAAAACTGGTGATACACCATTCTCGATTATTTCAATCTAATTAAAGATTCATTAAAACTCCACTTGGTTTTAATCTTCCCCATAATCATTATCAATGATTATTTAACTTGGGAAATCATATCCTGTCTTTAATTGGGTTAAAGAACCAATGTCATTTAAAACACGGTTCACTATAAACCCAAAATCACATTTCATTAATTATCTGGTTAAATAACAAGCGTTATTTAAAACACCGTTCACGATAAACCCAAAAATCAATTCAATTCCAATTAAATACCATTTAATTGGTACACTTCATTAAATCTAAATAAAAAGATTTAATCTTTTTCTCAACTGGGTTTAAGAACAGTGTTAATGAAGACACCATTCGCGACAAATCCAAATCCCATTTGATATTAAATACAAGGCTCTAAATAGAAAATATATTGTCTTATATTCCATATCAAATTCTATGACCAACAAATATCGTATTGGAAATAACGATATAAATATATCTTTCAAATTTCCATAACAATATCTGTATAATCACGAAACCCAACATCGAAATATTCCAAAGACAATTTCGATACAAATCCATTTCCACTTTATGTATTGGAAATTCTGGTTATTTTCAAAACCATTTCAAATCTACTTTATTTATTTCAAAAATAAATGGATTATAATTCTAGTTCAAAATTAGTTCATTTCGATAAAAATCTATTTTTTTCTTTTCAAATATGAAGTTTTTCATCCCAGTTCTTCACAAATCATTTCTTATGATTTTACACAAATTATTACTATTTTTAATAATTTTATCAAGGCCCGTACAGTCGATTTCCATCAACGGCCATCGAACTGCACTTACAGCGACCTTTTCCAAATTTGATTTGGATATAATTCCAAATCCAACTGTTAGATTTCAAATCTCTAATATTCGTTAGAAAGCCCTTTTCGATACGAACCCAACGGTTCCGGTTTTAGGAGAATCCGACGGTCGGATCTCCCATAATATCCATTCGAAGTCAATGGTCGAAAATTGCGAACTGCCGCAGAGCGGCACGTTCTATTCAGGCCATTATATATATAATATATATATATTATATATTTCGCCGATTTCCTTTCAAAACGTATTTTATAAATCGTTTTAAATTCGTTTCCAAAATGATTTCAACTTCATATTCAATTTCTAGTCAAAATTGAATATTCCATATCATTAACCTATAAATGATAATATTTTCAAAACGTTATATTTTGAAATCACTTTCTTTTCTATATTCATTATAAAAATAAATAAAATCGATATAAATATCGTTCACGTCAAAATGACGCATATCTAACCAACACGGCTTTATATATTTCAATAACTTCATTATTCTATTCAACAAATGAATTTTCTTCAACACATGAATATATATTTTTATTCAACACATGAATATATATTTTATTCAACACATGAATTTTCTTTTGTATTCAACACATGAATTTTCTTTCTATTCAACACATGAATTTTCTTTCTATTCAACACATGAATTTTCTTTCTATTCAACACATGAATTTTCTAAATTGGAATGAGGCCCAATCATTTACCATATAATGTTAATTATATGGATTCCATACAACACATATATATAATAGCAACGATAAATCATCAACCATCATCCAGAGTGCACCACACAACTGTATGAGCTTTAAATATAAATAATTAACGCTTACACAGTCTGTCAACCCATCGATTGACATACAACTAAACAATCGGGATTAGTGTATGTCAAATATCATCACAATACCCGTGTGGGGTTTCAAAATCAACAAACACAGATTTTTATTTGTGCAGTTGGGCGATGTGTAAAATTTATCGTTCCAATCAATATCAGTCAAATCGGTGTACATAAACAAATCGTTCGATTTGTAAATGAATATTTATTTTACTTCAGCACATGAATATATATTTTATTTCTATTCCAATCACACAATCAATTTTCACAACACATCAATCAAACAAACAAGCCTTCCATGGTCTGTGGATGACGGGTGTCAGGAGCTGCTAAGCACCGTCTGCATCCTAGTATGTATTTCAAACTAGAAATTAAATTAAAAGTGAGGAGTTCTCACCTTTGGGTTCCACTTCGTCATTCTTTAACGGACGATGGTTTGGATTTCCGCTCGCTTTCAGTCGGTTCCATCGCAGTCTGTTTCACACTGTTAATATTAAAAATCACATTTTTATTTCGCTATTCAATATATAAAAACCGAATTTTTATTTTGCTATTCAATATACAAAAATAGAATTTTTATTTCGCTATTCAATATATAAAAATAAAATTTTTATTTTGTTTTCATATACTTAAAAATATGATTTTTTTACCTTGTTTTCATATACATAAAAATCTATTCTTTCTTCATATAAAAATCTAAATTTCCTTTATATAAAAATCTAATTTTTATTCAAAACTATTTATACAGAAATTCAATCTTTATTTTCAAAAATCATTCCTAAATAAAACACGTTTTTATTCACATGACTAAACGAAATTACGAAATAAAAAAACTCACTTTTCCTTATGAAAATCAAATCTTCAAAGGAGGAGGAGGTCGTTGCACCTCTCATTGACCGTCACATTGTCTTCGCTCTCGAGGTGGATCGCGCGGTGGTGCGAAGGAAGGAGCGGAGGTTGTTTTCCTCGATTTAGGGGTCTGGTGAGATGGCGGGGGAGGCCAGGGGGAGGTCGGCTCGGCAGTGCTTTGTGGTCGGAGGCGACTGCTGGCGCAGGGCAGGCCCTGGCGGTGGGTTTGGGGGCCTAGGGCTTCGGGGATTGGCGATTCAGAGGGGGGAGAGGCTGAGAAGGAGGAGGCGGAGGCCTAGGGGGGTGTGTAGTGTCGAGCGACGGTGGTGCTGGCCCCTCCGGCGGCGGCGCAACGGTGGTAAGGGTGACTGGAGGGAGAACGTTGGCTTTGAATTTGGGGGTCGGGTTTTGGTCCGTTGACCAATTGATTTGAAAAATAAGGGTTTGACTATAGGGGTGGGGTTATATATATACAAATATTTTATTTTATTTTCTTCCCAAAAAGTAACTTCTTAATTCAAACTCCCAATGAGACCGAACGATTGTCGCCCCTAGCAAATTGCCCCCATTCCGAACACAATGGGATATGAATCGTAAGCTGATTCGACTGTTTCGTTTGGTTTCCGTCAAAATCAAAATATAAATCTATATATTGAATTTGAACGCACATTTCAATTTACCGAGGCCACATACGGACTCTAAAAATTCCCGAAAAATATTTTCTAGCTTCGTATTGACAATACGATCCTAACAAAACTAATTTCGTCAAATTCCGAGACCGTTTGAAAAATGGCCATTTTCCAGTCGATTAAATTCAACTGAAACTAGTCAAACGCGTTTTCTTTTTCCACGCTCACATATTGATTCAGAAAATTAGGAATTTTGAAACCTAGCAATAATTTGACATCCCGCTATGAAATTCCAAGCGACTATTCTAATTTTTCAACTGGACATAACTTTTGAATCCCGCTATGAAATTTTGATTTTTCGAATTCGTTGGAAAGACATTCTCAAATAGATTCTAATATTTTTGGTTTCGTTAAAATCCGGTTTATTTTGAATCCTGTACATTCATTTGAACTTTGAAATCGAATTTTCAAACTACCGCGCCATTTTTAATTCCTTTTAAAATTAAAAATAAATATTTATATTCTAAAAACGATTCAAATAAATTTATACATTCTTATTCTATTCAAAATAAATTTATCGTCGTTATTATTTAAAATAATTCATTTCAAATATTCAAAATTCGCTAAAATTTCCAAAATAAATTTTTTAAATTGGCTCATAATTTCCGGGTTGTTACAGAATCAAATCCAAGCAATACTTCAAGCACTTCTAGCACTTTAAGTTGAGAAAAATCTAAATCAAGCTCCTTCGTTCCCAACCTGAGTACCTAGGGGGAGAAACGGTAGAAAAGAGGCGAAACAAACTAGGTCAGACATATGTCTGGTAAGTCCAGTGACTTTCAGCATATAAACAGATAACAGTATCATGACATGTAAATAAAACTGGATGAGAGATAGACGTAACAAGAGTAGCAGGTTAACAGAAGAAACAGAATGATATAGACCAAGTTATGCTTCTTACTCTGCACTAATACTAGTATAACAGAATTAGGTGTTGTCCTAATGTCTAAACAGAAAACAGGATGATCTCTTCAGAAACACGATGCTAGAAATGTGCCTTTACCACCCTAACAAAGACAGATGTTCAGAAACAGAATGCTAGTAATGGGCCTTTACCACCCGAACAGAGACAGATGGTACAGAAACAGAATCAGGAACATAATCAGAGGCAGAAATAGAATATTAGAATTAGGTGTACACTAGTAATGAGCCTTTACCACCCCATAAGACGATACCACACAGAAGCAGACAGGTGTTACTACCCCAACAGATGGTACCCCAATAGAAACAGACAGAACTAAGTGTACCCTAAATTCTACCCTAAGCGATCGGCTCCCTATTACATAAATACCCTGTGCTGGCCCCATAGAAGGGTGTATCACTCCATAAAGTGGCAACCTATAGACACAGACTTATTTACAGATGTCATGGTGTCTTACATCCTCAGAGCAGACCGGATCCAGGCACGCACATGACCCGGTTGGAATGCGCCATCAACATCCCTCGCCATTATTAGAGTGAACCTCTTACCATTAGTTCAATAAGCGTGCTCTGGACCCCTACCTAGTGTTAGGTCATAATTTTGATACGAGAAAGGGTTACTGACTAATATGGGTCCCAAACAACAGATGACACAAGTAATTACCCCTCCTAACCTTGTGTCCCCAGACTAACAGATTTCAGATTAACTTGCTTACAGATTTCAGGGGTACAAGGTTCAGATTTAACTAGTTCTCATATCAGACATACAAGTTAACAAGTTTTCAGACTAACAGATCAGATATACAGTTTAACAGGTTTTCAGACTTAACGGATCAGATTACAGATTAACAGACTTACAGATTGTTTCACCTAACCATGTATTAGGTCTACAGATTTTCAAACGGGTTTATTAGATTCATCAGTCCAGTTGGTTTAACCTTATCTACCCAATACGTTTTAGGCATCATATTTATCTTAGATTTGCATTAATTAAATATTAATGCACAGACCTCTCACATTAGGTCGGTAGCTTGTGGCCGCTGGATGTGCCGGGCGGTTTCGGGCAGACTTCTGCCACAAGCCAGACCTAACCTCGTGTCTAAGCATCTTTATGCCTAGGACCTCTCACATTAGACTGACAGTTTGCAGTTGTTGGTTTAGCCGGTTGGGTCCAGGCAGGCTTCTACCGCAAACAGAGTCTAACCTCGTGTCTCAGCATTCTTATTTTAACTAAAGTTTTTATTCACAGATTATGCCAATATCAGACTAATTATGCCAATTCAACAAATTAACTTCTTCACAAGTTACAACAGATTATCCAAAGTTCTATTAACATGTTTTGCTCAATTTTAGATCGAGCCTACAGATTTCATACCCCAAATTACCGTATTCAGTTTCAATAGATTTAGCAGATTGGGCAATTTAACAGATTTAATCATTCCTTAAAATTCCATTGACATACCTCGCCTAATCATAAAATTAAGCCTAATTTTACATGCCTAACATATGGTCATAATTCACCATATAACATATGTCCCAAATTTTTGTTAAATTTGCACCGCACAGAATATTCTCTAAAAACCCCAAATCGTGATGCATAATATAAATTATGCCAAATTATAGTCGTTGATTACCGCGTATGTCAAATATCCAAAAATCCGAATTAGCGGTATTCACATTAATAGTTATCTCTATTTTAATATAGATCTTTTATGCCTAAATCATACATCCTTTTTTTTTTCTTCCAAGTCATAGATCGTCATATAAAATATGCCTCCAAATCTAGATCCTAAATTACAACATGTATTATGTCCTCAAAATCAGATCTTGAATTATAGCATGCATTATGTCCCCCAAATTACAAGTCATATGTTGTTATACAATAATTCTCCTTCTTCCAAATCATAAACCGTCATATATAGTATGCCTAGATCTAGATCTTAAATTACCACTTATGTTGTGTTCTCAATTTAGTCACAAATCAGTTATGTCCAATTATGCATCATTCAATATTTTCCCCGAATTTAGCATTCGCGTGTCAATCTCTTATGAGATTTGGGTCAGGCTCGTGGTAGCCTGGCTATAGAACAGAAGGAAGGAAGAGATACAGAATAATTACAATAAGATAGATCTACACAGAAAAACAGATCTGATAAACAAGAATAAGATGGATCTACACAGAAAAATAGATCTTATAAACAAGAATAAGATAGATCTCTAATTTAGATTTATACCCATGTCAAGATCATAATTAAATTTCATATCTGAAAATAAATGTACTCACAAATCGTGATTTAAGAAAGAGAAGAACGATTCTGGGATCTGAATCTAGAGTTGATTAGCTTTCCGTTGATGTAGGCATTGATTTGTAATCTTTATCTTCTCGCTTGAATTGATTGATTAGGGTGGAGGCTAGGTCACTTTAGGTTTTAGGAGCATGGAGGCACCATTCCTCTTTTTTAATGAATTAGGGTTGGATCTTGCTATGTATTTATAGGTGTAGAGAGTGTTTTAGAGCCCTAGATGAACTAGGAGACCATCAGAACCACCCAACTCAAATACACATCATCCGGCCACTCAGAAGAAGACACATCATCATAAAACACTCAAGAATTCTGTGCTAGATCGGTATGGGCGCACTTGGCAGGTGCACCAGTGCATTTTTGTACTGGCGCACTTGTGAAGTGCGCCAATGCATTCTGGTCAACTTCTGGTTTTTCTGCCTAACTTCGTTCGTCCATATCTTTTTCATACGGTATCCGTTTTATGCAAACTCGGACTCTATCTCAAGCAGAATTCCGAGAGGAATGCAATGGCGCAACCCGTTTCACCTAATTATTCATTTAATATTTAATTATTCTTTAATTATCTCTTATTTCCCATTTTAAAATTACGGGATGTTACAGATATTGAATTCAAAACTGTTTCGGGTTATAGTAAGGTAAAAAGTGTCCGTGTTTATGTGTGGGTTGGTCTTACTATTATCCTTTGATTTCAAAAAGGATTTTTCAATGTTAAACAAGTTGTTTGTACTGTGAATTTATCACTGAAAGTATGCTAGACTGATCCCGACGAGTTTTGCTTTGCTTCAAATGTGCTCGGGTCAGACCGAGTATATTTACAGGTTCGGTTTCGCTAGAGTTCAGGAGCTAGAAGCAGGAGGCTTCACCATTAGATATATAAAGTGTAGTTCCGCTGTGATAGATATATGTTTTACTCTGATGATTGGTATGTATATACAGTTTCTTTGTATAAAGAGATTTGATATATTATATTTATCCGTTCCACTGTGAAATTCTGATGTGTTCTTATTTTTCTTCTATTCTAATATTTCTTTATTTCTTTACTCATCCTCTAACTTCTTTCTAATGACAATCCAGTGTTTTCGATGCTTGAATAGTCGACATGGTGATTTTATGTCGATTTTCGGGGTCGAAAATCGTTGGGTCGTTACAGTGGTATCAGAGCCATTGGTTTAGCAATAACCTTGGCTCTGTGGCATAACTCAATAGAGATAGGATCAATAATTGTAACAACCCGAAAATCTGGGCCAGTTTAAAATTTTTATTTTGGCAATTTTAGCGAAGTTTGAACATTTAAAATGAATTATTTTAAATAATATCGACGAGAAATTTATTTTGAATAGAATTCGAACGTATATATTATATACGTCGTCGTTGGAATATAAATATTTATTTTAAATTATAAAAGGAATTGAAAATGGCCCTACAGTTCGATAATTCGATTTCAAACTTCAATTGAATGTACCGGGTGCAAAACAAACCGGATTTTAACGAAACCAAAAACAATAGAACCTATTTGACGATATCTTTCCAACGAATCCGAAAAATTGAATTTCATAGCGGGGATCAATAGATATGTCTAGTTGAAAATTCTGAATAGTCGTTATGGAATTTAGGCCCTTAAAAATGGAAATTTTACAAATGACCTCGGATTTCGACGAGACCACTTTTGTTGGGTCCGTGATGTCAAGTTATTTCTAGGTTTCAAATTTCACAATTTTTCGAATCAATATATGAGCGTGGCAAAGGAAAATGTGTTTGATCAGTTTTAGTTGATTTTAATCGACTGGAAAATGGCCATTTTTCCAACGGTCTCAGAATTCGACGAAACTAGTTTTGTTAGGACCAAATCGTCAATACGAAGCTAGAAAATATTTTTCGGGAATTTTTCGAGTTCGTATGTGGCCCCAGTAAATTGAAGTGTGCGTTCTAATTCAATGTATAAAGATTTATAATTTGATTTAAACGAAAACTGACCGAAACAACCAAACTGGCTTACGATACATATCCCATTGTGTTCGGAATGGGGGTAATTAGCTAGGGACGACAGGTGGTGGGTCTCGTTTAGAGGTTGAAATTAAAGGTTACTTTTTTTTGGATTTAAATAAAAATAATATAAAATTTTCATTAACCCCTCCCATCTCTCTCTCTTCTATTTCCCATCGAAAAGAATAAAAAAAGAAAACCCGATCCCGTGCTTCCACCCCCCCTCGAAATCGCGCCGCCCACCGGAGCTTCGCCGCCGCCGCTCGCCATCGACCCCCCCCCTCCGATCTGCTTTCCCCCCTTCTTCCAAACGAGAACGCATAGCGCCCCCCCTCCCCCCCCCCCCCCCCCCGCCTCCATCCCTCGACCAAACCGCGAACCCCAACACCCAAATCCTCCACTACATCCTCCAGTCCCAGTCGCACCTCGTCGAGGCGCCCCCAGGCACTCCGCCCCACCAACCTCCGACTTCGCCTAGCCCTCGACCTCCATAGCGCCCGTCCGACCATTCGCAGCTCCTGCACCTCTCCTCTTTGAATGACTGTGAGTTTTCGTTTTGATTTTTATTTTTTTTATATAACATACAATTAAAAATCTGAATTTTTAATTAGATAACAGAAATAAAAATATGATTTTTATTTATGTAGAGTGATAAAAATATTATCTTTATATATGTAGCGAAATAAAAATATGATTTATAGCAAAGTAAAAATTCGATTTTTATATAGTGAATAGCAAAGTAAAAATTCGATTTTTATATATTGAATAGCAAAGTAAAAATTCGATTTTTATATAGTGAATAACAAAGTAAAATTCGATTTTTATATATTGAATAGCAAAGTAAAATTTTGATTTTTATATATTGAATAGCAAAGTAAAAATTCGATTTTTATATATTGAATAGCAAAGTAAAAATTCGATTTTTATATATCGAATAGCGAAGTAAAAATGTGATTTTTACATATGTAGAGAATATGGGCAAAGAAAGCGACAAGAGGCGAGAACGACAAAGATTTCTACCTAAGAAGAGTCGTGGCGTTGGATTAGCTATTCTGTGAGAACTTCTCACCTTTCAATTTAATTTTTCTACTTGAAATATATATACTAGGATGCAAACGGTGTTTAGTAGCACCCGACACCCGTCGTCCACAGACCATGGACGGCTTGTATGCTTGTTTGTTTGATTTTGATGTGTAGTTGATTGTGTGATGTGATGTGAAATGAAATAAAACATTTATATAGTTGAAATAAAATATTTTATAGTGGAAAATATTTTATAGTTAAAAATAGAATTTTTAACATGTATATGAAATGAAATAAAAATAAACAAATCGGATGATTTGTTTATATACACACATTTGACTGATATTGATTGGGACGATAAATTTTACACATCGCCCAACTGCACAAATAAAATCTGTGTTTGATTGTTTGAAACCCCACACGGGTATTGGGATGATATTTGACGTACACTAATCCCGATTGTTTAGTTATATGTCGATCGATTGATTGACAGGCTGTTATAAGCGTTGAATGTTTATATTTGATGCTTATACAGTGTAGAATGCACTTTGGATGATGGTTGATTATTCATCGTTGTTATTGTATACATGTGTTGTAGAAAATCCATATAATTAACATTATATGGTAATTGATTGGGCCTCATTCCAGTTTTGAAAAAGAAATATTTGAAATAGAAATATTTGAAATAGAATATTTGAAAATAGGATATATGAAGCCGTGTTGATTAGATTGACGCCATTTTGACGTGAACGATATTTATATCGATTTTATTCATTTTATAATGAATATCGAAAGTGATTTCAAAATCTGATATTTTGAATATAAATGAATTCGAATTGAAATTAAATATATAGAGGAATTCGAATTGAAATTGAATATAAATGAATTCGAATTGAAATTGAATAGAAACGAGTTCGAATTAAGATTGAATTGAATTGAAAACGAACTGAAATTGAATTAGAAATCAATTTGAATTGAATCGATTTGAAATTAAAATGAAAGTATGTTGAAAAATTCGATTTTGATTTGAATTTGAAATCGTTTTGAAAATGAATTTAAAACGATTTATATAATACGTTTTAAAAGGGAATCGACGAAGTATATATTATATATATAATATAATGGCCTGAATAGAACGCGCCGCGCCGCGGCAGTTCGCGAATTTCGACCATTGATTTCGAATGGATAGTGCGGGAGATCCGACCGTCGGATTCTCCTGAAACCAGAACCGTTGGGTTCGTATCAAAAAGAGCTTTCTAACGAATATTAGAAATATGATATCTAACGGTTGGATTTATGTCCAAATCAAATTTGTAAAAGGTCGCTGTAAGTGCAGTTCGATGGCCGTTGATAGAAATCGACTGTACGGGCCTTGATAAAATTATTAAAAATATCAATAATTTGTGTAAAATCATAAGAAATGATTTGGGAAGAATTGGGATGAAAAACTCCATATTTGAAAAGATAAAAATAGATTTTTATCGAAATGAACTAGTTTTGAACTAGAATTATAATTCTATTTATTTTCAAATAAATAAATTGAATTTGAAATGGTTTTAAAAATAACGAGAATTTCCAATGATTGCATTGGAATGGATTTGAATCGAAATTGTCTTCGGAATATTTCGATGTTGGATTTCGTGATTATACAGATGTTGTTATGGAAATTTGAAAGATAAAGATATATATATCGTTCTTTCAAATACGATATCTGTTGGTCGTAGAATTTGATATTGAATATAAGCCGATATATTTTCTATTCAGAGCCTTTTATCTAATATCAAATGTGATTTGGGTTTGTCGTGAATGGTGTCTTGACTAACACTGTTCTTGAACCTAGTTGAGAAAAGATTAAAACTTTTTATTTAGATTTAATGAAGTGTACCAATTAAATAATATTTAATTGGAATTGAATTGATATTGATTTTTGGGTTTATCGTGGATAGTGTTTTAAATAACACTCGTTCTTTAACCCGATAATTAATGGAATGTGATTTTGGGTTTATCGTGAACCGTGTTTTAAATGACACTGATTCTTTAACCCAGTTAACGATTAAAACTAAGTGAAGTTTTAATGAATCTTTAATTAGATTGAAAAGGTGTTAGAATGGAGTATCACCAGTTTTGCTCCACGCGATAGTTAAATCTTTAATTAGATTTAAACGTGAAATGGTATTTGAATTTACCGATAACACCGTGGTGTTAGATATGAAGTATAACCAGTTTTACTTCATGGGATGAATAGGATGGGATTGGGAAATTAAAACAAATGATTACTTCGGTGTGGTTCGCTAATCCTGACTAGTTTGAATTGATATTCAAAGGAGATTAAAGAATAAATTTAAGGAATTTATCTTTGATAAAGTTAATGGGAACCTTTCCCAAAATATAAGAATATTTGAATAAAAGAATATTCTGAATTGGAATGAGGCGTATGTTGTGTTTGTTTAACACGTGTTTATTATATACATACGCGAGTTGTTCAGAAAGACCGGGTTTATCCCATTCTGAATAACTAATTCGACGTGGTGTCGAAGATGAAGACGGTGGTTGAAGACCGAAGGTCTTCATGTTGTTTGGGTGATTTCTGATGATCTTGATTGGGATGTACACCCAAGAAGATGGAAATAGTTGGTGATCGTCCAGACGTACTTGGAGATCGATGGATATGCGGGGTACTAGGTGCCTCCGGTTTGGTTCAGACCCAGAACGAACTTGTAAATGGACTGTGTGTCTGACATTGGATTTTAGTCTGTGTGATTGATTTCTATTAAATATATATCTGTTTGGCGGCGGAGAATTTATTCTCTTGCTTAACGCCCTTCTCTGAGACGTACGAGCTCAGGGGTTATATACTGATGGATATCAAACGCATAGAGTGAATTGCCTGTGTGGCATGCCTGAGTGGCAATATGATCAAGGCTTCTGTTGAAAAGCAGAGTCTTGTGGTGGCTGATCAAAGCACGGCCTGTGTGGCATAGCTTTGTGTAACGTGAATTCGCGAGTTTCACACCCGGTATGAACCAAAAACGGGAGACGGACCTCAGGGATGTCATGCGTTTCTTTCTAGTTAGAAGTGGCGTCAGTGGTTTTACACGCCCTGACGAGTTTAACTTATGTGGTTGTTGCTGTTGCGAGGCGCCTCGGTTTGATCGGACGATCCGGGTCCGATGGAGTCAGTTAGTTGGCTCACCTACGCCCCATAGGGTGGGGAAACGCATGTTCAGGCATTTTAATCCACATCGGTGGACCGGCCCTGACGATCCAAGGGTCACTCGAGCTCTGATCCTGAGGCTCGGGCTAGAGAGTCTCGAATCGGTTGAGGACTGTCTTTTGCCTCGGTTCATAGATGGAAATCCAACTTCCAAATACGTGACATTTGCGGTTTTATTTGTAGAGCCTAGTATGGCGACATAGTGGGATGGGGCGCTTATGCCGTCTATGATTGATACTTATGATTTGAAGTTGTTTTATACACTATGCGCTTATAATAGTATCAAATATTCTGTTTTGAACGTATCAAGCATTCTTGGCTATTATAAGGTAAAAACCCTATCCTCCGGCTTGCGTTGCATTGTGTGATGGGAACTGAGTCTTATAATAGCTTCATTGTTCTTTATTTAGCATTGCGCTGTTGTTTTGTGCACTGGTATTCTTGGGAGGAAACCCGTTCCGTGTTATACGGCGTGGTCCCTTGATTTACCTAACTTTAAAAATAAAGATTAATAACTGTTTTAGTTCTCACACCAGTCCCATGACTGACCTAGAGTTTATTGTTTTAACCTAAACTCCGGGTGCCCTTATTTTGACATGGGTTGCTAGTAGTTTTGGTTTTGCAGATTTATATTCACAGGATCCTGGTTTACAGCTGGAATGATATCCGGAAAGCTTTGTATCTGTATATCTCTTCTAGTTGTGTATTGTATTATTTTCCGCTGCTATGTATTTAAATGTAATTTAAATCTCTGATATTTCTGTGTAATATTTATTCATTTATACCCTGTATATTCTTGTAATCTGATGGAATTTTTGTAATATACAATGAAATGTTCTTCCGTCTGCGTTCTATTTTGTCGTATTCTCAAAACAATCAGGCGTTTCGAACAGTCTAGATCAGTTTAGCGACTGATTCGGATCGAGCGAAATTCCTTTTCGTCACATTTGGTATCAGAGCTTTGGTTTACAGAGTTCGAGAACAAGACACATTAGAACCATACGAAAGAATTCATCAGATATTGGGTTAGTAATATCCAATTAGAATGATTCGTTAGAGATAGGATCAGTAGTATCCTAGAACGAGTGTGAAGAGTATATTTTTCAAATGAAAACAATTTTGTTTTAAAATTTAAACCATTTTATACGTATTTGAATATTTATTTATTTTGAATTTGGACAATCGAGTATTTAAAGATTTTGCATATACGCGTCATGAACGTATATTCGAAGTTTTAATATACTGGATAGATATAGAATCACATTCTAGACACCCGGAGATGATTATGATGATTGATATATCATCATCAGAATTTATGTTCGTGTTTCGAAGGTATGATATCTATATATTTCCTTTAGACTGATGTGAGAACCAAAACTTATATAGATAGATTTATTGTTGTGATTTGGCATCAAAAATGTGATTTTTGTATATATATCAAAATTATGAATTTGAAACGTTAAATTCACTAATTGATTGATGTTTGTGTTGTTTGTTTATTTGTTTGATAATTTTGAACCATTATGCCTAATAGAATCAAATGTAGAATTATATTGAAAATTAGTCGCATTTGCTTGCATATACATGTTCTTACATTGAACAGGTCATAGCAAGGAGGCTAGAGCAGAGAATAAAATTTGTTTGCCCGACAAATAGGTACATGTTTCCTATATAATTTACTGTTTTGTTTGGGTGATGATGATTTTATGAGCCTATTGGCTAGCCGCTTGGCTTTTTCTTTTTCTTTTTGAGATCAGAAGGCCTTTATGGCAATTTCGGGATTTTCCCGTGGCTCCCGGTGCAGGGGAGGTTATGGCGAAATTTTTCAAAAATTTAGGGTGTTAGCCAAATTTTTGAAGAATTTGAAAATTCTTAGAAACTGAAAAGTTGGAGAATTGAAGCCAGATCGAACGTGGAGTTGATTAATCAAACCACTTTCGACTTTGTTCCTTTTCGGGGATGAAAAGTTTTAAGTGGGGGAGATTGTAACAACCCGAAAATCTAGGCCTGTTTAAAAATTTTATTTTGGCAATTTTAGCGAAGTTTGAACATTTAAAATGAATTATTTTAAATAATATCGACGAGAAATTTATTTTTAATAGAATTCGAACGTATAAATTATATACGTCGTCGTTGGAATATAAATATTTATTTTAACTTATAAAAGGAATTGAAAATGGCCATACAGTTCGATAACCTTATTTCAAACTTCAATTGAATGTACCGGGTGCAAAACAAACCGGATTTTAACGAAACCAAAAATAATAGAACCTATTTGACGATATCTTTCCAAAGAATCCGAAAAATTGAAATTTCATAGCGGGGATCAAAAGATATGTCCAGTTGAAAATTCTGAATAGTCGCTATGGAATTCAGGCCCTTAAAATGGAAATTTTGCAAACGGCCTCGGATTTCGACGAAACCACTTTCGTTGGGTCCGTGATGTCAAGTTATTGCTAGGTTTCAAATTTCATAATTTTTCGAATCAATATGTGAGCATGGCAAAGGAAAACGTGTTTGACCAGTTTTAGGTTATTTTAATCGACTGGAAAATGGCCATTTTTCCAACGGTCTCAGAATTCGACGAAACTAGTTCTGTTAGGACCGTATCGTCAATACGAAGCTAGAAAATATTTTTCGGGAATTTTTCGAGTTCATTTGTGGCCCCAGTAAATTGAAGTGTGCGTTCAAATTCAATGTATAAAGATTTATAATTTGATTTAAATGAAAACTGACCGAAAGAACCAAACTGGCTTACGATACATATCCCATTGTGTTCGGAATGGGTGTAATTAGCTAGGGACGACAGGTGGTGGGTCTCGTTTAGAGGTTGAAATTCAAGGTTACTTTTTTTTGGATTTAAATAAAAATAACATAAAATTTTCATTAACCCCTCCCATCTCTCTCTCGTCTATTTCCCATCGAATAGAATAAAAAAAAGAAAAAAAGAAAACCCGATCCCGTGCTTCCACCCACCCTCGAAATCGCGCCGCCCAGCAGAGCTTCGCCGCCGCCGCTAGCCATCGACCCCCCCCCCCTTCGATCTGCTTTCCACCCCTTCTTCCACACGAGAACGCGCAGCACCCCCCGCCTCCATCCCTCGACCAAACCGAGAACCCCAGCACCCAAATCCTCCACCGCGCCCTCTAGTCCCAGTCGCACCTCGTCGAGGCGCCGCTAGGCACTCCGCCCCACCTACCTCCGACTGCGCCTAGCCCTCGACCTCCACAGCGCCCGTCCGACCATTCGCAGCTCCTGCACCTCTCCTCTTTGAATGACTGTGAGTTTTCTTTTTGATTTTTATTTTTTTATATAACATACAATTAAAAATTTGAATTTTTAATTAGATAACAGAAATAAAAATATGATTTTTATTTATGTAGAGTGATAAAAATATTATCTTTATAAATGTAGCGAAATAAAAATATGATTTATAGCAAAGTAAAAATTCGATTTTTATATAGTGAATAGCAAAGTAAAAATTCGATTTTTATATATTGAATAGCAAAGTAAAAATTCGATTTTTATATAGTGAATAGCAAAGTAAAAATTCTATTTTTATATATTGAATAGCAAAGTAAAAATTCGATTTTTATATATTGAATAGCAAAGAAAAAATTCGATTTTTATATATTGAATAGCAAAGTAAAAATTCGATTTTTATATACTGAATAGCAAAGTAAAAATTCGATTTTTATATATCGAATAGTGAAGTAAAAATGTGATTTTTACATATGTAGAGAATACGGGCAAAGAAAGCGACAAGAGGCGAGAACGACAAAGATTTCTACCTAAGAAGAGTCGTGGCTTTGGATTAGCTATTCGGTGAGAAATTCTCATCTTTCAATTTAATTTTTCTAGTTGGAATATATATACTAGGATGCAGACGGTGTTTAGTACCACCCGACACCCGTCGTCCACAGACCATGGACGGCTTGTATGCTTGTTTGTTTGATTTTGATGTGTAGTTGATTGTGTGATGTGATGTGAAATGAAATAAAACATTTATATAGTTGAAATAAAAATTTTATAGTGGAAAATATTTTATAGTTAAAAATAGAATTTTTAACGTGTATATGAAATGAAATAAAAATAAACAAATCGGACGATTTGTTTATATACACACATTTGACTGATATTGATTGGGACGATAAATTTTACACATTGCCCAACTGCACAAATAAAATCTGTGTTTGATTGTTTGAAACCCCACACGGGTATTGGGATGATATTTGACGTACACTAATCCCGATTGTTTAGTTGTATGTCGATCGATTGATTGATAGGCTGTTATAAGCGTTGAATGTTTATATTTGATGCTTATACAGTGTAGAATGCACTTTGGATGATGGTTGATTATTCATCGTTGTTATTGTATACATGTGTTGTAGAAAATCCATATAATTAACATTATATGGTAATTGATTGGGCCTCATTCCAGTTTTGAAAAAGAAACATTTGAAATATAAATATTTGAAATAGAATATTTGAAAATAGGATATATGAAGCCGTGTTGATTAGATTGATGCCATTTTGACATGAACGATATTTATATCAATTTTATTCATTTTATAATGAATATCGAAAGTGATTTCAAATTCTGATATTTTGAATATAAATGAATTCGAATTGAAATTAAATATAAAGGAATTCGAATTGAAATTGAATATAAATGAATTCGATTTGAAATTGAATAGAAACGAGTTTGAATTAAGATTGAATTGAATTGAAAACGAACTGAAATTGAATTAGAAATCAATTTGAATTGAATCGATTTGAAATTAAAATGAAAGTATGTTGAAAAATTCGATTTTGATTTGAATTTGAAATCGTTTTAAAAACGAATTTAAAACGAATTATATAATACGTTTTAAAAGGGAATCGACGAAGTATATATTATATATATTATATATATAATATAATGGCCTGAATAGAATGCGCCGCGCCGCGGCAGTTCGCGAATTTCGACCATTGATTTCGAATGGATAGTGCGGGAGATCCGACCGTCGGATTCTCCTGAAACCGGAACCGTTGGGTTCGTATCGAAAAGAGCTTTCTAACAAATATTAGATATTTGAAATCTAACGGTTGGATTTGGAATTATGTCCAAATCAAATTTGGAAAAGGTCACTGTAAGTGCAGTTCGATGGCCGTTGATGGAAATCGACTGTACGGGCCTTGATAAAATTATTAAAAATATCAATAATTTGTGTAAAATCATAAGAAATGATTTGGGAAGAATTGGGATGAAAAACTCCATATTTGAAAAGATAAAAATAGATTTTTATCGAAATGAACTAATTTTGAACTAGAATTATAATTCTATTTATTTTCAAATAAATAAATTGAATTTGAAATGGTTTTGAAAATAACCAGAATTTCCAATGATTGCATTGGAATGGATTTGAATCGAAATTGTCTTCGGAATATTTCGATGTTGGATTTCGTGATTATACAGATGTTGTTATGGAAATTTGAAAGATATAGATATATATATATATATATCATTATTTCAAATACGATATCTGTTGGTCGTAGAATTTGATATTGAATATAAGCCGATATATTTTCTATTCAGAGCCTTGTATCTAATATCAAATGTGATTTGGGTTTGTCGTGAATGGTGTCTTGACTAACACTGTTCTTGAAACCAGTTGAGAAAAGATTAAATCTTTTTATTTAGATTTAATGAAGTGTACCAATTAAATAATATTTAATTGGAATTGAATTGATATTGATTTTTGGGTTTATCGTGGATAGTGTTTTAAATAACACTCGTTCTTTAACCCGATAATTAATGGAATGTGATTTTGGGTTTATCGTGAACCGTGTTTTAAATGACACTGATTCTTTAACCCAGTTAACAATTAAAACTAAGTGGAGTTTTAATGAATCTTTAATTAGATTGAAAAGGTGTTAGAATGGAGTATCACCAATTTTGCTCCAGGCGATAGTTAAATCTTTAATTAGATTTAAACGTGAAATGGTAATTGAATTTATCGATAACACCGTGGTGTTAGATATGAAGTATAACCAATTTTACTTCATGGGATGAATAGGATGGGATTGGGAAATTAAAACAAATGATTACTTCGTGTGGTTCGTTAATCCTGACTAGTTTGAATTGATATTCAAAGGAGATTAAAGAATAAATTTAAAGAATTTATCTTTGATAAAATTAATGGGAACCTTTCCCAAAATATAAGAATATTTGAATAAAAGAATATTCTGAATTGGAATGAGGCGTATGTTGTGTTTGTGTAACACGTGTTTATTATATGTATAAGCGAGTTGTTCAGAAAGACCGGGTTTATCCCATTCTGAATAACTAATTCGACGTGGTGTCGAAGATGAAGACGGTGGTTGAAGACCGGAGGTCTTTATGTTGTTTGGGTGATTTATGATGATCTTGATTGGGCTGTACACCCAAGAAGATGGAAATAGTTGGTGATCGTCCAGACGTACTTGGAGATCGATGGATATGCGGGGTACTAGGTGCCTCCGGTTTCGTTCAGACCCAGAACGAACTTGTAAATGTACTGTGTGTCTGACATTGGATTTTAGTCTGTGTGATTGATTTCTATTAAATATATATCTGTTTGGTGGTGAAGAATTTATTCTCTTGCTTAACGCCCTTCTCTGAGACGTACGAGCTCAGGGGTTATATACTGATGGATATCAAACGCATAGAGTGAATTGCCTGTGTGGCATGCCTAAGCGGCAATATGATCAAGGCTTCTGTTGAAAAGCAGAGTCTTGTGGTGGATGATCAAAGCACGGCCTGTGTGGCATAGCTTTGTGTAACGTGAATTCGCGAGTTTCACACCCGGTATGAACCAAAAAGGGAGACGGACCTCAGGGAGGGCATGCGTTTCTTTCTAGTTAGAAGTGGCGTCAGTGGTTTTACACGCCCTAACGAGTTTGACTTATGTGGTTGTTGCTGTTGCGAGGCGCCTCGGTTTGATCGGACGATCCGGGGTCCGATGGAGTCATTTAGTTGGCTCACCTACGCCCCATAGGGCGGGGAAACGCATGTTCAGGCATTTTAATCCACATCGGTGGACCGGCCCTGACGATCCAAGGGTCACTCGGGCTCTGATCCTGAGGCTCGGGCTAGAGAGTCACGAATCGGTTGAGGACTATCTTTTGCCTCAGTTCATAGATGGAAATCCAACTTCCAAGTACGTGACATTTGCGGTTTTATTTGTAGAGCCTAGTATGGCGACATAGTGGGATGGGGCGCTTATGCCGTCTATGATTGATACTTATGATTTGAAGTTGTTTTATACACTATGCACTTATAATAGTATCAAATAATCTGTTTTAAACGTATCAAGCATTCTTGGCTATTATAAGGTAAAAACCCTATCCTCCGGCTTGCGTTGCATTGTGTGATGGGAACTGGGTCTTATAATAGCTTCATTGTTCTTTATTTAGCATTGCGTTGTTGTTTTATGCACTGGTATTCTTGGGAGGAAACCCGTTCCGTATTATACGGCGTGGTCCCTTTATTTACCTTACTTTAAAAATAAAGATTAATAACTGTTTTAGTTCTCACACCAGTCCCATGACTGACCTGGAGTTTATTGTTTTAACCTAAACTCTGGGTGCCCTTATTTTGACATGGGTAGCTAGTAGTTTTGGTTTTGCAGGTTTATATTCACAGGATCCTGGTTTACAGCTGGAATGATATCCGGAAAGCTTTGTATCCGTATATCTCTTCTAGTTGTGTATTGTATTATTTTCCGCTGCTATGTATTTAAATGTAATTTAAATCTCTGATATTTCTGTGTAATATTTATTCATTTATACTCTGTATATTCTTGTAATCTGCTGGAATTGTTGTAATATACAATGAAATGTTCTTCCGTCTGCGTTCTATTTTGTCGTGTTCTCAAAACAATCAGGCGTTTCGAACGGTCTAGATCGGTTTAGCGACTGATTCGGATCGAGCGAAATTCCTTGTTGTCACAATAATATCCTAGATTGAGTTGAGTTTATATATGAGAGCGCTTATTTGTAATTTGATATAAAAATTTATTTTGAAATTATTTTTACCCAATATATTTTATAGAGCAGTAGAGGTGATAATTTTCTTAAATTATTATAATTTAGGAAATTAAATTTACCACTGTTGATTGAAATGAGTTGATTATGAGTTTGGATTAAACCAACCAGAAGACATTTCATACTTGAAATGTGGAAATATGAAACACTAGCCAAAGTTGAGCTAAAATGAATTACATAAGTTAAGATTTCGATTGGAATGTCGAAATTAAATTTAACTTACGTCGATAGGTATTCGACTTGAGTTGGGAGTAGAAATATTTTCCAATATTATTTTGAATGAAATGTTTGGATTTTTTGGATGGATGGTTGCATAATTATAGACTTGAAAATGAATAGACTCGATTGAAATCATTCTGAAATGAATAAGTCGGATTATTGAAATAAAAGTCTAATGGCTCTCAGTGAATTGGCATTGATTGGCTATTAAGGAATTTCATGTGAACTGAATAATATGAAACGGTTGATATGATTGGATTGTGTAGTGGATTGTTTGAATATAAACCTGGAATGAACTAACTTGGTTGAAAACTAATCGGAATAAATAAGTTAATCCAAGATGACTTAATCGGAATAGGTATTTAAAGAAATAAATGGGTTACTAAGACCTGGTTATCATTGAATACATGAGAATAGGATAAAGTGGTATGCTCCATTTCAAACTAGTCGGTATAAATGATATGAATGATATGGGTATTTAAAACTTATTGACCTTGTTTTGGAAACTAATGAAGTTTACTGGAGTTGAGAACAGGTACAGAAAAGCTATTTCAATTTTGAAAACCTGTCCAAGAGAATTCTGGAGTAATTTAAACCCAGTTTGGCATGTTAATTAAGCAAGCTCAAGAATAATTTATCGCTTATCGTGTAATAACGCTCGCAAAAAGGTATTCCTGCGCAAAATATAAAATTTTGGTTTTTATTTGGGTTTTGAGACAGGATTTTGAATTTTTCCGACCCTGTTGGTCGATGTATATATTTCTTGAACCTGCAATATTGCAGATGTCCCTCCGTAAAGAGGACTCTGCCAAAAGTTTTCCAAAATTTAAGGTGTTAGAATATTTTTGAAGATTTTTGGAAAATTTTGTTATTTAAAATAAATTGGTTTTAAAACTGATCAGATTAAATTTGAAAATAAAACCGAGTTTTAATTAAATATTTCTGAAAAGATAATGGGTTGCAGCATTTCTTCTACGTTAGCAATTTCGGGGACGAAATTATTTTAAGGGGGAAGGAATGCAACGACCCGTATTTTTCTGGGTAATTATTTAATTTATTTTATTATTTAAAATAGTGATTTGAATTTAAATAATTTAATTTAACGATTTTATTCGAATATTTTGTTAATAAAAAAATATAATAATATTTTATTTCTAAAATGGTCGGAAAATGTTGTGTTTGCAATATAGTGTGAACCGACAATTAAAAATGGTTTGATATTGTTTATAGTGGAATGTTATTTACGATTCATTAATTAAACGGCGTTATAACTTTTAATTTATAATTTAACTATAAATCAAGCTGCAGCGGCGCGACAGTTCGTAATATTGAATTTTGAACTTTAAATGGCCATACAGGATTCAATATTAGTCGGACTTTCTCGAAACAAGAAACATCTGAATCTATTTGATGATATTTTTCTAATGAAAGAGAAAAATCGAGTTTTCATAGCGTAGATTTTGTTTTACGTCCAAATCAAATTTTAAAATAGTCGCTGTGGAATTCCTTTATATATTATATCGAATTATTTTATAAAATAAAGGGATTTAAAATATTTTTAATATCGAATTGGCCTGGATTTCAACCTAGAGAATTTTATTTTGAATCAATATGAAATTCTGCTCATATATGGCCAATGATAATATTTTATTTTATTTATATTGAAGTATTTTAAAATTGATTTATTTTAATTAAAATTGGACCTTTAAAAAGGGACTTTATTCAAACGACCTCCGTTTTCGATGAAACAAATTTTGTTGAGACCACAATGGCCAATTATTGCTAGATTTTCAAGTTGCACGCAAATCAGAGTTATTCTGCGAGCGTGGCAAAATTAAATGTAAATAAAATGACCATTTAGGCGTGGACGAGCACCGTTTGAGAAAACGGACTCGGAATTCGACGAAACAAGTTTCATTAGGACCGTAACGTCAAATTATACCATGATGTTAATTCCCATAGCGAACGGAGTTTGTATGTGAGCACGGTAAGCAATAAACGACATTTAGAATTGCGATAGACATGAAATAAAAATCGTCGGTCGTTGTCGGTCGTCACATCAGGTTAAAATAATAATTTTTACACTTATATATACACCCAAACCTCAGCCAACCCATTCACAACATTTCCACCGTTCATAATATTTGCAGAAAAGACCTTGGCACAAAAACAATTTATTCCGCACAATCAAGCAAGAATCAGAGGGGGTGGCCAAAGGGAAAATTGTAGCCAACGTTGAGGTCAATCTTTAGTAAAAATTTGGTGAAGTTTCGTGGCATATGGTGGCCGAAATCGGACAATAACCGAGTAGATATGGTTCCATTCTTTGATGATTTGTGGTGTTTTGGTGAAGTATTAGTGGTTGGGGTCTGTAGGAGAGTGAAGTAGAGGAGTCAGGCTTTCGTTTGGCACCGGTTTGAGGTTATACGGTGGTCGGAGGTGGTCACGACGAGGAGATGAACGGAAGGCTTGTTTTTGAGGTCGGTTATGAAAGTCACGATGATGTTTTCGAAGATTCCGGCGAAGAGGAGCATCGTTGGTTGGGGGTGTCTGAAGGCCGGTGAAAGGGGGATGGCCAGCGGTCATTTTGGCGGTGGTCTTGAAGATTCTGGTGGCCTGTGGACAGAGAAATCGAGCCCGAAGTCTTTTCCGTTCTGGTGGCGTTTCCGGTGAGCTTGGCCAATCTAGGGGCCCAAGATCTGGGGTGGACGGTCCTCTCGTCCAGGCGGTTGCTCGTGGGTGGTCACGGGGGTCTCAGGTGGGACGTTGGCGTCGTGGTGATGGGTGGAATAAGTGAAGCAACACGGTCTAGTGAAGATGAAGGAATGAGAAGGAAAGCATCGGGTTTCTGGCATCCGAAGAGGGGAAAACGCATGATGGTGCTGACATGGCTTGGACTAAAGTGGTTTAACGGTAAGGTTAAGTAATTAATTTAATTAATTGATAATTGATTAGTTAATCATCGTTTAAAATATATAAACTTAAAACAATTGTATCTTATCCATACGATATCGGATTTACGTGAAATAGGATCCATTGGGATCGCAGAGACGAGATCTAGATGATGGTGTTGACTGGGATTCGATTGGGCGCAGTTGGATTTTCAGTTAATTTTAAACGCTGGTTTAAAATTAAATGGAACAAACAATGCTACAACCGTCAACTGAAATAACTGGGGAGTTAATTCTCACACTTTTCTGGACTGCTATGATGTGATAAATCCATATAAAAATATAAATTGGTTGACTGGCTGCATTGGTTGCTATTGGTTGATTTAGTGGTTGATGTTGATGATATTATCTTAATTTATTTATTTAAAATTTTCTACTGACATGAAATGTTATAATGACCGTGATGCAGGGAAGAACATGTTGGATGGGTCCGACCGGATTCCTCAAAATATTTTTTATATTGTTTATTTTATATTGTTTATCCATGAACTGATTGAACCCAAATTGACAGTAAACCCTGTTCAGATAGTGATGGTTGAATGGATGTTAATCACTGTTGTGTTTTTAAATCAATTGACAATCTGATTTAGGGGTTGGCAGCGAGGGCATAAAATTTACTGTTTTAAGATGTTGTTCTGCCATCGGGCAAATTAACGTAATATTTAGTTATAAATTTATTTTTATAACTGATTTGAAGTTTTAAATTTATTTTATATAAGTCAAATAAAAATAGAAATTTATAAATATAATTATATTTAAATCAAAATTTATAAAAGGGATCATTAAATGTTTTCTATAACATATTTAATGTCATGTTCTGAATGGAAATTCTGAAACTAACAAACAAGTTAGAAATCATGGAATAATTGTTTTACAAACAATTAAGTGATGTTTTAAAATTAATTAAGTTAATTAATTAATTTAAAAGGGAAATGGAAATGGGAAATCAGTTAACAGTAACTGATATGTATGGTTGGAGAAAAATCAACTGTTCTAATTGGAAATTTACAATTGGATCAATTTGATCTAAATAAATCAAATCAATAAGTTTGATTGAATATTCATTAAAATTTAACAAATAGTGTTAAATGTTAATTAGTCTTCGATTAACTATATTATATAGTAATTATCAAATTGTTTAGTGTTAAATAAAGTTATTTATTTAATAAGCTTTTAAAGTGATAGTTGTTCTATTTCTTTGATAACATCAAAGTTAACTATTTTAACATAGTAAATATTAAATTAATTATTATTGTAATCAATAGTAATTAAAGAAATGATTTTTAATCGGAATTTAATTGTGAAGCGAATAAGTGGGCGAGTAAATTATTAAGTTTTGAAATAAATGCACGATATTTGTAAGGAGTGAAGTATTATCGAAACATAACTAAATGGGTTAAAATAAACTTATCGAAGTCCATAAAGTTTTCTATTTATAATAGAATTAAGATTTGTGTATATAATGTTTTAAAAGGATGTAGAGTTAATAGAGGAGATAAATAATAGTTTACTTAAATTAAGTAAACACGTTAAGATTGGAATAGGACTTCCAGAAGAAAGTGTGATATTAAAACCATGTTTTAAATCGAATGTTAAGTGATATTTGTGGAATAATAGGAGAAAGGAGAAAGGGAATTCGACATGATTTGATTAAGTAAAAAATGAAGTGACTATAATGTGATGGTTAAATAGATTCGAGCAAAGGGATATTGGTTAGTTTAATGGCGTAAGTGAAGAGATTGTAAGACAATTACAAATATATGATATGGTTTATAAAAATCATATTGAAATTGAATGGTAAATTTGCTCGATGAAGTAAAAAGAATTGATTTGTTAAGTGGGTTTTCAAGTACAAGGGAATGGGTTTTAAAAACCATAGTAAATGGGAATGGAAATGAAATAACTGGTGTTTGAGTGGAAAACTTCTCTTATCTTAAGATAAGAGCGTCGTCGGTCAAGGTTTGAGAGGTAATTAGGATACCCCAACTTGAACGACTTCACTATTATCGAGAGATAGTATTAGCTGTAATGGTAGGAGAGCGATTATCGAGTTAATTATGATTTATAAAATTTATTATTTATTTCAATAACCTTTTAAAATGAATTAACTAGGCTAGTTTAGCTAAGAGGAAATATAACTACTTGTATTTAATGATAACCAAATGAGTGTTAGACAATTGGAATTTCTTTTATTTAAAATGAAATAAAGGTTATGGATTGAATTAGTATGAAGAGAATTTGAAGTTCAATTCAAATTATAAATCAAAGTTTGCAAAGAGGGTTTTACCCAAAATAGTAGCTTTAAAAAATTAGCATTCACCTGAGAGTTGGATTAAGCGAAATTTTTGAATTGAAATAAGGGGAATTTGGTAATTGAACCTATGCCGTTTGTTTAAGAAGAAATATAACTATATTATCAATATTAAAGGAAATGGAAAGTGGTTTACGAACTATAGTGACATTTTCAGAAATGAGGAAAACATGAAAAAGGCTTAAAGTGTATAAAAGGATTTTCCAATATAAAGAAAATAAAAGAAGGGTTACATATTATATAATATTCCTGACAAAGGAAATAAAAAGGAAAGTTGGAAAAAACGTTATGCTTAACAAGGTATCAGTAATGTTTTCTGGTAATCAAACCAGAAGAGATTTGTTAAGATAGAATTTATGAATCGATTTTAAGAATCGATAAAATGGTTAAATGAAATATGTTAATAGAAATGACCTGAGCTGCCGACGTAGTGAACAATATTGTTATGATTTGATAGTTAAACCACCTACTATCAAATGAATTATTCTTGGACCTTTTTGGCGTGTTGTTTCGAAGAGACCGGGATGGGAACTAGACCTAAAACCACTTCGAATCAACTGTGCGAACGCGACTAACTTGCAGAAGATAAATACGGAGTAAATTGAAGATCGTAGATATTTATAAAACGGAAAGACTACTTGAACCTCTGACTCATGACCAGAGATATATTGTGGTTCTGTCGTGGTTAAAATCTGCGGATTACAAGGACTACCCGCTACTGATCTATAGGTTGATTCCTAGGATGCAGTAGGAGGGTGCCTTCGGTTCATCTTGTTCCTGGATGACTTGTATGGACGAATGTCTGAAAGAGTATTTCCAAAGGAATCACGTACGTTGATTTCTTCAAACGTACCAAGTTGGTGGCATAGAAAGTAAACTTCTATAGCTTAACAACTAGTGTATTTTTGTGGAAACCAATTAGTGATTTCTGGAGGATCTGACAATGTGGCATTCAAAGTGGATGGAGATATACTGTTCTAAAGGATAAACGTAACCTCTAGCATCACCAACCGGGAATTGGCACAAAATCGGGTAGGCAGCATGGCTATGTGGGTCGCACCCATTAAAAGTGTATATCATTACTTGATCTAGAGAAATCCAATGCCTTCAGTTGTCTCTTTATATATATATATATATATATATATATATATGTTATCGGTTCGGTTGGCTGGCCCCAACCGTGGTAATGATATATTCGGTACTCTCAAGAGAAATGAGGGGCCGGTCATGTGTGAGTCGGGTCGCAAAATGTTCTTGTGAACCCCAATGTATTCATCTCCGGAGGTACATTGTCGGAAGGTGGTCTCATACCTTGCCATAGTTGGAATCCATTCTCCAATACGAGTTCGCGATTTTGATTGTATACTATATATGTAGAGCATGAGATGCAAACACTCTGCTAGATTGATATTTATTTGTGGTTTGATAGACATTATTATAAAATCAGAAAAGATATTGAATTCAAAAATGTTTCGGGTTATAGTAAGGTAAAACCCGTCCGTGTTTATGTGTGGGCTGGTCTTACTATTATCCTTTGATTTCAAAAAGGATTTTTCAAAGTTAAACAAATTGTTTGTGCTATGAATTTATCACTGAAAGTATTCCAGATTGATCCGGGTGAATTTTGCTTTGCTTCAAATGTGCTCGGGTCAGACCGAGTATATTTACAGGTTATGTTTCGTAGGAGTTCAAGAGCTAGAAGCAGGAGGCTTCACCGTTAGATATATAAAGTGTAGTTCTGCTATGACAGATATATGTTGTACTCTGATGATTGGTATGTACATATAGTTTCTTTGTATAAAGAGATTTGATATATTATATTTATTTGTTCCGCTGTGACATTTTGATGTGTTATTCTTTTTCTTCTATTATAACATTTCTTTCTTTTTTTCCTCATCCTCTAACTTCTTTCTAATAACAATCCAGTGTTTTTGATGCTTGAATAATCGACATGGTGATTTTATGTCGATTTTCGGGGTCGAAAATCCTTGGGTCGTTACACCATTAAATTAATCAAAGATAAATTCTTTTAAATTTTCTCTATAATCTTCCTTTTGATATCGTTTTCAAAAAATTTCATTTTATTCTTTTACATTTCTATACCAAATTAAGGTTTATAAAACTAGTCGGGATTATCGCCTTATCGAAGTAATCATTTATTTTATTTATCGAATCCCAACCTATTCATCCCAAGAAGAAAAACTGGTAGTACTCTATATCTAACACCAACTGTGTTATCGGTAAAATTAATTATCATTTCCCGTTCAAATCTAATTCAAAATTTAACTATCGCCTGAAGTAAAACTGGTGGTACACCATTCTCGATCATTTCCTGAATTCGATTAATTTAATTATCCCGTTCTCATTTCAGTCTAATTAAATATTCACTAAAACCCTAGTTCGGTTTTAATCTTCAAAAATCATTACTTAATGATTATTCAACTTTTAAGAAATTAATCTTTTATTTAACTGGGTTAAAGATCCAGTGTCATTAAAAACATAGTTCATTATAAACCCAAATCAACTTCCATTAAATATGGAATCTTCACGGAAAACACATCAATATATAATCGATATAAATTTCCTTATCAGACTAATAATATAAATGGAATAACGGCAAAGCCTTTTAAATTCCCTATACATTAACGGTCTTCCTTTACAGAAGCTCATCTTGATTATTACCAAATAGAATTCCATTCAATTTCAAGTCAATATATAAAATTGGAAAACTTTACTTTGAAAATCTTCCCTTAAATCTTAATTGCAAGATTTATAAATTCCATATCATTTCTTCATTGTTAGTTGGATTAAAGAACAAATGTTATTTAAAATATCATTCACGATAAACCCAAAATCCTGTTTCAATTCCGTTCCAGTTAAATATTAATTAATTGGTAAATTTCTTTAAATCTTAATTAAAAGATTTATTCTTTTCTCGTCGGGGTTTAAGAACAGTGTTAATAAAGACGTCGTTCAGGACAAACCCAAAATCCAATTTGATATTAAATACAAGGATCTGAATAGAAATCATATCGGCTTATTTTCAATATCAAATTCTGAAACTAACAAATATCGTATTGGGAATAACGATATATGTATATATATCTTCCAAATTCCTTAATAATATCTGTATAATCATGGAATCTAATACCGAAATATTCGGATGATTATTTCCCTTCAAAACCATTCCTATTCATACATTGGAAAATTCTGGTTATTTTAAAACCCATTTTCAAATCAATTTATTTATTCAAAAATCGTTTGGACTATTATTCTAGTTATTAACTAGTTCATTTCGATAAAAATATATTTTTATCTTTTCAAAAATGGAAATTTCCTTCCTAAATCTTTCCAAATCATTTATTATGATTTTACATAATTTTTCCATATTTTTAATAATTTTATTAAGGCCCGTACAGTCGGTTTCCAATAAAGGCCACCGAACTACATCCATAGCGACCTTTTCTGAAATTGATTTGGACATAATTCCAAATCCAACCATTCAAATTTAAATCTCTTGTATCCGTTGGAAAGATCTTTTCGATACGAACCTAATGGTTCCAGTTTTAGGAGAATCCGATGGTCAGATCTCCCGTTACATCAATTTGAAGTTAATGGTTGAAATTCGCGAACGATCGCTGCGCGGCGCGTTCTATTCAGGCCATTATATATATATATATATATATATATATATATACATACATACATATGTAAATATATAATGTCAAATTCCATTTAAATCATATTTTATGAATTCGTTTATAAATTCATTTAACAAACGATTTCGACTTCCATTTCGATTTTAAATCAAAACTGAACATTCCTTTATAAATTCGTTTTAAATTCATTTTAAAACGATTTCAATTTTCAAATCAAAATTGAATATTTCTTAATATATTCGTTTTAAATTCATTTTAAAACGATTTCAGTTTCATTTCAATTTTCAAATCAAAATTGAATATTTTTTAATATATTCGTTTTAAATTCATTTTAAAACGATTTCAATTTCATTTCAATGTTCGAATCAAAATTGAATATTCCTTAATATATTCGTTTTAAATTCATTTTAAAACGATTTCAATTTCATTTCAATTTTCAAATAAAAATTGAATATTCCTTAATATATTCGTTTTAAATTCATTTTAAAACGATTTCAATTTCATTTCAATTTTCAAATAAAAATTGAATATTCCTTAAAATATTCGTTTTAAATTCATTTTAAAACGATTTCAATTTCATTTCAATTTTCAAATAAAAATTGAATATTCCTTAATATATTCGTTTCAAATTCATTCAAAATGATTTCAATTTCATTTCAATTTTCAAATCAAAACTGAATATTCCTTAATATATTCGTTTTAAATTCATTTTAAAAAGATTTCAATTTTCAAATCAAATTGAATATTCCATAATATATTCATTTCAAATTCATTTATAAAACGATTTCAATTTCATTTTAATTTTTAAATAAAAATTGAATATTCCTTAATATATTCGTTTTAAATTCATTTTAAAACGACTTCAATTTCATTTCAATTTTCAAATCAAAATTGAATATTCCTTAATATATTCATTTTAAATTCATTTTAAAACGATTTCAATTTCATTTCAATTTTCAAATAAAAATTGAATATTCCTTATCATTATAATATTAAAATGACAGTATTTTCAAAATAGTAGATTTTTAATTCACTTTTTGATATCCATTATAAAATGAACAAAATCGTTAGAAAATCTTGTTTTGTTAAAATGGCGTTTAACTACTTAACACGGCTTCACATTTCACTATATTTGTGTCCATCCAAAATCAGACATCAAAATCACATTTTGATTATTCACTGAATATTATTTTAAAATTTTCGTTAATACTGAACTGGAATCAGACTCAATCAATTACCATATAATTTCAGTTATATGTATTTCATACATCGCATGTATACAACAATAATGATAAATAATCATTAAAAATTCATACAACATCCAAAGTGCATTTTACAACTGTATAAGCATTAAAATAAATAAATAACGCTTATATTGTCTGTCAACCCATTTATTGATATACCACTAATTATTGGGATCAGTGTATGTCCAATATCATCCCAATACCCGTGTTGGGTTTTCAAACAACAAACACTGATTATTATTTGTGCAATTGGGCGACGTGTAAAAAAAATTATCATCCCAATCCAGATCAGTTAAATAGGTGTACATAAACAAACCGTACGATTTGTAAATGAATATTTATTTTATTTTCTTTACATGATAATTTTTATATACACTTTTATATAAATAATTTTATATATACAACCATATCAATAATGACAATCCCAAACACAATCCAAACAAACAATCAACCATGTTTTGTACAAAAAATAGTGTCAGGAGCAACTAAGCCCCATCTGCAACCTATGATATTATTACATAACAAAAATAGTTGACTGAGAAAGAGTTCTCACTTTTGTTTCCACTCCACCAGTTTTTATTTCTGAATTTCTGAACAGTTTGGATTTGAATTTACCTGAAATTCTAACATGCTACATTTCTGTCCCAGTTAGTTCATTGCGTAGTGTTCGTTGGGACGAATCCAACGCATTTTGAATCGTCGGATTTAGACCTCGTATGAAGGAGATACAATATTTTAAACATTGATTTACATTATTAAATGAAATAAACAAATTAATTTAATCAATAACCTCATTAACATCTTAATTACCCCCTTAACCCGTCATCTTCTATCTCCAGGTTTCCATGAAGAAAACTGCAACCACTTCAATTTCTAGGGTTCAGAATAGCCACCCAACCACCACGCCAGGGTACGATCCGGCCACGTCTCCTCGAAGGCCGAGTCTCCTTCTTCCACTGCCTAAGAACAGGCATAGCTCGATGGTGCTTTGCTACCACAAATCGACTTCTGTAATGTCCCGTATTTTTGGTGGTCAAATATTTAATTCATTGTATTGTTTTAAATATTTAATTTGAATTTTAAATGGATTTTAATATTTTATTCGTTTATTAAAACGAGTTTGAAACATTAATTTTATATATTAATATAAATAGAGTTCGAAAGGGCACGGCAGTTCGTAATATTGAGGCTTGAACTTCAACTGAATATACATGATCTGATATAAGTCAGATTTCTGTGAAACAAGAAATGTTGTAATCTTATTTATTATAATTTTTATATGAAAGAGAAAAATCGGAATTTCATGTTATAGATTGTTAGTTATGTCCAAATCAAATTTTAAAATAGTCGCTATGGAAATTGTTATTAAATTATAACGTTTATTTAATTTAATTTATTTAATTTATTTAATTTATTTAATTTATTTAAATTATTTAATATAGAATTTCTATATATTTGGTTATGGTTTGACTCAAAAATACTTGTGTTGAGATTTAAATCTGTACTAGTTATATTTGGAATGATATATGTGGATATATATGACAATAATAATTTTATTACTTTTTAATTTAATATTTTTGGATTAAATTTATAATCTTATATCGATATTATATAAGCGTTAAAAATAATTATTTTTCCAAACCACCTCCGTTTCCATCGAAACGAATTTTATTGGAATAGGTATGGTCAATTATTGCTAGTTTTCCAGTTTGAAGCCAACTGGAGTTATTTTGTCGATAGACGAAATTTAACCGTGAACCGTTGAATATATTAACTTTGTGCAAACAGAGTCGGTTTTCAACAAAATTAATTTCATTGGAACCGTAATGTCCAGATATAGTAGTGTATCCATGTTCGTCATATTTGAAGAATTTGTGTGTGGGTACGAATACTAAACGTTAACATTGTACGGTATTAATTCTACCATTAAAAATAAATAATAAGAAAATAAAATAAAAATATAAAAATATATCTAGGTATTTCTTACCGCATACATGCTTCGCCGGGAAGAAGAAAACTGTATTTTCTAAATCGTACTGCACATGACTATCATTCTTTCTTTTCTTATCCTACTTTTTTTCATACACAGACCAATAACCTATCCTATGCTATGAGTTACTTTTCATATAGAAACCAATAACTAATGTGGACCAAAATAATGCAGACTACCCTATTCCTATTACACTTTATACGCAATAAATGTACATACACACAGTACAGTTGTTCTTTTCCTCCTATATACTCTATATACTGAAGTACACATAGCATAAGGAATTGAAAACTCAATACAGTACTGTGTTTTCAACATCAAAACTGTCAATCTCTACTGCATTCGCCAACCTACCCTACGATGCAGCTACTCACCTAACACTTGGATGCCAAGGCATCTCTGTATATAAATAACACACGAAAATTCATTATTCCTTCTTTCTGTAAATTTTGCGGCAAGTGTTCATGCATATAAAAATTTAAAACCCAAAGTTTTCTCCACTAAAAATCATGGAACTAGCTCATTACTTGCAAATAAATTTCTTTCCACGTTTTGTACAAACTATGTAACAACCCGTATTTTCAATAACCTGTTATAACGTAAATCGAGACAGAATTTAATTTATAAATCTGAATCAAGGGAAACGGGCTATGCCATTGCGTTCGTCTCGGAAAAATACGCGAAATAGAGTCCGAGTTTTCGAAAATCGGAGTCCGTATGACCCGATTAAGGCCCACTGAAGTTTTCAGAAAATTTTAAGTTCAAAACAGATTTGAATTTCAAGTTCAAATTTCGAATTTCGGGTCTGGAAGGCTAGGCGGGAAATTTCCCGCCAAGCCAACCAAGTCGACAGGCCTGTCGACTTGGCAGTCGACTTGGTTGGACCCAAGTCGACAGCCCTGTCGACTTGGCTGTCGACTTGGTTCAGCCGGGCAGTTTTGCCTGGTGCACCATTTTGGGGTTTTGGTTAGGTTTTGGGGCCAGATTCGGTTTTAAGGGCTGAGATTGGAATTAGGGTTTAATCCTAAGGTTGAAACTAATCCTAATCTCTATAAATAAGCCCCTAACCTAACCCTAAATCATCATTATTCATTCAAGTAACTAAACTATAGCAAAAACATTCCTCTCATGGCCTCCACTCTCTTCATAAAATTTCTAAGTTACTTCTATGAGAGATTTTCCATGCATACAAGTGTTTTCAAGCTTGTATGAGTGTCATTAGCTTGCATTCAAGTCAAGTTTCCATATTTACATCATAAAGCAAGAGTTTTGATTCATTTTGGCTCAAGGGTTTTTCTATTGGAGCTTGCATTTTGGGTTTATTTGATTGCATAAGGGCTTTGTCTCAATCTATATATATTTTTGTGTCTTCATAAGCATTGTAAGCCCTTTTCTACCTTCATATTTAAACTCTAAAGTTAAATGAATGATGCAAGTTTGGTTGATCATTATGATATGCAAGTTTACTATGTCATGTTATGCAAGTTTGATATGTTATGATATGCAAGTTTGCCATGTTATGATATGCAAGTTAATCATGTTATGTTATGCAAGTTAGCCATGTTATGATATGCAAGTTTATCATGTTATGATATGCAAGTTTATATGCAAGTTTGCCATGTTATGTTATGCAAGTTTGCTATGTTATGATATGCAAGTTTGCCATGTATGTTATGCAAGTTTGGGTTGATCATTTTACTCATGTTATCATGTTATGCAAGCTTACCTTGAGTATATGAACATAAAGCTTCAAGCTTTATGCTAAAGGTTGCATTTTGGCAACATGTAGGTTATCATATCTCTTATGATAACTTGCATGTGAGGCTAAATGCGAACTTATGGCCATTTCTACATGTCATTTATCACCATGTATCACCAATATGCTAAGTTTGGTTTTATGCACGCTTTTGAGGCCTAAAAATGTAGTATGCAAGTATATGAACATATGTACATTTCATATGCCACCATGTTAAACTTGTGGCTTCAACACCTTTATGTCATGATTATGCCAAGTTCCCTCTTTCTATCCTTTATGCGCTATTGCGATATGTAAGCGATGGGATTGTGTTTGGGGTTGGGTAAACTTAAAAGACATAAAAACATAAGATTGGGTATTTACCTATTAAGTTAGGTCTACCCATTGGGAATTTACCTATTAAGTTAGGTCTACCCAAATTCTTGAAAACTTGTAATATGTTTTGGAAACATGATGGACATGACACTTAGAAAATATAAGTGTGACCAACTCGAGGTTGGGTTTAGTTTGTAGCGTAAAACTACCCGGAACCGACCGGCTTAACTAGTTGCTATAAACAATAGGACCCAATGTGAGAAGTTGGTCATGTTGTACCTTGAGCCCGAGGTTAGACCAAGTTGTGGTGTAAAGCTACCCGGACCCGCCTGGCTTAACTAGTAACCACAACAAGGTCTAATGTGAGAGGTTAAGGCACATTAAATTAATTAATGCCTCATGATTAGGGTTAAGTCATGGTCCACTTAATACTTAACCAATTTGGGCTTGGTAGATTAATCAGGGTTAAGTCGTGAACTCATCGTTACACTTAACCAAGTTAATCCATGATTAGCAAGAGGGTTAAACCGTACTTAACCCACTAGAAAATCCTAGCAATGGGGTCCACTCCAGCAGTAATCCCAAGTTTGTATCATTAAGACCCTAGGGACTAGGCTAGGATGGGGGCACGATTACTGGACTTGAGGTAAGTGACCAAAAACGACGGCAGAGTGGTACGCCGGTGTAGTTCCGGACGGACTATGGTCGTGCACATAGTCCGTAGCCGGAGAAAACATGCACGGGTACCAGTAGATCGAGACTGTGCACTTATGTTTATGGTGTCCAGGGGTTTACACCCTAGGGCTTGATACACCCGAAGGGTGGACTCGGCACAGTCCGACTACAATTATGTTTGGGCCGTATTGACACCAACACGTGACGAGTTAGGCTTAGGGAGCCGATCGATTAGACCGTTTGGTTGGACCTCGTATTAGGGTCACTTCATGTTATTGGACCTCGTATTAGGGTCACTTCATGTTATTGGGCCTCGTATTAGGGTCACTTCATGTTATTGGACCTCGTATTAGGGTCATTTCATGTTATTGGGTCAAAGCTTGGGCCAAGGGATCAATACGTGTTTATTCAAGTCATGTTAGTTTGCTAGTACACCTGTGGTGCAAAACCTTAAACCTGATTATGCGATGACACCTTTATCTATCATGCCAGTATGTAGTTATCCTTATGTTCATCCCTGCTTCTCATGCCAGTTAACTTTATCGGTTTACATTGATTGTAGTAGGGCTTACTCAGTCTTTTTGACTGACCTGTTTTTCTTTCGCCTCTTTTCTTCCGTTCCCCCCCCCCCCAGGTTCTCAGGGTGGGAATATTGGAGGTTAGCTTGGATTTCTGATCGCTTGCTTGTGGGATTTTAGCTCATGTACGGTCTTGACATGAAGCTAGCTATGGTTATCACTTATTTTGGGGATAGTACTTATGTATTTCAGTTTTTCAGTGATGTTGTTTTTATCTAGACTTGTGTATTTGGAAAGTTGACATTATGTTGTACCAGACTTGTTTTGAAATGGTTTGAAATCTTCCGCTGTTTTATCTATCTTATTTACTCTGTTTACATATATACATATGTTCTTGTTCTGCCTTGATATATCATTATGCATGTTTACCTGATTCAAACACCCCTCCAAAGTCAGAGTGCTTGCAAGAGCCACCCTGGCGGAGGTGGGGTGTTACATTTGGTATCAGAGCGAGGTTTACGAGAAGGAACAAAAAGGTTTTTAAAACTTTTGGAAAACTATTTTCAAAACCAAGTATAAAGTATTTTCCAAAGAAAAGTCTAGTTTATTTTAAAGGCTATTCCCCAAAAAGCCATTAGCAAAAATTCCTTCGTTTTTCTCCATTCTGAATCTATCTTTTTATTCGTTTTCAGTATGGCCAATAACTTTGCCATTCCGGAAGGAGTACACGTACCTGTTTGGTATAGGAGGCTTTTGGAGGCTAGGGCGACCGAAGCCGGCCCCGCAGATGTTCCTCCTCCTCCTCCTCCGGTGGTTAATGTTTCTCCTCCTCCTCCCATAGCTGATGTTTCTCCTCCCCCTCAGCCTCCACAAGCGGATTTTGCGGAAACTTGTAAGAACTTTAAGACGATGGGTGGCAAGAATTTCATTGGAACTGAGACTTTTGTAGAGGCTAGAAATTGGTTGAAAGAGACCGAGGATTTATTTTCTATCTTTTGGTTAGACGATCAGAGGAAGATCTTGTTGGCGGTTTGGCTTATGAAGGATGAAGCCGCTTATTGGTGGGAAGTCACCAATGGTACTAGGCCTGTTGAGACTTGGGCCGATTTCAGGGCAAGGTTCGTGCTTAAGTTTCTATCTTCTGCTGAGGAGAATCTGCAAATGGAGAGGTTCATTACTTTGAAACAAGGAGATATGTCTGTCAAAGAATATGTGAACAAGTTCAATCAGTTAGCTCGTTTTGGCTTGGATATGGTGAGTACTCCTCAGAAGAAGGCTCTTCGTTTTGCTAGAGGATTGAATGAGCCGCTGTAGGGATTGGCTATGTCACATATTCCCCATGGGGCCACGTTTGAGAGCTTGGTTGATATGGCGTTACTTCAGGGAGATGTCAAGAAAGAGGTCAAGATGAATGATACTCAAGCCAAGAAGACTGATTCCCAGTGGAAAGGAAATCAGGGTAATCCAAGTGGTCAGAGCAGTCAAGGCAATCAGAACAAGAACAAGAACAAGAGTCAATGCAACAAGGGGAACAACAACAAGGGCAATAACAACAAGGGGAAGTGCCATTATTGCGGTTCAGTCGGGCATCTTATTAAGGATTGTAAGAAGAGGAAAAGGAAGAATGATGAATGCTTTTTCTGCGGTGAGACTGGACATTTCAGTAAGGATTGCCCAAAGAAGCAAGGGCAAGGCCAGGGTCAGACTCAGCGTGCTGGACCTTCAGGAGGGCAAGTTCATGCTCTCAATGCCGCTCCAGTACCCGATCGAGGTAGTATTTCTGTTGAGAGCCTTGTATATATTTCTGATTTTCCAGTTCGTACCTTGTTTGATTCTGGTGCATCGCATAGTTTATTTCATCTGATCTAGTTGAAAGTTTGAACCTAAGTACTAGTCTAGTTAATGATCCCGTGTGTGTTTCAAATCAAATTAGGGGTTCCGCCCATTTGTCTATGATTTGCGTGGATTTGAAAATTTCTATCTTGAGTGTAGAATTCTCGCGTGATGCTTATATTCTCGGTTTCATGGGGTATGGGTTGATTTTGGGCATGGATCGATTGTCCAGTTTTGGAGCCATCCTTGATTTTTGAGCATAGGGTTGTGAGGCTCATGACTCGCCTCGGTAATACCCTAAAAATTTCTTGTAACCCTATGGGTCCCGCCACGTTGTGTTATCTTGAATCCCTCAACTCGTCTATCGATAGTTTGCAATCTATGAGGGTGGTCCGAGAATATCCTGATATCTTGGGTGAAGTAAAGGGGTTACCCCTAAACGCGAGATAGATTTTCGCATTTATCTGGTTGATAATGCCAAGCCAGTTACGTGGCCGGTTAGGCACATGGTCCCGCAAGATGAGAGTTAAGTCAAGGAGTTGCTTGAGAAGAACTTCATACAATGAAGCATTTCCGAGGAGGGTGCTCTAGTAGTATTCGCTAGTAATGTGGACAGTTCGCTTCGCCCGTATGTTAATTATCGTGAGTAGAACAAGAAGAATAGACAACCATTACCAAGGATCGATGATTTGTTTGATCAGCTTGTAGGAACATCTGTTTTCTCTTGATCTTGCTACTGGATTCCGTCAGCTCAGAGTACCTGAGGATAGTATAGATAAAACTGCGTTCAGAACTCCAGATGGATTCTTAGAATGGCTGGTCATGCCATTCGGTTTGACTAATGCACCCGCGTACTTCGGGGACTTGATGAGTAGGGTGTTCAGGGAGTTCTTGAACAAGTTTGTCGTGGTCTTCGTAGATGATATTCTGATCTTCTCTAAGGATGAGGAAGAGCACGCAAGGCATCTCGTGGAGGTGATGGATACGCTTAGAACGCATCAGTTGAAGGCCGAGTTCTCCAGGTGTCACTTTTGGAGAAGGGAAGTTAGATTCCTTGGGCATATAGTTTCTAAGCAAGGCTTAGCGGTGGATCCCACTAAAGTGGTCGCGGTTCAAGACCGGAAAGCTCCGACGAGGACAATTGAAGTAAGAAGTTCTCTCAGTTTAATTAGTTAGTTAGCGTCCCTTGAGCTTAGACCTACCCTTCTGGATCAAGTAGGGACTTCACAGAAAGAAGACCCGCAGTTAGTCGAGATCATGGACAAGTTGATTCGAGGCGAGATGGTAAGTCACCTCGCTATAGATGACAAGGGATGGCTAAGACGCGATGAGAGAAAGAAGGTTCTTGAAGATGCACATCACCCAAGGAGGTGGCTGAGTTTGTCCCAAGGTGCATGTTGTGCCAACAGATTAAGGCCGAGTTATAAAAAGCCCGGTGGTCTATTACATCCATTGGAGGTCCCCGCAATGGAAGTAGTAAAGCGTCATGAAGGATTTCGTGGATGGACTGCCTAGATCAAGGAAAGGGAATACGAGCATGTGGGTCATAGTAGGTAGACTCATGAAGAGTGCTCATTTCACTCCGGTAACGAGCGAAAGGACTGCATCATAGCTAGCGACAGTTTACTTTCAAGAAATAAAGCGGTTGCACGAGGTTCCCTAAAGTATAGTTAGTAACCATGACTCAATCTTCACTAGCCAGTTTTGGGATAGTCTACGGGAAGTCATGGGCAAGCAACTGAATCTAAGTACGGCCTATCATTTGCGGGCGGATGGTTCATTTCGTTCAAGCATGAGTTATAGAAAATCGCGTTAGTAAGAGCAATTGGCAACATGGATTGGTACTTCCAAGAAAAGTTCTGCTGCGTGGAATACTTTATAGTAAGTAAACGAGATCCAGGATTCACTAGTGAATTTTGGGGAGCTTGCATGAAACCATGAGGTCATAGTTATGTTTAAGCCAAGAATGATAGAAGAGTAAGTGAAAGAGGAAGACGAGAGGCGACAATGAAATGGGTTCCAACTCATATTTGGAAATAAGAGTTAAGAAGCTAAGAAATCATGAGGTAAAAGACGGTCAAAGCACAATGGAGTTAAGCTCAAGGAAACGTGACTTAGAAGACTGAAGGCTAGATACGCGCATCATATCTCTTTTTAAGGGCATATCCTTGATCCTTGTTTTCCTGTGGAACTTACTCGCATGTTATCTTTTCATGTATATCCTCTCGGTCCCATTCTCGGTCCTATTTCTGTCGGGAGGTAATACATGTCAGGGTTTGAAGGGGTCCGTTAGGTTGACTAAACCTCTTGGGCTTTTATAGAATATGGGTTGGGTTAGGAAGGGATTTCTTGTAATTCAAAAAGGAGTATATCTTGCTTATCTTCCCGGTCTCTTTGTAGCATATCTTTCTTTTTCTATCTATATCGTGTTAATCTTGTCATGAGAACCTTAGGTAGAAACCCTTTGGATGAAACATGTGTTTGAAACATGTTATGCTTGATGTTTGCAAGTGGTTGCAAGTGTTTGCAAGTGGTTACTCGTGGATGCATTATACACATTAGGCACTAGATCGGCTCACACACTCCTCATATTGCATATGCATGAGTGTTTATGCTTATTCATGGATGAAAATTTTTGTGTTATCACATGGATGTTGCATATGGATGTATGTTATGTGCACACATATAGATGTTATACATTATGTTAGGAATTGCATACATATGGATTCATTTCACTAACATAATTTGCATTGATGATATTTGCATTAGATAAGTACATATACACACACCTTTGCATATGTTCATACAACATTTAGAATCTTGTAAGGACAATGATTGCTCGTGGATGATGTTTTGAGTAGATGGATGTTGGATGGTAGGATACGTTCTTCCTAACTTGAAGATTTCGGGGACGAAATCCTTTAAGGAGGGGAGAATGTAACAACCTGTATTTTCAATAACCTGTTATAACGTAAATCGAGGCAGAATTTAATTTATAAATCTGAATCAAGGGAAACGGGCTATGCCATTGCGTTCGTCTCGGAAAAATACGCGAAATAGAGTCCAAGTTTTCGAAAATCGGAGTCCGTATGACCCGATTAAGGCCCAATGAAGTTTTCAGAAAATTTTAAGTTCAAAACAGATTTGAATTTCAAGTTCAAATTTCGAATTTCGGGTCTGGAAGGCTAGGCAGGAAATTTCCCGCCAAGCCAACCAAGTCGACAGGCCCGTCGACTTGGCAGTCGACTTGGTTGGACCCAAGTCGACAGCCCTGTCGACTTGGCTGTCGACTTGGTTCAGCCGGGCAGTTTTGCCTGGTGCACCATTTTGGGGTTTTGGTTAGGTTTTGGGGCCAGATTCGGTTTTAAGGGCTGAGATTGGAATTAGGGTTTAATCCTAAGGTTGAACTAATCCTAATCTCTATAAATAAGCCCCTAACCTAACCCTAAATCATCATTATTCATTCAAGTAACTAAACTATGGAAAAATCATTCCTCTCATGGCCTCCACTCTCTTCATAAAATTTCTAAGTTACATCTATGAGAGATTTTCCATGCATACAAGTGTTTTCAAGCTTGTATGAGTGTCATTAGCTTGCATTCAAGTCAAGTTTCCATATTTACATCATAAAGCAAGAGTTTTGATTCATTTTGGCTCAAGGGTTTTTCTATTGGAGCTTGCATTTTGGGTTTATTTGATTGCATAAGGGCTTTGTCTCAATCTATATATATTTTTGTGTCTTTATAAGCATTGTAAGCCCTTTTCTACTTTCATATTTAAACTCTAAAGTTAAATGAATGATGCAAGTTTGGTTGATCATTATGATATGAAAGTTTGCCATGATATGCAAGTTTACTATGTCATGTTATGCAAGTTTGATATGTTATGATATGCAAGTTTGCCATGTTATGATATGCAAGTTAATCATGTTATGTTATGCAAGTTAGCCATGTTATGATATGCAAGTTTATCATGTTATGATATGCAAGTTTATATGCAGGTTTGCCATGTTATGTTATGCAAGTTTGCTATGTTATGATATGCAAGTTTGCCATGTATGTTATGCAAGTTTGGGTTGATCATTTTACTCATGTTATCATGTTATGCAAGCTTACCTTGAGTATATGAACATAAAGCTTCAAGCTTTATGCTAAAGGTTGCATTTTGGCAACATGTAGGTTATCATATCTCTTATGATAACTTGCATGTGAGGCTAAATGCGAACTTATGGCCATTTCTACATGTCATTTATCACCATGTATCACTAATATGCTAAGTTTGGTTTTATGCACGCTTTTGAGGCCTAAAAATGTAGTATGCAAGTATATGAACATATGTACATTTCATATGCCACCATGTTAAACTTGTGGCTTCAACACCTTTATGTCATGATTATGCCAAGTTCCCTCTTTCTATCCTTTATGCGCTATTGCGATATGTAAGCGATGGGATTGCGTTTGGGGTTGGGTAAACTTAAAAGACATAAAAACATAAGATTGGGAATTTACCTATTAAGTTAGGTCTACCCATTGGGAATTTACCTATTAAGTTAGGTCTACCCAAATTCTTGAAAACTTGTAATATGTTTTGGAAACATGATGGACATGACACTTAGAAAATATAAGTGTGACCAACTCGAGGTTGGGTTGAGTTTGTAGCATAAAACTACCCGGAAACGACTGGCTTAACTAGTTGCTACAAACAATAGGACCCAATGTGAGAAGTTGGTCATGTTGTACCTTGAGCCCGAGGTTAGACCAAGTTGTGGTGTAAAGCTACCCGGACCCGCCTGGCTTAACTAGTAACCACAACAAGGTCTAATGTGAGAGGTTAAGGCACATTAAAATAATTAATGCCTCATGATTAGGGTTAAGTCATGGTCCACTTAATACTTAACCAATTTTGGCTTGGTAGATTAATCAGGGTTAAGTCGTGAACTCATCGTTACACTTAACCAAGTTAATCCATGATTAGCAAGAGGGTTAAACCGTACTTAACCCACTAGAAAATCCTAGCAATGGGGGTCCACTCCAGAAGTAATCCCAAGTTTGTATCATTAAGACCCTAGGGACTAGGCTAGGGTGGGGGCACGATTACTGGACTTGAGGTAAGTGACCAAAAACGATGGCAGAGTGGTACGCCGGTGTAGTTCCGGACGGACTATGGTCGTGCACATAGTCCGTAGCCGGAGAAAACATGCACGGGTACCAGTAGATCGAGACTGTGCACTTATGTTTATGGTGTCCAGGGGTTTACACCCTAGGGCTTGATACACCCGAAGGGTGGACCCGGCACAGTCCGACTACAATTATGTTTGGGCCGTATTGACACCAACACGTGACGAGTTAGGCTTAGGGAGCCGATCGATTAGACCGTTTGGTTGGACCTCGTATTAGGGTCACTTCATGTTATTGGACCTCGTATTAGGGTCACTTCATGTTATTGGACCTCGTATTAGGGTCACTTCATGTTATTGGACCTCATATTAGGGTCACTTCATGTTATTGGACCTCGTATTAGGGTCATTTCATGTTATTGGGTCAAAGCTTGGGCCAAGGGATCAATACGTGTTTATTCAAGTCATGTTAGTTTGCTAGTACACCTTGGTGCAAAACCTTAAACCTGATTATGCGATGACACCTTTATCTATCATGCCAGTATGTAGTTATCCTTATGTCCATCCCTGCTTCTCATGCCAGTTAACTTTATCAGTTTACATTGATTGTAGTAGGGCTTACTCAGTCTTTTTGACTGACCTGTTTTTCTTTCGCATCTTTTCTTCCGTTCCCCCCCCCCCCCCCAGGTTCTCAGGGTGGGAATATTGGAGCTTAGCTTGGATTTCTGATCGCTTGCTTGTGGGATTTTAGCTCATGTACGGTCTTGACATGAAGCTAGCTATGGTTATCACTTATTTTGGGGATAGTACTTATGTATTTCGGTTTTTCAGTGATGTTGTTTTTATCTAGACTTGTGTATTTGGAAAGTTGACATTATGTTGTACCAGACTTGTTTTGAAATGGTTTGAAATCTTCCGCTGTTTTATCTATCTTATTTACTTTGTTTACATATATACATATGTTCTTGTTCTGCCTTGATATATCATTATGCATGTTTACCTGATTCAAACACCCCTTCAAAGTCAGAGTGCTAGCAAGAGCCACCCTGGCGGAGGTGGGGTGTTACAAACTACGTCGTACTCGAGACTCGTTTTTTTCGAACTGGAAAACAGACGTGATTGCCTTTCACGTGCAAGCTAAAATCTAGAAAGAATCGATTCGATCTTGTTCTTCATAGTGGCGGATACAGCGCTCGGAACGGCAGCAGGTTCATGGAATTTTCTGGAGCCATGGAAGTAATATACTGCACCATTCTTAGGAGCAGGAAGGAGGTGTGAAGGTGCGTGAAGGGGGAGGTTAGGTGCGGGATCTGATGGAGCAGCGGCGCTCAGGCGGGGCTTTGACCATTGGGAAAGGTGGACGGTGGAACGAGGGTTAACAGTGAGATCACCGACGAAGTAGAGGAGTGGTGAGGGGAAAACTGTACATGCGAAATGAAATGGAATGAGCTGGAGAAGTGCATGGGAATGAAAATAATGGCATATGGGAAGGAGTTGTATGGAAGCTACAGGAGGTTCGACATTTTAAAATGGGTAAATTAATACCTGAAGGAGGGATGGTGAAACATGGTTTTCACGTAAAAAAAGAAGCAGCGCACGCTGCTGCACTGTTTGCCTGCGGTTTTCTATTAAAGTGGGCTAAGCAAATTTGAGTGAGCCCATTTATTTAAAAAAACATAATATATATAGTTGCGTGAAACAGCAGACCCCATGGGGGAGAGAGAATGGAGCTTCAGGAATTGGGATAGGAAGGAGAGGTTGTTGCTCACGGGTAGTTTGACAAAGTGGATTTGTGTGTGGGTTTTGGGCCTTTCAGGCTTTTTAACTAAAGAAGAAAAAAAAGGAAGAAACTAAAATGCGAACATATGAAATGGGAAAAGGTAGCTGGGAGGCAAGAGTAAGCGGGGACATTGTTACGTGAAAATAATAGCAGGTGGAGTGCTTGTGTTTTAGTTAGTAAGAAAGGAAAAAAAAAAGAGAAAAAGAAATAGAAATAGTCTATGTAATAAACAGACGTGGGTGAAGAAATGCAGGGGATGGACATTATGCTAAAGGGGTTTCTACTGTGTATGCATTAAAAATAGGACCTGGGTACTGTTAAAGAAAAAGATAAGCAACTAGGCACATTTTTACACAGCGGAGAATGGGATTGTTTTGGAACAAAGTGCAGACAACGAAGAGCAGTTGTGAACTAATATGGCGGGCTAGTGTTTTCGACCAGTGGAATTACTTTGAACAAGATGACGATCTGGATTGAAGATACCTAAGTAATGAACATTTATAATTAATTAAGTTTTTATTTATTTAAATTAAGAAATTATTTTATAATTAAAATAGTGTTGGTTATAACATAAATATATATCGCATATGTTGACAGAATGGATCGAAACAAAAGACACTGGAATCTCGTTGATGAGCAGAACAATATGGAACTGATCTGGACACTGCAAGAGACGACTGGAATTTACAGTTAAATTAAACGACTTTTTATTTAACTGTAACCGAAGCGTAAACGAATCAAATCAGGTGAGTTAAACTCACTCAGTTGTCCTGCTTATATTTTATATAAGTTGGCTTTTAATATGTGTGCTAAGGATGCTATTTATTGACTGATTGACAATTGTTTGATTGTTTGTTGAATATTTATATATTATTTAAATTAAACGTTTGTATAATTTAAATAAAATGAAATCATTATTTTTAATGATTAATTCCAATAGAGGTAACTTGCCTTGTTGGATACGTTTATAATAATACAAACGTTTAAAATTGAATTGGATGCTTGAATGGCTGTTAGTTGACCGTTACCAGTTAAATTAATTATTCATGTTTATTATAGATTGTCGTATGGAATACAGGGAAGAACATGTTGGAGGGATCCAATCAGATTCCTCAAATTTATTGTTTATTTTCATTTAATATCACATGTACAATTTAACAACCTCATTGGATGATGGGTTGATTTTTGATTAGTGTTGAACCCTTGGTATTAACCAAAACTTCTAGCTGCCCGTATCAAAATAAGGGCACCCAGAGTTTAGGTTAAAACAATAAACTCCAGGCCAGTCATGGGACTGGTGTGAGAACTAAAACAGTATTAATCTTTATTTTAAAGTTAGGTAAATCAAGGGACCACGCTGTATAACACGGAACGAGTTCCCTCCCAAGAACACCAGTGCATAAAACAACAGCGCAGTGCTAAATAAAGAAAAATGAAGCTATTATAAGACCCAGGTCCCATCACACAATGCAATACAAACCATAGGATCGGGTTTTCCCTTATAATAGCCAAAGCATGCTTGATACGTTTAAAACAAATCATTTGATACTATAATAAGTGTATAGTGTCAAAACAACTTCAAATATAAATGTATCAATCCTAGACGGCATGGGTACCATATATCATGTCGCCATACTAGGCTTGTAATAACCCGGAAAATCTGGGCCAGTTTAAAATTTTTATTTTGGCAATTTTAGCGAATTTTGATTATTTAAAATGAATTATTTTAAATAATATCGACGAGAAATTTGTTTTTGAATATAATTCGAACGTATATATTATACGCATCGTCGTTAGAATATAAATAATTATATATAATTATAAATAGGATTGAAAATGGCGCGGTAGTTCGATAATTCGATTTCAAACTTCAATTGAATGTACCGGGTGTAAAACAATCCGGATTTTAGTGAAACCAAAAACATTAGGATCTAATTGATGATATCTTTCCAGCGAATCCGAAAAATCAAAATTTCATAGCGGGAATCAAAAGATATGTCCAGTTGAAAATTCTGAATAGTCGCTATGGAATTCAGGCCCTTAAAAATGGGAATTTTGCAAACGACCTCGGAATTCGACGAAACCACTTTTGTTGGGTCCGTGATGTCAAATTATTGCTAGATTCCAAATTTCATAATTTTTCGAATCAATATGTGAGCGTGGCAAAGGAAAACGCGTTTGACCAGTTTCAGTTGATTTTAATCGACTGGAAATTGGCCATTTTTCCAATGGTCTCAGAATTCGTCGAAACTAGTTTTGTTAGGACCGTATCGTCAATACGAAGCTAGAAAATATTTTTCTGCAATTTATAGAGTTAGTATGTGACCCCGGTAAATTGAAATGCGCGTTCAAATTCAATATATAGAGTTATATGTTGATTTTAACGGAAACTGATCGAAACGGTCGAAACAACTTGCGATACATATCCCATTGTTTTCGGAATGGGGGTAATTAGCTATGGACGACAGGCGGTGGGCCTCGTTTAGAGGTCGTATGAAAAAGTCAACATATAGGGGAATTAAATAAAATTAAAATATTAAATATATATAACTTTCAAATACCCCCCCCCCCCCCCCATTCTCTTCCCCATCGATTTCTCAGAAGAAAGAAAAAAAAATCTGTCGCTCAGCCCTACCACGACCCGTCGCCCTCTCCAATGGTCAGCGCCGCCCCTCCCTAGAACGCGCCGCCTCCTCTCCAACCAACTCCTCCGTCCCCTCCTTTCCTTCCAGCTCGAAACCCCCCTAAATCCCCAAATCGCACAACCCCCCCCCAACCACCGTAAAACTGCATCGCGGGCCCCACCACCTGCCACAACTCCACCGCCGCCTCCCCCACTGCTTCACCACCGTCAATCGGCTCCAGCCCTGGTCGGCGACCACCACCAGCAGGGGTGCGAACTGCAGCTCAACATTCCAGGGCAAACAGTGAGCATTTTTATTTTATTTTATTTTACTATGTACTTAGTTTATTCAATTTAGTAATGAAGTTAATTTCAGCTTTGAAAATAAATAGCAATGATTTTATTTTCATTTTTTTTATATATACGAATAACCCTGATTAGAGAAATGATTTCTACAACAGAAAGGAAATGATATGTAAACCATAAATAAAGATTAGATTTTTAAAACTGTAAAGCTTTGATTTTTAGTTGGAGGAAAATATGATCTTTGTTCATATAAAAATATAATTTTTATATTATAGAAGGAGTAAAAATGAAATCTATATAGTTGAAAAGGCGATATTTTTATATTATAGAAAGGCTAAAAATATAATTTTTATATAGTATAGATAATAAAAAAATTCGATCTTTATTATGTGGGAGATGTAAAAATATGATTTCTATATTTTTAAAGTATTAAAAATATAGTCTTTACTATATAAATGATGTAAAAATATGATTTTTGTTTATGTAGAGAAGTAAAAATATAATTTTTACATGATAGGAATATTAGAAATATAATCTTTCATATGGTAGAAGGATAAAAATATAATTTTTATAATATAGGAAAGTTAAAAATATAGTTTTTATATTTTTAAAAATATTAAAAATATGATTATTACAAAGTGGAAATATAAAAATATAATTTTTATATAAAATGGAGAGGCGAAACTATATTTTAGAAAAGGCGAAACTATATTTTAGAAAAAGGCGAAATCTTTAAATTTAAAAAGGCGAAATCTTTATATGGTGAGGAGCGAAGGGAAAATATGATTTTGATTATGTAGCAAAATAAAAATTCGATTTTTATATATTGAATAGAATAATTAAAATTCAATTTTTATATATTGTATAGAATAATAAAAATTCGATTTTTATATATTGAATAGCAAAGTAAAAATTCGATTTTTATATATTGAATAGCATAGTAAAAATTCAATTTTTATATATTGAATAGCGAAGTAAAAATTCGATTTTTATATATTGAATAGCGAAGTAAAAATTCGATTTTTATATATTGAATAGCGAAGTAAAAATTCGATTTTTATATATTGAATAGCGAAGTAAAAATTCGATTTTTATATATTGAATAGCGAAGTAAAAATTCGATTTTTACATATGTAGTGGCTACAGCAACGAAGATGACGAAGATGCGATAACGATGAAGATTTCTATCAAAGAAGAGTTAAGATGATTAGATAGCTATCGGTGAGAATTTCTCACCTTTCAATTTCTTTTCTAGTTATACATATATACTAGGATGCAGAAGGTGCTTAGTAGCACCCGACACAATCGTCCACAGACCATGGACTTGTTTGTTTGGTTGCATAAATTAGTTAGATGATTTGATTCGAATTTGGTTGTTTGGTGAATTCGATTGATGTGTGAATGGCGTGGGCCTTCACTAGGCCGGGGATAAGGCTAGGCCTCGTCCCGTTTCTAGTATCGTGCCGTTATGCCGCCGAAATTTTCTAAAATAAGCTAGAAAAATAAAAATATCATTTTATTTAAAGAATGAACTGAATAGAAATTCATGTGTTAAAATAAAATGTTTTGTCGTTAAAAATATAATTTTTAACGTGAATGCGAATAAATAAATATTCATTTACAAACCGGACGGTTTGTTTATGTACACCTATTTGAATGACATTGATTGGGACGATAAATTTTACACATCGCCCAACTGCACAAATAAAATCTGTGTTTGATTGTTTGAAACCCCACACGGGTGTTGGGATGAAATTTGAAGTTCACTCATCCTGATTGATTAAATATGTCGATCGATTGATTGACAGGCTGTTATAAGCATTAGATATCTATATTTGATGCTTATACAGTGTAGTGCACTTTGGTTGATGGTTGATTATTTTTCAATGCTATGTAATTTATTGTAATCTCTGATATTTATCGAATGTAATTTATTCATTATACTCTGTATATTCTTGTATCTGATGGAATTGTTGTAATAGCAATGAAATGTTCTTCCGTTTGTGTTCTGATTTGTCCTGTTCTCAAACGATCAGGGGTTTCGAACGGTCTAGATCGGTTTAACGACTGATTCAGATCGATCGAAATTCCCGGCCGCTACATTTGGTATCAGAGCTTTGGTTTACAGAGCTCGAGAACAAGACACATTAGAACCATACGAAAGAATTCATCAGATATTGGGTTAGTAATATCCAATTAGAATGACTCATTGGAGATAGGATCAGTAGTATCCTAGAACGAGTGTGAAGAGTATATTTTTCAATTGAAAACAATTTTGTTTTGAAAATTTAAATCAATTATTCGTATTTGATTATTTATTTACTTTGAATACGCGTCATGAACGTATATTCGAAGTTTTAATATATTAGATAGATATAGAGTCACACTCTAGTCGCCCGGAGATGATTCTACCGATGACTATATAGCATCAGTAGTGTGTGTTCGAGTTTCAAAGGTGTGATTTTCTATATATTTCCATTAGACTGGTGTGAGAACCAAAACCAATATAGCTAGAACACATTGTTGTGAATTGGCATCAAAAACATGATTTTCTGTATATATATCTAAATTATGGATTTGAAACTCTAATTCACTAATTGATTGAGGTTTGTGTTGTTTGTTTAATTGTTTGATAATTTTGAACCATTATGCCTAATTGAACCAAATATTGACTTATATTGAAAATTAGTCGCATTTGCTTGCATATACATATACTTACATTGAACAGGTCATAGCAAGGAGGCTAGAGCCGAAGAATAAAATTTGTTTGCCCGACAAATAGGTACATGTTTACTACATAATTTACTGTTTTGTTTGGGTGATGATGATTTTATGAGCCTATTGGCTAGCCGCTTGGCTTTTTCTTTTTCTTTTTGAGATCAGAAGGCCTATATGGCAATTTCGGGATTTTCTCATGGCTCCCGGTGCAGGGGAGGTTATGGCGAAATTTTTCGAAAATTTAGGGTGTTAGCCAAATTTTTGAAGAATTTGAAATTTTTCAGAAACTGAAAAGTTGGAGAATGGAAGCCAGATCGAACGTAGAGCTGAATAATCAAACCACTTTCGACTTTGTTCCTTTTCGGGGACGAAAAGTTTTAAGTGGGGGAGATTGTAATAACCCGGAAAATATGGGCCAGTTTAAAATTTTTATTTTGGCAATTTTAGCAAATTTTGATTATTTAAAATGTATTATTTTAAATAATATCGACGAGAAATTTGTTTTTGAATACAATTCGAACGTATATATTATACGCGTCGTCATTAGAATATAAATAATTATATATAATTATAAATAGAATTGAAAATGGCGCGGTAGTTCGATAATTCGATTTCAAACTTCAATTGAATGTACCGGGTGCAAAACAATCCGGATTTTAGTGAAACCAAAAACATTAGGATCTAATTGACGATATCTTTCCAGCGAATCCGAAAAATCAAAATTTCATAGCGGGAATCAAAAGATATGTCCAGTTGAAAATTCTGAATAGTCGCTATGGAATTCAGGCCCTTAAAAATGGGAATTTTGCAAACGACCTCGGAATTCGACGAAACCACTTTTGTTGGGTCCGTGATGTCAAATTATTGCTAGATTCCAAATTTCATAAATTTTCGAATCAATATGTGAGCGTGGCAAAGGAAAACGCGTTTGACCAGTTTCAGTTGATTTTAATCGACTGGAAATTGGCCATTTTTCCAACGGTCTCAGAATTCGTCGAAACTAGTTTTGTTAGGACCGTATCGTCAATACGAAGCTAGAAAATATTTTTCTGCAATTTATAGAGTTAGTATGTGACCCCGGTAAATTGAAATGCGCGTTCAAATTCAATATATAGAGTTATATGTTGATTTTAACGGAAACTGATCGAAACGGTCGAAACAACTTGCGATACATATCCCATTGTGTTCGAAACGGGGGTAATTAGCTATGGACGACAGGCGGTGGGCCTCGTTTAGAGGTCGTATGAAAAAGTCAACGTATAGGGGAATTAAATAAAATTAAAATATTAAATATATATAACTTTCACATACCCTCCCCCCTCATTCTCTTCCCCATCGATTTCTCAGAAGAAAGAAAAAAAAATCTGTCGCTCAGCCCTACCACGACCCGTCGCCCTCTCCGATGGTCAGCGCCGCCCCTCCCTAGAACGCGCCGCCTCCTCTCCAACCAACTCCTCCGCCCCCTCCTTTCCTTCCAGCTCGAAACCCCCCTAAATCCCCAAATCGCACAACCCCCCTCCCCCAACCACCGTAAAACTGCATCGCGGGCCCCACCACCTGCCACAACTCCACCGCTGCCTCCCCCACTGCTTCACCACTGTCAATCGGCTCCAGCCCTGGTCGGCGACCACCACCAGCAGGGGTGCGAAATGCAGCTCAACATTCCAGGGCAAACAGTGAGCATTTTTATTTTATTTTATTTTACTATGTACTTAGTTTATTCAATTTAGTAATGAAGTTAATTTCAGCTTTGAAAATAAATAGCAATGATTTTATTTTCATTTTTTTATATATACGAATAACCCTGATTAGAGAAATGATTTCTACAACTGAAAGGAAATGATATGTAAACCATAAATAAAGATTAGATTTTTAAAACTGTAAAGCTTTGATTTTTAGTTGGAGGAAAATATGATCTTTGTTCATATAAAAATATAATTTTTATATTATAGAAGGAGTAAAAATGAAATCTATATAGTTGAAAAGGCGATATTTTTATATTATAGAAAGGCTAAAAATATAATTTTTATATAGTATAGATAATAAAAAAATTCGATCTTTATTATGTGGGAGATGTAAAAATCTGATTTCTATATTTTTAAAGTATAAAAAATATAGTCTTTAATATATAAATGATGTAAAAATATGATTTTTGTTTATGTAGAGAAGTAAAAATATAAATTTTAAATGATAGGAATATTAGAAATATAATCTTTCATATGGTAGAAGGATAAAAATATAATTTTTATAATATAGGAAAGTTAAAAATATAGTTTTTATATTTTTAAAAATAATAAAAATAGGATTATTACAAAGTGGAAATATAAAAATATAATTTTTATATAGAATGGAGAGGTGAAACTATATTTTAGAAAAGGCGAAACTATATTTTAGAAAAGGCGAAACTATATTTTAGATAAAGGCGAAATCTTTAAATTTAAAAAGGCGAAATCTTTATATGGTGAGGAGCGAAGGGAAAATATGATTTTGATTATATAGCAAAATAAAAATTCGATTTTTATATATTGAATAGAATAATAAAAATTCGATTTTTATATATTGAATAGGATAATAAAAATTCGATTTTTATATATTGAATAGCAAAGTAAAAATTCGATTTTTATATATTGAATAACGAAGTAAAAATTCGATTTTTATATATTGAATAGCGAAGTAAAAATTCGATTTTTATATATTGAATAGCGAAGTAAAAATTCGATTTTTATATATTGAATAGCGAAGTAAAAATTCGATTTTTATATATTGAATAGCGAAGTAAAAATTCGATTTTTACATATGTAGTGGCTACAGCAACGAAGATGACGAAGATGCGATAACGATGAAGATTTCTATCAAAGAAGAGTCAAGATGATTGGATAGCTATCGGTGAGAATTTCTCACCTTTCAATTTCTTTTCTAGTTATACATATATACTAGGATGCAGACGGTGCTTAGTAGCACCCGACACAGTCGTCCACAGACCATGGACTTGTTTGTTTGGTTGCATAAATTAGTTAGATGATTTGATTTGAATTTGGTTGTTTGGTGAATTTGATTGATGTGTGAATGGCGTGGGCCTTCACTAGACCGGGGATAAGGCTAGGCCTCGTCCCGTTTCTAGTATCGTGCCGTTATGCCGCCGAAATTTTCTAAAATAAGTTAGAAAAATAAAAATATCATTTTATTTAAAGAATGAACTGAATAGAAATTCATGTGTTAAAATAAAATGTTTTGTTATTAAAAATATAATTTTTAACGTGAATGCGAATAAATAAATATTCATTTACAAACCGGACGGTTTGTTTATGTACACCTATTTGAATGACATTGATTGGGACGATAAATTTTACATATCGCCCAACTGCACAAATAAAATTTGTGTTTGATTGTTTGAAACCCCACACGGGTGTTGGGATGAAATTTGAAGTTCACTCATCTTGATTGATTAAATATGTCGATCGATTGATTGACAGGCTGTTATAAGCATTAGATATCTATATTTGATGCTTATACAGTGTAGTGCACTTTGGTTGATGGTTGATTATTTTTCAATGCTATGTAATTTATTGTAATCTCTGATATTTATCGAATGTAATTTATTCATTATACTCTGTATATTCTTGTATCTGATGGAATTGTTGTAATAGCAATGAAATGTTCTTCCGTTTGTGTTCTGATTTGTCCTGTTCTCAAACGATCAGGGGTTTCGAACGGTCTAGATCGGTTTAACGACTGATTTGGATCGAGCGAAATTCCCGGCCGTTTGTGAACCGAGGCCAGGGATCGTCCTCCACCGATTCGAGACAATCTAACCTACCATGTCTCAGGCTACAGCCGCAACTGCACTTAGGAGCCACAGGGCCGGTCCACCGATGTGGATTAAAATGCCTGAACACTACGCCTTCCCGTCCTATGGGGCGTAAATGAGCCAATGAATGACTCCATCGGTTCGAGAACGACCGATATATCCGAGGCGCCTCGCAACAGCGACAACCACATAAGTCAAACTCGTCAGGGCGTGTAAAACCACTGACGCCACTTCTAGATAGAAAGAGACGCATGCCCTCCCTAGATCCTTCTCCCGTTTCTGGTTCACAACCGGGGTGTAAGGCTCGCGAATCAATGTTACACAAAGCTATGCCACACAGGTTGTGCTTTGATCATCACCACAAGACTTTGTTTTTCAACAGAAGACTTGATCAATTGCCACTTAGGAATGCCACACTGGCAATTCACTCCATGCATTTGATATCCATCAATATATAACCTTTGAGCTCGTACGTCTCAGAGAAGGGCGTTAAGCAAGAGAATAAATTCTCCGCCGCCAAACAGATATATATTTAATAGAAATCAACCACACAGAATAAAATCCAGTGTCATACACACAGTCCATTTACAAGTTCGTTCTGGGTCTGAACGAAACCGGAGGGACCTAGTACCCCGCATCTCCATCGATCTCCAAGTACGTCTGGACGATCACCAACTGATTCCCTCCTCTTGGGTGTACGGCCCAGTCAAGATCATCAGTAATCACCCAAACGACGTGAAGACCTCTGGTCTTCAACCACCATCTTCATCCCCGACACCACGTCGAATCAGTTATTCAGAATGGGATAAACCCGGTCTTTCTGAATAACTCGCGTATATAATAAACAAGTGTTACACAAACACAACATACGCCTCATTCCAATTCAGAATATTCTTTTATTCAAATATTCATACACTTTGGGAAAGATTCCCATTAATCATTTATTTCAAATATTCTTTTATTCAAATATTCATACACTTTGGGAAAGATTCAAATATTCAGAATATTCTTTTATTCAAACTAGACGGGATTAGCGAACCACACTGAAGTAATCATTTATTTCCCCATCCCAACCTATTCATCCCATGAAGTAAAACTGGTAATACTTCATATCTAACACCACGGTGTTATCGGTAAATTCAATTACCATTTCACGTTCAAATCTAATTAAAGATTTAACTATCGCCTGGAGTAAAACTGGTGATACTCCATTCTCAATCTTTTCAATCTAATTAAAGATTCATTAAAACTCCACTTAGTTTTAATCTTTAACTTGGTTAAAGAATCATTGTCTTTTAAAACACGGTTCACGATAAACCCAAAATCACATTCCATTAATTATCGGGTTAAGGAACAAGTGTCATTTAAAACACTGTTCACGATAAACCCAAAAATCAATACCAATTCAATTCCAATGTAATATTATTTAATTGGTACACTTCATTAAATCTAAATAAAAAGATTTAATCTTTTTCTCAACTGGGCTTATGAACAGTGTTAATGAAGACACCATTCACGACAAACCCAAATCACATTTGATATTAAATACAAGGCTCTGAATAGAAAATATATCGGCTTATTTCAATATCAAATTCTACGACCAACAAATATCGTATTGGAAATAACGATATATAAATATATATCTTTCAAATTTCCATAACAACATCTGTATAATCACGAAATCCAACATCGAAATATTCCGAAGACAATTTCGATTCAAATCCATTCCAATTCAATTATTGGAAATTCTGGTTATATTTCAAAACCATTTCAAATTCACTTTATTTATTTCAAAAATAAATAAATTATTATTCTAGTTCAAAACTAGTTCATTTCGATAAAAATCTATTTTTATCCTTTCAAATATGGGGTTTTTCAACCCAATTCTTCACAAATCATTTCTTATGATTTTACACAAATTATTACTATTTTTAATAATTTTATCAAGGCCCATACAGTCGATTTCCATCAACGGCCATCGAACTGCACTTGCAGCGACCTTTTTCAAAATTGATTTGGACATAAATCCAAATCCAACCGTTAGATTTCAAATTTCTAATATTCGTTAGAAAGCTCTTTTCGATACGAACCCAACGGTTCCTGGTTTAGGAGAATCCGACGGTCAGATCTCCCGTAATGTCCATTCGAAGTCAATGGTCGAAATTCACGAGCTGCCGCAGCGCGGCGCGTTCTTTTCAGGCCATTATATTATATATATATATAATATATACTTCGTCGATTTCCTTTTAAAACGTATTATATATATCGTTTTAAATTCGTTTTCAAAACGATTTCAACTTCTTTTCAAATTCAAATCAAAATTGAATTTTTACTTATTAATCCGATTTAAATTCATTTCAAATTGATTTCAATACAAATCGATTTTTAATTCAATTTCAGTACGTTTTCAATACCATTTAATTTCAATTCGAATTCATTTCTATTCAATTTCAATTCGAATTCATTTCTATTCAATTTCAATTCGAATTCTAATTCTTTTCAAAATATCAGATTTTGAAATCAATTTCGATATTCATTATAAAATGAATAAAATCGATATAAATATCGTTCACGTCAAAGTGGCGTCAATCTAATCAACACGGCTTCATATATTTCTATTTTCAAATATTCGATTTCAAATATTTCTTTTTCAAATATTTCTATTCAAATATTTCCTTTTCAAATATTTCTATTCAAATATTTCCTTTTCAAAACTGGAATGAGGCCCAATCAATTACCATAGATTTTACTTCTATGGATTTTCATACAACGCATGTATACATCAACAATGACAAATAATCAACCATCATCCAAAGTGCATTCTACACTGTATAAGCATCGAATATAAATATTTAACGCTTATAACAGTCTGTGAATCAATCAATCGACATACAACTGATTATTGGGATTAGTGTATGTCATATATCATCCCAATACCCGTGTGGGGTTTCAAACAATCAAACACAGATTTTATTTGTGCAGTTGGGCGATGTGTAAAATTTATCGTCCCAATCAATATCAATCAAATGTGTGTATATAAACAAATCGTCCGATTCGTTTATATTTATTTATTCACCTTCACGTTAAAAATTATATTTTCAACTATAAAATATTTTTAACTATACAAATATTTTATTTCGTTTCACATCACACAATCAACAACACATCAAATCAAACAAACAAGCATACAAGTCGTCCATGGTCTGTGGACGACGGGTGTCGGGTGCTACTAAACACCGTCTGCATCCTAGTATATATTATTAACTAGAAAACGAAATTAAAAGGTGAGAAGTTCTCACATAGGGTTCCAATGCGCCGTGCTTTGCTTTTGAACTACTGAACATCTGGATTCCTTGAAATTCCTATGCAGTTCTTTTCACGCTGTTTATAATAAAAATTATATTTTTATCACTTCTTCCAATAAATAAAAATCATATTTTTATTCCTACTTCATATATATTTATACATCTGCTTTATATATTAAGATCGATTTTTTATAACTTCGCTATAAAAATCACATTCTTACTTCACTATATATATAATAAAAATTGATTTTTATTTCGCTACATATATAAAGATCAAATTTTTACTATCTATATAATATAAAAATCGTATTTTTATTCTTCCTATAATATAAAAATCATATTTTTATTATCTCTACTATATAAAAATCATATTTTTATTACTTCTACATAATAAAGATCGAATTTTTATTATCTATATTATACAAAAATTATATTTTTAACCTTTCTATATTATAAAAATTATATTCTTAACCTAATAAAAATCGTATTTTTATTTCACTAAAAATCATATATTTACTATATTAAAGATCGTATCTTTCTACTGATAAAAATCCAACTTTCTCTTTATATTGCTAATCTTTTTACTCTACATTATCTAGCAAATAAATAAGGTAAATTAAAATAAAAGCAAAGACTTACTGCAAATCGATTTTCTCTGAGAAGGGGGGATCGCGACCCTAACTACGGCGCGGTGGCGCACAGGCGTTGGTGGCAAGGTTGTACAGGTGGTGGCGGGCCCACAGGAGACTGGTGCTTCGAATTAGGGGGGAGTTGGCTTGGGGAACTCGCGGTTTTAGGAGGAGAGAGGGGGAGCAACGGGAAGAGGGGTTCCGGCGAGGTAGGGGCGGAGCAGGTGGGCGGCGGTGGTCTGAGGAGGAGAAAGGGGCGGGTTCTGGGCTGAAGGGGGGTGCGTTTTTCAGAAGAGGAGATGGAGAGTGGAATGAGCGGTGGGGGGGTACGTCGGAGGGGCCTCCGACGAAGGAGAGCCGGCGGCAGTCCGCCTGGAGGGCGGCGGATTCGAACGACTTCGTCGTTCCCTTTTTTTCTTTTGATTTTGAACGGCTGAAGGGAGAGAGTGGTTGAGAGAGAGGGTTGACCAATTTTAATTATATATATATTTATTTTATTTCAATTTTAAAAAGCGACTTTTATTTTCAACCTCGAAACGAGACCCACCGCCTGTCATCCATAGCTAATTACCCCCATTTCGAACACAATGGGATATGTATCGTAAGCCGATTCGGTTGTTTCGATCAGTTTTCGTTAAAATCAACATATAACTCTATATATTGAATTTGAATGCGCATTTCAATTTACCGGGGCCCCATACAATCTCTAAAAATTCCAGAAAAATATTTTCTAGCTTCGTATTGATGATACGGTCCTAACAAAACTAGTTTCGTCAAATTCTGAGACCGTTTGAAAAATGGCCATTTTCCAGTCGATTAAAATCAACTGAAACTGCCAAAACACACTTTTCTCTGCCACGCTCACATATTGATTCGAAAAATTATGAAATTTGAAACCTAGCAATAACTAGACATCACGGATCCAACAGAAGTGGTTTCATCGAAAACCGAGGTCGTTTGCAAAATTTCCATTTTTAAGGGCCAGAATTCCATAGCGACTATTCTGAAATTTCAACTGGACATAACTTTTTATTCCCACTATGAAATCTTGATTTTTCGGATTTGTTGGAAAGATATTCTCCATTAGATTCAAATATTTTTGGTTTCACTAAAATCCGGTTTAATTTGCACCCGGTACATTCATTTGAACTTTGAAATCGAATTATCGAACTACCGCGCCATTTTCAATTCCTTTTATAAATATAAATAATTATTTATATTCTAACGTCGATTCAAGCGAATATATACGTTCAAATTCTATTCAAAATAAATTTCTCGTCGTTATTATTTAAAATAATTCATTTTAAATAATCAAAATTCGCTAAAATTGCCAAAATAAAAATTTTAAACTGGCTCGGATTTCCGGGTTATTACACATATATTGATTGTTTTAACCACAAATACCATTTTTGTATCAAAAATATACCGTGTGCGAATGAAACACATATATTGATTGTTTTAACCACAAATACCATTTTTGTACCAAAAATATACCGTGTGCGAAGCACGTTCCTTAGCTAAATTGTTAAATGATTTATAAAACAAATTCTTATATTAATATGATGGATAAGCAAGTGAACAAGGACTAATGTAACAATTAGTAACTGAGATAATTGTTTTAAGTAACAATTAAAATGAGATAATATTATTATTTAATTAACAATAATCGAAGTAAATGGGATAATTTAAATTAAATATATTATTAATTAATTTAAATCAAAAAAAAGAGTTAGAGTTGGTCAACGTGTTAATCATGTTTTAAAGTTGACCAAGCCAACTTAATGGAAATTGATTATTAAATTATGTTAGTTTATGCTGATTAATCTAATGGAATAATTTAAAGAATAGTCGTTTAACTTAATAAGATTTTCATTTAACATAAATTAAGGAGTTATTTCTTAAATGAAGTTCATTTAAGTAATCAAAGTGGTAAGGAAATATAATTAATTTCTAAGGAAGCCTATGAACGGTTTATATTTAAACCGAATTTGGTGAATGAACTTAGAAAGTGATTTTAAGCGAATGCGATAAGCTTAAAATAAGTGTTTAAATTAAGAAAAGGAAATCGAGATGAAAAGGGTTTATATTAAATTAGAGTTGTGTAAACGAGCGTATAAAGAGAGATGTGAAATTAAAGCGTTAATTTTGAATTAACGTTACCTAATGATGGCGTTAAGTGAAAGGGATGGGTATTGAAACAAGATTTTTTCCAAAAGAAATTATTAAAAGGTTTAGGTAAGGGTATTCTTGCAATTGAGTTTGGTAAAAGTTTTGGTAATACAATTTGTAATAAGAATCTAGATAATCAAATAAATAGGCTAAAGAAATTGAAGTTTAAAGGTTGATGTTTTATTTATCATTTACTAAATCAACGAATTTATTTAATAATAGTATATTTAAAATGAAGAATTCAAAAGTAAGATGGTTTTATGAAACCGTATTTATAATAAAATAGTGAATTGGTATTGGTTGGTATTAGAATGAATATGGGTTTTTGAATTACAACTCGTATTTATCTTAAGATAAGAACATTGTTGATCAAGGTCTGAGAGGTAATTAAAATACACCAACTTGAACGACTTCAGGATTATTGGAGGATGTATTAGTTGTAATGATGAAAATATTAGAAGTGAATTATTGTGTGAAATAATAATGTAATGTCATTTGAAGAAGTTGGAAATATACACATATTTGAAATGACATTATTGGAGAATGTGTTATTCTAAGAGGGTAAGCGACGGTTATGGTGCTCAAATAACAAAACAAAAAGGAGATTTCGTAACGGTTGTTTTAAGAATGATAAGTTGGATCGATTTCCAAATGTTGAATAATAAATAATATTTTTAGTAATATTTTGAAAAGAGAGTTGAAGGAAAATTAAATATGATTTAAGATAATTTTCCAAAGTATTAAAATAAAGGATTTGAGAATATATTAAAACTAATATATTATTTTTGGTATTACAACCAAAATATTATCTTTAAAGGCCAAGTGACGCTGTGTACTAAACCAATGGATCCATTTGGTTTTATTTTTAATTATTTATTTTGATAGTTAAATAACCGACTATCAAAATTAGACCCAACGTTTGTTGGTACGGAAAGACCGGGTTCGAATTTATATTCAAAAACCATTCCGACCAATAAATATGAATATGTGGAAGGTGCTAATCGAGATGAAGCAATTGAAGACCATAAATCTTCATGAGCAGAGGAACAACTATTGAATTTCTCTGGCTGATCCCTAGAGATATATACTTTGAAGAGATTCAGTCGTGATTGGAATATACGGATTGCAAGGACTTCTCGCTACTAATCCATGGGGTGATTCCTATATGGATGCAGTAGGAGAGTACCTTCGGTTCATCCTGTTCCGGGATGACTTATATGGACGAATGTCTGACAAAGTATTTCCAACAGAGTCACGTACATTGATTTCTTCAAACGTACTATAATCGGTTAGCTCCCAACTAGGGTATGTTTGTGGATGTCAATTAGTGATTATTTGGAGGATATGACAATGTGGCATTCAAAGTGAATGATGACCAGATGTTCTAAGAAGATTATGACCTCTAGCCTCATCAACCGGAAATGGCATAAAATCGGGTAGGTCGCATGGTTATGTGGGTCGCACCCATCAAAAGGGTATATCATTTCCTGATCTGGAGAAATCAAATGCCTTCGGTTATCCCTTTTTATTTATGTATGCATGCTATTGAATCGGTTGGCTGGCCCTCAACCATGGTAATGATATATTCGGTACTCTCAAGAGAAATTGAGGGGCCTGTCATGTTTAGCCTGGGTTGCAAGATGTTCTTGTTGAACCCCAATGTATTCATCTCCAGAGGTACATTGTCGGGAAGGTGGTCCCATACCTTGCCGGGAAATCCATTTTCCAATAAGTGCCCGCAATTTTATTGTATACTATATATGTGGAGCGTGAGATGCAAGCGTTCCTCTAGATTCTATTTATTTGTATTTAGACACTAGATGTTAAAATCAAGTTTTGTGATGCCTTTAAACTTAGTGTGTTTTTCTCACTCTGGTTCACTAGACTGACCCGGTATTTGTAATGCTTGGGTTCGACCGGGTTGTACAGGTTCAGGTTATTGAATGCTGTGAAGAGATGAACTGAAAGAATTCAGATATATAATATTATATATATACTATTCCGCTGTGTGTTGTATATAAGGACAGGTTATTATAACTGTCCGGATGTGTGATGTGCTCTGAAAATTGTAAGTTTTATTTCAAGCTCTCAATAAAGATTTATTTCTATATTATATTTTGTTCCGCTGCGATGTGAGACTCTATGTTGTGTTGATTCTTCTTCTTCTATTCTAATATTTCTTTCTTATCTCACCCTCTAATTTCTTTCTAATAACTATCTACTTTTTTGTGCAATTTGGGTTGGACATGACTTGTGATTGTCAACTCAAAGTGTATGGCAAAGTCAGTGTAACGACACGGTTCTTTCGCCCGGACTTAATCGATCGCTAAATCGACCAAGACCGTTCAAATCCCGCATACGCTAACTCTGGGCATACAACACATCAGAACAAATAACAGAAGACTTTTATAAACATCATAATAATGTTACATCATAGTACAGAATATCAGAGTACATCGAATTTTAATACAGCGGAAGATTAATTTACAATAAATGTAATACAATGCAGCAGAAACAAATAACACAGCGGAAGACTATCAATGCTCTGGACACAGCTTTAAGCTTCAATCCAGAATCCTGCTCTATAAATAAATATCTGCAAAACAATCCACCCGACCGCCCGTGAGGAAAATAGGGGCACCCGAGTTTGCAAGTAAAACAAACTACGAGTCACTCATGGGACTGGTATGAGAAATCTTACTTAACCTATTTAATAATAATAAGGCTAATCACAGGACCACACTGCTAACGCGGAACGGGTTTACTCCATTGGATTGCCAGTGCATGAACAACAACCAAATAAACTTATGGATCTACAATGCATCATACAACATGCAATTTTTTTCCAATCTACCCATTTAGGCTTAATCTCTAAACTTAGATTTCAAAATCCAATTCTCTTTACAGAAATTGTTCCTTTGGACTTTATTTCCCAGTTTCTTATTCCAAATCATTTGAAATACATATCTAGGTTTTATAGCAAAGTAGATTTCACTTCGGGATCTCAAAATCAAAATCTTTGGAAATATGAATTCCAAAACAAATGCATAAAAATAAATATGCAACCAAATATTGGGCTCCCCTTAGACAAGGCCATAGGACTCACCTCACCAACTCGATATATATATATATATATGTGCACCTCCCATCTAGGAGTAGGCTACACTAACGATGCACCATCCCACACTACGGGGGAAGACATACACCGCCCTCATCCACCACCATCCCCTGTGTTTTAGTCGTCCGGGTCACCCACATCTTTAGCCACATACAAAATCATTTCATATCCCGAAGTATGGAAAATCGTTACACAACATAATAATCACAAGTACTTTCAAATCTATATAGATTTCCAATTCCAAATCATTTCGAAAACATTGTGTATAGCCCTCGTAATCCTTTCTGTTTTATAAAACATTTTATAAAACGTTCCCTGTCCAAAATCGGGAATACTATTCTTTTGATTTAAGAAATCTCATTTCAAAATCATTTATTAAATTTTGAAATAAACAACATCGCTAAACACCTTATAGTCAAATCGTGAAGTGTTCCACAAGGTGATAGCACATAGATATTTTTACCCAACCCAATGCTAAATGTAAAAGCATATTTTGCTCATAAACTGGTCGAGCACAATCCAAACAGTCAATCCACCAATATCAGAAACCAAGTTTATTTGGTTCAATCACATTTCATGTTAAAATAAAAGAGTATTTTATTGTCTACACATTTTCTACATTTCATGTTACAATAAAAAATGTATTTTATTTATACAATAATTCTATATTTTTGTATGACAAATAAAAAGATAGTTTTTATTATCATAACATTTCTATGTTTCTAATGACAAAATAGAAGGATAATTTTAGTCTACATAACATGTTCTATGATTCTAATGACAAAATAAAAGAGAATTTTGTCTACATACATGTTCTATAATTCTGGTGACAAAATAAAAAGATAATTTTGTCTACATGACATGTTCTATAATTCTAATACCAAAATAAAAAGATAATTTTGTTTACATGACATGTTCTATAATTCTAATGACAAAATAAAAGAGAATTTTGTCTACATAACATGTCCTATAATTCTAATAACAAAATAAAAGAGAATTTTGTCTACATGACATATTCTATAATTCTAATGACAAAATAAAAGAGAATTTTGTCTACATAACATGTTCTATAATTCTAATGACAAAATAAAAAGAAGCACGTATTTGTCTACATGTTTTCTACACAATTCTATATTATATATGTATAAATAAAAAGAATCTTCTTATTTGTATAACAACTTCTATATCTAACATGACAAATAAAAATGAATTTTTATTTGTATACAAATTTCAATATCTAACATGACAAATAAAAATGAATATTTTTATTTGTATACAATTCAATATTTAACATGACAAATAAAAATGATAATTTTATTGGTACACTAATCTCTACCTTTAACATGACAAATAAAAATGAATATTTATTTGTACACAATTTTCTATCTTTAACATGACAGATAAAAATGAATATTTTTATTTGTATACAAAATTTTCTATCTTTAACATGACAAATAAAAATGAATATTTTTATTTGTATACAAAACTTTCTATTTTTAACATGACAAATAAAAATGAATATTTTTATTTGTATACAATTCTATTTTAAACAAGACAAATAAAAAGGATATTTTTATTTGTATACAATTCTATTTTTAACATGACAAATAAAAAGGATATTTTGTACGATTCTATTTTAAACATGACAAATAAAAAGGATATTTTTATTTGTATACAATTCTATTTTTAACTTGACAAATAAAAAGAAATATTTTTATTTGACAACAATTCTATTTTTTAACATGACAAATAAAAAAGAAATATTTTTATTTGACAACAATTTCAACTTATTCCATTATATTCAACTAAATCAATAGATCAGCACAAACAACATCAACCAATTCAAATCAAATCGCGTACAACAACCAACTGAATTTCACAGCGTATATGTAAAATATCCGACGCAATAATAATTAATTAATTTCAATTATTTAAATAAGAAATCTCACCTTGATCGGTTTCAGAAATCGTTTGTATAACGATTATTTTTCACTAAATTAAATTGTTCATTTAATTTAGTCAAAAATCACCACTAGCTCCATTTTCATTTTGATCTATTCCATGTGGTAGATCCGAATTTCACGATTCCAATGATATTTAGTTTGTTGAATTCTGTAATCATATGAGCAAGTTATTATCGTTTATAGGTTAATCACATTAATAACTAAATTAAATAATTAATTACATCATTAAGGGTTTAATCCCTTTCCTTCCCCATCGTATATTGTCTGTACAAAATTGAACCCAACATCGACTTCGTCATCACCTGCGCGCGCCTATCTCTGGTCGTAGGAGCATGATCAGAGGGGCCCACCCGAACGGCCTTCCCCCCACGCCTCTGCGCCAGCACCCATCGCCACTTCGGTGGACCCAGGGTCCACGATTTCCTCCTTGAACAACGGTAGTTTGCTAATGAATTTCGACAACCTCGAGTTGCCATTTTAGATCTCAACCGTATCATTTCATAGATCTCACTTTGTAATGAATCATTTTACACATTAAAAATGTTTCTTTTTATAATGTTTACAAAATTTACCAATAAACATGCTTTTTATATAATGAATCATTTTATACATTAAAAATGTCTCTTTTTAATGTTTATAAAATTTACTAATAAATATGTTACTCTAAATAATAAATCATTTTATACATTAAAAAATTGTTTCTTTTTAATGTTTATAAAATTTTGACCATTCCTATATTCACATATATACGGTAAAAGAAAATTTTATTGTCTACACAATTCCTACATTTCATATGTATAAATAAAAAGAATATTTTATTTATACAACAATTGCTATGCTTTATATGTATAAAAAGAAGAATTTCATTTTCTACACATATTCTATGTTAACATGTGACAAATAAAAAGGAGAATTTTATTTGCATAACGTTTTCTATATTCCTAATGACAAATAAAAAAAAGAAGAATTTTGTTTGCATAACATTTTCTATATTTCTAATGAAAAATAAAAAGAGAATTTTGTTTGCATAACATATTCTATATTTCTAATGACAAATAAAAAGAGAATTTTATTTGCATAACATGTTCTATATTTCTAATAACAAATAGAAAAAGTATTTTATTTTTCTACATGTTTTCTATATTTCATATGACAAATAAAAAAAATTATTGTCTACACAATTCTATATTACATATGTATAAATAAAAAGAATTTTTATTTGTATAACAACTTCTATATTTAATCATGACAAATAAAAAAAAGGATTTTTTTATTGTGCACAAATTTCTATGTTAACATGACAAATAAAAAAAAGACACTTTTCTTTATACACAAATTTCTATATTAACATGACAAATAAAAAGGGGATTTTTATTTGCACACCAATTTCCATATCAACATGACAAATAAAAAAATGAATTTTTATTTGTACACAAATTTCCATATCAACATGACAATAAAAAATGAATTTTTATTTGTACACAAATTTCCATATTAACATGACAAATAAAAAATGAATTTTTATCTGTATACAAATTTCTATATTAACATAACAAATTAAAAGGGGATTTTTATTCGTATACAAATTTTCATATTAATATGACAAATAAAAAATGAATTTTTATATGTATACTAATTTCTATATTAACATGACAAATAAAAAATGAATTTTTATTTGTATACAAATTTCTATATTAACATGACAAATAAAAAAGGGGATTTTTATTTATATACAAATTTCCATATTAACATGACAAATAAAAAATGAATTTTTATTTGTATACAAATTTTTATATTAACATGACAAATAAAAAAGGGATTTTTATTTGTATACAAATTTCCATATCAACATGACAAATAAAGAATGAATTTTTATTTGTATAAAACTTTCTATATTAACATGACAATTAAAAAAAGGGATTTTTATTTGTATACAAATTTCTATAATTCCGTTATATTCAATTAAATCAAACAGATCACCACAAATAGCATAAACCAATCCAAATCAAATCACGTACAACACCCAACTGAATTTAACAGCGTATATGTAAGAATTTCTAAACGTGATAATAATTAATTAATTTTAATTATTTAAATAAGAAATATCAAAGTGCTTTGGATTTTCTTGAAAATTTCCGATCGATCTAAATTCTATGGTCGCTTCTAAAATGAAGTAGACTCTGCCACGATCCAAACAATTCCTGTTTCATGCGATTCAGATAATGTATGAATAAGTTACGAATTTATTTGTGTTGATAATATTTTAGATTTTATTAATTAAATAATTAAATTCAAAATTTACCCTTCCTTCTTCTTATTGATACCACGACCGCAACTTCCTCCTTTAGTTCCAAACTAGGTTTACACTTCTCGATCAAACCACTCAGCTTCGGGATGATCGGAGAGTGTCACGACGGAGAGTGGCGCTCGGGGGGGGGGGGCACACGGTCAAGCTCGATCAGCCCAGGGAAGAGTGACGGCGGTGCAAACGACAGGGGTTCAGTGTTCTGGTTCGATCGAAACACTTGATGGTAGACTGTGTTATCCGTATGGATGTGGAGAGGATGAGAAGTACTACAATATTGTCAAAAGGAGGTAGGGATTTCACTGAATGGATGGAGAGTTATTGAGAGAGATAGGTTGTGTAACACCCTGTAATTCTGTTAATATTAATTAAAGAATAACTAATCTCAGACGTGAGAATTGTGGGAAACGGGTTGCGCCATTGTGTTCGTCTTGGAATTCTAGTTGAAATAGAGTCCGAGTTTGCGTGATTTGGACTTCGTATTAAGAAGTTATGGCCATCGGAAGTTTCTGAAAATTTAAAACAGCTAGTAGGAAATTTAAAATTCAAAATTCGAAGTCAAACAGGCTAGGTGGGAAATTTCCCGCCCAGCGCCCCAGGTCGACTGGGGAGTCGACTAGGCAGTCGACACCCCAGAGGGAGTCGACTGGACAGTCGACACCCCAGGGACCAGGTCGACTGCGCAGTCGACCTGGGTGTCGACCTGGTCTGGCGGCTAGGGTTTCTGGCTGACCTGTTTTTAATGGGCTAATGACCCATTAGGGTTTCTGACCTAATCTGGTTGGTTAGGATTAATTCTGAGATAATCTGACGGTCTAAAATAAATCCTAACTCTATAAATACCTAGGTAGTCTCTCACCCTAATTCACAAGAAAAATAGAATAGTTACCGTCATACCGTCGCCATGGAAATCAATGGAGCCGCCGCCAACTAAGAAAGAAGAAAAGCTAATTCAATTCTAATTCTCTCAACCCTAAAGCAAAGCAAAACTCTCTCTTTTCTTCTCTAAATTGTGAGTATGATTATCTTAACAAGGTTATTATTATTTTAATTAGATTGAGTTATGAATGGATTATGAGTAGATGATGTGAATTATCATATATATTGTTGTAAACCCCTTTTGCTATCATGTATGTTGTAAATCCAATGTTATGTGATGATGATATCATATATGTTGCAAATCATGCTATGTTGACGTTATGTATGTTGAAAGTTTCTATGCTAAGTTGTGATAAATCATACATGTTAAAAAGGCCATGATGTTACCATCTATGCTAGTTAGTTCATATCAATTAAATCATCATGTTTGGGCTATGTTGATCTATATGACAAGTTACATATGCAAGTTAGATTGATTAGAAAAGCTATGAAAATATGCCATGACATCTATTATGACATGTAGAATTATGCTATGATATATGTGATATCCTATGCTAGTTCACACCATCATCATGTTGCCTAAAAACCCCATATGCAAGTTTATGTATAGATTTGGGCTATGATCATATCATGTAAATTGAGACATTTAACAAGTTGACACCTTTTGATCCTTAACATGTGTAGTTTATGCAAGTTTCACCCCTATTATGATTAGATTCATTTTAATTGTCCATATGTTGTGATAATTTATTTTTGTGCTATAAGTTAGACTATTCGAGTCTAACGTATATTCAGCGTTGAATAAGCGAACGTATAAACGTGGGGTAGGGGTAATATTAAGGATTTAATAATAAAAAGTTGGGGTGCAATTGATATGATTTTGCATGCCATAAGTGGTTGGCCATAATTGAGTCAATTATGGACATCATTAAAAGTTGACTTAATTAATAATTTGAATAGGGAATTATTAAAACTGGGGTAAAAGATTTTAAGTGTTAATCAATGCTTAGGACACGAGGTTGGACTCGTTTGTGACGTAAACCTGCCCGGACCCGCCCGGCAAATCCAGTGGTCACAAATGTCAGCCCAATGTGAGAGGTCCTAGGCCTAAACTAAAGCATAACGGTTGTAAAGACACGAGGTTAGACTCTTTTATGGTGTAAGACTGCCCGGACCCGCCCGGCAAATCCAGCTTCCATAAATGCCAGTCTAATGTGAGAGGTCTTTATGAGGTTATGGCCTGAATGAATTAAGAAATATTTAACCAGATAAACATGTAAAGTGGGACGTGGAAGTTAAGTAAGTGCCTTGGGTGGCACGAGGAATCTAGGGGTGCCCTTAGTGGCATGTGAAATACGATTAGTAAGACTTAACCAAACACACATGTAAATGAACATGACTAAGAGGGTTAAGTGGGATATACTAGTGACAAGCTTAGGTGGGTAGCTTTGGGGGCCCATTTCGACCAGTATCCTAAATGTATCTTTGTGGGCTCGACCCAAGTCGAGGACGGGACACGCATGCTGGGTTTGACTGTAAGAGGCCAAAACGGGGAGCGGTGGCAACGCAAGTCCAATGAGTTTCATATGCGTGTGTGGACCCGGGCTGGTAGGTAAGACGTTGTTGCATCGTGTAGGTATAAGCCGTGCATTCTCAAGTTGTATCGGGTTTCCACTTTAGGGGAGTGATACACCCCACTATGGGGCCAGCACGGGTATCTACGAGTAGGGAGCCGATCGAAAGTGGGTAGTGGGTTACACCTAGTGGAGATAGGGGCAGACGACACCTATGTAGTCAGCTAGGGGTACACAAGGCTATTTATAAAGTTTCTGTGTGAAGCAAGTGGGATCAAACAATAGGGTGACTGGTGCGGTGTAGTGTAGTAATGTGCGGTGCAGTGTAGTAATCATTCGTTAGTAATTAGGTGTGCCTTTGACGTTATCTTTCACGTTATCATTATCTGCTCATTCCATACCTAATAGTTCATAGACATTTACTTGTCTTCCAGCTTATGCCTTAGTCTAGTTATTTTGATAATAGTATTATTAGAATTATCATACTCGTCAGACTTTATGTCTGACCCCCTCCATTTCTATCCTTTTTCCCCCTCCAGGTCCTCAGGGAGGACCCAGCTCTAGTGGAGTTTGATTGGATTGCTTTATCTCTTTGGGAAGGCTTGGACCGCTGAAGTAAAGTACAGCTTGTTATCTTCTTTAATGGCTATTTATGTAATGGGGTTATGTATTTTGTTTTAGCAAGATGGATATTGTACTTGACTCTGATTTATGGTTTTTTATGATGTAACAAACATGTTTAATTTCCGCTGCAATAAAATGAAGTTTTAGATTTCCAAGTACTACTTATGATATGTCTTGTTGTAATTTTTCTATTCTATATTCACTTAAAACCTCCATGGATCCGGGCTGGTAGGTAAGACGTTGTTGCATCGTGTAGGTATAAGCCGTGCATTCTCAAGTTGTATCGGGTTGCCACTTTAGGGGAGTGATACACCCCACTGTGGGGCCAGCACGGGTATCTACGAGTAGGGAGCCGATCACAAGTGGGTAGTGGGGTACACCTAGTGGAGATAGGGAAGGCGGCACCTATGTAGTCAGCTAGGGGTACGCAAGGCTATTTATATAATTTCTAAGTGAAGCAAGTGAAATCAACTTTGAGGGTGACTGGTGTGGTGCAGTGTAGTAATTATTCGTTAGTAATTAGGTGTGCCTTTAACGTTATCTTTATCTACTCTTCCATACCCAATAGTTCATAGACATTTCCTTGTTTTCCAGCTTATGCCTTAGTCTAGTTATTTTGATAATAGTACTGTTAGAATTATCATACTCGCCAGACTTTATGTCTGACCCCCTCCATTTCTATCCTTTTTCCCCCTCCAGGTCCTCAGGTTGGGCCCAACTCTAGTGGAGTTTGATTGAATTGCTTCATCTCTCTTTGGAAAGCTTGGACCGTTGAAGTAAAGTCCAGCTTGTTATCTTTTTAATGGCTATTTATGAAATGGGATTATGTATTTTGTTTTTATGAAGATGGATATTGTACTTGGTTTTATGATGTAACAAACATGTTTAATTTCCGCTGCAATAAAATGAAGTTTTAGATTTCCAAGTACTATTTACTATCTGTCTTGTTCTAATTTTTCTGTTCTATATTCACTTATAACCTCCATGGAAGTTAATGCATTCCCTTTGTGAGTGACATTAATGGACGTGGGGTGTTACGCGTGGTATCAGAGCTTAAGGTTACCAGAACAGATAAAAATACTTTAGAAAAATAGTTATTTTTGGAAGAAGTGTTTTCAAAAACATGTTTTAATGAGAAATTTAAAGAGAAAAGTTTTTAAGAAAAACATAATCCCCAAATAGCCATATATCTTTATCTTTCAAATTCTCCATTTTGAATCTTTCCTTTTTCGTTTCAGCATGGCTGGAGATCTTAATCCACCCGACGGTGTAACGATACCAGGATGGTAAAGGAGGTTATTAGAGGCTAGGGCCGCTGCAGGTCAAGCCAATGTTCCTCCACCACCAGTTGCATCCGTTCCTCCTCCTCCTTGCGTAGATACTTTCGCAAAGACGTGCAAGGAATTCAAGGCTATGGGTGGAAAACCCTTTCAAGGGTCAGAAACGTTTGTGGAAGCTAGAGATTGGCTTAAGGAGGTGGAAGAATTTCTAGAAATCTTTGAAGTAGAAGAAGGGAAGAGAGTTTGTTTAGCAGCTTGGTTGATGAAGGGAGAGGCCTCGTTTTGGTGGGAGGTCACTAATGGGGAGCGTCCTGTTGACTCTTAGGCGGATTTCAGACGTAGGTTCGAGGCGAAGTTTCTCTCAAGGGCGGAAGAAAATCTATATATGGAAAGGTTCTTGACATTGAAGCAAGGAAGCTCATCAGTGAAAGAATATGTCAATAAATTTAATCAGTTAGCAAGGTTTGGCTTGGACTTAGTGAACACGCCGGAGAAGAAGGCGCTGAGGTTCGCGAATGGCTTGAATGAACCATTGCAAGGGTTGGCTATGACCCACATCCCGATGGGGGCCACCTTTGAGAAGTTAGTAGAAATGGCGCTCATGCATGAGGAGAAAAGCGCTAATGCTAATAAGGCACCCGAGAAGAAAGGGGATTAGAAGAAACCACAACAGCAAAACAAGAAGGGTGGTAAAGACAATAACAGCAAGGGAAAGAAGAAATGTTTTAACTGTGGAACCCCAGGCCATCTCAGCAAGGATTGCCGAAAGAAAAAGAAGACTGGTTGTTTTCATTATGGTGATGCGGGACATTTAGTGAAGGACTGCCCAAAGAAGGGGCCGAGGGCAGGAGCTACCTCGAGAGGACAGGTGCAGGCTCTTCTGGCACCAGGGCAGGCTAGGGGACAAGTTCAGGCTCTCGTGGTCCCACCGCTGCAAGAACGAGGTAGAACCATTTCTGTTGAAAGCTTAGTTTTTCTGTTAGATCATCTTGTCCGTACCTTATTCGATTCAGGCGCATCGCATTCGTTTATCTCTACATCATTAGTTGAATCACTGCACTTAAACACCAGTTTAGTAGAGGATCCCTTAGTTGTTACGAATCCAATTGGGGGCTCATCTTATTTGTCTATGATGTGTTTGGATTTGAAAATTTCCATACTTAGCGTTGAATTTAGATGTGATGCTTATGTGTTGGGCTTCACGGGCTATGGGCTAATTTTAGGAATGGATTGGTTATCTAGAAATGGGGTCGTTCTTGATTGTGAAAGGAGAGTAGTTAGGCTCATGACTCGCCTTGGCAACACTCTCGAAATCTTTTGTAATCCCATAAATTCGGTTATGCTAAGTTATCTAGAATCGCTTGACGCGTCTGAGGAAAATCTACGATCTGTTAGAGTGGTCCGAGAGTATTCGGATGTGTTTGAGGAGGTGAAGGGCTTGCCTCCGAAGCGGGAGATAGATTTTAGAATATATCTTGTGGATAATGCGAAACCAGTATCTTTGCCAGTACGCCACAAGGCTCCACGTGAAAGGAGGGAACTCGATAAGCAAGTGAAGGAGTTGCTTGAGAAGGGGTTCATAAGATGAAGTATATCGGAGTGGGGTGCTCCAGTAGTATTTGCCACGAAGGCGGATGGGTCCCTTAGACTTTGTGTGGACTATAGAGAACTTAATAAGCTTACTAAGAAAAACAGACACCCACTGCCGAGGATTGACGATCTCTTCGATCAGTTAGTTGGCGCCTCAGTGTTTTCGCATTTGGACTTAGCCACTGGTTTCCATCAGTTGAGAGTGGCTAAGGATAGCATAGACAAGACTGCCTTTAGGACTCCGGACGGTTTCTATGAATGGCTAGTGATGCCCTTCGGTTTGACAAACGCCCCAGCATATTTTGTTGATCTGATGAGTAGGGTGTTTAGGGAGTACCTTAACAAATTCGTGGTAGTCTTTGTAGATGACATCTTGATCTTTTCTAAGGATGAAGAAGAGCATGCCCTACATCTTAGGGAAGTGTTGGAGACCCTACGAGCGCATAGCCTTAAGGCTAAATTTTCTAAGTGTCACTTTTGGAGGAAGGAAGTACGGTTCTTAGGACACGTGGTTTCCAAAGAAGGGATAGCTGTGGATCCCGCGAAGGTGGTGGCCATCCAAGATTGGAAGGTCCCTAAAAATGCTACCGAAGTAAGAAGTTTCTTGGGGTTGGCTGGCTACTATAGGAAGTTTATCAAAGACTTCGCAAAGATATCAGCTCCATTGACACGCTTGACGAAGAAGAACCTAGTTTTCACATGGGACGTAGATTGTGATGATGCGTTCCAACGTTTGAAGAGAGCTTTGACTTCAGCCCCAGTCTTAGTATTGCCAGACGGGAGTAAGCCGTTTACCGTTTATACTGACGCTTGTGGGACAGGACTAGGCGCAGTCTTAATGCAAAAGGGTAGGGTAATAGCCTATGGTGGAAGGCAGTTGAGAGCGCATGAGAAGAATTACCCCACACATGACCTAGAGTTGGCCGCTATTGTTTTCTCGCTTAAGTCTTGGCGTCATTATCTTCTTGGCAAAAAATTCGAACTATTCACTGACCACAAATCTTTAAAATACCTATTCTCTCAAAAGGACTTGAACTTAAGGCAGCAAAGGTGGATGGAGTTCTTAGCGTCCTATGACTTCGAAATAGCCTATACCCCTGGCAAGGGTAACGTGGTGGCAGACGCCTTAAGTAGAAAAAGATTATCCTTAAGTCCTTTGTTTGTTGAGCGGCGAAGTTTAGAATTCATTTCGATGTTTGACTTTAGACCTTCCGTTGACTTCATACCCGGTTTGCTAGCATCCTTGGAGGTCAGACCTACGCTTTTGGGACGGATTGGCGAGGCACAGCGAGACGACCCGCAGTTAGTTGAGTTAGTAGAAAAACTCAAAGGAGGGGAGTCATCAAGCCATCTCCGTAGGTATACCCTAGATGATAAGGGTTGGTTACGTAGGGACGGTAGACTTTGTGTACCAAAAGACGATGACCTAAGGAAGACTATTCTTGACGAAGCACATCATTCGAAGATGACCATTCATCCCGGCGGGGACAAGATGTACAAAGACATGAAGAGAGTTTACTTTTGGGCCGGCATGAAGAAAGACGTGGCCGAGTATGTCGCTAGATGCTTGGTATGCCAACAAGTAAAAGCGGAGCAAAAGAAACCCGGTGGGTTGCTTCACCCATTGGAGGTTCCACTATGGAAGTGGGAGAGTGTCTCGATGGATTTTGTGGATGGATTACCACGATTGAGGAAGGGTAATACGGGGATTTGGGTTATAATAGATAGACTTACTAAGAGCGCCCATTTCATTCCCGTGAAGAGTAAGAGGACTGCTCCATGGTTAGCTTCTGTATATGTCCGAGAAATAGTTCGTTTGCACGGTGTTCCTTCTAGTATAGTGAGCGACCACGATCCTATTTTCACTAGCGAATTTTGGAGAAGCTTACAAGAGGAGGTAGGGACTCAGTTATGTTTGAGCACCGCATATCATCCTCAGACGGACGGCCAGACCGAGAGGATGAATCGCATTCTAGAGGATCTGTTGAGGCTATGTATGCTAGACTTTGGGGGTACATGGGAAGAGCATCTTCCATTGGTTGAGTTCGCATATAATAATAGCTTTCAGTCCAGCATTGGTTTGGCACCATTCGAAGCTCTTTATGGACGACCTTGTCGTTCACCTACATGTTGGTGGGAATCTACTGATAAGATCTTACTTGGGCCCGATATGATTAGGGAGACTTCGAAGAAGATCGACTTGATTCGAAGGAGGATGAAAGTAGCGCAAGATAGGGAGAAATCTTATGCGGATAAGAGGAGGACAGATCTCGAGTTTGAAGTTGGGGACAAGGTCTTTGTTAAAGTGTCTCCATTACGAAACGTTGTCCGCTTTGGGTCCGTTAGGAAATTAGCACCAAGGTTTGTAGGGCCGTTTCCTATTAAGGAGAGGATTGGACGGATGGCGTATAGAGTGGAGTTGCCCGAGAGACTTAGTGGTGTACATGACGTATTCCATGTGTCACATTTGAGGAAGTGCTTGCACGAGACCGCGGAAGTGGTAGAGCCGAGCTTGCTTAGAGAGGTGGAGATAGAGCGTGATGCGACGATTTGACGAGCTCCTACGTGCATTCTTGAGTCGGAGATCAAGAGGTTGAGGAATCGAGAGGTCAGACTAGTCAAAGTGCAATGGGGAGATGATGAGAGCAACGCTACTTGGGAGACGGAAGAGAAGATGCGTTCACGATACCCTTTTCTTTTTGAGGGTATGTCCTTTAACTTCTCCTTTATCGCTTAGCTTGTACTTATATTATCTTTAGTATATCCTCTCGCTAGTATCTTTGACCTTTAGTTAGGATAATCCTATGGTTGAAACATGTGTTTGAGACATGTTATGTATGGTGGATGCAAAGTGGATGCAAGTGTTTGCTAGTGGTTGCTCGTGGACGCATATACACACACTATTAGGCACTAGATCGGCTCAGTCACTTCATACTGCATATTGCATATAAATGGCTGTATTTAGTAAAAGGGATGTATAATGGTTGTGCTATCATATGGATACCGCATTTTGGTGAATGGTTGTGCACACATATAGAAATAATATGTATCGATGGGGTTCTTTTGCATACATAATGGACACATGGCACTATCATGGTTTGCATTATGGAGGTCAACTGAATCAGTGGACCGCTTGATTTTGCATTAGACAAGGAACATACACACACACTGTGCATTTAAACATAAAAGCATTAGAAGTCTGTAAGGACAATGGATGCCTGTGTTTGATGGTCGAGTAGATTGTTGTTAGAATGTTAGGATATACATTCTTCTTAACTTGAAGATTTCGGGGATGAAATCCTTTAAGGAGGGGAGAATGTAACACCCCGTAATTCTGTTAATATTAATTAAAGAATAACTAATCTCAGACGTGAGAATTGTGGGAAACGGGTTGAGCCATTGTGTTCGTCTCGGAATTCTAGTTGAAATAGAGTCCGAGTTTGCATGATTTGGACTTCGTATGAAGAAGTTATGGCCATCAGAAGTTTCTGAAAATTTAAAACAGCTAGCAGGAAATTTAAAATTCAAAATTGAAGTCAAACAGGCTAGGCGGGAAATTTCCCGCCCAGCGCCCCAGGTCGACTGGGGAGTCGACTGGGCAGTCGACACCCCAGGGGGAGTCGACTGGGCAGTCGACACCCCAGGGGGAGTCGACTGGGCAGTCGACACCCAAGGGACCAGGTCGACTGCGCAGTCGACCTGGGTGTCGACCTGGTTTGGCGGCTAGGGTTTCTGGCTGACCTGTTTTTAATGGGCTAATGACCCATTAGGGTTTCTGACCTAATCTGGTTGGCTAGGATTAATTCTGAGATAATTTGACGGTCTAAAATAAATCCTAACTCTATTAATACCTAGGTAGTCTCTCACCCTAATTCATAAGAAAAATAGAATAGTTACCGTCATACCGTCGCCATGGAAATCAATTGAGCCGCCGCCGACTAAGAAAGAAGAAAAGCTAATTCAATTCTAATTCTCTCAACCCTAAAGCAAAGCAAAACTCTCTCTTTTCTTCTCTAAATTGTGAGTATGATGATCTTAACAAGATTATTATTATTTTAATCAGATTGAGTTATGAATGGATTATGAGTATATGATGTGAATTATCATATATATTGTTGTAAACCCCTTTTGCTATCATGTATGTTGTAAATCCAATGTTATGTGATGATGATATCTTATATGTTGTAAATCATGCTATGTTGATGTCATGTATGTTGAAAGTTTCTATGCTAAGTTTTGATAAATCATACATGTTAAAAAGGCCATGATGTTACCATCTATGCTAGTTAGTTCATATTAATTAAATCATCATGTTTGGGCTATGTTGATCTATATGACAAGTTACATATGCAAGTTAGATTGATTAGAAAAGCTATGAAAATATGCCATGACATCTATTATGACATCTAGAATTATGCTATGATATATGTGATATCCTATGCTAGTTCACACCATCATTATGTTGCCTAAAAACCCCATATGCAAGTTTATGTATAGATTTGGGCTATGATCATATCATGTAAATTGAAACATTTAACAAGTTGACACCTTTTGATCCTTAACATGTGTAGTTTATGCAAGTTTCACCCCTATTATGATTAGATTCATTTTAATTGTCCATATGTTGTGATAATTTATTTTTGTGCTATAAGTTAGACTATTCGAGTCTAACATATATTCTGCGTTGAATAAGCGAACGTATAAACGTTGGGTAGGGGTAATATTAAGGATTTAATAATAAAAAGTTGGGGTGCAATTGATATGATTTTGCATGCAATAAGTGGATGGCCATAATTGAGTCAATTATGGACATCATTAAAATTTGACTTAATTAATAATTTGAATAGGGAATTATTAAAACTGGGGTAAAAGATTTTAAGTGTTAATCAATGCTTAGGACATGAGGTTGGACTCGTTTGTGACGTAAACCTGCCCGGACCCGCCCGGCAAATCCAGTGGTCACAAATGTCATCCCAATGTTAGAGGTCCTAGGCCTAAACTAAAGCATAACGGTTGTAAAGACACGAGGTTAGACTCTTTTATGGTGTAAGACTGCCCGGACCCGCCCGGCAAATCCAGCTGCCATAAATGCCAGTCTAATGTGAGAGGTCTTTATGAGGTTATGGCCTAAATGAATTACGAAATACTTAACCAGATAAACATGTAAAGTGGGACATGGGGGTTAAGTAGGTGCCTTGGGTGGCACGAGGAATCTAGGGGGTGCCCTTAGTGGCATGTGAAATACGATTAGTAAGACTTAACCAAACACACATGTAAATGAACATAACTAAGAGGGTTAAGTGGGATATACTAGTGACAAGCTTAGGTGGGTAGCTTGTGGGGGCCCATTTCGACCAGTATCCCAAACGTATCTTTGTGGGCTCTACCCAAGTCGAGGACGGGACACGCATGCTGGGTTTGACTGTAAGAGGCCAAAACAGGGAGCGGTGGCAACGCAAGTCCAACGGGTTTCATATGCGTGTGTGGACCCGGGCTGGTAGGTAAGACGTTGTTGCATCGTGTAGGTATAAGCCGTGCATTCTCAAGTTGTATCGGGTTGCCACTTTAGGGGAGTGATACACCCCACTATGGGGCCAACACGGGTATCTACGAGTAGGGAGCCGATCGAAATTGGGTAGTGGGGTACACCTAGTGGAGATAGGGGTAGACAACACCTATGTAGTCAGCTAGGGGTACGCAAGGCTATTTATAAAGTTTCTGTGTGAAGCAAGTGGGATCCAACAATAGGGTGACTGGTGCGGTGCAGTGTAGTAATGTGCGGTGCAGTGTAGTAATCATTCGTTAGTAATTAGGTGTGCCTTTGACGTTATCTTTCACGTTATCATTATCTGCTCATTCCATACCTAATAGTTCATAGACATTTACTTATCTTCCAGCTTATGCCTTAGTCTAGTTATTTTGATAATAGTATTGTTAGAATTATCATACTCGTCAGAGTTTATGTCTGACCCCCTCCATTTCTATCCTTTTTCCCCCTCCAGGTCCTCAGGTTGGGCCCAACTCTAGTGGAGTTTCATTGAATTGCTTCATCTCTCTTTGGAAAGCTTGGACCGTTGAAGTAAAGTCCAGCTTGTTATCTTTTTAATGGCTATTTATGAAATGGGATTATGCATTTTGTTTTTATGAAGATGGATATTGTACTTGTTTTTATGATGTAACAAACATGTTTAATTTCCGCTGCAATAAAATGAAGTTTTAGATTTCCAAGTACTATTTACTATCTGTCTTGTTGTAATTTTTCTGTTCTTTATTCACTTATAAACTCCATGGAAGTTAATGCATTCCCTTTGTGAGTGACATTAATCGACGTGGGGTGTTACAGGTTGGAGCTTTTCTGGCCATGGAATAATGATGGCGGTGGCTAGTATATTGTAAATTATGGTTTGATTATCCAATATTTATAATATAATATAATTAAATCCTCTAATCTACAAAAAAAAGTTAATTCCTAATAACTCCAAATCCAGCCCAACTAATGTTGCCCCTAGCCAAACACTCCTATTCTGGACACAATGGGCTAGGCCTCATCAGCCTATTCGATCGTTTTAGTCCATTTTTCTTTAATATAAAATATAAAACATTTAATTATTTAAGTTGATCATACATTTTAATTTACCAGGGCCAGATACTGACTCCAAAAATTCCTGAAAAATAAATCTAGCTATGTTTTGACGATACGGTCCTAACAAAATTAATTTCATCGAATTTGGAGACCGTTTGAAAAATGGCCTTTTTAACGGTCGATCCTTTTCAACAGAAATTAACGAACACATTTTAATTTACTATGCTCACATATTAATTCCAAAAATTATGGAAATTTAAAACTAGCAATAATTTGACTTTCCGGATCCAACAAAAATGGCTTCGTCGAAAATGGAGGTCGTTCGTAAAATGGCTATTTTAAATAGCTTTAATATTATTTAAAAATGGAATTTTTAAATTCTGGCACATTTTCCAACAAAATTTATTAAAATAAATTTTTTAAATTGGTTCTTATTTTCCTGGTTGTTACATTTAAACCAGTTAAAATGGCCTAAAGTTTCATAGACTCAAATTTTGTCCAAGCTAGTGCCATCGCGAAGACCTCGTCGATACGATTCCAACTCAACAAACCACGTATCAATTGGAGCTCGTAAGAAAAAGTTATTAATGTTAGAACATTGAGATTAAAAAATAAAAATGGGCCATACTTAATAATAAAATAATCAACGAACAAGACACGTCGCTTTCTCCAATTTCCTCATCCACTCAAGCTCCAGTAGTTTTCTACTCATCCAAACCCAACTCACGCAAACTTTGACCATGCTTTTTGATCACTACGGGCTACGAAACGCTATGGCTCAAAAACTAAAAATCGGTGCTTGGATGAGATGCACCTCCACCTCGAACCTCGTCCTCTCCGGCCTCGCCTACGCTGCGCGCCAGTACCACGAACATAAGGTTTTTCGCACACTAGATTTGAAATTCCGGCCGATCCAGAAAACGATTGACCAAATTGAATACGCCTTTGGATTTATATGCTCGAGCACTACAACTTTCATTTAGGCTTTATCGTCAATTGCCGAAAGAATCAAAAAGCCACAGTTTGACCATCAAGGTTACAAAATTTCATACTTTGATCGCGGTTTTTCGTTGATCTGGGCATCGTTTTGACAAACGGACACTTCCAAAGGATTCGTATCGTCGAAATCTTTCTAATTATATATAATTCAATTGGGTTTGGTGAATTTAAAATTTTAACCCTGAATTGATTTTCAAATCACCTTTAAATTGTAATTAGGGTTTAATTTTGGGATTAAGGAGAATGAACTGGAGGCTACAGCTAGGGTTAGTAACCTTAATCAAATGTGGCAAAGATGTAGGTTTAGTTGTATAAACAAGTTTAGCCTAAAATGAAGCTATGTACGCCGTTTAACATTGAAATGTTCATATTTTACACATTTGTAAACCATAACTTGTTTGTATGAAAACGAAATTCGGAAATTTCAGATGCGTTGGAATCCTTGAATCGAGATATACATTTTAGAAGGGACCGCAAAATTTTTGGAGCATTCTGCAATTTTATAAGAAACAAAAAGCAAAGTGAGATTTATGAATTTTAAAATAAAATTTGTTTATTATCGATTGCGATGTGAAATTCATTTATGTGTTGTCTAAAATTTGAATTGATTGTATGTGATTGTGATTAAAGACTAGACTGAATTGTGTATATCAGAAAAATGTACATGTTTGATAAGAACATGTTTGGACAAACAAAATCATATTTTTATTTTAAATATGAATCAATAAACTTTGGGTAGACAATAAAAATCCTATTTTTATTGTACATGTGAATTAGAAAAATATTCATGTTTGTTAAGAAGTTGTTTATACCATAAAAATCCTATTTTTATTGTACATGTGAGATTTTTTTTTAATAATTATTATCGTGTTCAGGAATTCTTACATGTACGTGATTTGATTTAAGTCGTTTGATGATGTTTGTTGATCTGTTGTGTTTACATGAATGATAGGATCGAACAAAATTTGTTATACAATAAAATAATTCTTTTATTGTATATATGTTGATAATAAAATTGGCAAATTTATTATACAATAAAATAATTCATTTATTTTATATGTTGATAATAGAAATGGGTAAGAATTTGTTCTAAATATAAAACTCTCTTTATTTGTACGTATGTAAGCATAGGATATGTTATGAAAATAAAAATCATATTTTTATTTGACATTTATGAACATAGGCATTGTATACATAAAAGTGTTGAAACATAAAAAGATTACATTTTTATGTAAAGTATGAATTGTGAAAAATATACATTGTCTAAATAAAAATGTCCTTTTGTTGAATTAGTAATGTTAAATATAAAACATACAAGTTGGCAAATCATCTTTTTATTTTATCACCAGAATTATTAACTTCTACATATGATAAAATTATCTTTTTATTTTTTCACTTGAATTTGAAAACATGTATGTAGACAAAATTGTCATTTTAGTAAAAAATGACATGTTAGAATTAAATTGTCATTTTAGTTAAAAATGACATGCTAGAATTAAATTGTCATTTTAGTTAAAGATGACATGCTAGAATTAAATAGTCATTTTAGTTAAAAATGTCATGTTAGAAGTAAATTGTCATTTTATTTAAAATATGTTCATGTTACATGAAAATGTCATCTTATTAGATAAATTTATGTAAAATGAAAATGCCATCTTATTAGATAAAGCTATGTAAAATAAAATGGTCATTTAGTTATGAATTGTTATGTCAAATAAAATTGTCATTTAGTTATGAATTGTTATGTCAAATAGAAAGTGTAAGAAAATAAAATTATAATTTTTGCTTGTTAAGTTGAATTAGAAATTGCAAACAAATAAAATTATCATTTTATTTGTTATGTTGAATAGAAAAATGCATATAAAGAAAATATTCCTTTTGTTCGTCATTAGAAACACAGTAAATGTATGCGAATAAAATTCTTCTTTTATTTGACATCAGAAACATTAGAATCATATTTAGGAAATATGACGAAACATTTAAATTACATTTTAAATGTAAAATATGAGTTATGTAAAATATACATTGTATAGATAAAATGGTTGAAACATTAAAATTCACATTTTTAATGAGAAGAATGATTTATGTAAATTATTCATAGTATGGATAAAACTAGTGAAACATTACAAATTCACATTTTTAATGTAAAGATAAAATATATGTAAATATTTATATATGAAATAAAATTCGTGAAACATTAAAAATTCACATTTTTATTGTAGCATTGTTTTCAATAAAAAGAGTAGAATTAAAAGGTATATTTTTATCGTCATTTAAGCTATAATAAAAAGGGTAGAATTAAAAGATATATTTTTATGGTCATTTTAGATACAATAAAAAGAGTAAAATAGAAAGATATGTTTTTGTTGCAATAAAAAGATTAAATATTAAAGATCATGTTTTTATTTTCACTTTGTTTAAAATAAAAGGAAGTAACATGAAAGATTATATTTTTATTGATCTTTGTTTTCAATAAAAAGATTGAACAACAAAAAATTAGATTTTTATAAATTAGATAAGGGTAAAAAAAATAACATTTTTTTTAAGGAGATTTGAGTTATAAAAGTTGAAACCAAAATTGTCATTTTATCAAGTTGTAACGAACCAAGGTTTTCAATGATTAAAATATAATAAAGATTTCAAATTTCTGAATATCAAGCAGGTTTAATAAGATTTAAATGCAAATGTTGTTTTTTTTAAAAAGGATATTATATATATATGAGTTTGAATAAATATTTTTTTTATTTTTAAGATTTTATTTAAGTAAATATTTTTAAAATATTGATAAATGATAATATTATTTAGTTTTATAAAATATATTGTTTTACATAAAGATTTGTTAAGTATCAAAATCTCATTGTTATAAGGTTATATTTGATAACCGATATGAATTTGACATTTTCATTAAATCTTAAGTAATATATTTGTTACATTCATAAACACTGGAAATTTACTACATTTATAAGTGTCATTAAGATGTAGCTAAAAATATAAATTCAACAAATATATAAATTAGTGATTTATATTCACATGCATTGGTAAATTTTAATGACAATGTTTAGGTGTCTACATGCATGTATGGAGTTTCTTAAGGAAGTAGTAGCTAACAAACTCGGATTTCAATGAAATCAGTTTAATTAAATCCAGAATGATGAAATTTGGTAACCAACCAAGTTACGTTAAAAATGGCATCCGTTAGATATATTAAATTCACAAAAGATTCTAAATTTGAACTAAAGACGGACGATTTTGAGGATATCTGGAGAACGGGATATCGTTAGATCGTAAGAACACCTTCGTTGGATCCGAAATAAGGAATTTTAGTACTCAGGGAAGTTTCGCGTAAAACGGGATCCGTATATGGAAAATAAAAAAATAAAAGGCCAAAAATTGAACTAAATTTTGATGACAATTGGAATTTGATAGTGCTAACGGCAAAATTGAAACCTGAGACCTATCCAGAAAAATTCAGAATAGGGGATATTAGTTGAGTACCAGTTTTGGGGGTATGAGAATTCGTAGATATAAAGTTATTAACAAAAGAAAACTAAAATAAATTATTTAAAATAGTAAATGAATTCGGATTTCAAATTTGTTTACATAGGATTGAAGAACGTTAGAAACCAGACGATATGGTCAAAGAATTTCTAAAAACCGCTATCGTTTGATATTCCGATTCAAGGCCCGAAGATGCTTGAGAAAACACACGAAGAAGCATACTTTGGATAAGAATGGAGGTAGGTAAGAATGAATCTTAGCCACACATTTTCTACCCTTAGATTTATGACACATAAGCAATCCACACCCTTTCCACCCTTATATATACCCACCACCCTTACCTTCTCATTCCCTTTCTTCTCTTGAAAATCTTCTTCTTCCTCCCTCTCCCTTAAGCTTATGGCCATGGTTTCCATGGCATAAAGCTTCCTCTTTTCTACCATTTCTCCACCACCACCACCTTGCCAAAGTTCGCCATCCTCCTCTCCTTCTTTTATAAAGAGAGAATATATTTATATATATTGGTGAAAAGACGGTGCGCGGAAATACTGTCTGACGGTTCGCTCAGCTAGGCTCGCCTACCATGAAGTTTTGGAAAGCTATTGGCGAGAACTCTTTAACCACAATTTATATATTTAATTAGTAGTTAGACTAGTTTAACTATAGTGATGAATTGTCAGTGGTTAATGATGGTTGCTGTTTGTTATGATGGATGATGGATGCGTAGATTAAAACGCACAAACTGTTAATTGTTAGTGCACAGTTATTGCTGATTAATTATGTTGATGATGGTTGCTATGGACGTGTATAATGGTCGTTAATGTTCTTTTGCACACACCGTGACACAACAATTACAGTATTACATTGGTGATCAGCAAATCTCCTTCGAAATTGGAAACAATATTATTATTGAAACTAAAAGTTAATATGTATGAATTTATAGATATTAATAGAGTTTCTTTAAATAAATAAATACCGGAACATTCTAGGATGACAGAGAGGATAGTGTCTAGGCTTGGATTTGGAAATATAGTTTCCTGCTCTCGCTAGCTATCCCTAACTGATCTGACGGATGGGATGGTTAAATAAAAATCTAATTTGAAATTATTTGAATGGTGATTTAATTTATTAGTAAAAAAATAAAAGTTGTGTTTTAAATCCAAAATAATTTGAAAAGTCAATTTAAATGATTTATATAAGTTTATAATGATTTTTAAGGTATTTTGAAGTATTTAAGAATAATGATTATTTTGGTCAAAATCAGAGCTTGTCATATTATGGAAATATGTAAATGCTTATAACTTTTCCAATTTAAATCGGATTTCTACGAAACGAAAAACGTTTAATTCCTATTTACGAGAGCTTTCGAATGAGTGAAAGCAGATTTTAATTTCGACTTATAGTTTTCAAGCTATGTTTTTGGAAAAGATCGTTGTAAGGGCATAGTTTTGTAACGCTTTTGAAACGTTGTTGTAACGCTTTCATTAAAAGCAATCTATTTTGAAGGTTTTAACCCGCAAACAATTTTCCGAACTATGAGAAATCATTTTTAAATGATTTGTAGGATGTTTTCAAAGGTTTAGAAGTATTCGAAATATTTTATATGGGATTTAAATTGATTTATTTAAATAGTAAAATAAGTTTTCCAATTTTGAATAATTGGATATGGTGGGAAATAAATCTTTGATGTTTAATATTAATTCAGTAGATGATGACTCTTACTATTTGAGGAATTTAAAAGGTAGTTCATCGTTATTCCGCTTATAGTATGAGTTGGATACGGAGGTTAATATTGAGGATAAGTTGATGATATTTTTATCCAGATCTAATGTCAAAGAGTTGGATAAATCTTTTAATTATGATACAAGTTTCCTAATTTGATTATGATAAGTTGGATAGAAATATTCTTCGGATATTTGATATGAAATTCTGTGGTGTAAACGTATACTATTTGAGGAATTTGGAAGATATTATTATTATATCGATATTCCTCTTATGTTATTCGTAGATTATGAGAATTGATATCGAATATAAGTAGATACAGTTTCTGTGTAACTTATGTTCAATATCAATTGATTTGGGTTTTGCCGTGAGTGGTATTTTCAATGATATCACTCTTGAACCCCAATGAGATTAAGTTGTGGAAATTCATATCGTAATTTGGGATTTAATCAAATCTTTGATTTGAACAAATTGGAAGTAAGGAACTGGGAAGGAAGTATCATCTTTTAATTAAGATTTAAGAATTTGAATGTTGGAAAAACGTTTTAATTATGGAACTATGTTTGAAATATGGATTAAGGTTCTTAACAGAAACTGGATTTGGATAATGAGTTATCAAACAAAAAGTTAATTGAGGTTTGAGGCTAAAGTATCTTTGATAAAGTATATGTTTTTAAAGAGTGGATTTTGTTAAAGATAGATTGAAAATCGGTTTAATTTAACAAATCCAAGATGGAAGGAGATTGGTTGAAAGCCTGAGTGTTCCGTAATTGTGTTTTTAAAATTGCGCTTATTATTTGGAAAGACCAGGATCAGATTTATGTCCGAAAACCATTCCAAGTAATAATACGACGCATGAATCAAATTCAAGACTTGGAATCGACGAATGAAGACCGTGGTTCTTCACAAATTGAACGGACCACCAGCTGATTGGTTTCTTTACTGATAGCTACAGTAGAGAGATGCCCCTATTACCGGAGTGGCAGGAAGTCCGAACGTATTGGGAGAACTTTCGGATTTGTTCTGTTCAGACCCAGGACGGACTTGTATGGATTGTGTGTCTGACATTGTAATTGACGGCATAACAATGATTTCCATGGATATGTATCTAGTTTGTGACGTATGAGCTCGAAGTGGTTATGTATGGGTGGGAATCAGTGGTCATGTGGTGAATGGACAATGTGACATACTTAAGAAATGAAATGAGCTTGTACGATCAGGGCATTGCTTTTCTAGGCATGCTTTGTGTATGACGTGACATTGACAAACCTCACACCCCGAATGATGAGAAACTGGCGGTTAGGTTGTATGTATATATATGAATTGATGATGACCGCTGCAGCAGTGGGAAACCACCTGTGACTTATGGAATACGGTATGTTCGGGGGGCCGTGTCTGATCGAAAACCGTTGATCTACCTCGCGATTTGTATTGGTGTCCGCGTCTGGATGAAAAACCCATGATTACATTTCGTTTGTGTTCCGATTGATCTTTCGTACCAGGAATCATCAAGTTGGAAATCCAATTCCCCAATACGAGTCATACGACTTTGATTTTATATATATATATATATATATATATATATATATATATATATATATATGGCGACATAATATTATGGAGTATTATTCCGTCTAGGATTAATACATTTATTTGCGAAATGATTTCCACACTATATATGATAGTATTGAAAGAGGATTTTTTTTTACGGATGAAAGCATGTTTGGTTATCATAAGATAAAACTCGCCCATCTGGTGTGTGCTTGCATTGTGTGATGTGGGACGAGCTTATGATAGCTTCATTTTTTTTAAAAAGTCATCGCGTATTTATATGCACGGGCATTCACATGGAGTAAACCCATTCCGCGTTAGCGGCGTGGTCCGGTGAATTTCCCAACTTTTAAAAAAAATGAATGAAAACCTAAAAACAACTGTTTTATGTTCTCACAACAGTCCCATGACTAACCTGGAGTTTATTATTCCTTTCTAAACTTTGGGTGCCCATAAATTTTCACACGGGCAGCTAGTAGTTTAGTTTTACAGTTGTAGATCATGGAGCAAGTTCAGAGCGCTTTTGATGTAACGACCCGGAATTTTGGGCCGAATTTAAAATTTTTATTTTAATTATTTTAATGGGTCTTTAATATTTAAAATAATTTATTTTATATAATAACGAATATAAATTTATTTTAATCGAAGTTAAAACGAATGAATTTTATTTAAATTATAAAAGGAGAGTTAGAAATAGCGCGGTAGTTTGAAAATTTGAATTTTAACTTTGATTGACTGTACAGGATGCGAAATAAATCGGATTTTAGCGAAATCAAAAATATTAGAATCTATTTAAAAATATCTTTCCAACGAATCCGAAAATTGAAATTTCATAGCGGGAATCAAAAGTTATGCCCAAATCAAGATATCAGAAAATACGGGAAAGTTTATATATATAGGACCCAAAACGCTACTTTTTACGTACGAATGAATTTTGACTCGAAACCACTTCCATTGAGTTCAAAAAGATGTTTTTGCATTGAAAAAGTATAAACACTGATATATTTCGAGATTCAGAATTTATTTATTTATATATGTATTTTTAATATAATTTATTTACGCCTTAAAAATAGCCATTTTTCAAACGGTCTTCAAATTCGACGAAATTAGTTTTGTTGGGACTGTATCGTAAAACAAAGCAAGAAATAATTTTTCTGTAAATTTTGGAGTCAGTATGTAGGCGTTATTAATTTTTCAGTGGAAACGGTCAATTTTCAAACTTTAAAAATTCATAAATAATTCATACGTACTCGGAATTTAACGAAACTAGTTTCTTCGGATTCGTATCATCGAGAAATAGTTATGTTCCAATTTTCAACAAATTTGGATAATGTATGCATTCGTACGGTCTTTAAAATATTAAAACGGACTAAAATTTGAAGACATTAATAACACAAAGGTTATTAATAAAAAGGGGTTAAATTAAACAAGGACTTAATTAAAATTTACCTATGCCTATATAATATCTCATTAGAAGCCCATAACCCTTTTCTAAACCTAAATCTAATCCTTCATCTTCATTTCTTCAATGGCGGCTCCTTTCTCCACTAAAATTTCTTTACACAAAACACCCCGAATCTTCAACAATTTATATCTCCAAATCAGAACAGAACTAAACCAAACCCTTCTTGGGTTTTGTTCATCTTCTTATCCTCTACCTACCACGAAAAAGTCAAGACCTATTATCGCACGGATTCGCCGGAATCTGAGTTTGAACACAGAAAACTGATTTCGGATTTTGGGGTATAACTCTCAAACCGTCGAGAATTAGGCGATGGCCCAGTTGGAGAAAATGTAGCCAAGACATAAACGAACAACTTTACCTTTGTTCATTTCGTCTGAGAGTCGAAGGAAGGGCACGGAAATCGAGAAAAACCGAACTGAACCAAAACAACAACAAAAAACTGAGAACAAAAAACAAAATGATTTTTCCCGTAGATCAGGGAAGAATCAGGTGATCGCACCTGAAGGAAAGTTCTTCTTCGCGAGATCTAGCTACTGTAATTTTTTCAGATTTTTTGGTGAAGGGTGGCGGCCTATGGGGCCCACGAGACGAATTTCGCTTTCGGGCGAAATTCCGGCGATCAGACCATCAACGGCGGCAGCGGCTTGGAGCGTGGGTGCGCCTCTCGAAGACGAAGAGGATGGCAGTGGTTTCAGGTCAATCGGAGGTCGGAGGAGGGAGAAAAGCGCGGTCAAAGGTAGCAAGCTCAGGTTTGACCAGATCTGAGAGAAAATAGAAATTTTAATTTAATTATTTAATTAATTCAAACTTTGCAATACGATATCTCTCTCATACGAAGTCGAAATTTGACGATTTCAGATCCGCCGCGATCGTGGCGACGAGAGCTTCGCATGGACACTAAGTTCGTCCAATTTGGAGGAAGTTGAATTTTTGGGTATTTTCGGTAATTTTAATTAATTATTACAAACTTCGAAAATTCATATCTTTTTGATACAAACTCAAAATCGCACGAAACAGGATTTGCTACGATCGTGGCGTCGAGCGCTTCGCGTTGACATCAATTTTGTCAACTTTAGAGCATGTTGGACTTTGGGCCAAAATTGGGTCCGAACCGTCAATTAAAGCCCGACAAAGGTGAGAACTCTTTCTCACTAAATTTTTAAACAGTTATTTATTTTTATAATCAAAAGTAAGTTAATTATCTGTGTTGGAATTGTTGTTTGTTGGATAAATGTTGATTGGGATGACCGTGTGAATTGTTTGAAAATTTGAAATATGTGAACATGTTAAATAATGTTATGTCATTTATGATATTTAGAAATATGTTTAAACTGCCATTAACAAGTTGCCTGACTTGTTTATGTTGATTGGACGATAAATTTTCACACATCATCCAAAAGCACAATTAATAATATATTATTTGAATTTGTGTTGGATGAAACCCCACACGGGTCTTGGGTTGATATTCTGACTACACATCGCCCTTGTGATTAGTTTAAAATGCACTTTGGCTGTTATTGAATGTTTTATCATTAATGCGATGTTTGAAATCCATATAATTAAAATTATATGGTAATGAATTGGGTCTCATTCCAATTTTGATTTAAAGGAATATTTTAATTTAATATTCAGTTAATGGAATTAACTGACGTATGGATTAGAAAGATTATATTTTTGTTGTTTAAAAGTTATAATAAAAAGGATTCAATTAAAAAGATTACATTTTTATGGTCAGTATGTTAAGATAAGAAGGTTTGATTTCAAAATTTGAACATTTTGAAAAGATTATTATTATATAATAATATAGAAAGTTCAATTTTTCATTAAAAATTGAAATGTCAGTTAGGATATTCGGAAACAAAGGGTTTTGTAAAATTAGTAACAATTCAATGTAAAGATCATATCTTTATGATAAAAGGATGTTTTAAAATAATATTTTCAGTGAATTAATTATAATTATAATTGTACTTGGACATGAGGTTAGGTTACATTTGTGGTATAAGTCTACCCGGACCCAACCGGCATATCCAGCAGCCACAAATGTTGTGCCTAATGTGAGGGGTCCAAGTGCGCAAATACGAAACGAGTCATGACACGAGGTTAAGCCCAACTTGTGGGATAAGTCTGCCCGGAACCAACCGGCATATCCAGCATCCACAAGTCGCAAGCTTAATGTGGGAGGTCTGACCCAATATAAGATAATGAATTGGGCTATTTAATCTGTTTTAAATAGCAACGCAATTTTAACCCGAACATGTTTTTTTTTTCATTTATTAATGTAAATAAAAGAAGAGATTTTGACATTGCAATTTAATTTACATTTTAGAATGTAAATAAAAGAATCAAACTTAACGTAGTATTTTTAATTTACATTTTTATGTAAATATAAGATAAGAAGATGAAATATGTTTTGAAAATAAAAGTTAATCTTTTATTAATGAAAGAATATGAGATATGTATAAAAATAAGAGTTAATCTCTTATTAATGGAAGAATATGAAATATGTATAAAATAAAAGTTAATCTCTAATTAAAAGTAAGAGCATCAAATATATTTCAATATAAAATGTTAATCCTTTTATTTAGGAATATGAGTTTACATTAAATGGTTGGTGCTAAAAAGTTATTCTTTTATTGTAACGTAAGAATATGAAAATGTTTTAAAATAAAAGTTATTCTTTATTTTAATATAGAATCATGAAATTTGTTTTAAATTAAAAATGCAACTTTTTAATGTCATATAAAACATGGAATTTGTTTTACAGTAAAATTGCAAATTTTTAATACCATATAAAAACGTGAATTTGATTTACGTTACAATTTTATATTTTTAATGCAACGATGGAACATGAAAATGATTTTAAATGAAAATTCATCTTTTTATTTAATGAAGGAAAAATTTGTTGAAACATTTAAATAATAATTTTAATGTACATTTAGAAAGAATATGTTAGTGAATACGTTGAACGATTTATATTAATATATATAATATAAATTAAAATTAATTGAATTACGTGCGGTAGTTCGCGTTTTGAAATCGTAACTTTAAAAGATCCAACCGTCGGATTTTTCCAAAACTGAAACCATTAGGTTCGTTTTGGAAAGATCTTTCCATCGATATCTAATTTGTTAAAATCCAACGGTTAGATTTTGAGAAATGATAAATTTAAATCTTAATAAAAACAGTGCCAGTGTCGTTAAAAGACCTGAAACGTCGTTTAATTAAATAGGCCTATTTCTAAATAATTAAAATAGAGAAAATTATGTAAAATCTTAATAAATGTTTTAAAAGAGTTTTGGATGTGAAATTCCAAATTTATAAAGAGGAAAGATATTTTTATCAAGTTAAGTAATTTATTTATTTCTATAAATAAATAAAAGAGTGAAAAATGGTTTCATTAAAACCAAGTATTTCAAGTGAATAAATTAGATTGGAATTTAAGAAGGGAATGACATTTTTAATTAAAAAAAATGAATTTTCCAATATTAAAATTAATTGGAAGTTGATTTGGGTTGACCGTGAAAAATGTTTTAAATGACATTAGTTCTTAAAACCCAAATTAACGATGAAATGATGATTTGTAATTTATTAATCTTTTAATTAAGATTTAGCGAAATATTCAAAAAGAGAAGTTTCCAATTTAATATATTAAATTGGAATATGATTTTGGGTTTATTGTGAACGATATTTTAAGCGACATTTGTTCTTTAACCCAGTTAAAGGCAAGGTTATTTCTTGAAAGTTAAATAATCATTAAATAATGATTCTTGAAGATTAAAACTAAATATAGTTTTAATAAAGCTTTAAATTGGATTGAATGAGGATAAAAGTAATTAAAATTACTTAATTCAAGAAACGAATGATAATGGAGTACCACCAGTTTTGCTCCAGACGATAGTTAAATCTTTAATTAGATTTGAACGATAAAACAGTAATTAAGTTTACCGTAACACATTGGGTGTTAAATATGGAGTACCACCAATTTTACTCCGTAGGTTGTATAGGTTGGGAATGGGATATTAATAAATGATTACTTCGGTAAGGTGTTAATCCCGACTAGTTGAATAAACCATAATTTGGTTTAAATTAAAATCAAAGAATATTCTTGATGGGAATGAGGCGTTGGTTGTGTTTTAAAGCACATGATTTTAAATTACGCAAATTATTAAGAAAGACTGGGTTTAACCCATTCTGAATAATTCATACGACGATTGAAGATCGATGATGAAGATGGTTATTGAAGACCGGGAAATTTCCATATCGAATGGATGATTATTGATATCTTGATTGGACCGTACACCCAAAATGAGGGAAAAATTGGTGATCATTCAGACATATTTGGAGATCTACCGGATATGGTTTCGTTCAGACCCAGAACGGACTAATAAATGGATTGTGTGTCTGACATTGTATTCCTTTACATTGTATTCGTTGATATCTATTTAATATATAGCTGTTTGGTGACGGAGAATTTATTCTCTTGCTTAACACCCTGTTATATATTGATAGATGGTCAATGATATGGTATGGTCTGATAATGTGGCATGCTAAGATGCATATGATCAAGGCTTTTGTTGAAAAGCAGAGCCTTGTGGGTGAAGACCAAAGCATAGCTTTTATATAGCGCCGCTTTGGATAAAACGTGACTTTGTGGGCCTCACACACCACGATATGATGGTGAACGATTTGTTTGATAATGTTTGGTTTGACCAATATACTTTATATGGATTTGGAGTCTGCCGATGGGGCTAGGGTGGTCGCTCCACTCTAGAAGTGGGATAGGTCATTTATCTCATGAGGATAGTTCATATTGCTGCACATCCAAAGTGCGTAGTATATGTATTACGGTGTTTTCTCTTGCCGAGACGTAAGCCGTGGAGATACATGACGCGACTGATCTTTCGAATCAGCAGCCATCATGCTGGAAATCCAATTTTCCAATACGAGCTTATAGTTTTAGTTGTATACTTATATGGTGACATAATATATTATGCCGCTTACATAACATATTATGCCACATAGTTTGGATACTTTTATATTTGAAATTGTTTTCTACACTGTGCACTCATAGTGTAAAAGTTGAATTTCGCGTATTAAGCATTTTTGACCATTATAAGGAAAAACTCTATCCTTCGACGTACGTGCAAGGGATTGAGTCTTATAACGGTTTCATTTTTCTAAAAAGCATTTCGTTGTTTTTATGCACTGGTATTCTTGGGAGGAAACCCGTTCCGCGAAAGCGGCATGGTCCCTTGATTTACCCAATTTAAAATCAAGTAAATAACTGTTTTTAGTTCTCATACCAGTCCCATGACTGGCCTGGAGTTTATTGTTTTAGCCTAAACTCTGGGTGCCCATATTTTCCACACGGGCAGCTAGTAGTTTTTGTTTTGCAGATATTATATTCACAGGATCCTGGTCTACAGCTGAAGCGATATTCGGAAGGCTCTGTATCCGTGTATTTCTTTCAGTTGTGTTTTGTATTATTTTTCCGCTGCTATTTAAATGTAATTTAAACTATGATATTGTATTTCTAATGTATATTATTCATTCATACTCTGGAAAATTCTTTTACTCTGATGTAATTGTTGTAATCAACAATAAAATGTTCTCCATTTTGTGTTCTGATGTGTGTTGTTCTCAAAGAAATCCGGGTTTTCCTTTATGGGAAAGTTCGGGTCGTTTCATTTGGTATCAGAGCTTTGGTTTACAGAGCTCGAGAACAAGACACATTAGAACCGAACGAAAGAATTCATCAGAGATTGGATCAGTAATGTCCAATAAGAATGACTCGTTAGAGATGGGATCAGTAGTATCCTAGGACGAGTGAGAAGAGTATTATTTTCTTTAAAATTTAATGAAAAACAAATTTAGTTTTGAAAATTTTATCTTAATAATACATATTTGAGATATTATTATTATATTTTAATTTGGACAATCGAGTATATAAAGATTTTGGATATACGAGTAATTAACGGATATTCGAAGTTTTAATATACTGGATAGATATAGAATCACACTCTAGTCGCCCGGAGATGATTCCGATGATTGAGGCCTCATCATCAGTATTTATGTTCGAGTTTCGAAAGTGGTATATCTATATATTTCCATTGACTGGTGTGAGAACCAAAACTAGATAGGGTCTATTGTTTTGATTTGCACTAAAAACATGATTTTTGATTATATATAGAAATTATATATGTTTGAAAAGTTAATTACCTAATTGATTGCTGGTTGTGATGTTTGATTATTAGTTTAACTAATAAAATGTTGGAATGATAACTAAGTTAACCACTATATAATAGAATGATAAATTTAGCTTAATCGAATTTAAAATTTAACTGAATTGGAAATCGATTAGAATTGAAAGTTGAGTTGGTTAACTAAATGACTTTTAGCTTCGTTCCTTTTCGAGGACGAAAAGTTCTTAAGTGGGGGAGATTGTAACGACCCGGAATTTTGGGCCAAATTTAAAATTTTTATTTTAATTATTTTAATGGGTCTTTAATATTTAAAATAATTTATTTTATATAATAACGACTATAAATTTATTTTAATCGAAGTTAAAACGAATGAATTTTATTTAAATTATAAAAGGGGTTAGAAATAGCGCGGTAGTTTGAAAATTTGAATTTTAACTTTGACTGACTGTACATGATGCGAAATAAATCGGATTTTAGTGAAACCAAAAATATTAGAATATATTTAAAAATATCTTTCCAACGAATCCGAAAAATTGAAATTTCATAGCGGGAATCAAAAGTTATGCCCAAATCAAGATATCAGAAAAATACAGGAAAGTTTATATATATAGGACCTAAAACGCTACTTTTTACATACGAATGAATTTTGACTCGAAACCACTTCCATTAAGTTCAAAATGATGTTTCTGCATTGAAAAAGTATAAACACTGATATATTTCGAGATTCGGAATTTATTTATTTATATGTGTATTTTTAATATAATTTATTTACGCCTCAAAAATAGCCATTTTTCAAACGGTCTTCAAATTCGACAAAATTAGTTTTGTTGGGACCATATCATCAAAAAAAAGCTAGAAATAATTTTTCTGTAATTTTTGGAGTCAGTATGTGGGCGTTATTAATTTTTCAGTGAAAACGGTCAATTTTCAAACTTTAAAAATTCATAAATAATTCATACGGACTCGAAATTTAACGAAACCAGTTTCTTTGGATTTGTATCGTCGAGAAATAGTTATGTTCCAATTTTCAGCAAATTTGGATAATGTATGCATTCATACGGTCTTTAAAACATTAAAACGGACTAAAATTTGAAGACATTAAAAACACAAAGGTTATTAATAAAAAGGGGTTAAATTAAACAAGGACTTAATTAAAATTTACCTATGCCTATATAATATCTCAGTAGCAGCACATAACCCTTTTCTAAACCTAAACCTAATCCTCCATCTTCATTTCTTCAATGGCGGCTCCTTTCTCCACTAAAATTTCTTTACACAAAACACCCTGAATCTTCAACAATTTATATCTCCAAATAAGAACAGAATTAAACCAAACCCTTTTTTCATTTTGTTCATCTTCTTATCCTCTACCTACCACGAAAAAGTCAAGACCTATCGTCGTACAGATTCGCTGGAATCGGAGTTTGAACACAGAAAACTGATTTTGGATTTTGGGGTATAACTCTCAAACCGTCGAGAATTAGGCGACGGCCCAGTTGGAGAAAATGCAGCCAAGACATAAACGAACAACTTTGCCTCTGTTCATTTCATCGGAAAGTCGAAGGAAGGGCACGGAAATCGAGAAAAACCGAACTGTAGCAAAATAGCAAAAAAACAGAGAACAGAAAACAGAACGATTTTTCCCGTCAATCGGGGAAGAATCAGGTGATGGCACCTGAAGGAAAGTTCTTCATCTTCACGAGATCTAGCTACTATAATTTTTTTCATATTTTTTGGTGGAGGGTGGCGGCCTGTGGGGCCCGCGAGATGAATTTCTCTTTCTGGCGAAATTCCAACGATCAGAGCATCAACGGTGGCGGCGGCTTGGAGCGTGGGTGCGCCTCTCGAAGACGAAGAGGATGGCGGTGGTTTCAGGTCAATCGGATGTCGAAGGAGGGAGAAAAGTGCGGTCAAAGGGAGTGAGCTCAGGTTTGACCAGATCTGAGAGAAAATAGAAATTTTAATTTAATTATTTAATTAATTCAAAATTTGTAATACGTTATCTCTCTCATACGAAGTCGAAATTTGATGATTTCAGATCCACCGCGATCGTGGCAACGAGAGATTCGCGTGTACACTAATTTCGTCCAATTTGGAGGAAGTTGAATTTTTGGGTATTTTCGGTAATTTTAATTAATTATTTAATTATTACAAACTTCAAAAATTCATATCCTTTTGATACAAACTCGAAATCGCACGAAACGGGATTTGCTGCGATCGTGACGTCGAGGGCTTCGCGTAGACGTCAATTTTGTCAACTTTAGAGCATGTTGGATTTTGGGCCAAAATTGGGTCCGAACTGTCAATTAAAGCCCGACAAAGGTGAGAACTCTTTCTCACTAAATTTTTGAACAGTTATTTATTTTTATAATCAAAACTAAGTTAATTATCTGTGTTGGAATTGTTGTTTGTTGGATAAATGTTGATTGGGATGACTGTGAATTGTTTGAAAATTTGAAATATGTTAACATGTTAAATAATGTTATGTCATTTATGATATTTAGAAATATGTTTACACTGCCATTAACAAGTTGCCTGACTTGTTTATGTTGATTGGATGATAAATTTTCACACATCGTCCAAAAGCACAATTAATAATATATTATTTGAATTTGTATTGGTTGAAACACCACACGGGTCTTGGGTTGATATTCTGACTACACATCGCCCTTGTGATTGGTTTAAAATTCACTTTGGCTGTTATTGAATGTTTTATCTTTAATGCGATGTTTGAAATCCATATAATTAAAATTATATGGTAATGGATTGGGTCTCATTCCAATTTTGAATTAAAGGAATATTTTAATTTAATATTCAGTTAATGGAATTAATTGACGTATGGATTAGAAAGATTATATTTTTGTTGTTTAAAAGTTATAATAAAAAGGATTCAATTAAAAAGATTACATCTTTACGGTCAGTATGTTAAGATAAGAAGGTTTGAATTCAAAATTTGAACATTTTGAAAAGGTTATTATTATAATATAATAATATAGAAAGTTCAATTTTTCATTAAAAATTGAAATGTCAGTTAGGATATTCGGAAACAAAGGGTTTTATAAAATTAGTAACAATTCAAATGAAAGATCATATCTTTACTTTAAAAGGATGTTATAAAATAATATTTTCAGTGAATTAATTATAATTATTAATTATAATTGTACTTGGACACGAGGTTAGGTTACATTTGTGGTATAAGTCTGCCCGGACCCAACCGGCATATCCAGCAACCACAAATGTTGGGCCTAATGTGAGGGGTCCAAGTGCGCAAATACGAAACGGGTCATGACACGAGGTTAAGCCCAACTTGTGGGATAAGTCTGCCCGGAACCAACCGGCATATCCAGCATCCACAAGTCGCAGGCTTAATGTGGGAGGTCTGACCCAGTATAAGATAATGAATTGGACTATTTAATCTGTTTTAAATAACAACGCCATTTTAACCCAAACAAGTTTTTTTTCCATTTATTAATGTAACTAAAAGAAGAGATTTTGACACTGCAATTTAATTTACATTTTAGGATGTGAATAAAAGAATGAAACTTAACGTAGTATTTTTAATTTACATTTTAATGTAAATATAAGATAAGAAGATGAAATATGTTTTGAAAATAAAAGTTAATCTTTTATTAATGAAAGAATATGAGATATGTATAAAAATAAGAGTTAATCTCTTATTAATGGATAGAATATGAAATATGTATAAAATAAAAGTTAATCTCTTATTAAAAGAAAGAAAATGAAATATATTTCAATATAAAAAGTTAATCCTTTTATTTAGGAATATGAGTTTACATTAAATGGTTAGCGCTAAAAAGTTATTCTTTTATTGTAACGTAAGAATATGAAAATGTTTTAAAACAAAAGTTATTCTTTATTTTAATATAGAATCATGAAATTTGTTTTAAATTAAAAATGCAACTTTTTAATGTCATATAAAACATGGAATTTGTTTTACATTAAAATTGCAAATTTTTAATGCCATATAAAAACGTGAATTTGTTTTACGTTACAATTTTATATTTTTAATGTAACAAAGGAACATGAATATGATTTAAAATGAAAATTCATCTTTTTATTTAATGAAGGAAAAAATTGTTTAAACATTTAAATAATAATTTTAATGTACATTTAGAAAGAATATGTTAGTGAATACGTTGAGCGATTTATATTAATATATATAATATAAATTAAAATTAATAGAATTACGCGCGGTAGTTCGCGTTTTGAAATCGTAACTTTAAACGATTATAATAAAAGATCCAACCGTCGGATTTTTCCAAAACTGAAATCGTTAGGTTCGTTTTGGAAAGATCTTTCCATCGATATCTATTTCGTTAAAATCCAACGGTTAGATTTTGAGAAATGATAAATTTAAATTTTAATAAAAACAGCGCCATTGTCGTTAAAAGACCTAAAACGTCGTTTAATTAAATAGGCCTATTTCTAAATAATTAAAATAGAGAAAATTATGTAAAACCTTAATAAATGTTTTAAAAGTGTTTTGGATGTGAAATTCCAAATTTATAAAGAGGAAAGATATTTTTATCAAGTTAAGTAATTTATTTATTTCTATAAATAAATAAAAGAGTGAAAAATTGTTTCATTAAAACCAAGTATTTCAAGTGAATAAATTAGATTGGAATTTATGAAAGGAATGACATTTTTAATTAAAAAAAATGAATTTTCCAATATTAAAATTAATTGGAAGTTGATTTGGGTTGACCTTGAAAAATGTTTTAAATGACATTAGTTTTTAAAACCCAAATTAACGATGAAGTGATGATTTGTAATTTATTAGTCTTTTAATTAAGATTTAGCGAAATATTCAAAAAGAGAAGTTTCCAATTTAATATATTAAATTGGAATATGATTTTGGGTTTATTGTGAATGATATTTTAAGCGACATTTGTTCTTTAACCCAGTTAAAGGCAAGATTATTTCTTGAAAGTTAAGTAATCATTAAATAATGATTCTTGAAGATTGAAACTAAATATAGTTTTAATAAAGCTTTAAATTGGATTGAATGAGGATAAAAGTAATTAAAATTACTTAATTCAAGAAACGAACAATAATGGAGTACCACCAGTTTTACTACAGGCGATAGTTAAATCTTTAATTAGATTTGAACGATAAAATAGTAATTAAGTTTACCGTAACACATTGGGTGTTAAATATGGATTACCACCAGTTTTACTCCATGGGTTGTATAGGTTGGGAATGGGATATTAATAAATGATTACTTTGGTAAGGTGTTAATCCCAACTAGTTGAATAAACCTTAATTTGGTTTAAATTAAAATCAAAGAATATTCCTGATGGGAATGAGGCGTTGGTTGTGTTTTAAAGCACATGATTTTAAATTACGCAAATTATTCAGAAAGACTGGGTTTAACCCATCCTGAATAATTCACACGACGATTGAAGATCGATGATGAAGACGGTTATTGAAGACCGAAAAATTTCCATATCGAATGGATGATTATTGATATCTTAATTGGACCGTACACCCAAAATGAGGGGAAAATTGGTTATCATTCAGATGTATTTGGAGATCTACCGGATATGGTTTCGTTCAGACCCAGAACGGACTAATAAATGGATTGTGTGTCTGAAATTGTATTCCTTTATATTGTATTCGTTGATCTCTATTTAATATATAGCTGTTTGGTGGCGGAGAATATATTCTCTTGCTTAACACCCTGTTATATATCGATAGATGATCAATGAGATGGTATGGTCTGATAATGTGGCATGCTAAGATGCATATGATCAAGGGTTTTGTTGAAAAGAAGAGCCTTGTGGATGAAGACCAAAGCATAGCTTTTATATAGCGCCGCTTTGGATACAATGTGACTTCGTGGACCTCACACACCACGATATGATGGTGAATGATTTGTCTGATAATGTTCGGTTTGACCAATATACTTTATACGGATTTGGGGTCGGCCGATGGGGCTAGGGTGGTCGCTCCACTCTAGAAGTGGGATAGGTCATTTATCTCATGAGGATAGTTCAGATTGTTGCACATCCAAAGTGCGTAGTATATGTATTACGTTATTTTCTCTTGCCGAGACGTAAGCCGTGGAGATACATGACGCGATTGATCTTTCGAATCAGCAGCCATCATGCTGGAAATCCAATTTTCCAATACGAGCTTACGGTTTTAGTTGTATACTTATATGGTGACATAATATATTATGCCGCTTACATAACATATTATGCCACCTAGTCTTAATACTTTTATATTTGAAATTGTTTTCTACATTGTGCACTCATAGTGTAAAAAATGAATTTCGTGTATTAAGCATTTTTGACCATTATAAGGAAAAACTCTATCCTTCGGTGTACGTGCAAGGGATTGAGTCTTATAACGGTTTCATTTTTCTAAAAAGTATTTTGTTGTTTTATGCACTGGTATTCTTGGAAGGAAACCCATTCCGCGAAAGCGGCGTGGTCCCTTGATTTACACAACTTTAAAATCAAGTAAATAACTGTTTTTATTTCTCATACCAGTCCCATGACTGAGCTGGAGTTTATTGTTTTAACCTGAACTCTGGGTGCCTATATTTTCCACACGGGCAGCTAGTAGTTTTGGTTTTGCAGATATTATATTCATAGGATCCTGGTCTACAGCTGAAGCAATATTCGAAAGGCTCTGTATCCGTGTATTTCTTTCAGTTGTGTTTTGTATTATTTTTCCGCTGCTATTTAAATGTAATTTAAACTCTGATATTGTATTTCCAATGTATATTATTCATTCATACTCTGGAAAATTCTTGTACTCTGATGTAATTGTTGTAATCAACAATAAAATGTTCTTCATTTTGTGTTCTGATGTGTGTTGTTCTCAAAGCAATCCGGGTTTTCCTTTACGGGGAAGTTCAGGTCGTTTCATTCGAGTTGAAGTCCATGCTAGAATTTGGAGCTTCTGTTGTATTATATGGTTCTTCCGCTGAGAGTATATTTCTTTTTCTTCCGCTGTATATGTCGTAACTCTGATATTCTGTGTTACTCTGATGTAATATTGTATCATGATATGAAAAGTTATGTTATTTTGTTCAATGTATGTATGTACCCATAACAATTCGTCTTATTGAACGGTTTAAGTTGGTTTAATTACCGGCGAGAATCGGGCAAAAAGGTGGGTCATTAAAGTTGGTATAAGAGCTTTGGTTATACAAAGCTATGGGGTACGACATATTTTGAACAAAGGATAGAACTCATCAGAGTTATAATATCTCATTAGAGATAGGGTTAGAAATGCCCTAGAATGAGATTTTTGAATATTTCGTTGGGAGAGCGTATTTTGGAAATTATAAAGTATTTTTGAAACTAGTAAATCGCTTTGAAAATGATAAGTATTTTGAAATAAAATTTTGAAATATAATCGAAGATAAGGGTTTTGAGTATTGTATTCGACGTCGTGATTAAATTACCGGTATGAGAAGATTTCGAATATACGCCTGGCCAACGCATGTTCAAAGTCTTATACATACTAGATAGATGTAGAATCACACTCTAGTCGCTTGGAAATAAATTCTGGGATGAGCATAACATCGCTGATATTTGTTTTCAAGTTTTCAAAGTGTGATGACTATATAATTTCGATTTAAACGTCGAGGAATATTTAAAATCATCTAAGTAAGAGTTTTACTGAATAAATCTTAATAAAATGGTTTGATAAATTAATATAGGAATTAATTTTGGAAAAAACAACTAGAAGTTTTGAAAAAGGAATTGAGATTAGCTTAAAAACTTTAGAACTTGAACCCTTAAAAACTTGAATATGGTAAACGTTAATTGCTTGAATAATTAAAAGATATATTTTAAAAGTAAAACCTTACTTAAGAATCGGGAATTGAATGGTTGAAAATGCATGTAAGAAGATAATTTACCCATACCACAGAATTACAGGAATAGTTGATCAGATTTATAAATAACGTTGAATATGAATTTTGTAATTAAATAAGTTGTAATCAGAAAGATATTATACTCCTCTATGAGTGTCAAATTATAGGATTGAACCTTTACCTAACATGAATGGTGAACGATAAATTACAAGTTGAATCAATAAGCTTGGAAGTATAATCTTAGCAAGGCAAACACTTAAGAAATTTAAAGGTAATTTTTAACTCAAGTTAAGAATTTGTTTAAAAAGATGATTTAAAATGTAACTAAAATTTTAGGGGGGGGGGGGGGAGAAAACCACTCTTCCCTATTGAAACAGTATGAGTAACCCGATTTGAATTATCTAACAATAAATTGCCTAAGACGCAAAGGAAATATTAAAATAAGATTTAACTTAATTGAATTGCCAGTAATCGTATCATTGAGTGCACTCGAGTTTTTCTATCTTGACCTATGCTAGTTCCTTTTTGAACCGTTTGTTCTTGAAACGAATCATTCACATCGTTTTATCTTATGTACTTGGTCAAGTAATTCGATTCGAACCCTCATTCTGATACTGAACTCTTATCCATAACTAGACTCGAGCACATGAAATTCGATTTTTCACGCGAAGCCAAGTTTGAATTCAAACTAGAAATGGTAATCTATTCCAAAATATTATATTAACAAAAATCTCAATAAATAAACGTTGTGTAATAATTTAAAGCATTAAAATAAAGGGTCTAGCTTATGCAAGGAATTTGGATTTATAAATATTTGTTGATTATGAAAATTTACCCTAAATACTGAATAAATGCTTGAAACAATAATAGTTTGAAATATGTTGAATCAGAGTTGCGTAGCGGAAGCGTGATGTTATTTTAAATGAAATGAGTTTCCGACTAGTTGAGTAAAGAAATTTTTCCCCAATAAGCTTCAATATTTGAGAATGAAAGAAAAATCAAATCTTTTGGATTTCAAATGGATTAGTAAGGAAAGGGTTATTCGATTTTGTGAATATGACAACTAAAATATGACTTAAAATAAAAGAAATTTCGACTACTAGAATCCCAATATTTTGAAATGTTTACAAAACGACAAGTATTTGTAAAATAGGGTTACGAAATGAATTACAACTTCGGGATATCAAATGTTTTGGTTGTTCAAGTAACCATGACTAAAACTGGGTTATGATGTGGAATAAGATTTGTGCGATGGGTGATACTCAGTTGCCCTGTCATGAGAACGAACTTCTCAAACTAATAACATATAGATTTCATCATTGTATATTTGAAATTTTTGAAATCAAATTTGATTTTAAATTCCCGAAGTGAAGTATGATTTTCTATATGAAAGGAATATGTAGTATTTTAATGGTTTGAAAAGGAAATGGGATCCTAAGTCGGAGAAATCATCCTGAGGTTTCAAATGCTTACAAATGTTAATAAAAGTTCAAACTTACTTAAATTAACCTTTCCAACAAATTATATTTTTATAATACCGTGATCTTTGTTTTGTCTAAATAAACATTTGATATAAGAGTTTTACCAAATTAATCATATGGAGATTTTATTCCTATAAGCTATTTTGATAAATTTCAAGGATTAGCAAATTTTGTAAATAATTTTGAAACAAATTTCTAGGTAAGATTTATTTGTTTATGTATAATTTTACGAACTCTCCTTTTTTAGGACGAAAAGCTCTTAAGTAGGGGAGATTATAACGAACCAAGATTTTCAATGATTAAAATATAATAAAGATTTCAAATTTCTAAATATCAAGCAGGTTTAATAAGATTTAAATTCAAATGTTTTAAAAAAAACGGATATTATATATATGAGTTTGAATAAATATTTTTGTTTTGACTTTTTAAGATTTTGTTTAAGTAAATATTTTTTAAATATTGATAAATGATAATATTATTTAGTTTTATAAAATATATTGTTTTACATAAAGATTTGTTAAGTATCAATATCTCATTGTTATAAGGTTATATTTGATAAACGATATGAATTTGACATTTTCGATAAATCTTAAGTTATATGAAACGACCCGTAACTTCCCCGTAAAGGAAAGTGTCGGATAGTTCGAGAACAAACCACAACAGAACGCAGACGGAAGAACATTTCATTGTATATTACAACAATGCATCAGATTACAAGAATATACAGAGTATAAATGAATATTACACAGAAATATCAGAGATTTAAATTACATTTAAATACATAGCAGCGGAAAATAATACAATACACAACTAGAAGAGATATACGGATACAAAGCTTTCCGGATATCATTCCAGCTGAAAACCAGGATCCTGTGAATATAAATCTGCAAAACCAAAACTACTAGCTGCCCGTGTCAAAATAAGGGCACCCAGAGTTTAGGTTAAAACAATAAACTCCAGGTCAGTCATGTGACTGGTGTGAGAACTAAAACAGTTAATCTTTATTTTAAAGTTAGGTAAATCAAGGGACCACGCCGTATAACACGGAACGGGTTTCCTCCCAAGAATACCAGTGCATAAAACAAACAGCGCAATGCTAAATAAAGAAAAATGAAGCTGTTATAAGACCCAGGTCCCATCACACAATGCAACGCAGCCGAGGATAGGGTTTTCCCTTATAACAGCCAAAGAATGATTGATACGTTTAAACCAAATCATTTGATACTACTATAATAAGTGCATAGTGTATAAAACAACTTCAAATCATAAGTATCAATCATAGGCGGCATGAGTGCTCCATCCCACTATGTCGCCATACTAGGCTCTACAAATAAAACCGCAAATGTCACGTATTTGGAAATTGGATTTCCGTCTATGAACCGAGGCAAAAGATAGTCCTCAACCGATTCGAGACTGCCTAGCCCGAGTCTCAGGATCAGAGCTCGAGTGACCCTTGGATCGTCAGGGCCGGTCCACCGATGTGGATTAAAATGCCTGAACACTGCGTTTCCCCGCCCTTTGGGGCGTAAATGAGCCAACGAATGACTCCATCGGACCCGGATCGTCCGATCAAACCGAGGCGCCTCGCAACAACAACAACCACATAAGTCAAACTCGTCAGGGCGTGTAAAACCACTGACGCCACTTCTAGCTAGGAGGAAACGCAGGCCCTCCCTGAGGTCCGTCTCCCGTTTTTGGTTCATACCGGGTGTGAAACTCGCGAATTCACATTACACAAAGCTGTGCCACACAGGCTGTGCTTTGATCATCACCACAAGACTTTGCTTTTCAACAGAAGCCTCGATCTATTGCCACTTAGGCATGCCACACAGGCAATTCACTCCATGCGTTTGATATCCATCAATATATAACCCCTGAGCTCATACGTCTCAGAGAAGGGCGTTAAGCAAGAGAATAAATTCTCCGCCGCCAAACAGATATATATTTAATAGAAATCAATCACACAGACTAAAATCCAATGTCAGACACACAGTCCATTTACAAGTTCGTTCTGGGTCTGAACGAAACCGGAGGCACCTAGTACCCCGCATATCCATCGATCTCCAAGTACGTCTGGACGATCACCAACTGTTTCCATCTTCTTGGGTGTACAGCCCAATCAAGATCATCAGTAATCACCCAAACGACGTGAAGACTTCTGGTTTTCGACCACCGTCTTCATCTTCGACACCACGTCGAATCAGTTATTCAGAATGGGATAAACCCGGTCTTTCTGAATAACTCGCGTATATATTATAAAAGTGTTACACAAACACAACATACGCCTCATTCCAATTCAGAATATTCTTTTATCCAAATATTCCTATACTTTGGGAACAGTTCCCATTAATTTTATCCAAGATAAATTCTTTAAATTTATTCTTTAATCTCCTTTGAATATCAATTCAAACTAGTCGGGATTAGCGAACCACACCGAAGTAATCATTTATTTTATTTCCCAATCCCAACCTATTCATCCCATGAAGTAAAACTGGTAGTACTTCATATCTAACACCACAGTGTTATCGGTAATTCAATTACCATTTCACGTTCAAATCTAATTAAAGATTTAATTATCGCCTGGAGTAAAACTGGTGATACTCCATTCTCGATCATTTCAATCTAATTAAAGATTCATTAAAACTCCACTTAGTTTTAATCTTCAACTGGGTTAAAGAACCAGTGTCATTTAAAACACGGTTCACGATAAACCCAAAATCACATTCATTAATTATCGGGTTAAAGAACGAGTGTTATTTAAAACACTGTTCACGATAAACCCAAAAATCACATTCATTAATTATCGGGTTAAAGAACGAGTGTTATTTAAAACACTGTTCACGATAAACCCAAAAATCAATATCAATTCAATTCCAATTAAATATCATTTAATTGGTACACTTCATTAAATCTAAATAAAAAGATTTAATCTTTTCTCAACTGGGTTCAAGAATAGTGTTAGTGAAGACACCATTCACGACAAACCCAAATCACATTTGATATTCAATACAAGGCTCTGAATAGAAAATATATCGGCTTATATTCAATATCAAATCCTACGACAAACAAATGTCGTATTGGAAATAACGATATAAATATATATCTTTCAAATTTCCATAACAACATCTGTATAATCACGAATTCCAACATCGAAATATTCCGAAGACAATTTCGATTCAAATCCACTCCAATGCAATCATTGGATATTCTGGTTATTTTTAAAACCCTTTTTAAATTCAATTTATTTATTTAAAAATAAATAGAATTATAATTCTAGTTCAAAACCAGTTCATTTCGATAAAAATCTATTTTTATCTTTTCAAACATGAAGTTTTTCATCCCAAATCTTCACAAATCATTTCTTATGATTTTACACAAATTATTACTATTTTTAATAATTTTATCAAGGCCCGTACAGTCGATTTCCATCAATGGCCATCGAACTGCACTTACAGCGACCTTTTTCAAATTTGATTTGGACGTAACTCCAAATCCAACCGTTAGATTTCTAATTTATCACATTCGTTAGAAAGCTCTTTTCGATACGAACCCAACGGTTCCGGTTTTAGGAGAATCCGACGGTCGGATCTCCCGTAATGTCCGTTTGAAATAAATGGTCGAAATTCACGAACTGCCGCGGCGCGGCGCGTTCTATTCAGGCCATTATATTATATATATAATATATATAATATATATATCGTCGATTTCTATTTAAAACGAATTATATAAATAGTTTTGAATTCGTTTCAAAAACATTTTCAACTTCCATTTCAATTCAAATCAAAATTGAATTCTTCTTTATTAATTCGTTTCAAAATTCATTTCTATTCAATTCAAATTTCAATTCAATTTGAATTCATTTCAATTCGCTTTCAATTCAATTTGAATTCGTTTTCAATTCAATTCATTTCGAAATCGTTTTCAATTCAATTCATTTCGAAATCGTTTTCAATTCAATTCATTTCAAAATGAATAAAATCGATATAAATATCGTTCACGTCAAAATAGCGTCATCTAATCAACACGGCTTCATATGTTTCTATTTTCAAATATTCTATTTCGAATATTTCTATCTCAAATATTTCTTTTCAAATATTTCCTTTTTCAAATATTCTATTTTCAAATATTTCTTTTCGAAACTGGAATGAGGCCCAATCAATTACCATATAATGTTAATTATATGGATTTTCTACAACACATGTATATATCAACAACGATGAATAGTCAACCATCATCCAAAGTGCATTTTACACTGTATAAGCATCAAATATAAATATTCAACGCTTATAACAGCCTGTCAATCGATCGATCGACATATTTAAATCAATCAGGATGAGTGAAATTCATATTTCATCCTAACACCCGTGTGGGGTTTTCAAACAATCAAACACAGATTTTAGTTGTGCAGTTGGGCGATGTGTAAAATTTATCGACCCAATCAATGTCCTTCAAATAGGTGTACATAAACAAACCGTTCGGTTTGTAAATGAATATTTTATTTATTCACATTCCCGTTAAAAATTATATTTTTAACGATAAAACATTTTATTTCAACATATGAATTTCTATTCAATTCATTTATTCTATAAAATGATATTTTTATTTTTCTAACACATTTTAGAAAATTTCGGCGGCATAACGGCACGATACTAGAAACGGGACGAGGCCTAGCCTTATCCCCGGTCTAGTGAAGGCCCACGCCATTCACACATCAATCAAATTCACCAAACCATTCAATTCAAACCAAATAATTTAACCAACTACACAACCAAACAATTTAACAAACAAGCCATCCATGGTCTGTGGATGACGGGTGTCAGGTGCTACTAAGCACCGTCTGCATCCTAATATATATAAATATAACTAGAAAATTAAATTGAAAGGTGAGAAGTTCTCACATATAGCTATCCAATACCACGACACTCCTATTGTAGAGATCTTCGTCGTTTTCGCCTTTTCTTCTCCTTTGTTGCCCGTAGCCACTACATATAGAAATCACACATTTTTATATTTCGATGCCTTTAAAATAAAAATCACATTTTTATTTATTCACTTTCAATTTAAAAATCATATTTTTATAATCACTTCATATATTAAAAATCGGATTTTTACTATGCTATTCAATATTTAAAAATCGAATTTTTACTACTATGTTATATAGATAAAAATTATATTTTTATCACGCTATTTTCCATATAAAGATTTCGCCTTTCTAAAATATAGTTTTCGCCTTTATAAAACATAGACTTCGCCTTTTCAAATTTAAAGATTTCATCTTTATAAAAATCTCATTTTTATTTTTCTACACATATAAAGGTGATATTTTTAATATTCTATCATGTAAAAATTATATTTTTAACTCTTCAAAAATATAAAAATCACATTTTCACTACTTCTATATAGTAAAGATCATATTTTTATTATTTTAAAAATATAAAAATCATATTTTTACGATGTTAAAAACTGAAAAACAAAACAATGTAAATTAATATATAAAAATCACCTTTCACCATATTTTCCCCCTTTCCCTTTGGCACGAAGTCGAACGGGAGCTCGATATCAATGAGACCGGCGCCGCTAGATTTTGCACGCCGTTGCACCCCTCTGGTTGACTTGGGTATGCTGCTCGCACGAAGATCCGAGGTGGTGGCAGATCCTGGTGTCGCGATGGTACGGTTTGGGTGTGGGATGGGGTCTCGAGGTTCCAGTCGTCGCGATTGGGTACGGAGGAGATGGACGTGGCGGAGCTCGAGCGCAGGTCCGGGTGGCGGCTTGGAGGCTGAAGCGGTGGTCGATGGGAGGAGCGTGTGAGTAGTGGATTTAGGGTTTCTCGAGCTTGCGGGGATCGATCGAAGGGGGAGCGATTGGAGGAGAAAGGAGGAAGAAGGGGCGGATGCGAGAGAGGGGAAGAAGAGGAAGAGGCGGCGGCGACAGCACCAGGGGGAGGCGGCGTTAATCGCCTGAGCGATTTGTTTTTTTTCCTCTTTTTTTCTCTCTGAATTGAAATTCGAATGGGGGGGGTATAAAGGAAAGAATTTTAATTTTATTATTTTATTTAATTATTTTAATTTCTAAAAAGGTTGACTTTTACATACGACCTCTAAACGAGGCCCACCGCCTGTCGTCCATAGCGTTTTACCCCCATTCTGAACACAATGGGATATGTATCGCAAGCTGATTCGATCGTTTCGATCAGTTTCCGTTAAATTTATATTTAAATCACTATATTGAATTTAAACGCGCATTTCAAATTACCGGGGTCGCATACTAACTAGAAAAATTCTAGAAAAATATTTTCTAGCTTCGTATTGACGATACGGTCCTAACAAAACTAGTTTCGTCGAATTCTGAGACCGTTGGAAAAATGGCCAATTTCCAGTCGATTAAAATCAACTGAAATGGTCAAAACACGTTTTCCTTTGCCACGCTCACATATTGATTCGAAAAATTATGAAATTTGGAATCTAACAATAATTTGACATTGCGGATCCAACAAAAGTGGTTTCGTCGAAATCCGAGGTCGTTTGCAAAATGTCCATTTTTAAGGGCCTGAATTCCATAGCGACTATTCAGAATTTTCAACTGGACATAACTTTTGATTCTCGCTACGAACTTTCGATTTTTCGGATTCGTTGGAAAGATATCATCAATTAGATCCTAATGTTTTTGGTTTCACTAAAATCCGGATTGTTTTGCACCCGGTATGTTCGATTGAAGTTTGAAATCGAATTATCGAACTACCGCGCCATTTTCAATTCTATTTATAATTATATATAAATATTTTATATTCTAACGACGACGCGTATAATATATACGTCGAATTCTATTCAAAATAAATTTCTCGTCGATTTTATTTAAAATAATCTATTTTAAATATGCAAAATTCATTAAAATTGCCAAAATAAAAATTTCAAACTGGCTCGCATTTTACGGGTTGTTACAATCTCCCCCACTTAAAACTTTTCGTCCCCGAAAAGGAACAAAGTCGAAAGTGGTTTGATTATTCAACTCTACGTTCGATCTGGCTTGCATTCTCCAACTTTTCAGTTTCTGAGAATTTTCAAAATTTCAAAAATTTGGCTAACACCCTAAATTTTCGAAAAATTTCGCCATAACCTCCCCTGCAATGGGAGCATCGGGGAATTTCAAATAGCTTCCCCGGTCCTTCAGATCTCAAAAAGAAAAAGAAAAAGCCAAGCGGCTAGCCAATAGGCTCACAAAATCATCATCACCCAAACAAAACAGTAAATTATGTAGTAAACATGTACCTATTTGTCGGGTAAATAAATTTTATTCTCGGCTCTAGCCTCCTTGCTATGACCTGTTCAATGATATACATGTATATGCAAGCAGATGCGACCAATTTTCAATACAGTTCAATATTCGGTTCAATTAGGCTAAATGGCTAAAAATTAGCAAACAAATAAACAAACAACACAAACATCAATCAATTAGTGAATTTAACGTTTCAAATTCATACTTTTGATATATAGTCAAAAATCAGATTTTTGATACCAAATCACAACAATAGGCCCTATCTAATTTTGGTTCTCACACCAGTCAATAGGAAATATATAGATGTTACACGTTCGTCACTCGAATATAAACTCTGATGATGATATATCAATAATCAGAATCACCCCCGGGCGACTAGAGTGTAATTCTATATCTATCCAGTATATTAAAACTTTGAATATACGTTTGCAAGGCGTATATGCAAATTCTTTATATACTGGACTGTCCAAATCAATATTAAATAAATAATCAAATACGAATAGTTGGTTTAAATTTTCAAAACAAAATTGTTTTCATTTTCAAAAATATACTCTTCACACTCGTTCTAGGATACTACTGATCCCATCTCTAACGAGTCGTTCTCATTGGATTTTTCTAATCCAATATCTGATGAATCCTTTCATATGGTTCTAATGTGTCTTGTTCTCTAGCTTTGTAAACCAAAGCTCTGATACCAAATGAAACGACCCGTAACTTCCCCGTAAAGGAAAGTGTCGGATAGTTCGAGAACAAACCACAACAGAACGCAGACGGAAGAACATTTCATTGTATATTACAACAATGCATCAGATTACAAGAATATACAGAGTATAAATGAATATTACACAGAAATATCAGAGATTTAAATTACATTTAAATACATAGCAGCGGAAAATAATACAATACACAACTAGAAGAGATATACGGATACAAAGCTTTCCGGATATCATTCCAGCTGAAAACCAGGATCCTGTGAATATAAATCTGCAAAACCAAAACTACTAGCTGCCCGTGTCAAAATAAGGGCACCCAGAGTTTAGGTTAAAACAATAAACTCCAGGTCAGTCATGTGACTGGTGTGAGAACTAAAACAGTTAATCTTTATTTTAAAGTTAGGTAAATCAAGGGACCACGTCGTATAACACGGAACGGGTTTCCTCCCAAGAATACCAGTGCATAAAACAAACAGCGCAATGATAAATAAAGAAAAATGAAGCTGTTATAAGACCCAGGTCCCATCACACAATGCAACGCAGCCGAGGATAGGGTTTTCCCTTATAACAGCCAAAGAATGCTTGATACGTTTAAACCAAATCATTTGATACTACTATAATAAGTGCATAGTGTATAAAACAACTTCAAATCATAAGTATCAATCATAGGCGGCACGAGTGCCCCATCCCACTATGTCGCCATACTAGGCTCTACAAATAAAACCGCAAATGTCACGTATTTGGAAATTGGATTTCCGTCTATGAACCGAGGCAAAAGATAGTCCTCAACCGATTCGAGACTGCCTAGCCCGAGTCTCAGGATCAGAGCTCGAGTGACCCTTGGATCGTCAGGGCCGGTCCACCGATGTGGATTAAAATGCCTGAACACTGCGTTTCCCCGCCCTTTGGGGCGTAAATGAGCCAACGAATGACTCCATCGGACCCGGATCGTCCGATCAAACCGAGGCGCCTCGCAACAGCAACAACCACATAAGTCAAACTCGTCAGGGCGTGTAAAACCACTGACGCCACTTCTAGCTAGGAGGAAACGCAGGCCCTCCCTGAGGTCCGTCTCCCATTTTTGGTTCATACCGGGTGTGAAACTCGCGAATTCACGTTACACAAAGCTGTGCCACACAGGCTGTGCTTTGATCATCACCACAAGACTTTGCTTTTCAATAGAAGCCTCGATCTATTGCCACTTAGGCATGCCACACAGGCAATTCACTCCATGCGTTTGATATCCATCAATATATAACCCCTGAGCTCATACGTCTCAGAGAAGGGCGTTAAGCAAGAGAATAAATTTTCCGCCGCCAAACAGATATATATTTAATAGAAATCAATCACACAGACTAAAATCCAATGTCAGACACACAGTCCATTTACAAGTTCGTTCTGGGTCTGAACGAAACCGGAGGCACCTAGTACCCCGCATATCCATCGATCTCCAAGTACGTCTGGACGATCACCAACTGTTTCCATCTTCTTGGGTGTACAGCCCAATCAAGATCATCAGTAATCACCCAAACGACGTGAAGACTTCTGGTCTTCGACCACCGTCTTCATCTTCGACACCACGTCGAATCAGTTATTCAGAATGGGATAAACCCGGTCTTTCTGAATAACTCGCGTATATATTATAAAAGTGTTACACAAACACAACATACGCCTCATTCCAATTCAGAATATTCTTTTATCCAAATATTCCTATACTTTGGGAACAGTTCCCATTAATTTTATCCAAGATAAATTCTTTAAATTTATTCTTTAATCTCCTTTGAATATCAATTCAAACTAGTCGGGATTAGCGAACCACACCGAAGTAATCATTTATTTTATTTCCCAATCCCAACCTATTCATCCCATGAAGTAAAACTGGTAGTACTTCATATCTAACACCACAGTGTTATCGGTAATTCAATTATCATTTCACGTTCAAATCTAATTAAAGATTTAATTATCGCCTGGAGTAAAACTGGTGATACTCCATTCTCGATCATTTCAATCTAATTAAAGATTCATTAAAACTCCACTTAGTTTTAATCTTCAACTGGGTTAAAGAACCAGTGTCATTTAAAACACGGTTCACGATAAACCCAAAATCACATTCATTAATTATCGGGTTAAAGAACGAGTGTTATTTAAAACACTGTTCACGATAAACCCAAAAATCACATTCATTAATTATCGAGTTAAAGAACGAGTGTTATTTAAAACACTGTTCACGATAAACCCAAAAATCAATATCAATTCAATTCCAATTAAATATCATTTAATTGGTACACTTCATTAAATCTAAATAAAAAGATTTAATCTTTTCTCAACTGGGTTCAAGAATAGTGTTAGTGAAGACACCATTCACGACAAACCCAAATCACATTTGATATTCAATACAAGGCTCTGAATAGAAAATATATCGGCTTATATTCAATATCAAATCCTACGAAAAACAAATGTCGTATTGGAAATAACGATATAAATATATATCTTTCAAATTTCCATAACAACATCTGTATAATCACGAATTCCAACATCGAAATATTCCAAAGACAATTTCGATTCAAATCCACTCCAATGCAATCATTGGATATTCTGGTTATTTTTAAAACCCTTTTTAAATTCAATTTATTTATTTAAAAATAAATAGAATTATAATTCTAGTTCAAAACCAGTTCATTTCGATAAAAATCTATTTTTATCTTTTCAAACATGAAGTTTTTCATCCCAAATCTTCACAAATCATTTCTTATGATTTTACACAAATTATTACTATTTTTAATAATTTTATCAAGGCCCGTACAGTCGATTTCCATCAATGGCCATCGAACTGCACTTACAGCGACCTTTTTCATATTTGATTTGGACGTAACTCCAAATCCAACCGTTAGATTTCTAATTTATCACATTCGTTAGAAAGCTCTTTTCGATACGAACCCAACGGTTCCGGTTTTAGGAGAATCCGACGGTCGGATCTCCCGTAATGTCCGTTTGAAATAAATGGTCGAAATTCACGAACTGCCGCGGCGCGGCGCATTCTATTCAGGCCATTATATAATATATATAATATATATAATATATATATCGTCGATTTCTATTTAAAACGAATTATATAAATAGTTTTGAATTCGTTTCAAAAACATTTTCAACTTCCATTTCAATTCAAATCAAAATTGAATTCTTCTTTATTAATTCGTTTCAAAATTCATTTCTATTCAATTCAAATTTCAATTCAATTTGAATTCATTTCAATTCGCTTTCAATTCAATTTGAATTCGTTTTCAATTCAATTCATTTCGAAATCGTTTTCAATTCAATTCATTTCGAAATCGTTTTCAATTCAATTCATTTCGAAATCGTTTTCAATTCAATTCATTTCGAAATCGTTTTCAATTCAATTCATTTCGAAATCGTTTTCAATTCAATTCATTTCAAAATGAATAAAATCGATATAAATATCGTTCACGTCAAAATAGCGTCATCTAATCAACACGGCTTCATATGTTTCTATTTTCAAATATTCTATTTCGAATATTTCTATCTCAAATATTTCTTTTCAAATATTTCCTTTTTCAAATATTCTATTTTCAAATATTTCTTTTCGAAACTGGAATGAGGCCCAATCAATTACCATATAATGTTAATTATATGGATTTTCTATAACACATGTACATATCAACAACGATGAATAGTCAACCATCATCCAAAGTGCATTTTACACTGTATAAGCATCAAATATAAATATTCAACGCTTATAACAGCCTGTCAATCGATCGATCGACATATTTAAATCAATCAGGATGAGTGAAATTCATATTTCATCCTAACACCCGTGTGGGGTTTTCAAACAATCAAACACAGATTTTAGTTGTGCAGTTGGGCGATGTGTAAAATTTATCGACCCAATCAATGTCCTTCAAATAGGTGTACATAAACAAACCGTTCGGTTTGTAAATGAATATTTTATTTATTCACATTCCCGTTAAAAATTATATTTTTAACGATAAAACATTTTATTTCAACATATGAATTTCTATTCAATTCATTTATTCTATAAAATGATATTTTTATTTTTCTAACACATTTTAGAAAATTTCGGCGACATAACGGCACGATACTAGAAACGGGACGAGGCCTAGCCTTATCCCCGGTCTAGTGAAGGCCCACGCCATTCACACATCAATCAAATTCACCAAACCATTCAATTCAAACCAAATAATTTAACCAACTACACAACCAAACAATTTAACAAACAAGCCATCCATGGTCTGTGGATGACGGGTATCAGGTGCTACTAAGCACCGTCTGCATCCTAATATATATAAATATAACTAGAAAATTAAATTGAAAGGTGAGAAGTTCTCACATATAGCTATCCAATACCACGACACTCCTATTGTAGAGATCTTCGTCGTTTTCGCCTTTTCTTCTCCTTTGTTGCCCGTAGCCACTACATATAGAAATCACACATTTTTATATTTCGATGCCTTTAGAATAAAAATCACATTTTTATTTATTCACTTTCAATTTAAAAATCATATTTTTATAATCACTTCATATATTAAAAATCGGATTTTTACTATGCTATTCAATATTTAAAAATCGAATTTTTACTACTATGTTATATAGATAAAAATTATATTTTTATCACGCTATTTTCCATATAAAGATTTCGCCTTTCTAAAATATAGTTTTCGCCTTTATAAAACATAGACTTCGCCTTTTCAAATTTAAAGATTTCATCTTTATAAAAATCTCATTTTTATTTTTCTACACATATAAAGGTGATATTTTTAATATTCTATCATGTAAAAATTATATTTTTAACTCTTTAAAAATATAAAAATCACATTTTCACTACTTCTATATAGTAAAGATCATATTTTTATTATTTTAAAAATATAAAAATCATATTTTTACGATGTTAAAAACTGAAAAACAAAACAATGTAAATTAATATATAAAAATCACCTTTCACCATATTTTCCCCCTTTCCCTTTGGCACGAAGTCGAACGGGAGCTCGATATCAATGAGACCGGCGCCGCTAGATTTTGCACGCCGTTGCACCCCTCTGGTTGACTTGGGTATGCTGCTCGCACGAAGATCCGAGGTGGTGGCGGATCCTGGTGTCGCGATGGTGCGGTTTGGGTGTGGGATGGGGTCTCGAGGTTCCAGTCGTCGCGATTGGGTACGGAGGAGATGGACGTGGCGGAGCTCGAGCGCAGGTCCGGGTGGCGGCTTGGAGGCTGAAGCGGTGGTCGATGGGAGGAGCGTATGAGTAGTGGATTTAGGGTTTCTCGAGCTTGCGGGGATCGATCGAAGGGGGAGCGATTGGAGGAGAAAGGAGGAAGAAGGGGCGGATGCGAGAGAGGGGAAGAAGAGGAAGAGGCGGCGGCGACAGCACCAGGGGGAGGCGGCGTTAATCGCCTGAGCGATTTGTTTTTTTTTCTCTTATTTTTTTCTCTGAATTGAAATTCGAATGGGGGGGTATAAAGGAAAGAATTTTAATTTTATTATTTTATTTAATTATTTTAATTTCTAAAAAGGTTGACTTTTACATACGACCTCTAAACGAGGCCCACCGCCTGTCGTCCATAGCGTTTTACCCCCATTCTGAACACAATGGGATATGTATCGCAAGCTGATTCGATCGTTTCGATCAGTTTCCGTTAAATTTATATTTAAATCACTATATTGAATTTAAACGCGCATTTCAAATTACCGGGGTCGCATACTAACTAGAAAAATTCTAGAAAAATATTTTCTAGCTTCGTATTGACGATACGGTCCTAACAAAACTAGTTTCGTCGAATTCTGAGACCGTTGGAAAAATGGCCAATTTCCAGTCGATTAAAATCAACTGAAATGGTCAAAACACGTTTTCCTTTGCCACGCTCACATATTGATTCGAAAAATTATGAAATTTGGAATCTAACAATAATTTGACACTGCGGTTCCAACAAAAGTGGTTTCGTCGAAATCCGAGGTCGTTTGCAAAATGTCCATTTTAAGGGCCTGAATTCCATAGCGACTATTCAGAATTTTCAACTGGACATAACTTTTGATTCTCGCTACGAACTTTCGATTTTTCGGATTCGTTGGAAAGATATCATCAATTAGATCCTAATGTTTTTGGTTTCACTAAAATCCAGATTGTTTTGCACCCGGTATGTTCGATTGAAGTTTGAAATCGAATTATCGAACTACCGCACCATTTTCAATTCTATTTATAATTATATATAAATATTTTATATTCTAACGACGACGCGTATAATATATACGTCGAATTCTATTCAAAATAAATTTCTCGTCGATTTTATTTAAAATAATCTATTTTAAATATGCAAAATTCATTAAAATTGCCAAAATAAAAATTTCAAACTGGCTCGCATTTTACGGGTTGTTACATTATATTTATTACATTCATAAACATTGGAAATTTACTACATTTATAAGTGTCATTAAGATGTAGCTAAAAATGTAAATTCAACAAATATATAAATTAGTGATTTATATTCACATGCATTGGTAAATTTTAATGACAATGTTTAGGTGTCTACATGCATGTATGGAGTTTCTTAAGGAAGTAGTAGCTAACGAACTCGGATTTCAATGAAATCAGTTTAATTAAATCCAGAATAATGAAATTTGGTAACCAACCAAGTTACGTTAAAAATGACATTCGTTAGATATGTTAAATTCACAAAAGATTGAAAATTTGAACTAAAAACGGACGAATTTGAGGATATCTTGAGAACGGGATATCATTAGATCGTAAGAACACCTTCGTTGGATCCAAAATAAGGAATTTTAGTACTCAGAGAAGTTTCGCGTAAAACGGGATCCGTATATGGAAAATAAAAAAAAATAAAAGGCCAAAAATTGAACTAAATTTTGATGATAATTGGAATTTGATAGTGCTAACGGCAAAACTGAAACCTGAGACCTATCCAGAAAAATTCAGATTAGGGGATACTAGTTGAGTACCAGTTTTGGGGGTATGAGAATTCGTAGATAAAAAGTTATTAACAAAAGAAAACTAAAATAAATTATTTAAAATAGTAAATGAATTCGGATTTCATATTTGTTTACATAGGATTGAAGAACGTTAGAAACCAGACGATATGATGAAAGAATTTCTGAAAACCGTTAACGTTTGATACTCTGATTCAAGGCCCGAAGATACTTGAGAAAACACACGAAGAAGCACACTTTGGATAAGAACGGAGGTAGGTAAGAAAGAATCTTAGCCACACATTTTCTACCCTTAGATTTATGACACATAAGCAATCCACACCCTTTCCACCCTTATATATACCCACCACCCTTACCTTCTTTACCATCTCATTCCCTTTCTTCTCTTGAAAATCTTCTTCTTCCTCCCTCTCCCTTAAGCTTATGACCATGGTTCCATAGCATAAAGCTTCCTCTTTTCCAACATTTCCCCACCACCACCACCTTGCCAAAGTTCGCCATCCTCCTCTTCTTCTCTTATAAAGAGAGAATATATTTATATATATCGGTGAAGAAGACGGTGCGTGGAAATACTGTCCGACGGTTCGCTCAGCTAGGCTCGCCTACCGTGAAGCTTTGGAAATCTGTTGGTGAGAACTCTTTAACCACAATTTATATATTTAATTAGTAGTTAGACTAGTTTAACTATAGTGATGAATTGTCAGTGGTTAATGATGGTTGTTGTTTGTTATGATGGATGCGCAGATTAAAACACACACACTGTTAATTGTTAGTGCACTGAAACGACCCAAACTTCCCAGTAAAGGAAAGGCTGGATAGCTTTGAGAACAACACACATTAGAATACAAACTGGAGAACATTTTATTGCTGATTACAACAATTACATCAGAGTACAAGAATGTAATAGAGTATGAGTACTTATTATATAAAAAAAAGAAATACAATAATATCAGAGTTTTAAATTACATTTAAATAGCAGCGGAAAAATAATACAAATATACAACTGAAAGGAATACACGGATACAGAGCTTTCTGAATACCGCTTCAGCTGTAAACCAGGATCCTGTAAATATATCTGCAAAAAAGCTACTCGACTGCCCGTGTGGAAAATATGGGCACCCGAGTTTGCCAGTGAAACAAACTACAGGTCAGTCATGGGATTGGTATGAGAAATCTAACTTAACTATCTAATAATAAGGCTAATCACAGAACCACGCCGCTTACGCGGAATGGGTTTACTCCATTGGATTGCCAGTGCATAAAATAACGTAAATCGTTAAGCAACGCAATGCTTTTTAGAAAAATGAGACCACTATAAGACCCAAGTCCCATCACACAATGCAACGCAAACCGGAGGATAGGGTTTTTCCTTATAATGGTCAAAAGATGCTTGATACAATAAAACAGATTTAATATTAGTGTGTATATAATGGGTATATATATATTTCAAAAACAATTTCAATCATAATGTATTAATCATAGACGGCATAGTACCCCATCCTACTATGTTGCCATACTAGTTCTACAATCAAAACCACAAGGTCGTATTGGAAATTGGATTTCCATCATGAATCGAGGCTAGGGGCAAGCTCCTCTCCGATTCGAGACACTCTAGCAAATGCCTCAGGATCACACCTATGGGCAACCCTTGGAGCGGTAGGGCCGGTCCCTGCGTATCGGCAGTGGATTGGTTATGCCTGAACACACGTTTCCCGGTTCCTTTGAACCTATAGTATGACCACTAACGGCCTATAAAAATCCGAGGCGCCTCAAAATCCATCATCCACATAAGTAAAATGTCAGCCAGTTTAAGCACTAACACTACCACTAGCTAGAAAGAAACGTGTGCACTCCCTACGGTCCATATCCCGTTTTTGACTCATACCGGGGTGTGAGGCTCGCGAAGTCACGATATACACAAAGCTATGCCGTAATAGGCTATACTTTGATCATCCTACAAGGCCCTGCTTTTCAACAAAAGCCGTGATCAATTGCATCTTGGCGTGCCACATTGACAATTCATGCCATGCGATCAATCACTGTTAATATATACCAGGGTGTTAAGTAGAGAATAAATCCTCCACCACCAAACAGACATACATTAACAAAAATCGATTTAATTCACATGGAACGAAATCCAATGTCAGACACACATCCATTTACTAGCTTATGCTCTGGGTCTGAGCGAAAACCAAATCCGAACAATCAACAATAGTCCGGACGGCCACTACTGAAGCCCCTTCAAGGTAGCTACTCCCATCAAGGGTCTCTGTAGCAACACATCCATCCGATGTGAAAATCGTCGGTCTTCAACCACCGTCTTCATCTTTGACTCTTCATCGTCGTAGTAATTATTCGGAATGGGTTAAACCCGGTCTTCCCGAATAACTCACGTATTTTTATAATTAAAAAAATCAAGTACTATAAAGACACATCCAACTCCACATTCCAATTCAGAATATTCTTTTAAATGAAATATTCAAATTATTATATCAAAGATAAATTCTTTACATTTACTCTTAAATCTTTCTTTTAAAGATTTATTCAAAACACCATTTGGTTTAAAATATCAAAAATCACTATTCATTGATTATTTAAATTTAAGAAATTAATCTTATCTTTAACTGGGTTAAAGAACTAATGTCATTTAAAACATAGTTCACTGTAAACCCAAAATCGTCTTCCATAAAATATGGAATCTTCACAGAAATCAAATCAATATATAATCGTTATAAATTTCTGTATCCAACCAATAATATAAATGGAATAACGGCAAGGCCTCTTAAATTCCATATGTAGTATCAGTCTTCTTTTATAGAAGCTTATCTCGGTTGTAATTAATTCGAATTCTATTCAATTCCAATTTAATATATTAATTTGGAAAACTCAACTTTTGGAAAATTCCTCTTTGAATCTTAAATAAAGACTTATAAATTCCAAATCATAATCTTCACTGTCAGTTGAGTTAAAGAACAAATGTCGCTTAAAAACATAGTTCACAATAAACCCAACTCACATTCATCTTATTTCAATCACTAAATTAAATTGAAAACTTTAATAATCTAAATTAAAAGTTTATTCTTTTCATACGGGGCTTAAGAACAGCGTTATTTAAGACACTATTCACGACAAACCCAAAATCCAATTTATTTAAGTCAATTTCAATTAAATATTCACTAATTGGAAAACTTCCTTAAATCTTGATTTAATGATTTATTCTAGTTAATACTAGTTCATTAAATAAAAATATATATTTTTCTAAAATATATTCTTTTCTAAAATATTCTTTTCTAAAGTATTCCTTTTTCTAAGAAATTTTCTAAAATATTCTTTTTCTAGAATATCCTTTATTGGAATGTGACTCAATCAACAACCATAAATTGTATGTGATCAACAATCATGATAAGTGATTATTAAACATCCAAATGACGACCAGAGTGGAATTTACAACTGTGTGAGCATTAAAGTAAATAACTACGCTCATCATAGACTGTCAATCCATCGATTGACAGATAACAAAATATTGGGATTAGTGTGTATCCAATATCATCCTAATACCCGTGTGGGGTTTCATCCATCAACCAAATAATAAATTATTTGTGTACTTGGGGGATGTGTGAAAATTATCGTCCCAATCACATAGACAAGTCGGGTAACTTGTAAATGGGAGTGTAATATTCAATTTTAACATAAAACATTATATTTATCATATCAAACATTTCAACATCATAAACATATAATTTCAACATCATAGACATATATTTCAATTCTTTTTTATTGTGAACAAATGACAATAAAAATCTAGTCTTTTAATTCAATTCATTTTATTGTCAACAATGTTACAATAAAATATAATCCTTTAATTCTATATGACAATAAAAACTAATCTTTTATTTCAATTACCCTAAAGATATTATCTTTATTTTCTAATCTTTTCACTGTAACCAAATGACTATAAGGATATAATCCTTTTATTCTAATCCTTTCAATGGAATCTAAATTACCTTGAAAATGTAATTTTTAATGTACAATCATTTTTATTGAAAACAAAGTGTAAATAAAAATATAATCTTTTATCTCACTCTTTTTATTGTAAACAAAATGACAGAATTGACTAATTCTTTTTAATGTAAACAAAAATGGGTGTTTTTACTTCACTCTTCTTAAATGATAAAAAAAAATGTTTTTATTTCATTCTTATTAAAATGACAAAAATTGTAATCTTGTCTAAATTTTTTTTATGTACAAAATATGATACTTTTGTCTAATCCTTTCAATGTAACAAAATATGATTATTTTGTCTAATCTTTTCAATGTAACAAAATATGATGATTTGGCTAATCTTTTCAATGTAACAAAATATGATAAATTTATCTAATCTTTTCAATATAACAAAATATGATAACTTTGGCTAAACTTTTCAATTAAACAAAAATGTTATTTTTGTCTTCATCCTTTTAAAGTAAACAAAAATGCTAACTTTACTTTAATCCTTTTAATCGATCAAAATGTAACCTTTCTTCTTAATGAACCAAAAATGTATTTTTGTTTTAATCCTTATTAATGATCAAAATGTGTATTTTTACTTCATCCTTTTTAATGTGACAAAAATCTCTACTTTTGTCTAACTCTTTTTAATGAAAAAATATATATCTATTTTTACTTCATTCTTTTCAAAATGTCAAAATAAATGTTTTAAATTCATTCTCCTTAAATGACCAAAAATGAATATATTTCTAATTCTACACTTTTTATTGTAATCAAAATGACAATAAAACAAAATTTCTAATTAAACATTTTTAACAAAATTAACATGTTTATTCTCATTAAACATGTTTGACAAAATTGACATTTTTGTTCTAATTAAACATGTTTGACAAAATTGACATTTTTGTTCTAATTAAACATGTTTGACAAAATTGACATTTTTATTCTAATTAAACATTCCTTAGAAAAGTGACATGTTTAATATAAATAAACTTTTCTAAATAAAGTGGCATGACTAATCTAAATAAACTTTTCTAACTAAGATGTTATTTTAATTACATGACAAACCTCTAACAAAATGTTATTTTCATTTCTAAAATCAAGTTTGACAAAAATGTCATTTTCACTTCTATAATCAAGTTTTGACAAAAATGTCATGCTCATTTCTATAATCAAGTTTTGACAAAAATGTCATGTTCATTTCTATATTACATTTTTATCCAATGTAACATTTTATACTAAAATGTTGTTTTTATTCTAACTAAATGTTTTTAACAAAATGTTATTTTATTTTAATAAAACAATTCTAACAAAAATGTTATTTTTATCTAACATACATTTCCAACCAAAAATGTTTACTTTTGTCTAATGTATATTTCTAACAAAAATGATGTATGCATACTAACATGCCAATCTTAACATAAAAGATATTTTTATACTAACATGCTAATTCTAAAATAAGTGTCCATTTCATATTATTGACTCTAATTTCAACAAAACGATTAAACAATTTCTAATCAAACCAATTTCATCCAACTTTATCATCACAATCAAATAATCAATTCACATCACATACCATATACAATGAAATATTTTTACGGTGTATAAATTCTTCAACGCAATAATAAATTATTTTTAAAATAAAAAAAATCTCACAACACAAATTCTAGCTCAGACCACACATTAGGGTTCAGCAAAATTTTATTATATAAAATAAAATAAAAATGAAGAGGATTTCTCACCGATAGTCAAATTCTGAACAGTTCACGTTTGAAATTCCCTGAAATTCAGATTTGCTCCGTTTCAGTTCTAGTCTTTTCCATAGTTTAGTATTTTCAGATACGAGTACAACGCAACTGACGGTTCGTGTTTTCGTTGCTGTATGAAAGAGTTATGTGTTTACAAAGATTTGATAACATAATTAAAACAATTAATAATTAAATTAAATTAATTACATTGGTTAACTAAAACAAGGCCGTTGACTTCATCTTCTCCTTCGTTCGTTGCACAAAACCGAACCCATAAGCTCTCGTCGATCCCAAGCCTGCGCACGCCATCCTTCATCGCCGGAGCAGGATCAGTCAGCACCTCCTCGAAGACCGCGCCTCCTCCTCCCATCGCCCAAGAGCAGGCGCAACTCGGTGGCCCAGGTCGGCCCTACGACCAGTCCCAAGTCCGCGAGTTCCAGCTCGATTTTCGAGCAATCCATGAAGCCAGAGACGATCTCAACCGTATGAAGTTCAAGAGTTTGAAGTGCTCTTTCATTTGGGTTTGGAATTGTTAAATTTAAATAAGAGAAGAGGGAGATTGAGAGGAAGAAGTTTCAGTGTTTCATGGCCATTGAAAAAAAAATACGGCGGCTGTATCATCAGATTAGGGTTTGGGCGTATGGCTCGTATTTATACTGTATTTTATAGCGTATTTAAATTAATTAATTCAAGAAAATAACTTTTAAACCATCTAAACTCCAAACGAATCCCAACGAATGTCGCCCCTAACTAATAACCCCCATCCCAGACACAATGGAACATGTTTCGTAAACCAATTCGGCTGTTACAATATGTTTTTCTTTAAATTACATTATAAATCATTTAATTATTAAATTCAAACGTACATTTTAATTTACCGGGGCCACATACAACCTCTAAAAATTACAGAAAAAATATTTCTAGTTATGTTTTGACGATACGGTTCTAACAAGACTAATTTCGTCGAATTCTGAGACTATTTGGAAAAATGGCCTTTTTCAAGTCGATTAAATTTGACTGTAATTGACAAAACATATTGTCTTCTGCCATGCTCACACATTAATTCGAAAAATTATGAAAATTGAAACCTAGCAATAATTTGACATTCCGGTTCCAACAAAAGTGGTTTCGTCGAAAACCGAGGTCGTTTGAAAAATGGCTATTTTTAAGGCTAATATATTTAATTAAAATATATATAATTCTACAGCGACTTTTCTAAATTTTAAACTGGGCATAACTTTTGATTTCTAAAGTGAAATTTCAGTTTTTCAGATTCATTAGAAAGATATGGTTAAACAGATTCAAATATTTCTGGTTTCGCTCAATTCTGACTTAAAATGAATCATATATATTAAGCCAAAGTTCAGATTCAAATTTTCAAACTGCAGCGCTGTTTTAAACTCCTTTTATAATTAAATTAAATTTATTCATTTTAAAATAAATTTTTTGTCGTTATTATTTAAAATAGATTATTCTAAATATTAAAATCCATTAAAATTTCTAAATTAAAAATTTTAAATTGGCCCCAAAATTTCCGGGTCGTTACATGCACAGTTATTATTGATTGATTATGTTGATGACGGTTGCTATGGACGTGTATAATGGTTGTTAATGTTGTTTTGCACACACCGTGACACAACAATTACAGTATTACATTGGTGATTGGCAAATCTCCTTCGAAATTGGAAACAATATTATTATTGAAACTAAAAGTTAATATGTATGAATTTATAGATATTAATAGAGTTTCTTTAAATTAATAAATACCGAAACATTCTAGGATGACAAAGAGGATAGTGTTTAGGCTTGGGTTTGGAAATATAGTTTCTTGCTCTCCCTGGCTATCCCTAACTGATCCGACGGATGGGATGGTTAAATAAAAATCTAATTTGAAATTATTTGAATGGTGATTTAATTTATTAGTAAAAAAAATAAAAGTTTTGTTTTAAATCCAAAATAATTCGAAAAGTCAATTTAATTGATTTATATAAGTTTATGATTTTTAAGGTATTTTGAAGTATTTAAGAATAATGATTATTTTGGTCAAAATTAGAGCTTGTCGCATTATGGCAATATGTAAATGCTTATAACTTTTCCAATTTAAATCGGATTTCCATGAAAAGAAAAACGTTTGATTCCTATTTACGAGAGTTTTCAAATGAGTGAAAGCAAATTTTAATTTTGGGTTATAGTTTTCAACCTATGTTTAAAACCGTTTTGCAAAAGATCGTTGTAAGGGCATAGTTTTGTAATGCTTTTGAAACGTTGTTGTAATGCTTTCACTAAAAGCAATCTATTTTGAAGTTTTTAACCCGCAAACAATCTTCCGAACTATGAGAAATCATTTTTAAATGATTTGTAGGATGTTTTCAAAGGTTTAGAAGTATTCGAAATATTTTATATGGGGTTTAAATTGATTTATTTAAATAGTAAAATAAGTTTTCCAATTTTGAATAATTGGATATGGTGGGAAATAAATTTTCGATGTTTAATATTAATTCAGTAGATCATGACTCTTACTATTTGAGGAATTCAAAAGGTAGTTCATCGTTATTCCACTTATAGTGTGAGTTGGATATGGAGGTTAATATTGAGGATAAGTTGATGATATTTTTATCCAGATCTAATGTCAAAGAGTTGGATAAATCTTTTAATTATGATACAAGTTTCCTAATTTGATTAAGATAAGTTGGATAGAAATATTCTTCGGATATTTGATATGAAATTTTGTGGTGTAAACGTACACTATTTGAGGAATTTGGAAGATATTATTATTATATCGATATTCCTCTTATGGTATTCGTTGATTATGAGAATTGATATCGAATATAAGTAGATACAATTTCTGTGTAACTTATGTTCAATATCCATTGATTTGGGTTTTGCCGTGAGTGGTATTTTCAATGATATCATTCTTGAACCCCAATGAGATTAAGTTGTGGAAATTCATATCGTAATTTAGGATTTAATCAAATCTTTGATTTGATGAAATTGGAAGTAAGGAATTGGGAAGGAAGTATAATCTTTTAATTAAGATTTAAGAATTTGAATGTTGGAAAAACGTTTTAATTAGGGAACTACGGTTCAAATATGGATTAAGGTTTTTAAAAGAAACTGGATTTGGATAGTGAGTTATCAAATGAAAAGTTAATTGAGGTTTGAGGCTAAAGTATCTTTGATAAAGTATATGTTTTTAAAGAGTGGATTTTGTTAAAGATAGATTGAAAATGGGTTTAATTTAACAAATCCAAGGTGGAAGGAGATTGGTTGAAAGCCTGAGTGTTCCTTAATTGTGTTTTTAAAATTGCGCTTATTATTTGGAAAGATCGGGATCGGATTTAAGTCCGAAAACCATTCCAAGTAATAATACGACACATGAATCGAATTCAAAACATGGTATCGACGAATGAAGACCGTGGTTCTTCACAAATCGAACGGACCGCCTGCTGATTGGTTTCTTTACTGATAGCTACAGTAGAGAGATGCCACTATTACCGGAGTGGCAGGAAGTTCGAACGTATTGGGAGAACTTTCGGATTTGTTCCGTTCAGACCCAGGACGGACTTGTACGGATTGTGTGTCTGACATTACAATTGGGGGCATAACACTGATTTTCATGGATATGTATCTAGTTTGTGACGTATGAGCTCGAAGTGGTTATGTATGGGTGGGAATCAGTGGTCATGTGGTAAATGGACAATGTGACATACTTAAGAAAATAAATGAGCTTGTACGATCAGGGCATTGCTTTTCTAGGCATGCTTTGTGTATGACGTGACATCGACAAACCTCACACCCCGGATGATGAGAAACTGGCGGTTAGGTTGTATGTATATATATGAATTGATGATGATCGTTGCAGCAGTGGGAAACCACTTATGACTTATGGAATAGGGTATGTTCAAGGGGTCGTGTCTGGTCGAAAACCGTTGATCTACCTCGCGATTTGTATTGTGTCCGCATCTGGATGAAAAACCCATGATTACATTTCGTTTGTGTTCCGATTGATCTTTCGTGTCAGGAATCATCAAGTTGGAAATCCAAATCCCCAATATGAGCCATACGACTTTGATTATATACATATATGGCGACATAATATTATGGGGTATTATGCCGTCTAGGATTAATACATTTATTTGCGAAATGATTTCCACACTATATATGATAGTATTGAAAGAGGATTTTTTTACGTATGAAAGCATGTTTGGTTATCATAAGAAAAAACTCGCCCATCTGGTGTGCGCTTGCATTGTGTGATGTGGGACGAGCTTATGATAACTTCATTTTTTGAAAAAAGTAATCGCGTATTTATATGCACGGGCATTCACACGGAGTAAACCCATTCCGCGTTAGCGGCGTGGTCCGGTGAATTTCCCAACTTTTAAAAAAAATGAACAAAAACCTAAAAACCACTGTTTTATGTTCTCACACTAGTCCCATGACTGACCTGGAGTTTATTGTTCCTTTCTAAACTCTGGGTGCCCAGAAATTTTTACACGGGCAGCTAGTATTTTAATTTTACAGTTGTAGATCATGGAGCAAGTTCGGAGCGCTTTCGAGTTGAAGTCCACGCTAGAATTTGGAGCTTCTGCTGTATTTTATGGTTCTTCCGCTGAGAGTATATTTTTTTTTCTTCCGCTGTATATGTCGTAACTTTGATATTCTGTGTAACTCTGATGTATATTGTATCATGATATGAAAAGTTCTGTTATTTTTTCCAATGTATGTATGTACCCATAACAATTCGTCTTATTGAACGGTTTAAGTTGGTTTAATTACCGACGAGAATCAGGCAAAAAGGAGGGTCGTTAAACAAGTCATAAAAGTTGAAACTAAATTTTCGCTTTTATCGAATTATAATAGTTGAAACCAATTTTTTTACTTTTGTCAAATGTAATAGTAGAAACCAAATTTGTCACTTTTGTCAAATGTAATGGTTGAAACAAAATTAGCCTTTTTGTCAAAATATAATTGTTGAAGCCAAAAATGAACATTTTTGTCAAATTAGAATTGTTGAAACAAAAATGAACATTATTGACAAATTAAAATAGTTGAATTAGAAATATACATTTTTATCGAAATATACATTTTTGTCAAAAAGATTGGTTGAAACAAATACATCATATTTGTTGAAACCAAATATCTGAGATAAAAAGAATATTTTTGTCAAAATATATTAGTGAAACAAAAAATGTACATTTTGTCAAATTAAGATGGTTGGAGACAAAGATTTCATTTTTAGTTAAATAAAAGAGTTAAACACAAATAGCATTTTTGGTTAAATAGGTTTGTGTTACAACAAAAATATTCATTTTGTAAAAATAGAATTGTCAACAAAATGGATGTATCACTTTTTATACATTTTGTTGAAATATAATCTATATGCAAATATAAGAATCATTTTTATTTGCATAACATACATTAGAATTTATATGCAAATATAAGAATCATATTATTGGTCAAAACATACATTAGAATTGTATGTAAATTAAAGTGACACTTTATTGTTAAATTATACAATGGAATTTGTATGCGAATCCAAGTGACATTTGTATTGTCAAATTTTACATTAGAACTTGTGTATAGAATAAAGAGGCATTTCATATGTTATGATTTGAAACTATACATACAAATAAAATATTTCTTTTTATTTGTTAAAGTTTAAATAAGAAATTTGTATACAAATAAAGGAAAATGAAAATTATCTTTTTATTTGTCATTAGCAATAATAACATGTAAATGAATTACATTTTATTAGACACTAGAAACATGTAGGAAAATTATGCGAATAAAATACATTTTTATTCGACATTAGGAATATAATAACATGTTTGTTCATTATCGTCAACATGTTAGTAGAAATTAAAATTGGTTAAATTCATTAACCAATTATTTATTTAGATGAATTGTTGTTGGTTGAAAACCCCACACGGGTATTGGGATGATATTTGACATACACTAGTCCCAATATTTAGTTGTATGTCGATCGATGGATTGACAGGCTGCGATGAGCGTTATGTATTCATTTTAATGCTTACACAGTTGTAAATTTCACTCTGGATGTGAATTGATTGTTTAATGATTATTTATCATTATTGTCGTGTGCATGCGATGTATGAAATCCATATAACCCAAATTATATGATAACTGATTGAGTCGCATTTCGATTCAGAATATCTTTTATATAAAGAACATTGTAATATAAAGAATACTTTAAAATAAGAATATTGTACTATAAAGGATATTTTACATAATGAATCTTTTTATATAAAGAATATGTTTAAATAACGAATATTTTAAAATAATATTCAATGAAAAATAAAATGATGATTTCTATGCCCGTT